>CM063515.1:40024015-40669515 GCA_032199755.1 Ambrosia artemisiifolia
GACTTCCAACATCCTTTTCAGGAATATTTGGAATCGACTCATCTACAATGAACTCCTCAAACGTTTTCCCTACTCTCTGTGCAAGTCCATCTAAAATCTCCTTTGCCACAGAAGCAGGTACTTCCCCTTCTTCAAGATCAGGATCGTTGTATTCCAATTCATATCTCATGTCATCCGTTTGGAATATCTCAGCAAAACGACCTGTGAACCCAATGGTCCATTCTCTTCTTTCCATCATATCTTTGTAAACTTGTTTAGCATCATCAGTCAAAGACCTCACCTTTTCATTCCAGAAAATACTTTCATCTGAATCAACGTTCTCACCTTTCTTTTTCTTCGAACTTGATTCTCTAGTATCTTTCTTTTTAGGTGTCCTCTTCTTAAATGTAAACTTTGAAGAATCATCTCCTCCATCATTATCATCATCACTACTACTATCATCTTCTTTCTGACTTCCCGATCCTTCTGCATCATCATCATCATCATCCTTATCATCCTCATCATCACTCTTCTCTGATTCTTCATCATCCTCATCATCATCTTTCTCCTTATCCGACTCAGATGGTTCAAAATCAACCTGTTCTTCTTCTTTTTCTTTATCTTCTTCACCCTCCTTCAACTTGGGTGCAACATTGTACAGGTTATCAATCAACTCACTAAGGCGTTTATTCTCAGCCTTCAGTTCTTTATTATCTTCTTTTATCAACTTTAGCCTGTTCTTGTTTCTTGAACATTTACCCTCAAGCTTTTTATTCTTTGCTTCTAGCTTCTTAACCTTCTCATCAATCTCATCCTGATTCGACTTTGAAGCTACTACAATCTGAAGCATCTTTTCTTCATTCTGCTTGAACTTGGCTATTTCAGCTTGTTGAGCCACAATCATCTTCATCATATCATCCATTTTCTTGTTCACCTGCTTCATAACATCATCATCCACAGTGACTTTCTTGGATTTGGATCTAGATGGCTCAACTTCAGCTTCTTTCTCTTTCTGAAGCTTTGTAAACAAGTTAAGTACATTATCCAGAGCTACATTAAATTCATCAACTGGTAATGTTTCTGCCTCTTTAGATTTCTTCTGTTTCTTAGTGACCGGTGAAGATAACTTTGATGACGTACCAGCATCGGGTACTCTTTTACCTCTCAAGAGTTGAGCTAACTCTTTCTCTCTCAGCTGCTTAGTACTTGTTTTCTTAGCCATGGTCTTACGCTTAGGCTTGGGAAAGTTTACTACCACAGTCTCTCCTTCATTCAACTCATCCATATTCACACCTAAACCTTCATCTTCAGCACCAACAGACTTCTTGCTTTTCTCAGCTTCTACAATTGATCTGTTTAATGATTCAGACTCACCAACCATAGTGGCCTTACGTTTGGTGGCCCGGACATTCTCAGCATCAGAATCCCACTGTTCCTCCTCCTCAGTTTCTTCTGAATCCACTGATTCTTCATCCACCAAACCAGTACCTTTCTTAGCAGTTGTTTTCTTTCTAACCACCTGTTGCTTTGAGCTTCCCTGATCAGTCTTTCCCTTACCCTTCCCATTTGGCTCCGGGATTGACTACTTGCCTCTTCCTCTTAGTATTAGCATCAGCATATACTAAGGGATCATCGTTATCAGAATCACTTCCAGGATGCCTAGCCGTATTCTTTCCAGGATCAGTGTAATCCTCTCTGGCTAAAGCTCCAAACAACCTTCTGTATGGTGGCCTTTCATTGTCTGGCACACCCTTGTAACCTTTCATTCAAACCAATGTTCGAATGTTCATGTGATCTTGACCAAGTATCTGTGTTGGATCCTTCTTCAAATCAGGATACTTGTGATCAAAGATCATCATCAAGAATCTAGGGTATAACATAAAATACTTCTTCTTTAACCCCTTAAGCATCTCCAACATGTGATCCAGAATCATCCCAGACACGTTGAATGGTTTGTTGAGAGTCAACGCAACCAACAACGAGCTTAGACTTCTCCTCATGACACCGTATCCTCCACTAACACAGCCAAACACATGGATGATGACATGTGCAAAATATTTGAATTGCACACTCAACTTCCCTTTGTGCATTGAACCATCAGTAATAGCACCTTTGTACTTGATCCTGAGGAAACATGCCTTCTGTTCAGTCCATGAAAGTTCTCTTGGATCTTCACTCACTTCAAACTTTATCTGGAGTGCTTCTCTGATATCAGACTCTGTAATAAACATCTCCATGTCTTGTATCTTGCTCCTTATGATAGTCTGATTATCCAAAAAGTCATACTCTGCGTTGTTGTAGAATTCTTCAACTATATCCCAGATAAGCACATCAATTATGGTTTTTCTCGAACGGCCATTTGCTTTTGCTTGAAGATTCTCCTTCTTGAACATTTTCTGGAATTGGATCTGGAACAACAGTCTCTACTGGAATCTCAACATTCTCAGTCTGGTCAGCCATCTGAACACACAAAATCAGAAACAAACGTCAAAACACAAAAACGACAAAATTCAAAATTTTAAAGTTTAAACAGATTCTACATTCGCCCACTTAGAACAGGTCGAATGTAGATTTTAAGGCCCGAATGTGAAACTTTTATGGTCGAATGTGAATGAATTTTGAATAATCAACACATTCGCCGGTTTTTAATGTTCATTCGCCCAAAAGAATTCACCTTCGCCCATTCGTAGGACCGAAGGTAAACCTGTTCTTCCCTAAAAATTTAAAAATTTTCAAATCTTGTTTTTAACACTTGATTTTGATTCAGACATGTTCTATTATGGCCGATAAACACTCGTGTAGCATCAATTCTCCATATTAATCAATTTACATCAGTTTTAAAGTAGAATTAGGTTACAATAGCTTCATTTGATCAATCAACCAATCAATTGTCCATATTAATCAATTTACATCAGTTTTAAAGTAGAATTAGGTTATAATGGCTTCATTTGATCAATCAACCAATCAATTGATGTTGTTAACCTAATTCATTATACTATCTCCCCCTAAAACTGATGTGGATTGATCGCATAACCAAAAACAAACACAAATAAACAGTCTAAGTCGCTAAATGTAAAACCCTAGGTGCGTTCAAATAAACAACGATTCTGTCCTCATTCCGACGTCATTACCTGTGATTTTAGTAGCAAAATGATCAGAAGGTAATGGGGAATCAAACGCACAAGAAAAATTCAACAAAGCAACAAGGTGATGTTAACCGAAAGAAAATTTTGAAAAAATTGAATGAGGGTTCGAACCTGTGTCCAGCTTAAATAGGGAGGCCACCTTCGACCGTTTGGATGGTCGAATGTGGGAATCATCCACATTCGCCCAAAATGAATTGGCCGAATGTAGAAGTAGGTTTCCCGAATGTAAAGTTTGTAGAACCAAACCCACATTCGCCCATTTTAAGCAGCCCGAAGGTGAAAAATTTTCCACATTCGACACAATTAAGGGGCGAATGTCAAATGGAAAAATCTGAAAATTTTTCCAAATCACGAATTCGAATCCCGTTCAACATTTTTCAATCTGTTAAACTTCCAAAACTCATATTTTCACATTGTGAATGATACAAAGCCCAGATGGTGTTATCAAATCTCAGAAATTGACCATCAAGCATCCCCGGTTATCAAAAACAAAGCAGAAATGCAAAAATTTTGGGTTTTTCTGAAATTTTATCAAAACACACCTAAAATCTTTTTGGATTTTGTATCTTTTTGACAACAAAAGTAAAATTCAGTAAAGTAAAACGCATCAAAATAAATGAAAGCAGTAAACATTTTGTGATGTCCGGTAAGAGGATCATATCAGTTTTCTGAGAAATCTGATCACAGCGTTGATCTATGTGTTTAATATTATCATTAGAAACAGTATGTGACACGGCAATTGCTGATATTGTGGTCCACGTAAGCTCACATGCAGACAATTACGCAATGCTTTAAAATGATACGAGTTAGGTGTATTAGACTAACACGATGTGGTGCCCACACACACGACATACTCCCGTATCAAGTAATTGCACAAAGCTTCGTCGTAACGCGTGATTATGCCAGAGTTATCCGTAAAAGTTACAAAGTATATAGCACAGAGGTATACAGGTCAGCAAACGAATGCAGCAGAGTAACATGTGCGTATACACTAGGTTGAGGCTGATATTAATCACTGATTTGCATCAGATGATCAATACGATGTAATAATGATCTTTGATCAATTAAAACATAAAGTTCCTCAATTCGGTAACTTCCGGTTTTGGCAATTAAGCTCTTTTAGCAAATATTCTGATAAAACTAGGTCCGTAAATCAATACGACAAAAGTTTATCAGAATATCCCGGATAACCATAACATAACGACCCGAAACCTCAGATTTTGGCAATCCTATCAAACGAAATTACGGTACTAAGACCATATGCCCATGAGGTGTTCAGCCACGAACGCGTAGTTCGTTATGTTTGTATCACTAATGCACGCAATATTTAGTCTACGAAGCCTATCAGCATATCACACGTAGTCAACACACGCCTCATATACTATACAATTCTTTAGCCTGTGTCAGATCCCCACTGATGTACTATCATTTCCTCTTTTTATCCAGGAAATCATTTTTGATTTTCTAATTTTTAGGTCTTTTTGAATTTTATAATGTTTTTGGTTTTTCTGATAAAATGGCTCCCCCTAAAATAAAGAACATATTTTTGGGTTTTTTTGATTTTTCTGAAAAACAATAAAACAAAAATTTGAAAGAAACAATCCACTCGAAAGCATCAACTTCTTTGAGGATTAAACAATCCTCTCGAAAGCATCAACTTCTTTGAGGATTACGATAGTAAAGAGAAATTCCCAATTAGCAAAGAGAAATTCTCAATTAGCAAAATAGTAAAAATTAAAACTAAAAAGCGATAAACCGAGGTGCCGATTAGTCTTGTTTTTCCTTTATATTGTTTACTTTTAAAAGATATTCAAAGCGGGATCTGTCAAAAGCTTTTGTAAACAAATCTGCACGTTGGTAGTCAGTATGGATTTTGACCATATCTATCAATTCCTTAGCGTAACAATCACGGATAAAATGATATTTGATCCGGATATGTTTCGCCTTAGAATGATTTTCAGTATTTTTAGTTAATGCTATTGCGGCTTCGTTGTCACAGTGTATAGGGGTTTTAAGAAACTGCAAACCGTAATCCACCATCTGCTGTTGGATCCAGAGCACTTGCGAACAGCAACTCGAGGCTGCAATGTACTCGGCTTCACAGGTAGATAGAGCCACAGAAGTCTGTTTCTTGCATTGCCAGGTGATTAACCTGCTCCCGCTCCCTAAAAACTGGCAACCGGCTGTAGTAGATTTACTGTCTTTGTCACAGCCACCCCAATCTGCATCACTAAAAGCAATAAAATCAAAATCATCATCATTAGGGTACCAAAGTCCTTTTGAGGGACAACCCTTCAGATATCTAAGGATACGCTTGACCGCCGTCAGATGACTTTGTTTCGGCTTCGATTGATAGCGGGCACAGAGACACGTTGCGTACATAATATCTGGTCGAGACGCCGTCAAATACATCTGAGATCCGATGATTGCTCTGTATGTAAATGGGTCCATCAGCTCCCCCTTAGTGTCCACTCTAATCCCGTGATTGGGTTGAATCGGGGTATCCATCGGCTTGGAGTCCTCCATCTGGAACCGGCTCAAGATGTCGGAGACATATTTTATCTGGTGAATGAAGATCCCGTCGGGTCTTTGGTCCACCTGCAAGCCTAGGAAAAACTGCATCTCCCCCATTGCGCTCATTTCGAACTTTTCCTGCATGACAGTTTCGAACTCCCTGCATAAAAGCTCGTTAGTTGAACCAAATATTATATCATCAACGTAAATCTGCACTAGAAGCAAATCATCTCCCGTCTTCTTCGTAAAGAGGGTGCAATCGACGAGGCCGCGCTTAAATCCTTTGGAGATGAGGTATGTACTTAGCTCCTCGTACCACTGTCTCGGAGCCTGGTGCAAGCCATATAAAGCTTTGTTCAGCACGTAGACCTCATCCCGGTGGATTGGGTCCTCAAAGCCTGGTGGCTGCCCGACATAAACCTCTTCCTTGACTTTCCCGTACAGAAATGCGCTCTTAACATCCATTTGATATACTTTGAATTTCTTGTATGAAGCAAACGCAAGGAACATCCGAATAGCTTCAATTCGTGCTACCGGTGCATAGATTTCGTTATAATCAATCCCTTCGATTTGATGGAAACCCTGCACGACCAATCTGGCTTTGTTACGAACAATAACCCCACGATCATCCTTCTTGCACTTAAACACCCATTTAGTGCCTATTTTCTTCCTATCCGGTGGCAAATCCGTGAGCGTCCAAACTCCCAATTTCTGGAATTGTAATAACTCCTCCTGCATAGCTTCCACCCAGGCATCATCCTTCAAAGCGTCCTTGTATGTCCTTGGCTCTACCTGCGACACATAACACGCAAACGACCAATCATTTTGACTACCAGATTGTTGAATTTTGGCATATAAAGCTAAAGCACCAAAACTCTCTGGTGAATTAACGCTTTTTAGCTGCCCTCTGGTCATAACCCTGCTTCCAGGATCACCGATAACTTGCTCCAGCGGGTGAATACGATGAATCCGAGATTCCGGATAATCAGGTACTTGCACTCCCGTCTGAATAGGCAAGTTCTCTACTGCATCCAGATCATGACCCGTATTTGATGATGAAGCAACATCTGGAGTTGGAGTTGGGTTCACTGGCGGTGCCTCTGGTTCTTCTGCATGTTCAAGAATGACTTCTTCAAATTGTTCATCTTCAGATTCAGAAGAGTCTAATGAAGTTGAAGCCTCTTGAAACACTTCTTCCTCTTGGATAGGAACATTGGTATCATTAGAAGCTGGTAGGAAGTTCACGGTGATCGGACGCACCAATGGTGAAGTCGTTGCATTTTCACACTCGTAAAGTAATCTGATAACAGCTTCTTCAACCAAGCTATTTAGATTGAATGATTCAAAGAAATCTTTGTAATCAAACATCCAATCAGGACCCGTGCCTTGCAAATTTTGAGTATATCGTTGAACTTCCACGTTAGCCCAGTCCTCCACTCGACGAGTTCGCTTGTTGTATACCCGTTTGAGCGGGGTTGCATATCCAACAAAGTATCCCTCCTCAGCTTTAGGACTAAACTTCTCGCTTGGATTCAACATTGTGCATGGCGCCCCAAAAGGTTCTAGATACTCTAAATTCGGCTTTCTTCGGTGTAACAGCTCATAAAATGTTTTACCAAACTTCTTCACTGTCAGAACCCGATTTAGTGTGTAGTTTGCTGCATAAATCGCCTCATTCCAGAACATTACCGGAAGATTTGAATCAGCGAGCATTGTTCTAGCCGCTTCAATTAGAGTCCTATTCTTTCGTTCAGCAACACAGTTCTGTTGTGGGGTGTACGGAGCCGAATATTCATGATGTATTCCTTTGCTTTCACAAAGTTCATCCATCTTGGCATTTTTGAACTCCGTCCCATTGTCACTCCGAATTCTCTTAATCTTCACATTGTAGAGATTCTCCAATCGAGTGAACAGAACTTTTAGGTTGTTAAAGGTGTCACTTTTATTCTGCAAACACATCACCCATGAAAATCTTGAGTAATCGTCAGTGACGACTAAACAATAAAGCTCTCCAAGATGACTTTTGCGCTTGACCGGTCCGAAAAGATCCATGTGCAATCGCTCAAGTGGCATCTCTACAGAGTTGATTTTCTTCACTTTGTGGGACTGTTTGTGTTGCTTCCCCTTCTTACAACTCACGCACTTGTCATTCAGATGGAAATGTTTCACGTTGACTCCATCGACAAGTCCATTTCTTACAAGTTGATTCATTTTCCTCAGATGAATGTGCCCCATTCTTCGGTGCCACATTATCGATTCTTTCTCTGTCGCTTTTGATAGAAAACATGTTATTTGTCCCTGTGATGTCATCGCCTTGGACATATCAAGAATGTATAGATTGTTGACGCGAGGTGCCTTCAACATTATCCACTCTTTAGGAATTGTAAAGCCCGGTTTGAGAATATAGCAGGATTTGTCATCAAAATGCACAGTAAATTGTTTATCACATATTTGACTGACACTCAACAGATTATAATCAATCTGTTTCACATACGATATCCGCTCAAAGCTCACTATCCTATTGCTCACACTTCCTTCCATCGTGATATATCCACCTTTATTTCCTGCAAATGCGACATACCCTCCATTGATGTTCTTCACGTCGAACAGCAACGCAAGATCCCCTGTCATGTGGCCTGAAGCTCCACTATCAACAATCCAAAGACTGCTAATAGGGCCAGCTGAAGCTCCCTGCACACAAAAAGTAAATCATTTAGTTCTTTTGGGGGACCCAAGCCTTAGTCTTGGGTCTTTGAACATCAGGTTTCAAAGTAACATTTTCACAAGCATTTTCAACAACTTTTTGATCAATCTTTTTCTGATTGTTCAAAATAGTTTCCTTTTTCTCATTAGCCCTTGAAGTAGAGGCTCCTGGAGTACCATTGGGTGTCCAAGATTGTTCAGTTCGTTTCAAAATACGAATCTGAGACTTTTGGTTCTCAGTTGATTTCTGAACATTGTTAGCAAATGTAACTTTCTTGGTTACCTTATCTGATTTAACAGACTTAGGTCCAACACTTGATTTGACAATCGGTTTAGGTGGAACCTTTTGCCTATCAATTGTTGCGTTCACCACAGGCTTCCTCCATGATTGTCCCATAGCAATCCGATTCCTTCGATCATATTGAATTCGACGATTGTTCCTCATTTGATGAAAATTATTTTGATTATAAAACTGTTGTTGTTGTTGAGGAACAACTCGCCTATGTGGTGGAACATAATGATCAATCGGTTTTCTCATGGAATTCCTCACTTCAACCTCGTGTCTTTTATGCCTTACATATGGGCACTGAGTTGGTAAATGCCCTCGTTCCCCACATTTAAAGCATGCACGGTACTCTTCAAAAACATTCGGAGCATTTGGTTGAGCAAATGATCTAACAGGGTATTGATCATTATACTGTTGCTTCCTTAAACTCTCAGGGAGTGACCCTTTTGAGTAAGTAGGCTCATGAAAACCATTAGTTCTGTTTTTGGGTCGAATGAACTCTGTGACATGGACCTTTGGTTCTTGAGGAACATCCAAATACAATTTCTTTAAAATTGCTGGTGGGATCTCATTAGTTCTCTCATGTTTTGGGAACCAAATGGTGCTTTCTTGCCAAATCTTTTCTATTTTAGCATAGTTGGCATTTTTTATTGTAAATTCCTCGTCAGAGATGATCTTATCGGATCCTTCCATCCGATAGAACACCTTGACAGGTTTGTCACACGGTTCATTCTTAACATTCTTTTCAAGATCTTTCTTTACCACATTTTTCTCAAGATCTTTCTTAACAACATTCTTTTCAGACTTCTTTTCACGATGAGCATTTGCCATCGGATGCACATGTTGAGATGATGAAACTGGTTCAATAGTAATGATGTGATTTTCTTTTGGAATTTCACATGCATTAACAGTTTGAACATTACCAGTATCATCACTCTCTGAGTCTGAATCCACACTCTCAGCAGTAACACCCTCATCATTCAAACCTAAAATCGGTCTCACATCGGAATTTGGATCACCAATACTCGAGGTATTAGATTCATTTTCCGATGATGAGTCTGATTTTACCGAGCTCTCCGGTGTAACTTGGTGACAATTATGATTTTCAAAAACCACCGGAGATGGCACAGACTTGTAGTTAGTGGTTTGATCATCTATGATGTGGTCTACCACATAAGCAATGTGCTTATAACTTTCCAACTTTTTGTTTACTTTCTCAGCAAAGCATTTGATGGCGGCCATTTCCAACTTGGTATTTTCAATTTCATTGATGTAGTTATTAATTGCAAGTTGTTTCAATGATAAAGTATTTTTCAAGTCAGAAATGTCCTTTTTATAGCCATCTAATACTTTGTTAAAAGCATTCAACTCTTTGCGAGTAGATTGACTGTTCATGATAGCACTATCACGTTGAACACGGAGTTGTTTGTTCTCCTCAGTCAATCTATCACATGTACCACAGTATTTATCACTTTTAATATCAGTGCTACACTCAGAACTTACAGATTTTGGCGGATCAGTCATGGCCATCAATGCGAAATGTGCTTCCTTTCCAGCAAAGAATCTTGAATAGTCAATCTTGGTGAAAGCATCATCAGCAATGCACGACTTCCTTGTCATCAGAAAATCCGCTTCTGCTAGTAACTGATCAATGTCATCATCTAGAGAATTAACACTTGCTTCCGTATCCGATTCACTGTCTAAATCAGAATAAACCGATTCACACTCCTCAGGAACATCAGAAACAGTGTCAATCACCACTCCAGAGTTAGTTTCTTTAGCTTTAATCTCAGCAGATTCAGTCTCCACATCCATCTCAGTCTCAGACTCATCACTTTCAACCTCAGTTTCTACCTTTTCATCCACCGTCACCGACTCTTCAATATCAACCTGATAAGCAACACAAGCCACATTGCCACCAGTAGTAATTTCCTCAACACCTATTTGCATACTTGACCAATCAAACCTCTCATCTTGTTGAGTCACCAATGCTTGATTCTGATTGGTGTTCTGGTTTGTCTCATTCGGTGTAGTAATTGGTATAACTGTTCGGTTAGCATTGTTAGGTGATTGGTTTTGAATCTGGTTTGGTGTGTTTGGTTGTCTGTTTTGGTTGTTATTAAAGTTGTTTTGACGGTTTTGGTAGTTGTTATTGTTTTGGTAAGAAACTTGGTTTTGGTTTTGTTGTTGACGGTTCTGGTAGCTTGCATTGAATGGGTTTCTATTGCCTTGTTTAGGTGGCTGGGTGCATTCTCTTTTAAAGTGACCTTTACCTCCACAATTAAAACAAGTAACTTTCTCCTTGTTGAACCCGTAGGTTGTGTTAGGAGAAGTCCCCAAATCCGTTCTACCCGTCTTCTCAATAAATTCCGTTGCTCTTCTCATAATGCTTGCAAAAGCCCATTGGATATCAATGAGTTCCATCTCTTCCTTGTCGATCTGTGCGTAGTCTTCATTGGTTAAGTTGTTATTCCCAATTTGACTAGCAACCAATCCATTGTAGGATGAGACCATTGCAGAGACTAATGCAATGTGTTGCTGAGCAACTTCAACCGTCACATTACCCAAGTTAGAAGTCTCCAAAACCACTGGTTGTTGTTGAGTACTTTGATTCATTGAGTGAGGTGGTTGTTGAGATTGGCTAGCAGTGTAAAAAGCTGCTTGTTGCATTGGGGAGAATGGTGGAATGTAGGAATTGTTGTTGTGGTGGTGGTTGTGAGTTGATGGTTGTGAGTAGGATGATGTTTGTGCCATGTAGTTGATGGTAGGTTTTGGTGATTCCGTAACATTGGAAATGCATGCAACATGTGGTACAACAACTCCTGAACTTGAGCTACTAGCTGGAACTGAAGTGCCTCCAAAATATAGACTAGGATTCTGAGGAATCTGTGATCTTCTAGCTTTCCTCCTTTCTTCCATCTCTTTGTTTTCCAGCTTCTCTATAAACTCTTGAATAGACCAGAATTGATATGCATCCTTCTCCCTAAGGACTTCCACATGCTGATCCCAGTTTGGTGGTAAGGCATCTGCAAACTTATCCACCTGCTTTGTCATAGGAATCTGAATACCATAACTAGACAATTCAGTTAGCAAATGACTATATCTAGGAGTTAATTCTTTTAAAGTTTCATTGCCAATATAAGAAAAATTCTCAAACTCCTTTCTCAATTCTTCCATCCTTAAACTTCTAGTCTTCTCATTCCCATCATGCCTCCTTTTAAGCATATCCCACAATTGCTTAGACGTAGTACAAGTCCCAAACTGATGCAAAAGATCGTTTGTGATTGCCTGAGTCAATTGTGAAAAAGCTTTCTTCTCCACAGCAAACTTCTTTTTCTCATCCTCAGCCATGCTCTCCAATGGAACTGGTTCACCCGTATTCTCCAAAACTGGTGCTGTGTAACCTCTAGCAATCATGTTCCATGCCTCTGCACCCTCCACTCCCATGCCTTCCAAGTGGATTTTGAACTTGGTCTGCCACTGATTATATTCTTGTATATCCATGAGCTTCGGTGGCCGATTCCCGCTACCTGAAGACAAATCATTAATCAGTGTGGAAATAGCATTTGTAGTTTGAGTGTTTACCACCGCTGCTGCTACTCCCCAGTAGTCAGATTGTGGTGCTGGAGGTGCACTTTGAGCCATGTAGTTAACCGGTTGCAAAGACTGTGTGCTCGTCTTTTGTGCTGCCAGCGTCCATGGGTCCATCACTTGCTGTTGTGGTTGTGTCGTTTCTGGTTTCGGAGTAATCGAATAAATTCCACATGATCACGAACTTCGAAAAATTCAACACTTAGAAAATTTTCCAAAAACTAGTCCTAGATTCGCCCAATAACTTTTCACTTTCGTCCCTTTTGTTTACCTTCGCCCAAACAGTAGCACTCGAAGGTAAAATCTCACCAGAATGTAAAAACACACTAACACAAATCCAGGTTCGCCCAAACTGATCTAGGTTCGACCGTTTCAAATCTACGTTCGACCGCCCGATCAATCGAAAGTGGAAAATGTGACCCGAAAGTGAAAAATTCAACAGAAAATTTCAGGTTCGCCCAAAAATATCCTAGATTCGACCAAAAAATACTCATTTCAGGTTCCAGATTCGCCCATTTCAGGTTTGAAAAACGGTTACACTTTGAAAAACGGTTATTTTGATCTCTGATTTTCAAAAGTTTGTGAATTTGAATGATCTTAATCAGGTTTTGATTCGGAATTGATTTGGAACAACTTTAATTCATGGAATTTTGAATTTTAACCACAAAATCAACTTCAAATCAATAAAAAACACTCAAAAACCATTTTTATGCAAAAACAGATGTGAATTGATCAAAAATAAGTCCAAATCAGCTCTGAGTTTATCAATTTGTTGTTGTATGATCCTCTAAGCTCTGATACCACTTTGTTAGAGAAGAATTTTAACCGGAAACAGGATTATATGATCATACAAGTTACAAAACCAGGTGCGGAAACCCTAGCTTTGAACAAACTGATAGAAACTCAAATCAAAACACAATCAAAGTCATTTTCAAAGGTTTTCATAGATTAACTTTTGCATAAACTTGATTACAATGAGTTTTAGGTTAATCTAGAACACACACAAACACTCTCAATCTATTCTGGAACCTGACCTCAAAACACACACAACTAATGACTCTCTATACATTACAAAATCACAATTTCTATTTATAGGACCTGCACATTCGCCCATATGCACTGGTCGAATGTGGACTTGTTCCACATTCGCCCACTGTATTGGTACGAATGTACTTCTTCAGTCAAGCTCCTTTCTACCTTCGCCCACTTCTGTTTTCCTTCGCCCAGAAAAGCCTACCTTCGACCAGACCTGTTTTACCTTCTATCCATCAGCATTCTAACATATGTTAATATCCAATCACTAGTCGCAAAACGCATCTACATGGACTTACCAACACTTACTGCCCCACTCCTCAAAGAGCCATTAACGATATATCTCTGCACAACGGAGAAGGCAGTAAGCGCGGTACTGATGGTCGATCAAAAATTGGTGCAAACCCAAATCTATTACATCAGCGGAGTCCTAACAGATGCAGAAACAAGGTACTTGACTATGGAAAGCTGGTCTTGGCACTGGTCCATGCCTAGCGCACACTATGCAGGTACTTCCAAGGCCATCCAATCAATGTGCTAAGTGACTACAAGCTAAATAATGTGCTATCAAAGCAGAGCTATCAGGCAGGTTGGCAAAGTAGGCCATTGAGTTGGGCGAACACACTATCTTTTATAAATCTCGCCCAGCCATCAAAGGCCAAGTCCGAGCAGATTTCATAGCCGAAGTACCACAAGAAAAAATTAAAGAATGCAAAGCAGAGCAAGAAGCACAACCAACATGCAATGAGAAAGCCGCCTGGGACCTTTATACGGATGGAGCTTCGAACAAAGATGGCGTAGGGGCCGGCCTGCGGATTGTAAATCCAGAAGGCGCAGAATTTACATATGCAATCCGGCTATAATTCAAGACAACAAACAATGAAGCCGAGTATGAAGCCCTTCTCGCAGGTCTGCGTATGGCACAAAAGCTAGGCGCCAAGCACGTCGTTGTGCACGTTGACTCCATGTTGGTTGCAGGTCAAATCATAGGCAAGTATGAAGCGAAAGACCCGTCCATGATCATGTATCTCCAGCGAGCCAAATAGGTCATGGCCAACTTTGCAAGCTGCACCGTCGTCCATATCAGCCGCAATCAAAACAAGGTGGCAGACGCTCTAAGAAAAATGGCATCATCAAGTTTTGGCCATTTAGCAAAAGTGGTCAGAGTAGAGATCATGCAAGAACCGTCTGTTCCACCCAAGGAAGTCCATGTCATCCAAACGGGTGTTGACAGCTGGATAACACCGATCGTGTCTTAACTCACCACGGGCGCACTCCCAGATAAGCGCGCAGAAGCAAAGAAAATACAACACAAAGCCCGCCAGCATCAAATGCAAGACGAAGTGTTGTACCGAAAATCTTATCTGGGACCGCTTTTGAGATGTGTTGATGCGGACGACGCAGACTATTTGGTCAGGGAGATCCATGAAGGGATTTGTGGTATCCACGCAGTGCCGCGCAAGGTGGTTGCGAAAATCATGAATGCAGGATACTATTGGTCGGGCATGCACCTGGGCACATTGAAAATCATCCGCCGCTGCGATTCAAGCCAACGCCGCCCAACACCCTGCGCCCAAAGAATGATCTGATACCAGTAACTTCCGCCTGGCCATTCCAGAAATGGGCAATCGATATTGTGGGACCATTTCCAATGACAACCGGCAAGAGAAGATACCTAATAGTCGCTATCGATTATTTCACAAAATGGGTAGAGGCCAAGCCGCTTGCAGAAATTACAGCAAAGCAAGTGAAACAGTTTATTTGGGTATTTATCATTTGTCGTTTTGTCCAACCCATGACGATTGTCACGGATAATGGAACCCAATTCGCGGACAAAGGGTTACTCAAATGGTATGACGATATGCATATCCAACCCGTTTTTACTTCTGTTGCGCATCCACAAGGCAATGGCCAAGTGGAGCGCGCCAACCGCAGCCTGGTAGAAGGAATCAAAGCGAGACTCGGAACCAAAGGGAAAGATTGCCCATTAACAAAAACAAGCATGGGTGAAACCCCTTTCAGCTTGACATATGGCTTGGAGGCCATGATCCCAGCAGAGATCAGCTGCCCCTCCGCCAGGGTTCTCTCAGCAAGCCACACCAATAATGAAATAGAGTTGCGCCTTAAACTCGACCTACTGGAAGAGCGCAGAGACTTGGAAGTTGTTAAAGAAGCAACTATAAGAAACAGTTGGAGAAATACTACAATGCCAGAGTCAAACTCAACGCCTTCCAAGCAGGAGACTTTGTGTTCAGAAACAATGAGGCCAGCGGCACAATACCCCAGGGAAAACTGACACCCACCTGGGAAGGACCCTACCTCATCGCAGAGGTCCTTGGAAAAGGAGCATACAAATTAACCACGTTGGAGGACATGATTGGGCCGCACACATGGGACGTGGCACAACTCAGAAAGTGTTATATGTAATTTCCTTTTCATGTGGTAATGAAGGCTAGCTTAGCCAATCAAGTGAATGAATACAGTCAATCCTTCATTTCAGAAACGTTTATACTATTTTAATCCACTCTTTTACAACACTCAATCAAACACTACCCAACGCAGCACAATCCCCAAACTCAATTGCATAGTTAAAATTCAATTTCTACACTACGCAGTACAGTGTTAAAAGTACTGCACAAACTAAACGTTGCATAGTTAAAATGCAATTTCTAAACTCCGCAGTACATAGTTAAAATGTACCGCGCAAACTAAACGTTGCATAGTTAAAAGGCAACACTTAAACTAAATTGCATAGTTAAAATGCAATCCATAAACTAAATGTTGCATAGTTAAATTGTTTCACACCCCAACCAATGGCGGAATACATCGAGGCGCGACTTGTGACAGATTGTTCAAAGGCTTCATGACACTAGTATTGTGACAAATAACTTAAAAGATAAATGTCATTCATATCATAACAATGTCTAAAACGGAAATACAAATTGTTTCAAATGAAGGAAAATACAACATCATGAATACGAAAATTAAACTAGGGTGAGTTTCTAGTCCAATCCTAATAAGTTTCTTGAAATCTTCGCATCAAACATTTCCTGCAACATGTATAAAATATCCGTCAACACATAAAGCATTGGTGAGCATACTAGTTTTTAGGCGAAGTACATAGCATAAGGAAAGTCTACTCAAATCATCATGTTATAGGGATATGCACGAAGAACCATACAAAAGGCAACAACACTCGAATACACAATTAAGAGATACTTAACATGACCCATAAAGGGGGCGGTGTGTCAATACTATAGCTCTATACATGTAAGGTGGGTTGTGCTAATAGACATTTGTATGTGATAATAATTCTGGCATAGCATAGCATATAAGCATTTAGATTGAGCATAATAGTTTAAGAGTATGAAATCGTTTAAGTTTTGATGGTGACACATGTTGAGCCCCAAAGAATAAAGAATAAAAGGGGGACAAGTATGAACTCACATTTGGGTGCGCTTAGTAAAGTTCCAAAAAGCAAGTCTTGGAAGATTAGGTCCTTAGCCTTGTTTAACTAGAATTAAAGAATAGAGTAGTCTTAGGTTCGGATTTTATTATAGGATCATGAGAATCAAGCAAGCCTTTTAGGCTAACCAAAATGCAAATTTCCTTTAGGGCAATCCGGATGGTCATGAGATTTAGTTAGACCAAGCACAAAATTATCATAGATGATTCGGATGGTATGGTGTTTTTAAATCCGTGTGAAAAAAAATCACATATTGGTGTGTCAAAAATTTAGTTAAACCTTCATTAAAAAGTGTATTAAAATTAACTACCTTTATATTCATTCCTACACTCCTGAAAAGTATGAAAATGAAAAGTATGAAAATGGTTATTATCAGTTTTATAGAATTGTGATGGCAAATGCCAAGAAATCCAACTATAATATGGCATTTGATATTAGATAATGTGAAGCTAACCATCTAAAACACCGTCAATAATGTTGTAGTCCAGTGGTTATAGCGGAGGTGAGAAAGTTTTCCTCTATGGGTTCCTGCCCGAAAGATACCCGGATCGAGTCCTGCAGTCCATCAAAAAAATATACTCAATAGGTTTGAAAGGGACCGGCGTGTGGAGAGGGATTTAAATTTGGGAAGAAAGTGACTTCAAGTTAAAGGGTTTTCACTGATCTACACCTAAAAAAAAATCTAAAACACCCAAAGAGAAACGATATCACCATGTCAAATAAAACTACATTCTGTTTTATATGTAAAGCTCGATACAAGTCGATCTTGAGCAATTTATAATTGAATCGATTCATTTACACCCATCTAAATATTTGATCATACTATTCACTCAACACATAAAATATTTGAGTAATGGGTTTAAATAATTTTATTTGTATTAGTAGCATTATTGTATAGGTTGAACCCTATTCATATCCCACATATGCAACTCTGACTTAGGTGAGTTATAATTTAAGTTCAAATTTATTTAAGCTTAAGGTTTACAATGCTAGTAAAGCTCGATACAAGTCGATCTTGAGCAATTTATAACTGAATCGATTCATTTACACCCATCTAAATATTTAATCTTACTTTTCACTCAACACATAAAATATATGAGTAATTGATTTAAATAATTTCAACTATCGCCTAATGGTCGATGCCTGTCTCAGCTAATGATATATGTGCTGACAGTACTACCTTTCGACGTATTGGCAGCTATCGGACCAAAACTAACTGAGTGCTAACTTTGTTAGGCTTTTGATGATGTGACAGCAAATACATTAACAAATATTTATAAAACATCGTCTTTACCCATTCAACCCTAAAAACTTTCACCATTAACAAAGAGAGGGGGTGGGGGTCTAGATTCTAGAGAGAGAAGGCCATGGAGAGAGAGAAGGAGAGAAGAGCTTAATGATGGGGTTGATGGGTGTAAGGTTAGTGGAGATGAATGGTGGTGTCGATGTAATTGCAGACGGCGACAGAGATGGCTGATAATGGTGGTTCAAATTGGCTGAGATGGTGGTGTTCTAGGCTCATATCGATGATTGGTGGTGGTTAGTATCTCTTTTTTTACACCAATTTGATGATTAATGTAAGTTTGCTAACCTAGGGTTTCAATTTTAAGTTGTGTGTGTTGGTTTGGGTTGGATTCAAGGTCTAATCTTGTTGGGTTTGATGTCAGATAGAATCAGAAGAAGTGGTGGTTGTTGTTGTGCTGGAGATTAGTAGTGATTGTTAATTGTAGTAGTGTGGTTATGGTGGAGATTGGTCATAGCAGTGGTGGTTGTTGAAGGCAATGGTTATCGTGGTGGTTGTGACGATTTGCAGGTTTCGGAGAAAAAGACAGTGGTGAGGGCGTAGTGGTTGGAGTTGTTGTTGTTGGTGGTGGTGGTGGTGGTGGTGGCTGTTATGGTGGTGGTGACTGCGATGGTAGCGGTGGTGCAATGGTGGTAGGACAAGGAAGGGGACTGAATTTGGTTAAGAAGATGATGGTTTGAGAGAATTGAGGTTTGTGAGATGATGTAAAGGGAGTTAGGGATAGATGTCACACAATAGCCACATAGGATCATTTTTGACACGTGGAATGCCACATCACCATAACGCTAATTGGGACTGCTGGAGGAAAAAAGGATAAAAGGTGGAACTGCCAGCACATATTTTAATAGTTATGACTGTCAATTGCTATTGACGAATGATTTGAATTATTTAAATCCATTACTTCTAAAACATATAACGATATTGGTTAATCCATACAAACCTGAACCATAGTAAGTTACTCAAATATTGAGTTAACACAAATAAACTATTATAAGCTCTCAAATTTTTAAACTAATGTGACACCCGCCACTCTCATCTTTACCAAGTTATCAATTGTAGTCCTTCATATATTCAAGGTTTGCTTGAACATTATTAATATTCTATTGGAGAGTTTCAGAATTAATGATGGTGAGTTATTTCTCTTCCTAAATGTCTAAGAGTTAAAGCCATAATGATCCATTTCAAACTTTGAAACAGAAGAAACAATTAAATCTAGTAATCGATGGATTCCTTTTTAATGACAATTATACAAGTAATATGATTTTTTTAATCATAGAGTGTGCATGATAAGTAATGGTGACGAGTCGCATATATATTGAACCACACCTTCTCTAGTTCTCTGTCTAATCCCATGTGCTAGTAGCATCATATCATTTTAACAAACATCACAATCCCTTTGTTTGGTTCAACCATTGTCGATCGAACGTCATCAAAAAAGCCGGCAACCGTATCGCAATTTGGTTCTACGACATACCAATCTTTGACACGATGGCATCACCGCTCTGCCGTACACCATCATTAGACCACAACTGCCGTAGTCTTTTCATCCATCCTCTCATTCAAACAGTCGCTTAGTGTCATGAACGAGATTTGGACTTTTAATTTGGCTCCAAGGTATTAAACACTAACCATTTATTCTAATTCAAACCATTACATTAAGCATCTTGACATGAAATGGATGAGGCAATCTGGTTAATGTTAATATGATGGAGGCACAACAAATATTTTTGTTTAAAATGGTATAAAACGAGTTTGTTCACAATTGGGTTTAGCCACTGTTCCGACCATTTATTTATTTATTTATATAAAAAAAATCATTTTGTGAATTAGCATTCTAGTTAAAAAAAATATTATTCAATATAATATATAAGATATTATTTAAGCTAAATGTTTGAATCCATGTTTAAGAAGTTACTTTAATATATATGTATAACTTTTATGTGAATTATAAAAAGATTACGAGTTTGAGATCTACAACTTATTAAAAAAAACGAGTTCTTTTCATTACTGTTTCTTTTATCTTCCACAAAATTCTAGAGTACGTTAGATTTGGCATATTCTCTTCGAATGGTTAACAAACATTATTTTGTGTTGAATTCAATTCGTATATTCCTAATAAAGCAATGTCCATATTAGTCAATATAAATTACTTAATATGGAAATATTATGCAAAATCTTATTAGGTGGAATCTTTGAAATAAAACATCATCCTTAATTTACTTAGGTTCAAGTTCATTGATCCTCGTTGATTTTCTTACAAGTTCATCAACATCAACTTTTGTGTGAACTTTTACAATCTAATCAAGGTGAGTATATCTTTCCCCTTTTTCATGTTTTACTCTTTTGGGGCTATTCATGTACACTATTATCAAATGTTATTCTTATACTTAATGCAATTCTCATGTGTGTTTGCTTTATGTGTTTTGGTTTGTATTTATGCTTGTCAAAATCATTAACCGCTGGGCGGCCTAGCATTTCAATGAATAGTACTTTAATATACCCCCTCGAGACTCTGTTGAGAGAATCTTGGTCATTGTCTTGTTAATTCGTTATTCAAATGGTTATTCATGTGTTAGTCTCATTCATTTAGGCTTGGTTTTGACTTATACTACTTATTACATAATTGCAAATGGTACCGCACATGAATTGCTAAACACTTTTCTTACTATATGTATTCAAATCAGGGTATGGTCACCAATACATTTTTGTATTGACATATACTATTTTTGTACATGTTTGAGGTTATTATTGAGACGTTTCTTTTAAACTTTTGGATTTATATTTAAGCTTTGATTTCATTGTAATCTAGTTAGACTTGACGTTTTAGAATCATTGTACTTTGTATTTTTCCTTTCAATGTAATAAACTATTTGATTCAATGTATTCAATTTACACTTTAGTACCATGAGCTATTGAACAATCGTCACTACGTGACACCTCGATGATTCCACCATCGGTTGGGGTTTACAGATTGGTATCAGAGCCATGGTTATAGGGAATTAGGTTATTAGAATGCCTTTTAGCCTAGTCCATAACTAAGCTTACATTCACGAGTCCTCTCGTGTGTATTTCTCTTTATCTTTATATTTTCTATGGAGATATTTTCGCCATGATTTTTTCTCGTAATTCTTTCGATATTTTGCTTGGAGAAGAAGACACTCGTATTTCACAAACGAAGCGATATTACCAAGCTAGGAGTGACATCCTAACCTTGGTGATTAGTTTCACTCCTCTATATGTTATTTATCTTAGGAATATATCTTTGAGATAGGAGTGACATCCACACCTCAAAGAGTATTTCCTTCAAAAAGAAACTTAACCACTAAGCTGGGAGTGATATCCTTAACTTAGTGATTGGTTTCATTCCACAATAGTTTTCAAATTTTGAAATACATCTTTGAGTTAGGAGTGAAATCCACATCTTAAGGATCTATTTCTGCATCTCGTTTTTAATCTCGCTAAAGTTTTGGAATTTACTAGTGATGGGGCATGTGCAATCTGGAAGGGTGAGCGCCTGTATCCTGAGTTTTCTGTCTAGGCCTGGTATTTCGTATAAATCTCAATCACATGAGGGACTCGTATACCTACCTGGGAACTCTTGGGATGAGCATTCACTTGTAGGCTAAAATACGCCCCCACAAGTCACTAGGAAATTTCAAGTACTTGGGTTAGTCAAAGTTTCCTATTGAAACAATCTCAATGTTTCATGTTATTGATATTTATGTCTTGTTTATCAATTTGAAGTTTCAATTTCATGGCTTGTTATTTTATATGTTGTTATTCATCAATCATTCGCTTTTGGATTCTTCATCATCATTATTATAAATTTTTGTTCGCTATATTGTCGCATTCAAACTTACACTATTTCACTTATGCTTTGTGACTTTTACACTATAAAGCATCACTTCTCTTTTGCTAAAACATTTTTCTCACGATCCATATTTTTAAACTTTATGTTTAACTTCGATCACATCCTATTTTCGTACTTGAGTCTTCACACACAGTTAAAACGAACGTGGTTTCAAAACTTATTAATCAACTTGTTTATATCCTCATATTTATAAACTCATTTGTTCGATGTCACAGTATATCCCTAAACTATGACTTTTATATCCACGTATGCACTCATAGTACTCTCAACACAATAAATCCTCATATACCTAATACTAATATAGCTACACCCAGTCACCTAAGCCATAGCCAACTACCATCGGTTAGCACTTCTTAGTCAGACTAAACTCACACATAAATGCCTATCTACACGATACGCACTAGTACACTACTCTAAAATGATTAACTTGGCAACTTATCCTGTCTGTCTTTTCACAAAGTCTATTCGCCAGATTAGAACACCCTTTATATACACCTTGCACCTTGAAACAAATGGCCCGATATGAGCCCAAAGAGATGCCTTAACGATCCTTACAAACAAACGATCTTTCAATGTATAAATTTCGTAAAAGTTTGACAATTAAAAGGTTTCAAGTTTACCCAGTCCTAACAGGTAACACTTAGATTTTCTCAGCATTTCATAACAATTAAAAATTTTTGACTTTTCAACCCACAAGTTAAATAAATGTTTAAATACAGAAAATTCTATTTTCCAAAATTCGTCAAGGCATCTGGGATCATTCACAACCTTCACGCCATTTTAAATCTTGATCTTTTGAAACACATTAGATATACACATACTTCATGAAATGGTTTCATCTTGCATTTTATAAACTTGTATTGCATATTTTAAATCTGCATGTTTTCATATAACGGATCCAATATATGTTAAGGGAAAAGAAACTTGTGACTGATAATAAACCTTATAACAATTTCAACACGACTTCTCGTAAACACATGAAAGTGTGTACTTACGAAGTCTTTTCATGAGCACCTATTTTGAATCTAAAACATTCTTTGATTTCTAAAAAGTTATTCTCATGCATTACTACTATTCTTTCAACTATGTCACAAAATTCGAGTAAACTACATTTTTATAAACGAAAATTTATCTTTTTATATTTGCACTCTCTCAGTCACAAAACTTTTGGTCTAAAAAATTATTGGTCATATCCTCATCAGAATTTTGCTAAACGCCTTTTACCATATAGTGAAAATATGCAAAACTACTAAAATTTAAGCCCTCATGCCAGAAGACTATACGTCTGTTCTGTGCACTCTTTTGCAGGAAATTTCATTATTTTATTCTTACACCATTATTTATAGTTGTGTTTGCGCACTATCTTATTCATGGTTACATCACTCATTTTGAGCATTAATTTAAATCTCGTTTACTCTCATTTTGTGCAATTGTGCGATTTACTCGATTTATGTTATATTTAAATTGAAATTTTATGCTATACTTATATACTTATATGAACGTGTATTTTGTACGCATATTTTCTTATTTTGAGCAAAACCCTGTTATACTTGTTCATTAATTTGTTCATCATCATGGTCAATGAACATACTAATTGATAACTTGCATGAGGTCTAAGCCAGTGCCCACGTACAACTCGTGTCGGAGTACTCTTCTAACCGGAGGGGAATGGTGTAATCCTTAGAGTCTGTCAATATGGGTGTTTAGAGTCAAACGATTTGAACAGAAATTGATGGTTATTTGTGCGGGTGAACCTGAAAGGGGAAGGACCGCTAACCGTGCTTGATACTTACACCTTATTCTTATTACGGTTATTCGGGTGAACCTGAAAGGGGAAGAACCTCTAACCGCATCTTATACTTGAGCAGTATCTATTATTTAACACATTTTGGTTGCATGCATTGTTTCTTGTATTACATATGGAAAAACATAACACCCTAGTGTAAGGTAAATCGATGATTACGGTCCGGAACACAATCATGGGTTTACAGATACAGGGGGGTGGTGTGTGATTCTACTTAGCCTATTGGTGGACAATTAGTACGAATCCAAGATATTGGTAGTGTGGTGGGTTAGCTGCGGTACACCCTTATATAAGCACTAACGATACTGCGGGAGCGGACCAGGAGTCTGACCAAGAACCTACCCCATTATTTTCAATTGCATATTGGGTTATTTAATAGCGTTGGGTCCGACCTCTTTAATAGGTCGTTGACCAACGGCTATCAGTTTCTTTTTCTTTTCTCTTTCGTCAAGAATTTATTATTATTTTTTTTACACAAGCTTCAATTCGCCTTCCTTGGAATCTTTTGGCCATACACACAAAACGCTTAATCCTTGTATACTCCCACACTCTCTATTATTCGAAATCCCGCTGCATGACCATAATAATGTTCAGTCATAATTTTTTTCTAAAGTAGGGGAGACTACTTCAATAGTGCCTTAGCTATCACTAGTTACATACCTTCCCAAACTTTTTTTCTTATTTAAACTCTCAACTTCCTAACCTTGAGTCAACTATCAAAGATTATGAAACTTTTTCTTTGGACACTAGACAACTACTATAAATCTTCTCAAAACATGACTATGCAAAAAAAAAAAAAAAAAAAAAGAAAAACCTATTTGACCTTTACAACGTCTTTTGTTTCATAGAAACCTCCACTTGAAAGAACTTTCGAGCCGAAATTTCTAAAATAGGGGAGACTGTGACACCCGCCACTCTCATCTTTACCAAGTTATCAATTGTAGTCCTTCATGTATCCAAGGTTTGCTTGAACATTATTAATATTTTATTGGAGAGTTGTAGATGGTGAGTTATTTCTCTTCCTAAATGTCTAAGAGTTAAAGCCATAATGATCCATTTCAAACATTGAAACACAAGAAACAATTAAATCTAGTAACCGATGGATTCCTTTTTAATGACAATTATACAAGTAATACGTTTTTTTTAATCATAGAGTGTGCATGATAAGTAATGGCGACGAGTCGCATATATATTGAACCACACCTTCTCTAGTTCTCTGTCTAATCCCATGTGCTTGTAGCATCATATCACTTTAACAAACATCACAATCCCTTTGTTTGGTTCAACCATTGTCGATCGAATGTCATCAAACAAGCCGGCAACCGTATCGCAATTTGGTTCTACGACATAACAATCTTTGACACGATGGCATCAACACTCTGCTGTACACCATCATTAGACCACAACTGCCGTAGTCTTTTCATCCATCCTCTCATTCGAACAGTCACTTAGTGTCATGAACAAGATTTGGACTTTTATTTTGGCTTCAAGGTATTAAACACTAACCATTTATTCTAATTCAAACCATTACATTAAGCATCTTGACATGAAATGGATGAGGCAATCTGGTTAATGTTAATATGATGGTGGCACAACCAATATTTTTGTTTAAAATGGTATAAAACGAGTTTGTTCACAATTGAGTTTAGCCACTGTTCCGACCATTTATTTATTTATTTATATTAAAAAAATTCATTTTGCGAACTAGCATTCTAGTTAAAAAAAGATATTATTCAATATAATATATAAGATATTATTTAACCTAAATGTTTGAATCCATGTTTAAGAAGTTACTTTAATATATATGTATAACTTTTATTTGAATTATAAAAAGATTACGAGTTTGAGATCTACAGCTTATTAAAAAAAACGAGTTCTTTTCGTTACTGTTTCGTTTATCTTCCACAAAATTCTAGAGTACGTTAGATTTGGCATATTCTATTCGAATGGTTAACAAACATTATTTTGTGTTAAATTCAATTCGTATATATTCCTAATAAAGCAATGTCCATATTAGTAAAGATAAATTACTTAATATGAAAATAATATGAAAAATCTTATTAGGTGGAATCTTTGAAATAAAACATCATCCTTAATTTACTTAGGTTCAAGCGTATTCATTGATCCTCGTTGATTTTCTTACAAGTTTATCAACATCAACTTTTGTGTGAACTTTTACAATTTAATGAAGATGAGTATATCTTTCCCCTTTTTCATGTTTTACTCTTTTGGGGTTATTCATGTACACTATTATCAAATGTTATTCTTATACTTAATGCAATTCTCATGTGTGTTTGCTTTATGTGTTTTGGTGTGTATTTATGCTTGTCAAATACATTAACCGCTGGGCGGCTTAGCATTTCAATGAATAGTATTCCATCTGGAACCGACTCAAGATGTCAATAACATATTTTGTCTGGTGAATGAAGATCCCCGACTCTTGTTGTTCTACTTGTAGTCCAAGAAAGAATTGCATTTCCCTCATTGAGCTCATCTCTCAACCCTGGACATTTCATCATTAGTAGACCCAAAAATAACATCATCAACGTAAACCAGAAGACATCGCCACCCTTTTCCTTGGTGAATAAGGTGCAATCCACGAGTCCACGGTTGAGCCCGTTGGATATAAGATAGTTGCTAAGCATTTGATACCATTCTTTTTGAGCTTGATGAAGTCCGTAAACAAACCAACAAAGAAAACAAATATAACATCATAGAACCTATAAAAATAACTACAAAAAAGTAGGAAACCTAGATCCCTAAGACAGAGCTCGACAAATCTATACCCTCCCATAAAAATCCTTAACCTTGATTCTACGTCTTCACAAACTACTATCGTAGACCATGTCTTCAGAAAGTAATAAACAAAAATATCAACTTGAGACTTTGTTGAGAGAATCTTGGTCATTGTCTTGCTAAACACTTTTCTTACTATATGTATTCAAATCAGGGTATGCTCACCAATACATTTTTGTATTGACATATACTATTTTTGTACATGTTTGAGGTTATTATTGAGACGTTTCGTTTAAGCTTTTGGATTTATATTTAAGCTTTGATTTCATTGTAATCTAGTTAGACTTGACGTTTTAGAATCATTGTACTTTGTATTTTTCCTTTTAATGTCATAAACTATTTGATTCAATGTATTCAATTTACACTTTAGTACCATGAGTTATTAAACAATCATCATTACGTGACACCTCGTTGATTCCGTCATCGGTTGGGGTGTTACAACTAACCCAAGTAAACCTAAATTTAGTAAAAATTATTATTATGATCGTTTTATTATAAAAAAAATAGTTTGCATGCTAACAGAATGGTGGTACCTTATGCATGGATGCTTGTACATTATCTTCTAAAATTCAAAACCTTTTAGTAATTATAAAAATAAAAAACTACTTTGAGTAGTGGGATTCCAATTGTCACACCCTCAAATTTCCACTGCGGAGTTTATACCGCGAGGCGCATGACATACCAGGATCCCATAGCCATAAGTCATATGAACGAACTCTAAATGCCCAAACCATTTAGTTCGTTTTCAAAAATCAAGTTTAGTTAAGCTGCGGAAGCGTAAACCAAATTTAAACCTTTTAGAACCATGCGCAAAACAACGCGCCCAAATTAAAATCATATGAAAGAAAATGTAAAAGCATAATATGTAATTTAGGTGTATGCCCAAGACCCCAAATGCAATGAAGTGTGCAGTGCTTTCTAATCCTGGCACCGGAAGCTAACTACCTACAAAAGCATGTAAATCGTGGGTCAACAAACAATGTTGGTGAGTTCACTAAGTAAAGTAAATGAGTATGTAACTGCGCTGGTTTCCAAAACCATGTAAACAAGTAATTGAGTTGGTTCCAAGAACCGTGTAAACACTAGTTCATCGCATGTCAAGGGTAGCTAACCCATTCATGATAACTAACACCAATATACCGAACTGCTGATGTACGTGTAGCCACAAATGTGAGCCGCATGCCTTACATCATTGCCTATCAACAATGATAAAATCTGTTAAGTTATAGTTCACTCCCGCACTCCCCGAGCCGGTGTGAGGTTTGTCAGACCTAATAGCGCTATCAACTAATAACCCGCTTGCCATAACCCGGCAACTCATTCGGTATGTGAAGGACTTACAGATGATAGAGTTGGTTTAGTTCATCAAGGACACAGTTTGCGAACTAGCAAAAACCGACCCACACAAGGATCCATAGCATCCCAACCCGGGATGTGTAAGTAGTCCCAAACCGGACTAGAAAGTAGTAGTCCCAACCCGGACTAGAAAAAGTTAATTACGTTGTCTCAACTCGAGACACATGCTTTTGAGAAAAGAGTAGTGAAACTCACCTTAGTGTGCAAGCAAAAGAAATCCGAACCGCAAGTAAAGTATGCTACCGACACCCTAATATAAGTGTCACTAAGTGAGTATAGGCGTAATATCATTACACCACATAACTCGTTTGTCCAAGGCGTTTTAAACGTTCAAAAGTGTGTAGGTGACGCCTAGTGATTCTACATGCAATAGTAAACCCTACGGACTCGTTGGTGAATGTATTGGTTACAATTAGTTTTTACATTCCATATGTGTCTCAAACAAGTTACATTCAGTTACACGTCAATTACATACCACTTAAGACCTCAATTAATCACATAAGCACATAATACACAATCTGTGTTTTCAGGACAGATTGTGCGCCATCAAAACCAATTTATTTAAAATAGTAAATCAGTGAGCTAATCTCCCAAATTTTTACTGAATTTTATTTGGGATTCACTTAACAATCCCTATTTTTGTTTTGTCTTAAATCCAAACACAAAAATAATTAAAATTCGTTTAATACAGCTATGTTCAGAAAACCTTCCTAACAGGTCAGTTTGGTAGAAAAACTCCCAAAAATTGTGTATTCATCCAAACGGGATGAATCCACTTGGATAACTCAAGTTACTCCAATGTTAACCTTCTGTAAAAATTTCACAACCCAAATCTATATAAAACTCGAGTTATGATGTTTCAAAATTGACTCAGTTTGTTACCCGAAATTCTGATATGACCTATTTTCAATGAAAATTCCAAAAACGACTCAACCGACGTCCAAATCACTTGATTTTACCCATTATGAAAAGCTAAGACCCGGTGTGATTCAACCATACAAAGAAAATACCAAAATCATCATGTTAAGGTCGTGTTACAGCTCCTACAAGTTCATCTAATCATTCTGTCCAGATTTTAGTTACGCCTAAATCATTCTTTAATCGACTACCGTGTGCATAAAAACAATCAACAATCATCAATAATCATTACCAAACATCCCTAATACTTATTTTGGTCAGATTCTATTACTAAACATGTAAAGAATACAACTTTAAAGACCAAAACATCAATAACTTGCGCAACAAGTATCCTATGATGTTACTAATCGTTTATTATCATGTTTAATCCATTTAACCTTCAAAAACCTCATGTTTTAATGATTATTAAAAAGCTTTCAGACCTGGACAAACTTTGTTACATGATTTTTATAACAAAAACATAAGATAAAAGTGTAAGGAATCAAAGATTATACCCCTAGCTCTTCGATTCGATCAACCGTACGCCTTTGGAGCTTCCCAATTGATGATCTTGAGCCTTAGTAGGTGCTTTAGGGTTAATAATTCGTGTGGGGCAGTAAGGGGGCTATTAGGGTTGAGTTTAGAGGTTGCATGGGGGTTAAGGATGCTTAAATAGGTGTGTAAGGCGGTTAAGACCCGTCCGGGCCCTTCGCGCGGCCGCTCGGCCCGCTTCGGCCCGCGTGAGTGGCCCGTTTCGTCCCCCGACTGTTTCCCTTTGACGTTTTCGTTATTTCGGACCGTAACCAGTGCAACCCCATGCGTTAAGACCCTAATCAACCTAATGATCCACTTTTAGTGATTTTTATTAACGTATTCGGTTTAGGTTCACACAATCACGTATGGTTTTCACATAAGTTCATCAAATATCACAGAGACACATAATTCCAAATTAGTTCATTATTCACCAACGTCCGAGGTTCACTAATCATGTACCCAGTTATTAACTCACAACAATGCACGTGTGTCCCATCTAGCTAACCCTAGTTAAGTATAATGCAAGGAACGTAACCAGAGTTTAGTTAAAGTGAGAACCTGAATTTGCGGGGTATCACACCAATATCTGAAAAGAAGACAAGTGCTACAAAAAAATTCTTTTTAAAATCTTTTCTACCAAGCATAAAATCGCTATTGTACAAAATGCAATGCATAATGTACAAGTCTTGAGTAGTTGTCTTGCACTTAAAGTTTATTCTTTGGAGAAACAATCAACCTTTTACATGGGATAATTGTGCTTTCCACTTAAGAGTCATGTAGTCTTCTTTGTTTGGTCTCCATTCTTTTCAAAAGTGTCACTCGTACATGCTTTTTGTAAAGGTGTCATTCACTTTGATAGAATTGATTCTCACACTATTGTAAAACCTAAGTGTATAGGGTATATTTTAGTGTTAAGATTCTACAAAATTCGATGTATGTACATTTTTTAATGCACTAGATACATGTTGTTACAAAATTATTTAGCTTGAAGTTGTCATAGTTGCTTTTTAGGTTTATGATTCGGTAATCTAGAGTGATATTGTTACGATAAGTGTTTTGAAAACCGGAGCAGTTTGATACCACTCAATCGAATCACTGGTCGGGCATGTCTTAAAATAGGATTATTTCGTAATGGGTCTTGATTTTAAAACATGTGCTTTGTGTATTAAAAATTTGTTCATAATATAGTTTGTACAAGTGTACAACTATCTAAAGTAGTCAAGAAAAATGATGCATCAGTAGCTTGTACATTATGCAGCGAAAGTTGCACATTGCTTTGAATCTGAGGATTGTAACTCTCTAAATAGGATTAGCATAGAAAAGGATACAAAAGTATGTTAATTTTCAAAATATTCTAATGACTTGCTTTATGCACCTCATGCCAATCTTGACTATCTAGTCATATCAAGAACAACCAATGTCAAAAGATTAAAGGCAGGAATTTGGATAAATATATACTGATCAATCATATGATTAAAGAAGGGCGTTGGTGAGACGGTGACCAAAATCTGGTGATCGATTGTATTCTTTCTGGGTTGTCGCCTTAATTCTTTCACCAACTTCTCTCTCTGTAAAATCATAGAGGGCAAACGAACATTGTTGCGATTGGCTGCGACGGTTGAGATGCGTGTTACGGCTTTCTTTGGTGTGTACAATTACTCTGGTTATGTGGTGGTGGCTGTGGCGATTAGATGAGGGTTTTGTGGTGATGGTTTAGGGATGGTGGCGGTCATTCATATTGACACTTGACAGTGGTCTCTGTTTTAAACAAAGACTCCAAGAGAGGTTAGAAAGCTGAGAGATTATTTTGTTATTTGTTTTTAAATGGAGAATCTATATGTTTATTTATAATGATATTGATGTGCAATGGAGAAAAGCAAACGGAGATGTTTTTGTATATTACTAGACGTTTGTCCGCGTTAACACGCGGTTCACCAACGTACAATTATTTTGAGCGGTAAAACGTATAAAAAAATATAGTAGAAATGTTTTATTAAAATTTAAAAAAAAACCAATACACATTTTATTCAAATATCACTAAATATTTCTTTATACACCACATTTTTTGTTTTAGTCTTGACATTCCCATCAGCATCAAGTATCAGTAACTTCACACATGCCCTGCTTTTAACTGTTGACAATGCGACATAAAGCTGGCCATGTGAGAATACAGGGTCTCTTAAATACAATCCAACCTTCGATAGAGACTGTCCTTGGCTTTTGTTGATGGTCATTGCGAAACATACGCTTATTGGGAATCGGGGCCTTTGGAACTTGACTGGAATCTTGTTATCAGATGGTATCATATTTATTCTAGGAATAAGAGTTTTTGTACCAATGTTTCCACCTAATATGATTTCGGCTTCAAATGATATCTTTGTTGTTACGTCATTTTCGGATCAGGATGGTTTGATTTTGAATTCTTTGTTTGTTTTTGGTTTTTCATTGCGATTGATTCCGACCATCCGTTTTGTTTTGGGTTTTTAGTTATTTTACATGGTTATTAGGTGCTCAAAAATCCTCATTCTAATCTAGCAAGATGCACTAAGCAATCTAGTTTTTATACTTTTCCACCATCTCATATACATTCATTCAAATAAACATTTCCAATAAGATAGATGCAAAAAAAATGTTGACCAAATATTACTATTTTTAATCATATTTTCCAAAACATGGTTACTTTAAATGTATACTTTTCTACAAACAATACCAAAAATCTACAAGAATATATTAAAATACACCAAACCAATTGTTGCTGCCTATAATAATCACTTATTAGTACATTTCATTTTGTCAACACAAGCAGCAATCCCATCCAAACTCCGACCTCCAAACGAAAAAACGGAGTTAATAAAATCTACATGGAATTAGTGACCAAACTATTTCGAATTTTACACACACTCATACATCATAAATAAGAGGGTTGGTTGATATACCTTCAGGATGACATAGTCATATGATAATGATAATCATCATAACTAAAGTGGCCACCCAACACTTCTGCATATATATTAGCATCTCTTTTCAGTCCACCAGTTTGATATCAATATTGAATTTGAAATGGAAACATTATTAACAAATAATCATGTTTCCATGAAATATCATGAATAACCTTTAAATAATTTCATCATCATGTATGGCTCCTGACATCATCTGTTGACAAAGAAGATGTTAGCTTTGCGTTCATTTATTTAGAATTGTAAGTTTGGTTATAAAAGTTGATATATTCAGCAACAATCTGGGATTAATTCGATCCCCACTTACCGTCTCTTTAACATGTTGACCCAGTTGAAAAGAAATATGCATAAATTTTTATGTTTTTCTCTATATTATCTAAATTTTTATGACAAATTACTCCAATATACTCATTTTTAACTCAATTTGTTATCAAAATTATCAATAAAACAATTACTCAAATTTTCAGCTTTTGCAGGTTTCTGCACAGTTGTTGTGCTTCCCATTTTTTACCGCTTTGCTGTCCATATTTGTTTCCATTGATAAAAAACAGTAAAAATGAAGTCCACGAGCCTTTTAAAAATATACTGAACACCCAAAATAGACGCTCGGCTGATTTAAAAACAAATAACGAAACTAATAATAACATATGTTTTGTAACCGAATGCAAAATAGAAAAGTCTAAATCTAGTTTTTTGTTGTTATTTTACCATAGAAAAGTAACTTGCCTCACCAACTATAGTTCAAAATGTAGAGGAAGAATTTGACAACAAAACAGGATTATATGATCATACAAGTTGCTAAACCAGGTGCGGAAACCCTAGCTTAGAACAAACTGATATAAACTCAATCAAAACACAATCAAGGTCATTTTAAAAGCTTTTCATAGATTAACTTGTTCAAATAAACGTTTACAGACTGATTACAGTTAATCTAGAACTCAAACTATCACTCTCAATCCTCTCAGGAACACACACACAAAACACACACTCTCAATGACTCGTTCTACATTACAAAAACTTGAAATCTATTTATAATAGCTGTACGTTCGCCCAGTCACACTGGTCGAATGTAAGCTTTTTCTACATTCGCCCAGATGAACTGGTCGAATGTATTCTTCTGTGCATCCCTGTTCCAGATTCGCCCAGACAAAACTACCTTCGCCCATTCCATATTTACCTTCGCCCATCTTGTTCTTCCTTCGCCCCTTAACACATGTTAATATCTAATCATTAGTCGCAAAACGGCATCTACAAACTCCCCCTCGACTATTGATTAGATCTTTTCCTATCTTCATCCATGGCTTTATTCAGCATCTTGATTCTAAGTATACTCTTCTGTTCTTTCGTCATTTCCGGCTCTAACTTTCTCTTTACCGGCTTCGACACATTAGCCATCTTCACCTTCTTGCCAAGCTTTCCTTCCAAATTGCTTCCAGCATTAATGTCATAAGCAAAGCAAACACCCACAACTTGTGTGTATTTCCTTGCTTGATCTGCATCGTTTGGCTCATGATGAATCGGATTATAGAATAACATGATGATGTCTTCGAAGGTGCAATTGATCAGCCACATAGGATCAAATACATGCACATGCTTGTATTTATCCTTTCCATCTCTCAACACGATCACCGCTTCTGCCTTCCTCCAATCATAATACCAAAATATGAAGTCAGCACTGAAGTGTTGAGGCATAGACATCAAAGGTATCTTTCTCATAACTTCAGGTGCCTTATAAATCAAGGTAACCCTTTTCAACTTGGTTCTGGGATCAATATCCTTGTGAACTTTCCTCCGAGGATATTGAGGCTTGAATCTATTCCATCTCGTCCTACTCTCCCAAACCAATTTGTCTGCACACCAACCAACATGCGTATTATTCACTGAAGCACCAGACATAGGAAATCTGCATAGATCTCTAACCGCCCAGTACGGTAGAGTTAGCAAATCAATGAATCTGTAGAAATACAAGATCCCTGATTCCCACTTAGCAGCTAAACACTTCAGCCTGCTCAAGTATGTCCACCCAAGAGCTCTTCCTCTGAACTTAGCATTATGAAACCTATAGAAGTTTCCTTGAGCTTCAGGTTTTGGTCGGTTTTCATCCATCAGTCTCAATTTCTTCAAATACTCTTTCAACTCATCAGGCTTATTTGAAGATTCTGGCACATCAGCTCCAAGTACTTTCTCAACAAACTCAGCACTTCTTTTTCTTGCCTTTCTTTTAGCAGACGTATTATGCCTTTCAGTAAAATCAGGAAACACCACGTCTTCATCATTTTGTCTGAAGTACTGTGGATATTCCTCATGTGTAATATCCTCTATCTCAACTTCCTCAAACTCAGGGGTTTCTTTATCATCTGAGTGAGTTCCAACATCCTTTTCAGGAATAGATGGAATCGACTCATCAACAATGAATTCTTCAAACGTTTTCCCTACTCTCTGTGCAAGTCCATCCAATATCTCCTTTGCCACAGAAGCAGATACTTCCCCTTCTTCAAGATCAGGATCGTTATATTCCAATTCATATCTCATATCATCTGTTTGGAATATTTCTGCAAAACGACCTGTGAACTCAATGGTCCACTCTCTCTTCTCTAACATGTCTTTGTATACTTGTTTTGCATCATCAGATAACGACCTCACCTTTTCATTCCAAAACACAGTTTCATCATCTACATTCTCTCCCTTCTTCTTCGAACTAGACTCACCTGTGTCTTTCTTCTTCTTAGAAGGCGGTCTCTTCTCAAATGTAAACTTAGCAGAATCATCTCCTCCATCATTATCATCACTGCTACTACTATCATCATCCTTTTGACTTCCTGAACCTTCAGCATCATCATCATCATCATTGTTATCATCTTCATCATCACTTTTCTCCGATTCTTCATTCTCATCATCCTCATCCTCCTCTTTATCAGATTCAGATGGTTCAAAATCTACTTGTTCAACCTCTTTCTCTGCATCTTCCTCACCCTCTTTCAGCTTGGGTGCTATGTTGTACAAGTCATCAATCAGATCACTAAGGCGTTTGTTTTCAGCCTTCAGCTCTTTGTTATCTTCTTTAATTGCCTTGTATCTGTTCTTATTTCTCAGAACTTTGCCTTCAAGCTTCTGATTCTTTGCTTCAAGCTTCTTTACCTTCTCATCTATTTCATCTTGATTGGATTTAGAAGCAACAACAATCTGAAGCATTTTCTCCTCATTCTGTTTAAACTTGGCAATCTCAGCTTGTTGAGCCACAAGCATCTTCATCATATCATCCATTCTTTTATTCATCTGTTTCATCACTTCATCATCCACAGTGATCTTCTTAGATTTGGACTTAGACTTAGACGGCTCAATCTCAGCTTCTTTTCCCTTCTGAGGCTGTGTAAACATGTTCAGAACATTATCCAGGGCAATATTGAACTGATCCACTGGTAATGTTGTAGCCTCCTTAGTCTTTTGTTTCTTTGCAGCTGGTGAAGATTGTTTAGATGATGTTCCAGCTTCTGGTAATCTCTTTCCCTTCAACAGTAAGTTCAACTCCTTCTCTCTGAGTTGCTTAGTGCTTGTCTTCTTAGCCATAGATTTGTGTTTGGGCTTGGGCAAATTCACTACAACTGTTTCACCCTTATTCAATTCATCCAAATTAACAGTCAATCCTTCATCTTCAGCATCAACAGACTGCTTACTCTTCTGAGCTTCTTCTATTGATCTGTTCAAAGATTCAGACTCACCAACCAAAGTGGCCTTTTGTTTGGTAGTCCGGACATTCTCAGCATCCGAATCCCATTGTTCTTCAGTTTCTGTCTCCTCAGAATCAACAGACTCCTCATCTACCAAACCCGTACCCTTCTTTGCAGTAGTCTTCTTCCTCACCGCTTGTTGTTTTGAAGTTCCCTGATCTGTCTTTCCCTTGCCCTTCCCTTTGGCTCCGGGATTAACAACTTGTCTTTTCCTCTTCGTGCTTGCATCAGCATAAACAAGTGGATCGTCATTGTCACTATCACTGTCTGGATGCCTTGCTAGATTCTTTCCAGGATCCATGTAATCCTCTCTAGCCAAAGCTCCAAATAACCTTCTGTAAGGTGGTCTTTCATTTTCAGGCACACCTTTGTAAGCTTTCATTCTCGCTAAGGTTCTAACATTCATATGATCCATATTAAGTATCTGTGTTGGATCCTTCTTCAAGTGTGGATATTTGTGATCGAAGATCATCATCAAAAATCTAGGATAGAGCATGAAATATTTCTTCTTCAAACCCTTCAACATCTCCAGCATGTGGTCTAAGATCATTCCAGCAACGTTAAATGGTTTATTGAGAGTCAATGCAACCATTAACGAGCTTAAACTTTTCCTCATCACGTCATAACCACCACTAACACATCCAAACACTATTATGATGACGTGAGCAAAATACTTGAACTGCACGCTTAGTTTCCCTTTATACATCGAACCATCAGTAATCGGTCCTTTGTATTTCATTCTCAAGAAACATGCTTTCTGCTCAGTCCAGGATAGTTCCCTGGGATCCTCACTTGTTTCAAATTGGATCTGGAGAGCTTCTCTGATATCTGCTTCAGTGATGAACATCTCCATTCCCTGAATCTTGCTTCGGATGATAGTCTGATTATCAAAATAATCATACTTGGCATTGTTATAAAAATCCTCAACTATATCCTTGTAGATAATAGTTGGTGTTGCCAATGCATAAACCACTCTACATCTCTTCAAAAACTTTATAATCTCTGTGAACTCCACATTCTTCTCCACATCTCCAAGATACGCACAGCAATTATGGGTCTTCTCAAACGGCCATTTGCTACCGCTTGATGATCCTTCTTCTTGCACAGTCTCTGGAATAGGATCAGTCACTACAGTCTCCACAGGAATATCAGCAGTTGTTTGTTCTTCAGCCATCTGAAAAATAAAATCAAAATAAAACGTCAAAACACGAAATCGACAAAACTTGAAAATTTTTGACTTTTGAAATTCCACATTCGCCCAAAACTAACTGGTCGAATGTAGATAATTGTGGCCGAAGGTGCAAATTTCTGGTCGAATGTAAAATCTTTTTGATGAAAAAGATACATTCGCCCGTGTTAAGGTTTCCTTCGTCCACACAGATCCTCCTTCGTCCACAACGATGACCCGAAGGTGAAAACTGTTTGAATCAAAAATTTAAAATTTTATCAAATCTGTTTTTAACCCTTAATTTTGATTCAAATCTGTCCTAATACGGCCGACTAAGCATCGTTTATCATCAGTTTACCCCAATTTTCATTTTATATCGGTTTTCAATCGAATTTAGGGTTTAATATTTTCATTCAATCAATCAACACTTTAAACCATGTTAGAACTCTAATTCCTTTAATACTCTCCCCCTAAAACTGATATATAATGAGAATCTAGCACAAAAAGCATTAACAATCACTGAAAATCCCTAAACCCCTAAACCCTAGGTCGGTTTAGAAAATCAGCGATTACATCTTCAATCTGTGTCCATTACCTGTAATTTTTATACGAAAAGGATCAGCAAACACTAAGGAATAAAAAGCACAAGCACAGGAATCAAAATCAACAAGGTCTGGTATTGAAGAAAATTTTGAAAAATTTGAACTGTTTGGTCGAACCTGGTTTGGCTTATTTATAGGCTCCACATTCGCCCGTTTTGTGTGGACGAAGGAACAAAGTTTTCACCTTCGCCCCTAATGAAAGGCACGAAGGTAAAATGGTTTTACCCGAATGAGAAATTTAGATAAAAGCCACATTCGCCCAAACAGTAACGGTCGAAAGTGAACAAAAGTCCCACATTCGTCCCAAATTAAGGGCGAATGTAAAATGGCACTTTTGAAAAATTTTGCCAAATAACAAATTCGAATCCCGTTCAACATTTTTCAATCCGTTAAGTATCCAAAACACAAATTCTCACATTTAGAATGATACAAAGCCCAGATGGTGTTATCAAATCTCAGAAGTTGACTATCTAGCATCCCCGGTTATCAAAAATAAAGCAGAAATGCAAAAAATTTTGGATTTTTCTGAAATTTTATCAAAACACACCTAAAATCTTTTTGGATTTTGTATCTTTTTGACATTAAAAGTAAATTGCAACAAATAAAATGCAGCAAAGTAAATGAAAACAGTAAATATTTTGTGAAATCCGGTCAGAGGATCATATCAGTTTTCTGAGAAATCTGATCACAGCGTTGAGCTTTTTGTTTAATATTATCATTAGAAACAATATGTGATACGGCAATTGCTGATATTGTGGTCCACGTAAGCTCACATGCAGACAATTACGCAATGCTTTAAAATGATACGAGTTAGGTGTATTAGACTAACACGATGTGGTGCCCACACACACGACATACTCCCGTATCAAGTAATTGCACAAAGCTTCGTCGTAACGCGTGATTATGCCAGAGTTATCCGTAAAAGTTACAAAGTATATAGCACAGAGGTGTACAGGTCAGCAAATGAATGCAGCAGAGTAACATGTGCGTATACACTAGGTTGAGGCTGATATTAATCACTGATTTGCATCAGATCAGGTTATGCTTCGGAGATGATTTGGAACAACTTTAATACTTGGAATTTTGAATTTTAACCACAAAATCACCTCTAATTCTTTCAAAAACACACAAAAACCATTTTTAGTTGAAAACAGATGTGAATTGATGAAAATTATGTCCAAATCAGCTCTGAGTTTATCAATTTGTTGTTGTATGATCCTCTACGCTCTGATACCACTTTGTAGAGGAAGAATTTGACAACAAAACAGGATTATATGATCATACAAGTTGCTAAACCAGGTGCGGAAACCCTAGCTTAGAACAAACTGATATAAACTCAATCAAAACACAATCAAGGTCATTTTAAAAGCTTTTCATAGATTAACTTGTTCAAATAAACGTTTACAGACTGATTGCAGTTAATCTAGAACTCAAACTATCACTCTCAATCCTCTCAGGAACACACACACAAAACACACACTCTCAATGACTCGTTCTACATTACAAAAACTTGAAATCTATTTATAATAGCTGTACGTTCGCCCAGTCACACTGGTCGAATGTAAGCTTTTTCTACATTCGCCCAGATGAACTGGTCGAATGTATTCTTCTGTGCATCCCTGTTCCAGATTCGCCCAGACAAAACTACCTTCGCCCATTCCATATTTACCTTCGCCCATCTTGTTCTTCCTTCGCCCCTTAACACATGTTAATATCTAATCATTAGTCGCAAAACGGCATCTACAACCGATTAAGTGTGTAATTTGCTGCATAAATCGCCTCATTCCAGAACATTACTGGAAGATTTGAATCAGCAAGCATTGTTCTAGCCGCTTCAATTAGAGTCCTATTCTTTCGTTCAGCAACACCGTTCTGTTGAGGGGTGTACGGAGCCGAATATTCATGATGTATCCCTTTGTCTTCACAAAGTTCATCCATCTTGGCATTTTTGAACTCCGTCCCATTGTCACTCCGAATTCTCTTTATCTTCACATTGTAGAGATTCTCCAATCGAGTGAACAGAACTTTTAGATTGATAAAAGTGTCGCTCTTATTCTGCAAACACATCACCCATGAAAATCTTGAGTAATCGTCAGTGACGACTAAACAATAAAGCTCTCCAAGATGACTTTTGCGCTTGACCGGTCCAAAAAGATCCATGTGCAGTCGCTCAAGTGGCATCTCAACAGAGTTCACCTTTTTCACTTTGTGGGACTGTTTGTGTTGCTTCCCCTTTTTACAACTCACACACTTGTCATTGAGATGGAAATGTTTCACATTTACTCCATCGACAAGTCCATTTCTCACGAGTTGATTCATTTTCTTCAGATGAATGTGCCCCATCCTTCGGTGCCACATTATCGATTCTTTCTCAGTCGCCTTGGACAAAAAGCATGTTATTTGCCCCTGTGATGTCATCGCCTTGGACATATCAAGAATGTATAGATTGTTGACGCGAGGTGCCTTCAACATTATCCACTCCTTAGGAATTGTAAAGCCCGGTTTCAAGATATAGCAGGATTTGTCATCAAAATGCACAGTAAATTTCTTGTCACATATTTGACTGACACTCAACAGATTGTAATCTATCTGCTTCACATACGAGATCCGCTCGAAACTCACTATCCCATTGCTCACACTCCCTTCCATCGTGATATATCCACCTTTGTTTCCTGCAAACGCTACATACCCTCCATTGATGTTCTTCACGTCGAACAGCAACGCAAGATCCCCTGTCATGTGGCCTGAAGCTCCACTATCAACAATCCAAAGACTGCTAATAGGGCCAGCTGAAGCTCCCTGCACACAAAAAGTAAATCATTTAGTGCTTTCGGGGGACCCAAGCCTGAGTCTTGGGTCTTTCAACATCAGGTTTCACAATAACATTTTCACAAACATTTTTAACAACTTTTTGATCAATCTTTTTCTGATTGCTCAAAACAGTTTCATTTTTCTCATTCACTTTTGAAGTTGAGGCTCCTGGAGTGCCATTGGGTGTCCAAGATTGTTCAGTCCTTTTCAGGATACGAATCTGAGACTTTGGGTTCTCAGTCGGTTTCTGAACATTGTTAGCAAAGGTAACCTTCTTGGTAACCTTATCTGATTTAACAGACTTAGGTCCAACATTCGATTTGACAATCGGTTTTGGTGAAACCTTTTGCCTCTCAACTGTTGAGTTCACCACAGGCTTTCTCCACGAGTGTTCCATGGCAATCCGATTCCTTCTATCATAGTGCATTGGACGAGTGTTCCTCATTTGAAAATTGTTTTGATAATAAAACGGTTGTGGTTGTTGAGAAACAACTCTCCTATGAGGTGGCACATAATGATCAATCGGCTTTCTCATAGAATTCCTCATTTCAACTTCGTGCCTCTTGTGCCTTACATATGGACACTGAGCAAGTAAATGCCCACGTTCTCCACACTTAAAGCACGCACGGTACTCTTCAAAAACATTTGGAGCATTTGGTTGAGCAAATGATCTAACTGGATATTGATCATTGTACTGTTGCTTCCTTAAACTCTCAGGGAGTGGCCCTTTTGAGTAAGTTGGCTCATTGAAACCATTAGCTCTGTTTTTGGGTTTAACAAACTCTGTGACATGGACCTTTGGTTCTTGAGGAACATCCAAGTACAACTTCTTTAACAAAGCTGGTGGAATTTCATTTGTTCTCTCATGTTTTGGGAACCAAATAGTACTTTCTTGCCAAATCTTTTCAATTTTAGCATAGTTGGCATTTTTAATTGGAAAGTCCTCATCAGAGATGATCTTATCGGATCCTTCCATCCGATAGAACACCTTGACAGGTTTGTCACATTGTTCGTTTTTCTCATTCCTTTCAAGATCCTTTTTAACCACACTAAGATCTTTTTTCACAACATTCTTCTCAGACTTGTTCATATGACAAACATTTCTCATTGGAACAATTTGAGATGATGAAACTGGTTCATTTGTAATGATGTGATTTTCTTTTGGAATTTCACATGCATTAACAGTTTGGTTACAACCAGTATCATCACTCTCTGAATCTGAGTCAACACTTTCAGCAGTAACACCCTCATCATTGATTCCCAATATCGGTCTAACATCGGAATTTGGATCACCAACACTTGAAGTGTTAGATTCATTTTCCGATGCTGAATCAGATTTTACCGAACTCTCCGGTGTCACTTGGTGACAATTATGGTTTTCAAAGAGAACCGGAGATGGTACAGCCCGATAATTGGTTGTTTTGTCATCAATGATGTGGTCTACCACATAAGCAACATTCTTGTAACTTTCCAACTTTTTGTTTACTTTTTCAGCAAAGCATTTGATGGCGGCCATTTCTAACTTGGTATTTTCAATTTCATTGATATAGTTGTTAATTGCCAATTGTTTTAATGACAAAGTGTTTTTCAAGTCAGAAATGTCCTTTTTGTAGCCATCTAATACTTTGTTAAAAGCATTCAACTCTTTGCGAGTAGATTGACTGTTCATGATAGCACTATCACGTTGAATACGGAGTTGTTTAACCTCCTCAGTCAATCTATCACAAGCACCACAATATTTTTCACTAGTATTGTCAGTACTACATGCAGAACTTACAGGTTTTGGCGGGTCAGTCATGGCCATCAATGCGAAATGAGCTTCCTTTCCTGCAAAGAATCTGGAATAATCAATCTTTGTGAAAGCATCATCTGCAATGCACGACTTCCTAGTCATCAGAAAATCTGCTTCTGCAAGTAACTGATCAATATCTTCATCAAGAGAATTAACACTAGCTTCCGTATCCGAGTCACTGTCTGAATCAGAATAAACCGATTCACACTCCTCAGGAATGTCAGAAACAGTATCAATCACAACTCCTGAATTTGTCTCTTCATTTTCAACCTCAACATTAACCTCAGAATTAACCTTAACAGGTTCAAGATCTCCATCCATCTCTGCCTCAGAATCATCACTATCAACCTCAGTTTCAACCTTCTCCTCCATCGTCATAGAATCTTCAAGATCAACCTGATAGGCAACACATACCACATTTCCCCCAGTGGTTATCTCTTCAACACCTATCTGAATACTTGACCAGTCAAACCTCTCATCTTGTTGAGTAACCAATGCTTGATTGGTATTCTGTTGTTCAGCTGGTGTAGTGATTGGTATGACTGTTCGGTTAGTGTTGTTTGGTGTTTGGTTTTGTGTCTGGTTTGGTGTGGTTTGTTGTCTATTTTGGTTGTTGTTAAAGTTGTTTTGACGATTTTGGTAGTTGTTGTTGTTTTGGGAAGACACTTGGTTTTGGTTTTGTTGTTGACGGTTCTGATAGGTAGCATTAAATGGATTCCTGTTGCCTTGTTTTGGTGGTTGAGTGCATTCACGTTTAAAGTGACCTTTACCTCCACAGTTAAAACAAGTCACTTTCTCCTTATTGAACCCGTAGGTTGTATTAGGAGAAGTTCCCAAGTCTGTTCTACCTGTCTTCTCTATAAACTCAGTTGCTCTTCGCATAATGCTCGCAAATGCCCATTGAATGTCAATGAGTTCCATTTCCTCCTTATCAATTTGTGCGTAGTCTTCATTGGTCAAGTTGTTATTACCAATTTGACTAGCAACTAATCCATTGTAGGAAGAAACCATTGCAGAGACTAATGCAATGTGTTGTTGAGCAACTTCAACTGTTACATTTCCAAGATTGGAAGTCTCCAAAACCACAGTTGGTTGGTTAGGTTGATTCATTGGTTGTGGTTGTGATTGACCAGCAGTGTAAAAAGCTGCTTGTTGCTTTGGGGAGAATGGTGGAATATATGAATATTGATATGGAACTTGTGGTTGTGGTTGAGATAAAGATGAATTTTGTTGATGGTAGTTAATGATGGGTGATTCTACAGCATTGGATATACAAGCAACATGTGGTGTAACTAGCCCTCCAGAATTTGTACTTGCTGGAACTAAAGATCCTCCAAAGTATAAGTTTGGATTCTGAGGAATCTGTGCTCTCCTAGCCTTCCTCTTTTCTTCCAATTCCTTGTTTTCCAGCTTCTCAACGAACTCTTGAAGAGACCAGTATTGAAAAGCATCCTTCTCCTTTAGAACATCCACATGCTGATCCCAGTTAGGTGGTAATGCTTCAGCAAACTTGTCCACCTGTTTTGCCATAGGAATCTGTACACCATAGCTAGACAATTCAGATATCAAATGATTATATCTAGGAGTTAGTTCTTTCAAAGTTTCATTTCCAACATAAGAAAAATTCTCAAACTCCTTAACAAGTTCTTCCATCCTCAAATTCCGAGTCTTCTCATTTCCATCATGCTTCCTTTTAAGCATTTCCCACAATGCCTTAGAAGTTGTGCACGTCCCGAACTGATGCAAAAGATCATTTGTAATGGCTTGTGTCAGTTGTGAGAACGCCTTCTTTTCCACAGCAAACTTCTTTTTCTCATCCTCCGCCATGCTCTCCAATGGCACTGGTTCACCCGTGTTCTCCAGAACTGGTGGTGTGTATCCTTTAGCTATCATGTTCCATGCTTCAGCACCTTCCACTCCCATGCCTTCCAAGTGTATCTTGAACTTTTTCTGCCACTGATTGTATTCTTGAATCTCCATGAGCTTCGGTGGCCGAGTCCCGCTACCTGAAGACAAATCACTAATCAGTGTGGAAATAGCATTAGTAGTTCGAGTGTTTACCACCGCTGCTGCTACTCCCCAGTAGTCAGACTGTGGTACTGTAGGTGCACTCTGAGTCATGTAGTTAACCGGCTGCGAAGACTGTGTGTTAGTCTTCTGTGCTGCCACTGTCCATGGGTCCATCACCTGCTGTTGTGGTTGTGTAGTTGCTGGTGTAGGAGTAGTCTGATAACGCCACATAGTCACGTACTTCGAGAAATTCAACACTTAGAAAATTTTCCAAAACTTATCCTAGGTTCGCCCAAGAAGCTTTCAGGTTCGTCCCTTTTAGTTTAGGTTCGCCCAAAACAGTCACTCCCGAAGGTAACAACAGATTTCACTAGAATGTAAAAATACACAAACACTTTTCTACCTTCGTCCACAAACACCTAGGTTCGACCGTTTTAGTTTTACCTTCGTACCCCCGATCTCCCGAGAGTAAAAAAAATTGACCCGAATGTAAAAAATTTATATGAAAAATTCTACGTTCGACCAAAATTCTCTACGTTCGCCCGAAAATCTACACACCTTCGACCTAAAACACTCACGTTCGCCCACTAACTCCAGGTTCGCCCATTTCAAACTTTTGAAAAACGGTTACACTTTGAAAAACGGTTATTTTGATCACTGATTTTCAAAAGGTTGTGGATTTGATTGATTTTGATCAGGTTATGCTTCGGAGATGATTTGGAACAACTTTAATACTTGGAATTTTGAATTTTAACCACAAAATCACCTCTAATTCTTTCAAAAACACACAAAAACCATTTTTAGTTGAAAACAGATGTGAATTGATGAAAATTATGTCCAAATCAGCTCTGAGTTTATCAATTTGTTGTTGTATGATCCTCTACGCTCTGATACCACTTTGTAGAGGAAGAATTTGACAACAAAACAGGATTATATGATCATACAAGTTGCTAAACCAGGTGCGGAAACCCTAGCTTAGAACAAACTGATATAAACTCAATCAAAACACAATCAAGGTCATTTTAAAAGCTTTTCATAGATTAACTTGTTCAAATAAACGTTTACAGACTGATTACAGTTAATCTAGAACTCAAACTATCACTCTCAATCCTCTCAGGAACACACACACAAAACACACACTCTCAATGACTCGTTCTACATTACAAAAACTTGAAATCTATTTATAATAGCTGTACGTTCGCCCAGTCACACTGGTCGAATGTAAGCTTTTTCTACATTCGCCCAGATGAACTGGTCGAATGTATTCTTCTGTGCATCCCTGTTCCAGATTCGCCCAGACAAAACTACCTTCGCCCATTCCATATTTACCTTCGCCCATCTTGTTCTTCCTTCGCCCCTTAACACATGTTAATATCTAATCATTAGTCGCAAAACGGCATCTACACAAAATGAATCTGTTTAACTTTCAAAGTCAAACTAAGGAAAGGGTACTATTACCACTGGAAATCACCTGTTAAAGACGCCAAAGCCAACCAAGGCGATCAGCAAAACAATACCAACAGGACTAAAGAATCTGAAACAATAAAAAATAAAAATTAATCAATAAGAAATTGATTGCACAAGCATAACCACAACTGAAACATTACGGCTTAATAGAATGTAATTATTCACCTTGAACATATAGCCCATATTTGACAATGTTTCAAAATAAAATTGCGCCTTATATAGCTCGCATTGTAGCAAGAAAATTCTGCAAATGCAAACACACTCATCATCAAATGTTATGTTTTACCCCTTCTAATGACACAAAGATCATCTATTTTCCTATCAAATGACAAAAAGATAATCATTTCCCTCTTTATTAATAAATGACACCATATTCAACTTCAGTTTATTATTGTATGAGCATGGCCATTTTAGATTCTCTAGATGCAACAACATTGATAATAATAGAGAATAACATATAGACCCATCACATCCTTACTCCTATATCCTGGTAAACTTACGGTCAATAAGCCAGACACCATCAATGATCTCGTGCTTCAATAAATCTTTGCTAATGGCTTCTGCTTTTGGTGTTCTTAACGGAACATTTCTTGTATGTCTACATCTGTTAATGGTGAATCTATAATTTACTGATCCCCACATATAGCCACTGAATGATCCATGTGCTTTAGCAATCTGCATCAATAATTGTTAAAACATTATAATCCTTTCATAAAAACATTTAAATATTTACGGCGATCCTTGAGTTGTAAACTTACTTTGAGAGTTTGAGTATGCATCTGGCGTTTTCAACTATGCATCTGACTCTACTTTCGGCTAACATTATGTCCTTGTTAGAGGCTATTTCCATGATCTCGCCCTCTCCCATCTTAGCAACAATATTTGGTACAAATCCAGCGAAAGGTTCCCTACATTAATGAACAAAAAAATGTTTCAAAACCTTACTGGCTCAAAATAAAAACTAAACATATGAGGTTTTTGTTACTTGAAAATATTCTTCCTTTTCAAGATTTCAGTCCAATTGAGAGAATCTTGGTCATTGTCTTGTTAATTCATTATTCAAATGGTTATTCATGTGTTAGTCTCATTCATTTAGGCTTGGTTTTGACTGATACTAATTATTACATAATTGCAAAGGGTACCGCACATGAATTGCTAAACACTTTTCTTACTATATGTATTCAAATCACGGTATGCTCACCAATACATTTTTGTATTGACATATACTATTTTTGTACATGTTTGAGGTTGTTATTGAGACGTTTCTTTTAAGCTTTTGGATTTATATTTAAGCTTTGATTTCATTGTAATCTAGTTAGACTTGACGTTTTAGAATCATTGTACTTTGTATTTTTCCTTTTAATGTAATAAACTATTTGATTCAATGTATTCAATTTACACTTTAGTACCATGAGTTATTAAACAATCATCATTACGTGACACCTCGTTGATTCTGCCATCGGTTGGGGGGTTACAACTAACCCAGGTAAACCTAAATTTAGTAAAAGTTATTATTAAGATCGTTTTATTATAAAAAAAATAGTTTGCATGCTAACAGAATGGTGGTACCTTATGCATGGATGCTTGTACATTATCTTTTAAAATTCAAAACCTTTTAGTAATTATAAAAAAAAACTACTTTGAGCAGTGGGATTCCACTATCTGAAAAGAAGACAAGTGCTACAAAAAAATTCTTTTTAAAATCTTTTCTACCAAGCATAAAATCGCTATTGTACAAAATGCAATGCATAATGTACAAGTCTTGAGTAGTTGTCTTGCACTTAAAGTTTATTCTCTGGAGAAACAATCAACCTTTTACTGGGGATAATTGTGTTTTCCACTTAAGATTCATATAGTCTTCTTTGTTTGGTCTCCATTCTTTTCAAAAGTATCAATCGTACATGCTTTTTGTAAAGGTGTCATTCACTTTGATAGAATTGATTCTCACACTATTGTAAAACCTAAGTGTATAGGGTGTATTTTAGTGTTAAGATTCTACAAAATTCGATTATGTACATTTTTTAATGCACTAGATACAAGAAGTTACAATATTATTTAGCTTGAAGTTGTCATAGTTGCTTTTTAGGTTTATGATTCGGTAATCTAGAGTGATATTGTTACGATAAGTGTTTTGAAAACCGGAGCAGTTTGATACCACTCAATCGAATAACTGGTCGGGCATGTCTTAAAATAGGATTATTTCGTAATGGGTCTTGATTTTAAAACATGTGCTTTGTGTATTAAAAATTTGTTCATAATATAGTTTGTACAAGTGTACAACTATCTAAAGTAGTCAAGAAAAATGATGCATCAGTAGCTTGTACATTATGCAGCGAAAGTTGCACATTGCTTTGAATCTGAGGATTGTAACTCTCTAAATAGGATTAGCATAGAAAAGGATACAAAAGTATGTTAATTTTCAAAATATTCTAATGACTTTTTTTATGCACCTCATGCCAATCTTGACTATCTAGCCATATCAAGAACAACCAATGTCAAAAGATTAAAGGCAGGAATTTGGATAAATATACACTGATCAATCATAAGATTAAAGAAGGGCGTTGGTGAGACGGTGACCAAAATCTGGTGATCGATTGTATTCTTTCTGGGTTGTCGCCTTAATTCTTTCACCAACTTCTCTCTCTGTAAAATCATAGAGGGCAAACGAACATTGTTGCGATTGGCTGCGACGGTTGAGATGCGTGTTACGGCTTTCTTTGGTGTGTACAACTACTCTAGTTATGTGGTGGTGGTTATGGCGATTAGATGAGGGTTTTGTGGTGATGGTTTTGGGATGGTTGCGGTCATTCATATTGACACTTGACAGTGGTCTCTGTTTTAAACAAAGACTCCAAGAGAGGTTAGAAAGCTGAGAGATTATTTTGTTATTTGTTTTTAAATGGAGAATCTATATCTTTATTTATATTGATATTGATGTGGAATGGAGAAAAGCAAAAGGAGATGTTTTTAGTATATTACTAGACGTTTGTCCGCGTTAACATGCGGTTCAACAACGTACAATTATTTTGAACGGTAAATGAGACACCCGGCAAACTTAGGTTAACAATCCTTAAGGAATCAATAAGTCTACCTTAGCGAGTCATGCGTGTGTTGATGGTTCTATGAACCATCGGGAATCGTTACAGTGATTCAGGGAATCATTGGGAGTCTGACTGAGTCAGTTGAGTCTTGGGGATGGTTCCGGGAATCATCGGGAGTCATTACAATGGTCCTCGGGGTCATTGGGAGTCGGTCCATAAGCGTGTGTTCAAGGATTGGTGATTTGTAGAATTACCGGGTTTTAACGTACACACGCAAGTCTCGAGTCCCGGGAATTGGTGAACGGGTCTGAACGTGTTTGTTTTCATGAATTATGTGTTTATAATCCTTAAGTGACTTATCGGTATGTGTGTACGTGTTTATATATGTTAAAACAGTGATTTCGCGTAATTGCATGATGTTACAGGTGATTACGCGTAATTGCATGATATTAGAGGTGATTACGCGTAATTGCATGATATTAGAGGTGATTACACGTAATTGCATGCTAATAGGGGGTGATTAGCCCTAATCGCCTGTAGGGGAGGCGATTAGGAGGTTTTTGGAGGCAATTAGAGCCCTAATCGCCTGTATGGGAGGCGATTAGGAGCCCTAATCGCCTGATTTGCTGCGTAATCGCCTGACATGTTTTAAACGACTAGAAACGCCTATAAATACCACCCTTGACTTGTAAAACATCATTTGTGCAACCCTAGCCGTCCCATAACCTATCCCAACTCACAAACACCCTCTGGAACACATTTTTGCATCAAAACACACATTTCCAAGCTTTACACATCATTTTCTCATAAATCCAAGGTGTGTTCTTCATTCCAAAACCTTTGTATGATAATGTTTTGCTCCTAAAAGTCCAGACCTGGTTTCTAAGTGTTTGTGTCTTTGAAAACTTGTTAAAAATAGATTATAAACAAACCCACACTTTCATGCTTGTTCTATGTTATGTTATTATGCAAAGATGAGATTTTTGATATTAAAACATGTTTGTTTTCATATGTTTGATGTGTTTCTGAATTAAATGAATCATTAGGATGATTGTCTATGAATTTGGGAGCTTATGATTGTGTTTTGATGTTATTTGCTATTTTGACCCGTTTGGGTGATTTTGGGAGACTTCGTATGATTTAATAGGTTTTGATGATTCTAGAGGATTAGGGTTTGTTCTAGGATGATGCTAGAACAATAGGAAAGGATTGGACAACGTTGTTATGTGATGAAATCTAAGTATTTGCTATTTAGGGTAAGTTTTACATGATGTGATGTTTACATGAAGAATATGCTATTTTGGGAAAACGCTTGCATTCGGGACTGTTAGAGAGTTGATAAGTTGGGGGTTTTTGCTTGGAATAGCTTGTTAATTGATTTGGGTTTGATATTGGGTGTTTCCACTTATTTCGGATATGATTTGGAGGATTAAACGCGCGAAAAAGTGGCATTTGCTGCAGGGGGCGATTAGGAAGCTAATCACCTGACATAGGGGGCGATTAGGAGGATAATCGCCTGATATAAGGGGTGATTAGCCCTATCCATGTGGTACAGCATGTGATTAGCCCTATCCATGTGGTATAGCATGTGATTAGCCCTATCCATGTGGTATAGCATGTGATTAGCCCTATCCATGTGGTATAGCATGTGATTAGCCCTATCCATGTGGTATAGCATGTGATTAGCCCTATCCATGTGGTATAGCATGTGATTAGCCCTAGTTGCATGTTTGACCATCCTAATTGCTAGTTGACTTTCCTAATTGCATGTTTTGGTTCCTATCCACGTGTTTGACCATCCTAATTGCCTGGTTGACTATCCTAATTGCTAGTTGACTTTCCTAATTGCATGATTAATGACTAATAACGAGATTAGCTGATTTAAGCATAGTTTGACATCCCGAACATGAAATGACACCTAGGAACATGCTAGGAACCCCGTGGAATGTCCGATAATCCGGTAATACACGTGTGGACTCGTATATGCGATATATGAACTATATGTCGACTTTGGTGAACTGTTATGCGTATTAGGTGCATGTTTGCTTGTGATTGCATGATTTCTCACTCTTAGCTAACACGTGATTCGTCGGGTCACCAAGGGGACGTCGAGTCTTGTACATTGGTCAGTTTAACAGTCAACGAGTTTTCAAACGAACCTGGTTATGGTCTGGACATCTAGGGACTAACTAACCTACGGGTTATTAGTCTAAGTATTTGTAACTGTCATGTGTTAGGTCACCACTTTATGGGACTAGCATAGCTTGCTGATTTTTAATTACTTTCGAAGTAACGCAACCTAAGGTGAGTTCACGGCCCCACTTTCTTTGGTTTTATTTTTGGGGGAGAAAACATGCGTCGAACTTTGTTTTGGGAACTATTGTCATACTATGGGTTATTACGGGTTACTATACGATCTTTTAAGTCCCGGGGAAACCATGAATGTGCGGTATAGCACAGCGGGGGAAATGTGAATAGATCTATTGGGCGTGACCAGCCCCACTCGTCGGCTTGGAGGGCCGGGCGGGTGCATATTATCTCGACCTTGTAACTTGTAACTTTATTCGGGCTGTAACATTGGTAACTTGTGACATGTCTAGTAATGGTTTCCAGTCGTAGTAGTAACAAAACATACGCCTAGCTAGCGTACTTTGGTTGAACATTTCATAGTATTGACAGGTGGAACTTGGTACAGTTTTGGAACTTGGTAACTTTTATTAAAACCTGTGAACTCACCGGCATATTGTGCTGACGTAACTTTTGGCATGTTTTTCTCAGGTCGCTAAGGTAGCATCCCAGGGCTTAGGCGCACGCGTCTGCACGACGTCTAGTTTAGGTTTCATGGTTTTGTTTATCGAACAAGTTTGGATACTTTTGGGTTTCATTTTGTAACAATGCTTCCGCTATTATGTCAAAATGGTTTGAACTTGTGTTTTGAATTTACTTACGTCTCATATAGTGTTGTTTATTGTGACCGTTGACTTGGATCCTGGTGTGTCACACGCCTCGCGGTAGAACTCCGCAGGTGGAAATTTGAGGGTGTGACAGATTGGTATCAGAGCCAATGGTTATAGTGAACTAGGACTGCATGTAGAGTCTAGTCTATAGCCGAGTCTCGCACACACTAGACGGTCACATACATATGCGTCGAGTCTTTTGGTAAACATACTAACCTTGTCGGGGTGTCGGTATCCTCATCACACAGTATCAGATTGCCCATCTCATCTTTGGTTATTCCTATCTTTGCTCTATCATTCCCTATGGGATTAAGCGTTGTGTTACACCTCTAAGTGATGGGTCACTTGGGGGATTCTCTTGAGTTGGTGTAATTGCATGTTGATAGGGGGTGATTAGCCCTAATCGCCTGTAGGGGAGGCGATTAGGAGGTTTTTGGAGGCAATTAGAGCCCTAATCGCCTGTATGGGAGGCGATTAGGAGCCCTAATCGCCTGATTTGCTGCGTAATCGCCTGACATGTTTTAAACGACTAGAAACGCCTATAAATACCACCCTTGACTTGTAAAACATCATTTGTGCAACCCTAGCCGTCCCATAACCTATCCCAACTCACAAACACCCTCTGGAACACGTTTTTGCATCAAAACACACATTTCCAAGCTTTACACATCATTTTCTCATAAATCCAAGGTGTGTTCTTCATTCCTAAACCTTTGTATGATAATGTTTTGCTCCCTAAAAGTCCAGACATGGTTTCTAAGTGTTTGTGTCTTTGAAAACTTGTTAAAAACAGATTATAAACAAACCCACACCTTCATGCTTGTTCTATGTTATGTTATTATGCAAATATGAGATTTTTGATATTAAAACATGTTTGTTTTCATATGTTTGATGTGTTTTTGACTTAAATGAATCTTTAGGATGATTGTCTATGGATTTGGGAGCTTATGATTGTGTTTTGATGTTATTTGCTATTTCGACCCATTTGGGTGATTTTGGGAGACTTAGTGTGATTTAATAGGTTTTGATGATTCTAGAGGATTAGGGTTTGCTCTAGGATGATGCTAGAACAATAGGAAAGGATTGGACAACGTTGTTATGTGATGAAATCTGAGTATTTGCTATTTAGGGTAAGTTTTACATGATGATGTGATGTTTAAATGATGAATATGCTATTTTGGGAAAACGCTTGCATTCGGACTGTTAGAGAGATGATAAATTGGGGGGTTTTTGCTTGGAATAGCTTGGTAATTGATTTGGGTTTGATATTGGGTGTTTCCACTTGTTTCGGATCTGATTTGGAGGATTAAACGCGCGAAAAAGTGGCATTTGCTGCAGGGGGCGATTAGGAAGCTAATCACCTGACATACGGGGCGATTAGGAGGATAATCGCCTGATATAAGGGGTGATTAGCCCTATCCATGTGGTATAGCATGTGATTAGCCCTATCCATGTGGTATAGCATGTGATTAGCCCTATCCATGTGGTATAGCATGTGATTAGCCCTATCCATGTGGTATAGCATGTGATTAGCCCTATCCATGTGGTATAGCATGTGATTAGCCCTATCCATGTGGTATAGCATGTGATTAGCCCTATCCATGCAGTATAGCATGTGATTAGCCCTATCCATGTGGTATTGCATGTGATTAGACCTATCCATGTGGTATAGCATGTGATTAGCCCTAATTGCATGTTTGACCATCCTAATTGCTAGCTGACTTTCCTAATTGCATGTTTTGGTTCCTATCCACGTGTTTGACCATCCTAATTGCCTGGTTGACTATCCTAATTGCTAGTTGACTTTCCTAATTGCATGATTAATGTCTAATCACGAGATTAGCTGATTTAACTATAGTTTGACATCCCGAACATGAAATGACACCTAGGAACATGCTAGGAACCCCGTGGAATGTCCGATAATCCGGTAATACACGTGTGGACTCGTATATGCGATATATGAACTATATGTCGACTTTTGTGAACTGTTATGCGTATTAGGTGCATGTTTGCTTGTGATTGCATGATTTCTCACTCTTAGCTAACACGTGAGTCGTCGGGTCACCAAGGGGCATCGAGTCTTGTACATTGGTCAGTTTAACAGTTAACGAGTTTTCAAACGAACCTGGTTATGGTCTGGACATCTAGGGACTAACTAACCTATGGGTTATTAGTCTAAGTATTTGTAACTGTCATGTGTTAGGTCACCACTTTACGGGACTAGCATAGCTTGCTGATTTTTAATTACTTTCGAAGTAACGCAACCTAAGGTGAGTTCATAGCCCCACTTTCTTTGGTTTTATTTTTGGGGGAGAAAACATGCGTCGAACTTTGTTTTGGGAACTATTGTCATACTATGGGTTATTACGGGTTACTATACGATCTTTTAAGTCCCGGGGAAACCATGAATGTGCGGTATAGCACAACGGGGGAAATGTGAATAGATCTATTGGGCGTGACCAGCCCCACTCGTCGGCTTGGAGGGCCGGGCGGGTGCATATTGTCTCGACCTTGTAACTTGTAACTTTATTCGGGCTGTAACATTGGTAACTTGTGACGTGTCTAGTAATGGTTTCCAGTCGTAGTAGTAACAAAACATACGCCTAGCTAGCGTACTTTGGTTGAACATTTCATAGTATTGACAGGTGGAACTTGGTAACTTTTATTAAAACTTGTGAACTCACCGGCATATTGTGCTGACATAACTTTTGGCATGTTTTTCTCAGGTCGCTAAGGTAGCATCCCAGGGCTTATGCGCACGCGTCTGCACGGCATCTAGTTTAGGTTTGTGACACCCGGAAAATTCCGGTAACTAACTTTTGAAAACTTAGTAAGTCTACCTTAGTGGGTCGCGTATACGTTACACATAATATGGTCAGTCGAGTCGAGTCGCACATCATTAGGGTTTTAACACACGCAAGTCTCGAGTCCCGGGAATTGGTGAACGAGTGTGAAGGTGTTTATTTCTATGTATTATGTGTTTATAATCATTATGTGACTTGTCGGTATGTGAAAACATGTTAACGTATGTTAAAACGGAGTTTAACGCGCAAAATACCAGGAACCAGGCCCTGAGGGCGATTAGGGGACCCTAATCGCCTTCATGAGGGCGATTAGCAACATTCTATAGGCGTTTGGGCATCTCTATAGGCGATTATGGGGCTAATCGCCTATAGTGAAGGCGATTAGCAGCCCTAATCGCCTATAAAGCTGCATAATCGCCTATAAGGTACGTGACGACTAAAAACGCCTATAAATACCACCCTTGACCTCCAAAACACCATTTATGCAACCCTAGCCGTCCCATAACCCATACCAACACACAAACACTCTCTGGAACTCATTTTTACATCAAAACAACCATTTCCAAGCTTATTCCATCATTTCCTCTTAAATCTAAGGTGTGTTCTTCAAACCCAAACCTTTAAATGATTATATTTTACTCCCTAAACGTCTAGACCTGACTTATAAATGTTTTGTCTTTGAAAATCCATTTAAAACCGTTTTTAAACAAACCCTCACCTTTATGTGTGTTATGTGTGTTAATTGTGTTTAAAGGTAGGATTTTTAGGATTAAAACATGATTGTTTTTGTGTTGTTATGATGTTTAGGGCTGTTACAAGTTAGTATGACGATGTTCTAAGAGTTTGAATGGTTTTGGTTGTGTATTGTTGATACTTGATGTTTTGACCCATTTGAAGGATTTTGGATGATTAAGGATGATATGAGGTGTGTTGTTGATTGTTTGATGTTAGGGTTTGCTCTAGGATGATGCTAGAACAGTAGGATGCTATCGGACAACGTGGTTATGTGATTAAATCTGGATACTTGCTATTTAGGGCAAGTTCTTGCATGTTGATGTGATGTTTTCATGTTAAGTTGCTATTCTGGGAAAACGCTCGCATTCGGGACTGTTAGAATGATGAAAACTTAGGGGTTTTGCTTGAAATATGTTTGTTAATGTGTTAGGATTGTTATTGGGTGTTTTCACACGTTTCGGATCTGATTTGGAGTGTTAAACGCGCGAAAAACCGTACTAGCTGTGCTATAGGCGATTGGGGATCCTAATCGCCTATGCTATAGGCGATTGGGAGCCCAATCACCTGAATAGAGGGCCAAATCGTGTATATATAGGCGATTAGGGGCATAATTGCCTTCATTTCATGCAATTGTGATCCTAATTGCCTTCATTTCATGCAATTGTGATCCTAATTGCCATTATTTCATGCAATTGTGATCCTAATCACTAGTTAAGCCCTGAAGTGCATACCTTATGACCATAATCGCCTGAAATGCATGTGGATAGCCCTAATCGCCTATCATAAGGGGCGATTAGCCTCTGTAATTGCCTGTTGACCATCCCTAATCACGTGTTGACTTTCCTAATTGCATGCTAAGTTCCTAATCGCGTGTAATGCTGTTATAAGTGTATTTTGACATCCCGAAACCCGATTTGACACCTAGGAACATGATAGGAACCCCGTGACATGCCTAGTATCATAGTAACACATGTTTGGACTTGTTTGTACGTTATTTGACCTATGTGTTAGAATCATTGAACTTTAACGCATGTTAAGTACTAAGTTGCATGTTTTGTGTATGTTTGTGTATGAGATGAACACGTGGAATGTCGGTTCACCAATGGGATGTCGAGTCTTGTCTTACGTAGTCTGGTTGTCGGTCAAACACGTTTTTCGGACACATAAGGGTCATGGACTGGACTTAGGGACTAATGAACCCGACGGGTTATTAGTCTAACTTGACACATATCTTATGATAGGTCGCCAATAGTTGGGGCTATCATATCTTACAGACGGTTTACTCATATCACACATACGGTTTACTCATAAACGGAATACGCAACCTAAGGTGAGTTCACGGCCCCACATTTTACGGTTTATGTTTTTGGGGGAGAAACATGCTTAAAACTCTTTTATGACTTATGACTTATTTTCGTCTCAAAACTCTTTTATGACTTATGGCTTATTAAACTCTTATGGCTCATGACTCTTTATCACGGTATACTCTGGCTTACTTATCGTACTATACGGTTCATCAAAAAGTCCCTTAGAAACCACTAACATGGGTATATGGCGGGGAAATATGGATAGCGCTATTGGGAACTGACAAACCCCACTCGACGGTTGGACCGGGTGGGTGCATATTGTCTCTAACAAAACAAGGTCTACCGGTGATGACGGTAGCCCATAGGAAACTAAGGGTCACTACACGGCTTAGTCAGCAATGGTTTCACCCGTATAAGTATCTTATTCTGCGCCTAGCTAGCGTTCTCACAAGCATAGTAGTAACTGTGATGGTAACGGTTTTCGAAGGATCACTTTAAACGTTTAAATAAAACCTGTGAACTCACCAACATTATATGTTGACTCTTTTAGCATGTTTTCTCAAGTCGCTAAGGTAGCAGCTGTCAGATAGGCGCACGAGGTCGCACTGGAGTCGTCTCGCGTCTAGGGTCTCAGTTACATGTTTTGAAGTTATCAACTTTTAAACTTATGTTTTAATTCTGCATGACTTTTGTAAACTTTAAATGCTTCCGCACTGTTGAATGTTGGATTTTAAATCTTATGCATGGTTTTTGTTACGTATTTTTTACATTTAGACGTCGTTTATTGTGACCGTTGACTTGGATCCTGGTGTGTCACATGCCTTGCGGTAGAACTCCGCAGGTGGAAATTTGAGGGTGTGACAGATTGGTATCAGAGCCAATGGTTATAGTGAACTAGGACTGCATGTAGAGTCTAGAATATAGCCGAGTCTCACACACTAGACGGTCACATACATTTGAGTCGTGTCTTTTGGGTAAACATACTAACCTTGTCGGGGTGTCGGTATCCTTACCACACAGTGTCACATTACCTATCTCATCCTTGGTTATTCCTAGCTTCACTTTATCTTCTTCTTCGGGTTACAATCGAGGGAACTTGTTTGTTGACCTTTTGAGTTTGTTACATCTTCCTAAGATGTGGGTACCGGGTGACTTGAGGTTCGAGCTCGGGGCACGCCTTGAGGACCATGTAGAGCAATTTATCATTTGGGGTGCACACGAAATCAAAAGTTGAAATGCTGGAAGACTTGGTGGATCTCGTGTGGGGATTTATGGCCACATTTGGACCCAATATTAGACTTTTCGTATTCTCTTGGTTTAGTGATGGTTTTGGGTCTGAGTGTTTGTTTCTTGTTCTTCTCAGAAGATGTCAGGACGCACTAGTGGACGTACTGGGGGACGACGTGCAGGCGGCACTGGTGGGGGAAGAGGTGGTGGTAACATCACCCTGACGTATGACGAGCTCAATGAGATGATGCAGCAACAGTTGGGCGTTGCACTAGCTGCTTTTCAGGCTGCCCAGCAGACTTTTATGGGTGCTACTGCTCCTCCGGTTCAGGCAGGTGTTGCCTACAAGTGGTTTAAGGATTGTCAGCCTCTCAGTTTCCAGGGTACGGAAGAGGCTGTGGAGTTGCTTCGATGGTTGGAGAAGACTGAGTCGATGTTTGCTTTATGTGAGACTCCAGTGGTGGATTGGGTGAAGTTTGCTTCGGGGACTTTTGTAGGAGCCGCCTTGACGTGGTGGAACTGCGTCACACGGACTCTTGGTCTTGGGGAGGCCAACGCCATGCCTTGGGCGGATTTTGTGCGTAGGTTTAAGGACGAGTACTGCCCGCGTGAGGAGATTAAGAGGTTGGAATAGGAATATGGGAATCTTAAGATGGTGGGTTCTGAGGCGGAGGAGTACACGATCAGGCACAACGAGTTAGCGGTGATGTGTCCAGGTTTGTCTACGCCCGAGTACAGGAGGATAGAGCAGTATCTTGCTGGTTAGGTGCCAGAGATTGCGGGATTGGTGTCTGCTAGGGATCCCACTACTATGTCAGAGGCTGTGCGGTCGGCCACCAAGATGACCAACTTGAAGATTTCTGAGGGTGTCTTGCCTCCTAGGGGCTCGTCTGTGAAGGCGCCGGCAGAGAACAAGAGGAAGTGGGATAGTGTGGAGAAGAGTTCAGCGGGGGTTCAGCGACAGCCGGCGCGAAGAAGGCTGAAGCTTCGGGGTCAGCGTCGGATCAGAAGCAAGGGGGCTATGCTGGGAAGAGCCCTAAGTGCGGACGTTGTGGATTTCATCACTATGGTACTTGTGAGAGTTTTCGCTGTGAGCGTTGCCAGCGGACGGGGCATCTTGCCAAGGATTGTAGGGTCAACCTTCCCAGGGCGACTCAGACTGCTGCTACTACTACCCCTGCTCCACAGGGGAACCAGGGTTGCTTTCATTGTGGTGAGGCGGGGCACTTCAAGCGCAGCTGTCCAAAGTTGAATCAAGGGGGCACAGGGAACGCAGGGAAGGACGGGGACAATGAAGGCGGTGGTCGGGTTACTCGTGCTCATGCTTTTGTGATCGGTGCTAGGGAGAACCAGGCGGACCCAGACACTGTTACTCGTACGTATTCTTTCTTATCGCTTGTTACGCTTTGGTTTTACTTGTATCCACATTGTTGTGCGTTCGTGTCTTCGTGTGTTTCCTTTACGGTTGATCTTTGTTTCACGTTCTTTGGGTCGATGAGGGTCCTTTGGGGATGCTACTTGGACGGTACCAGTGGATTAGTTATACCGATCATAGTAGTCTCCAGTAGGCCTTCGATCGGGGTCTCTTGTCTCATATTCACACGTTGTATTTTGGGGAAACGTTACTTGGGCACACACAGAGGTCGACACTCATCACTGTTGAGGCCAAAAGAATCTCGGGGCGAGATTCCTTTCAACAGGGGGATGATGTGACGACCCGGAAAATTTTTCCTCTTATTCGTTTCTCTCTTCGACTTCGGGAAATTTTCTGGACGAAAATTCTTTCAACAGGGGGATGATGTGACACCCGGCAAATTCCGGTAACTAACTTTTTGAAAACATAGTAAGTCTACCTTAGCGGGTCGCGCATACGTTACACATAATAGGGTCAGTCGAGTCGAGTCGCACATCATTAGGGTTTTAACACACGCAAGTCTCGAGTCCCAGGAATTGGTGAACGAGTGTGAACATGTTTATTTCCATGTATTATGTGTTTATAATCATTATGTGACTTGTCGGTATGTGAAAACATGTTAACGTATGATAAAACGGAGTTTAACGCGCAAAATACCAGGCACCAGGCCCTGAGGGCGATTAGGGGACCCTAATCGCCTTCATGAGGGCGATTAGCAACATTCTATAGGCGTTTGGGCATCTCTATAGGCGATTATGGGGCTAATCGCCTATAGTGAAGGCGATTAGCAGCCCTAATCGCCTGATAAAGCTGCATAATCGCCTATAAGGTACCTGACGACTAAAAACGCCTATAAATACCACCCTTGACCTCCAAAACACCATTTATGCAACCCTAGCGGTCCCATAACCCATACCAACACACAAACACTATCTGGAACTCATTTTTAGGGCAAGTTCTTGCATGTTGATGTGATGTTTTCATGTTAAGTTGCTATTTTGGGAAAACGCTCGCATTCGGGACTGTTAGAATGATGAAAACTTAGGGGTTTTGCTTGAAATATGTTTGTTAATGTGTTAGGATTGTTATTGGGTGTTTTCACACGTTTCGGATCTGATTTGGAGTGTTAAACGCGCGAAAAAACGTATCAGCTGTGCTATAGGCGATTGAGGATCCTAATCGCCTATGCTATAGGCGATTGGGAGCCCAATCGCCTGAATAGAGGGCCTAATCGTGTATATATAGGCGATTAGGGGCATAATTGCCTTCATTTCATGCAATTGTGATCCTAATTGCCTTCATTTCATGCAATTGTGATCCTAATTGCCTTCATTTCATGCAATTGTGATCCTAATCACTAGTTAAGCCCTGAATTGAATACCTTATGACCATAATCGCCTGAAATGCATGTGGATAGCCCTAATCGCCTATCATAAGGGGCGATTAGCCTCTGTAATTGCCTGTTGACCATCCCTAATCACATGTTGACTTTCCTAATTGCATGCTAAGTTCCTAATCGCGTGTAATGCTGTTATAAGTGTATTTTGACATCCCGAAACCCGATTTGACACCTAAGAACATGATAGGAACCCCGTGACATGCCTAGTATCATAGTAACACGTGTTTGGACTTGTTTGTACGTTATTTGACCTATGTGTTAGAATCGTTGAACTTTAACGCATGTTAAGTACTAAGTTGCATGTTTTGTGTATGTTTGTGTATGAGATGCACACGTGGAATGTCGGGTCACCAATGGGATGTCGAGTCTTGTCTTACGTAGTCTGGTTGTCGGTCAAACACGTTTTTCGGACACATAAGGGTCATGGACTGGACTTAGGGACTAATGAACCCGACGGGTTATTAGTCTAACTTGACACATATCTTATGATAGGTCGCCAATAGTTGGGGCTATCATATCTTACAGAGGGTTTACTCATATCACACATACGGTTTACTCATAAACGGAATACGCAACCTAAGGTGAGTTCACGGCCCCACATTTTACGGTTTATGTTTTCGGGGGAGAAACATGCTTAAACTCTTTTATGACTTATGACTTATTTTCGTCTCAAAACTCTTTTATGACTTATGGCTTATTAAACTCTTATGGCTCATGACTCTTTATCACGTTATACTATGGCTTACTTATCGTACTATACGGTTCATCAAAAAGTCCCTTAGAAACCACTAACATGGGTATATGGCGGGGAAATATGGATAGCGCTATTGGGAACTGACAAACCCCACTCGATGGTTGGACCGGGCGGGTGCATATTGTCTCTAACAAAACAAGGTCTACCGGTGATGACGGTAGCCCATAGGAAACTAAGGGTGACTACACGGCTTAGTCAGCAGTGGTTTCACCCGTATGAGTATCTTATTCTGCGCCTAGCTAGCGTTCTCACAAGCATAGTAGTAACTGTGATGGTAACGGTTTTCGAAGGATCACTTTAAACGTTTAAATAAAACCTGTGAATTCACCAGCATTATATGTTGACTCTTTTAGCATGTTTTCTCAGGTCGCTAAGGTAGCAGCTGTCAGATAGGCGCACGAGGTCGCACTGGAGTCGTCTCGCGCTAAGGTAGCAGCTGTCAGTTACATGTTTTGAAGTTATCAACTTTTGAACTTATGTTTTAATTCTGCATGACTTTTGTAAACTTTAAATGCTTCTGCACTGTTGAATGTTGGATTTTAAATCTTATGCATGGTTTTTGTTACGTATGTTTTACATTTAGATGTCGTTTATTATGACCGTTGACTTGGATCCTGGTGTGTCACACGCCTTGCGGTAGAACTCTGCAGGTGGAAATTTAAGGGTGTGACAAGATTTCATGGTTTTGTTTATCGAACAAGTTTGGATACTTTTGGGTTTCGTTTTGTAAAACAATGCTTCCGCTATTATGTCAAAATGGTTTGAACTTGTGTTTTGAATTTACTTACGTCTCATATAGTGTTGTTTATTGTGACCGTTGACTTGGATCCTGGTGTGTCACACGCCTCGCGGTAGAACTCCGCAGGTGGAAATTTGAGGGTGTGACAGTAAAACATATAAAAAAATATAGTAGAAATATTTTATTTAAATTTAAAAAAAACTAATACACATTTTATTCAAATATCACTAAATATTTCTTTATACACCACATTTTTTGTTTTAGTCTTGACATTCCCATCAGCATCAAGTATAAGTAACTTCACACATGCCCTTCTTTTAACTCTTGACAATGCGACTTAAAGCTGGCCATGTGAGAATACAGGGTCTTAAATACAATCCAACCTTCGATAGAGACTGTCCTTGGCTTTTATTGATGGTCATTGCGAAACATACGCTTATTGGGAATCGGCACCTTTGGAACTTGACTGGAATCTTGTTATCAGATGGTATCATATTTATTCTAGGAATAAGAGTTTTTGTACCAATGTTTCCACTTGATATGATTTCGGCTTCAAATGATATCTTTGTTGTTACGTCACTTTCGGATCAGGATGGTTTGATTTTGAATTGTTTGTTTGTTTTTGGTTTTTCATTGCGATTGATTCCGACCATCTGTTTTGTTTTGGGTTTTTAGTTATTTTACATGGTTATTAGGTGCTCAAAAATCCTCATTCTCATCTAGCAAGATGCACTAAGCAATCTAGTTTTTATACTTTTCCACCATCTCATATACATTCATTCAAATAAACATTTTCAATAAGATAGATGCAAGAAAAATGTTGACCAAATATTACTATTATTAATCATATTTTCCAAAACTTGGTTGCTTTAAATGTATACTTTCCTACAAACAATACCAAAAATCTACAAGAATATATTAAAATACACAAAACCAATTGTTGCTACCTATAATAATCACTTATTAGTACATTTCATTTTGTCAACACCAGCAGCAATCCCATCCAAACTCCGACCTCCAAACGAAAAAACGGTGTTAATAAAATCTACATGGAATCAGTGACCAAACTATTTCGAATTTTACACACACTCATACATCATAAATAAGAGGGTTGGTTGATATACCTTCAGGATGACATAGTCATATGATAATAATAATCATCATAACTAAGGCGGCCACCCAACACTTCTGCATATATATTAGTATCTCTTTTCAGTCCACCAGTTTGATATCAATATTGAATTTGAAATGGAAACATTATTAACAAATAATCATGTTTCCAGGATATCATGAATAACCTTTAAATAATTTCATCATCATGTATGGCTCCTGACATCATCTGTTGACAAAGAAGATGTTAGCTTTGCGTTCATTTATTTAGAATTGTAAGTTTGGTTATAAAAGTTGATATATTCAGCAACAATCTGGGATTAATTCGATCCCCTCTTACCGTCTCTTTAACATGTTGACCCAGTTGAAAAGAAATATGCATAAATTTTTATGTTTTTCTCTATATTATCTAAATTTTTATGACAAATTACTAGAATATACTCATTTTTAACTCAATTTGTTATCAAAATTATCAATAAAACAATTACTCAAATTTTCAGCTTTTGCAGGTTTCTACACAGTTGTTGTGCTTCCCATTTTTTACCACTTTAATGTCCATATTTGTTTCCATTGATAAAAAACAGTAAAAATGAAGTCCACGAGCCTTTTAAAAATATACTGAACACCCAAAACAGACGCTCGGCTGATTTAAAAACAAATAACGAAATTAATAATAACATATGTTTTGTAATGGAATGCAAAATAGAAAAGTCTAAATCTAGTTTTTTGTTGTTATTTTACCATAGAAAAGTAACTTGCCTCACCAACTATAGTTCAAAATGAATCAGTTTAACTTTCAAAGTCAAACTAAGGAAAGGATACTATTACCATTGGAAATCACCTATTAAAGACGCCAAAGCCAACCAATGCGATCAGCAAAACAATACCAACAGGACTAAAGAATCTGTAACAATAAAAAATAAAAATTAATCAATAAGAAATTGATTGCACAAGCATAACCACAACTGAAACATTATGGCTTAATGGAATGTAATTATTCACCTTGAACATATAGCCCATATTTGATAATGTTTCAAAAAAAAATTGCGCCTTATATAGCTCGCATTGTAGCAAGAAAATTCTGCAAATGCAAACACACTCATCATCAAATGTTATGTTTTACCCCTTCTTATGACACAAAGATCATCTATTTTCCTATCAAATGACAAAAAGATAATCATTTCCCTCTTTATTAATAAATGACACCATATTCAACTTCAGTTTATTATTGTATGAGCATGGCCATTTTAGATTCTCTAGATGCAACAACATTGATAATAATAGAGAATAACATATAGACCCATCACATCCTTACTCCTATATCCTGGTAAACTTACGGTCAATAAGCCAGACACCATCAATGATCTCGTGCTTCAATAAATCTTTGCTAATGGCTTCTGCTTTTGGTGTTCTTAAAGGAACATTTCTTGTATGTCTGCATCTGTTAATGGTGAATCTATAATTTACTGATCCCCACATATAGCCACTGAATGATCCATGTGCTTTAGCAATCTGCATCAATAATTGTTAAAACATTATAATCCTTTCATAAAAACATTTAAATATTTACGGCGATCCTTGAGTTGTAAACTTACTTTGAGAGTTTGAGTATGCATCTGGCGTTTTCAACTATGCATCTGACTCTACTTTCGGCTAACATTATGTCCTTATTAGAGGCTATTTCCATGATCTCGCCCTCTCCCATCTTAGCAACAATATTTGGTTCAAATCCAGCGAAAGCTTCCCTACATTAATGAACAAAAAAATGTTTCAAAACCTTACTGGCTCAAAATACAAACTAAACATATGAGGTTTTTGTTACCTGAAAATATTCTTCCCTTTCAAGATTTCAGTCCAATTGAGAGAATCTTGGTCATTGTCTTGTTAATTCATTATTCAAATGGTTATTCATGTGTTACTCTCATTCATTTAGGCTTGGTTTTGACTGATACTACTTATTACATAATTTCAAAGGGTACCGCACATGAATTGCTAAACACTTTCCTTACTATATGTATTCAAATCAGGGTATGCTCACCAATACATTTTTGTAATGACATATACTATTTTTGTACATGTTTGAGGTTATTATTGAGACTTTTCTTTTAAGCTTTTGGATTTATATTTAAGCTTTGATTTCATTGTAATCTAGTTAGACTTGACGTCTTAGAAACATTGTACTTTGTATTTTTCCTTTTAATGTAATAAACTATTTGATTCAATGTATTCAATTTACACTTTAGTACCATGAGTTATTAAACAATCATCATTACGTGACACCTCGTTGATTCTGCCATCGGTTGGGGTGTTACAACTAACCCATGTAAACCTAAATTTAGTAAAAGTTATTATTATGATCGTTTCATTATAAAAAAAATAGCTTGCATGCTAACAGAATGGTGGTACCTTATGCATGGATGCTTGTACATTATCTTCTAAAATTCAAAACCTTTTAGTAATTATAAAAACAAAACTACTTTTAGCAGTGGGATTCCACTATCTGAAAAGTAGACAAGTGTTACAAAAAAATTCTTTTTAAAATCTTTTCTACCAAGCATAAAATCGCTATTGTACAAAATGCAATGCATACTGTACAAGTCTTGAGTAGTTGTCTTGCACTTAAAGTTTATTCTCTGGAGAAACAATCAACCTTTTACTGGGGATAATTGTGCTTTCCACTTAAGAGTCATATAGTCTTATTTGTTTGGTCTCCATTCTTTTCAAAAGTGTCAATCATACATGCTTTTTGTAAAGGTGTCATTCACTTTGATAGAATTGATTCTCACACTATTGTAAAACCTAAGTGTATAGGGTGTATTTTAGTGTTAAGATTCTACAAAATTCGATGTATGTACATTTTTTAATGCACTAGATACAAGATGTTACAATATTATTTAGCTTGAAGTTGTCATAGTTGCTATTTAGATTTATGATTCGGTAATCTAGAGTGATATTGTTACGATAAGTGTTTTGAAAACCGGAGCAATTTGATACCACTCAATCGAATCACTGGTCGGGAATGTCTTAAAACAGGATTATTTCGTAATGGGTCTTGATTTTAAAACATGTGCTTTGTGTATTAAAAATTTGTTCATAATATAATTTGCACAAGTGTACGTACAACTATCTAAAGTAGTCAAGAAAAAATGATGCATCAATAGCTTGTACATTATTGTCACACCCCGACTTTTCCCCTCGTCGGTTGTGACGTTTGGTGCCTTTGCCAACGCAGCGGAAAGATGCATCTAAGACTCTGGTTTCCTGAACGCCAATTCTAACCTCTAGGATCCCCGATCCCAAACTGTCACCTACTCCATCCGTGCCGTTACCAAAGTTTAAACCTGAAAGACACACTTAAAAAGTCAACATAAAGTCGGTGAGTTCATAAGTTTTACAAAAGAGTTGTTATAAGTTCCAAAGATCATACCCGTTACTACTAGGTTATAAGAACGTTAGCTAGACGTTAAGTATTTTTACTACTACGGTTGGAAACCATTACTAAACACCGTCTAACTGTTGAAACATGCCCAGACTGCCTGGTCTACCGATGCATCGACAACCCGAATGTTAAGGACAATATGCACCCGCCCGGCCCTGCCGTCGAGTGGGACTTGTGAGGCCCAATAGATCTATCCACATTTCCCCCGTTGTGCATCCCCGCACATTCATGGTTTCCCCCTGGTACTTTCCGAAAAGCCGGATAGTAATGTAAAGTAACCATAGTATAACATGATCTTTAATAAATAAGTTCGTAGCATGTTTCGCCCCCGAAGACAAAACTGTAAAAGCGGGGCTGTGTCACTCACGCACCCATTTCATTTTTCAAAAACATGTTCATTTGGAATTCCTCAGGTTTTCATAAAAGAAGCATGTCTTCCACCCCGAAAACATTTATAAAACAGTAAATAGTGGGGTCATGAACTCACCTTAATTTCTATGCTAAGCTAGCAAACAAGCCCGAAGCTCTGACCGACTTCCTCGTGCCCTATAACCAACAAAGGGCACCTTAAAGTCTAACACATATAAACCTAGCCTATTATCCGACTATCTAGACTCGTGTATAACATCTTGAGTCCTAATATGCTTTAACTCGACAAACCGACCGTGACTTAAATATGTTTTATGCGACTTAATACTCAAGTAAATCACTTGTTACTATTCGTGTATAAACCACGTTGGACTATTATTATGAAACGTATAACTTATCATGTGTCAAAACTCATCTTATAATTATATTTTAGGAAAATACCCTTTGATAAAAATATAAGTATAGTTATTTAAAACGATCAATAACAATGTCGCTTCTTTTCCAAAATCCGCGAACCTTTAAAGGTTTCGAAGCATAAACTTTTGTATAAATCATTCTCAAATATGTCGAGCGTTTTGTAATTCAAAACCGTTTAAATAGGAAGGTTTTAGTTACCAAAATCTTTGAAGATTGACAATTGACGCTTAGTAAATAATATGTAATTGTTTTGAAAATATTGTTCGGCGTTTATCTTTAAATGTCGAAATAAATCAATTGTCGAATCATTGCAATTTTGTTGAAAACTACATTTGTTAAAATATTTGGAAGATTGTTATAATGAAATATACATTAAATATCATCACGTTTATACTTATAATTTTGTAGACATTTTGGCAGAGTTTCCTCTGTTTTTGTACAAACCAGGCAACACAAGTCGCCTACAATTTTCCCAAAATCAATACCAAATACAAGACTTCAATTTGTTAATCCGCAAATTCAAAATCAAACGAGTCTTATACGTTTCGACACTTTTATATAAACTATACTTATTTATATTTATATACTTATATAGTCCAACCAATTTGGTCCACTATCGATATAATAAGTCACGCATTTTAGCCACTAATATCAATCGTACGATTTATTATATAGTTACCGTTCATTATTAAAGTCGGTTCGTTTCGCGAGTAAAAACTATTTCACGAATATCAATGTATTTATTTATATATATAATATCCACAACAATATACAAATACGAATTAAAGTATACCGATTCGTCCGCGCGTAACCCGAAGCCACCTCGAACTACGTGTAGATCGGAACCAAATTTTGACCAGCTTTGACCGCGCGTTGACCGAGGCTTGACCGTCCAGATCTGACCCGAACAAGACCCGTACCGAACCCGATCTCGCACCGAATCTGACCCGAACACCAAAACCACTAAACTTTGACCCGAACCTAAACCAAACACGATTCGGACCTAACCCGGGCACCGTGACTCGAAAATAACCAAAACGAGCTCAAAATAACCCGAGACATGAAACCCGAGCACAACCAAACCTGAACCGAAGTTGACCAGATCTTGACCCGAGCCACCAACCCTGTAACCCCTCAATCCGGACCACAACAACCACCTCAGACCTGACCCGAACAGCACCATAACAGGGTCAGACCATATCCGGCCCCAAACAGACCCGAAACCACCGCCACCCTCTTCCTTGAACCACCGCACAACTCGATCTAAACCTGCAACCCCAAATCGGACCATCCACAGCCACCACGCACCACCACCACTGAACCAAAATCAACCCAACCCCGAGCACACTACACCCGACCCGAGCCGGACCAGACCAAACCAAACCAGACCTGGTCTGGTCTGTTCGAACCCAAACCACCAACAACCTTGACCCTGGCCAGACCCAACTCCACAGCCAAACACCTCCGCCGCCGCCGCCCTTTCACCGGAGCAGAACCACCACTAACTCGAACCAAACACCCAGCAAATCTGAACCCACTTAATTGTGCTTTCCACTTAAGAGTCATATAGTCTTATTTGTTTGGTCTCCATTCTTTTCAAAAGTGTCAATCGTACATGCTTTTTGTAAAGGTGTCATTCACTTTGATAGAATTGATTCTCACACTATTGTAAAACCTAAGTGTATAGGGTGTATTTTAGTCTTAAGATTCTACAAAATTCGATGTATGTACATTTTTTAATGCACTAGATACAAGATGTTACAATATTATTTAGCTTGAAGTTGTCATAATTGCTTTTTAGGTTTATGATTCGGTAATCTAGAGTGATATTGTTACGATAAGTGTTTTGAAAACTGGAGCAGTTTGATAGCACTCAATCGAATCACTGGTCGGGCATGTCTTAAAATAGGATTATTTCGTAATGGGTCTTGATTTTAAAACATGTGCTTTGTGTATTAAAAATTTGTTCATAATATAGTTTGTACAAGTGTACAACTATCTAAAGTAGTCAAGAAAAATGATGCATCAGTAGCTTGTACATTATGCAGCGAAAGTTGCACATTGATTTGAATCTGAGGATTGTATCTCTCTAAATAGGATTAGCATAGAAAAGGATACAAAAGTATGTTAATTTTCAAAATATTCTAATGACTTGCTTTATGCACCTCATGCCAATCTTGACTATCTAGTCATATCAAGAACAACCAATGTCAAAAGATTAAAGGCAGGAATTTGGATAAATATATACTGATCAATCATAAGATTAAAGAAGGGCATTGGTGAGACGGTGACCAAAATCTGGTGATCGATTGTATTCTTTCTGGGTTGTCGCCTTAATTCTTTCACCAACTTCTCTCTCTGTAAAATCATAGAGGGCAAACGAACATTGTTGCGATTGGCTGCGACGGTTGAGATGTGTGTTACGGCTTTCTTTCGTGTGTACAACTACTCTGGTTATGTGGTGGTGGCTGTGGCGATTAGATGAGGGTTTTGTGGTGATGGTTTAGGGATGGTGGCGGTCATTCATATTGACACTTGACAGTGGTCTCTGTTTTAAACAAAGACTCCAAGAGAGGTTAGAAAGCTGAGAGACTATTTTGTTATTTGTTTTTAAATGGAGAACCTATATCTTTATTTATATTGATATTGATGTGAAATGTGTAGATGCACGAAGTGCGACTAGTGATTGGATATACAAAGTTAACATATGTTAGAAGTGCTGATGGATTGAAAGTGGAACAGAGTGGGCGAATGTAGCAGAAAGTGGGCGAAGGTAGAGTGTTAGTGGGATACAGAAGCAAGTGTTACATCTCTGGATGATGACATTGATAAGTTGCTAGCAGAAGCTGATTTTCTGATGACGAGGAAGTCGTGCATTGCTGATGATGCTTTCACCACGATTGACTATTCAAAGTTTTTCGCTGGAAAGGAAGCTCATTTTGCTTTGATGGCCATGACTGATCCGCCAAAACCTGTAAGTTCTGAGTGTAGCACTGATATTACTAGTGATAAATATTGTGGTACTTGTGATAGATTGACAGAGGAGAACAAACAACTCCGTGTTCAACGTGATAGTGCTATCATGAACTGTCAATCTACTCGCAAAGAGTTGCATGCTTTCAACAAAGTATTAGATGGCTATAAAAAGGACATTTCCGACTTGAAAAACACTCTTTCATTAAAACAACTTGCAATTAATAACTATATAAATGAAATTGAAAACACTAAGTTGGAAATGGCCGTCATCAAGTGCTTTGCTGAAAAAGTAAACAAAAAGTTGGAAAGTTATAAACACATTGCTTACGTGGTAGACCACATCATTGATGATCAAACCACTAATTACAAGTCTGTGCCATCTCCGGTGCTTTTTGAAAACCATAATTGTCATCAAGTGACACCGGAGAGCTCGGTAAAAGCAGACTCATCATCGGAAAATGAATCTAATACCTCGAGTATTGGTGATCCACATTCCGATGTGAGACCGATTTTAGGTTTGAATGATGAGGGGGTTACTGCTGAGAGCGTTGATTCAGACTCTGAGCGTGATGATACTGGTAATGTTCAAACTGTTAATGAATGTGAAATTCCAAAAGAAAATCACATCATTACTAATGAACCAGTTTCATCATCTCAGCATGTGCATCCGATGGCAAATGCTCATCGTGAGAAAAAGTCTGATAAGAATGTGGTTAAGAAAGAATTTGAGAAAAAGGATGTTAAGAATGAACCGTGTGACAAACCAGTCAAGGTGTTTTATCGGATGGAAGGATCCGATAAGATCATCTCTGACGAGGAATTTCCAATCAAAAATGCTAACTATGCTAAAATTGATAAAATCTGGCAAGAAAGTACCATTTGGTTCCCAAAACATGAGAGAACAAATGAAATTCCACCTGCCATTTTAAAGAAATTGTATTTGGATGTTCCTCAAGAACCAAAGGTTCATGTCACAGAGTTCATTCGACCCAAAAACAGAGCTAACGGTTTTCATGAGCCTGCTTACTCAAAAGGGCCACTCCCTGAGAGTTTGAGGAATCAACAGTATAATGATCAATATCCTGTTCGATCATTTGCTCAACCGAATGCTCCAAATGTTTTTGAAGAGTACCGTGCATGCTTTAAATGCGGGGAGAGAGGGCATTTACTTGCTCAATGCCCGTATGTAAGGCATAAAAGGCACGAAGTTGAAGTGAGGAATTCCATGAGGAAACCGATTGATCATTATGTTCCACCACACAGACGTGTTGTTTCTCAACAACAACAGTTTTATAATCAAAATAATTTTTATCAAATGAGGAACAATCGTTCAATTCAATATGATCGTAGAAATCGGATTGCTATGGAACAATCATGGAGGAAACCAGTGGTGAACACAACAAATGATAGGCAAAAGGTTCTACCAAAACCTGTTGTCAAGTCAAATGTTGGACCTAAGTCTGTTAAATCAGATAAGGTAACCAAGAAAGTTTCATTTGCAAACAATAATCAGAAACCGACTGAGAACCCAAAGTCTCAGATTCGTATCTTGAAAAGATCTGAACAATCTTTGACACCAAATGGTTCTCCAGGTGCCTCAACTTCAAAATCCAATGAGAAAAAGGAAACTGTTTTGAATAATCCTAAAAAGATTGATCCAAAACAAAATGTTAATGAGAATGTTTCTTTGAAAACTGATCTTCAAAGACCCAAGACTCAGGTTTGGGTCCCCCGAAAGAACTAACTGTTTTACTTAATGTGTGCAGGGAGCTTCAGCTGGCCCTATTAGCAGTCTTTGGATTGTTGATAGTGGAGCTTCAGGCCACATGACAGGGGATCTAGCGTTGTTGTTCGACGTGAAGAATATTAATGGTGGATATGTTGCATTTGCTGGAAATAAAGGCGGATATATTACTATGGAGGGGAGCGTGAGTAATGGGATAGTGAGCTTTGAGAGGATATCATATGTGAAGCAGATCGACTACAATCTGTTGACCGTCAGTCAAATTTGTGATAAACAATTTACAGTGCATTTTGATGACAAATCCTGCTATATTCTCAAACCGGGCTTTCAAATTCCAAAGGAGTGGATAATGTTGAAGGCACCTCGCGTCAACAACCTCTATATTCTTGATATGTCCAAGGCGATGACATCACAAGGGCAAATAACATGTTTTCTATCTAAGGCGACCGAGAAGGAATCGATAATGTGGCACCAAAGAATGGGGCACATTCATCTGAGAAAAATGAATCAACTTGTGAGAAATGGGCTTGTCGATGGAGTAAACGTGAAACATTTCCATCTGACTGACAAGTGTGTAAGTAGTAAGAAGGGGAAGCAACACAGACAATCCCACAAAGTGAAGAAAGTTAACTCTGTTGAGATGCCACTTGAGCGATTGCACATGGATCTATTCGGACCTGTCAAGCGCAAAAGTCATCTTGGGGAGCTTTTTTGTTTAGTCGTCACTGATGACTACTCAAGATTTTCATGGGTGATGTGTTTGCAGAATAAAAGTGACACCTTTAGCAACTTGAAAGTTCTGTTCACTCGATTGGAGAATCTCTACAATTTGAAGATAAAGAGAATTCGGAGTGATAATGGGACGGAGTTCAAAAACGCCAAGATGGATGAACTTTGTGAAAGCAAAAATATTCGGCTCCATACACCCCACAACAGAACGGTGTTGCTGAACGAAAGAATAGGACTCTAATTGAAGCGGCTAGAACAATGCTCGCAGACTCAAATCTTCCGGTTATGTTCTGGAACGAGGCGATTTATGCAGCAAATTATACACTCAATCGGCTTCTAACAGTGAAGAAGTTTGGTAAAACATCTTATGAGCTGTTACACCGACGAAAGCCGAACTTAGAGTATCTAGAACCTTTTGGGGCACCATGCACGATGTTGAATCCAAGCGAGAAGTTTAGTCCTAAAGCTGAAGAGGGATACTTTGTTGGATATGCAACCCCGCTCAAACGGGTATACAACAAGCGAACTCGACGGGTGGAGGATTGGGCTAACGTGGAGGTTCAACCATATACTCAAAATGTGCAAGGGATGGGTCCTGATTGGATGTTTGATTACAAAGATTTCTTTGAATCATTCAATCTAGATAGCTTGGTTGAAGAAGCTGTTATCAGATTACTTTACGAGTGTGAAAACGCGGCGACTTCACCGTTGGTGCGTCCTATCACTGTGAACCCCCTACCAGCTTCTAATGATACCAATGCTCCTGTACAAGAGGAAGAAGTGTTTCAGGAGGCTTCTACTTCATTAGACTCTTCAGAATCTGAAGATGAACAATTTGAAGAAGTTATCCTTGAACATGCAGAAGAACCAGAGGCACCGCCAGTGAACCCAACTCCAACTCCAGATGTTGCTTCATCATCTAACACGGGTCATGATCTGGATGCTGTAGAGAACTTGACTATTCAGACGGGAGTTACTGTACCTGAACATCCGGAATCTCGGATTCGTCGTATTCACCCGCTGGAGCAAGTTATCGGTGATCCTGGAAGCAGTGTGATGACCAGAGGGCAGCTGCGAAGTGTTAAGTCGCCAGAAAGTTTTGGTGCTTTAGCGTTATATGCCAAAATTCAACAATCTGGTAGTCAAAATGATTGGTTGTTTGCGTGTTATGTGTCGCAGGTAGAGCCAAGGACATACAAGGACGCTTTGTGGGAGGACTCCTGGGTTGAGGCTATGCAAGAGGAGTTATTACAATTCCAGAAATTGGGAGTTTGGACGCTCACGGATTTGCCACCTGGAAGGAAGAAGATTGGCACTAAATGGGTGTTTAAGTGCAAGAAGGATGATCGTGGGGTTATTGTTCGTAACAAAGCCAGATTGGTCGTGCAGGGATTCCATCAAATCGAAGGGATTGATTATAACGAAATCTATGCACCTGTAGCACGCATTGAAGCTATTCGGATGTTTCTTGTGTTTGCTTCCTATAAGAAGTTCAAAGTATATCAAATGGACGTCAAGAGCGCATTTCTGTACGGGAAAGTCAAGGAAGAGGTTTATGTCGGGCAGCCACCAGGCTTTGAGGACCCAATCCACCGGGATAAGGTCTACGTGCTGAACAAAGCTTTATATGGCTTGCATCAGGCTCCGAGACAGTGGTACGAGGAGCTAAGTACATACCTCATCACAAAAGGATTTAAGCGCGGACTCGTCGACTGCACCGTATTCACGAAGATGTCAGGGGATGATTTGCTTCTGGTGCAGATTTACGTTGATGATATAATATTTGGTTCAACTAACGAGCTTTTACGCAGGGAGTTTGAAACTGTCATGCAGGAAAAGTTCGAGATGAGCGCAATGGGGGAGATGCAGTTTTTCCTAGGCTTGCAGGTGGACCAAAGACCCACGGGGATCTTCATTCAGCAGACGAAATACGTATCCGAAGTCTTGAGCCGGTTCCAGATGGAGGATTCCAAGCCGATGGATACCCCGATTCAACCCAATCACGGGATTGGAGTGGACGCAAAGGGGGAGCTGACTGACCCATTTACATACAGAGCAATCATCGGCTCTCTGATGTATTTGACGGCGTCTCGACCAGATATTATGTATGCAACGTGTCTCTGTGCCGGCTATCAATCGAAGCCGAAACAAAGTCATCTGACGGCGGTCAAGCGTATCCTTAGATATCTGAAGGGTTGTCCAATCAAAAGGACTTTGGTACCCTAATGATGATGATTTTGATTTTATTGCTTTTAGTGATGCAGATTGGGGCGGCTGTGATAAGGATAGCAAATCTACTACAGCTGGTTGCCAGTTTTTAGGGAGCAGGTTAGTCACCTGGCAATGTAAGAAGCAGACTTCCGTGGCGCTGTCTACCTGTGAAGCCGAGTACATTGCAGCCTCGAGTTGCTGTTCGCAAGTGCTCTGGATCCAACAGCAAATGGTGGATTACGGTTTGCAGTTTCTTAAAACCCCTATACACTGTGACAACGAAGCCGCTATCGCATTAACTAAAAATACTGAAAATCGTTCTAAAGCGAAACATATCCGGATCAAATATCATTTTATCCGTGATTGTTACGCTAAAGAATTGATAGATATGGTCAAAATCCATACTGACTACCAACGTGCAGATTTGTTTATAAAAGCTTTTGACAGATCCCGCTTTGAATATCTTTTAAAAGTAAACAACATAAAGGAAAAACAGGACTAATCGGCACCTCGGTTTATCGCTTTTTAGTTTTATTATTTTTCTGATTTTTGCTAATTGGGAATTTCTCTTTACTAATTGGGAATTTTTCTTTACTATCGTAATCCTCAAAGAAGTTGATGCTTTCGAGCGGATTGTTTAATCCTCAAAGAAGTTGATGCTTTCGAGTGGATTGTTTCAAATTTTCGTTTTTATTGTTTTTCAGAAAAATTAAAAACCCAAAAAATATGTTCTTTATTTTAGGGGGAGCCATTTTCTCAGAAAAACCAAAAACATTGAAAAATTCAAAAAGACCAAAAAATTAGAAAAACCAAAAATGATTTCCTGGATAAAAAGAGGAAATGATAGTACATCATTGGGGATCTGACACAGGCTAAAGAATTGTATGGTAATATGAGGCGTGTGTTGATTACATGTGATATGCTGATAGGCTTCGTAGACTAAATATTGCGTGCATTAGTGATACAAACATAATGAACTACGCGTTCGTGGCTGAACACCTCATGGGCATATGGTCTTAGTACCGTAATTTCGTTTGATAGGATTGCCAAAATCTGAGGTTTCGGGTCGTTATGTTATGGTTATCCGGGATATTCTGATTAAACTTTTGTCGTATTGATTTACGGACCTAGTTTCATCAGAATATTTGCTAAAAGAGCTTAAATGCCAAAACCGAAAGTTACCGAATTGAGGAACTTTATGTTTTAATTGATCAAAGATCATTATTACATCGTATTGACTTACTGATGCAAATCAGTGGTTGATATCAGCCTCAACCTAGTGTATATGCACATGTTACTTTGCTGCATTCGTTTGCTGACCTGTACACCTCTGTGCTATATACTTTGTAACTTTTACGGATAACTCTGGCATAATCACGCGTTACGACGAAGATTTGTGCAATTACTTGATACGGGAGTATGTCGTGTGTGTGGGCACCACAACGTGTTAGTCTAATACACCTAACTCGTATCATTTTAAAGCATTGCGTAATAGTCTGCATGTGAGCTTCAGTGGACCAATATATCAGCAATTGCCGTGTCACATACTGTTTCTAATGATAATATTAAACAAACAGCTCAACGCTGTGATCAGATTTCTCAGAAAACTGATATGATCCTCTTCCCGGATATCACAAAATGTTTACTGCTTTCATTTACTATGATGCATTTTACTTTTAATGTCAAAAAGATACAAAATCCAAAAAGATTTTAGGTGTGTTTTGATAAAATTTCAGAAAAACCAAAATTTTTGCATTTCTGCTTTATTTTTGATAACCGACGGTGCTTGATGGTCAATTTCTGAGATTTGATAAACCATCTGGGCTTTGTATTATTCAAAAAGGTGAAAATATGAGTTTTTGAAGTTTAAGAGATTGAAAAATGTTGAACGGGATTCGAATTCGTGATTTGGCAAAATTTCAGATTTTTCCATTTCACATTCGCCCCTTAATTGGGTCGAATGTGGAAAAATCATCACATTCGGGTGTTTATTCTGGGCGAATGTGGGTATGTTTAAATAAATCCCACATTTGGGTGTACAGTGTTTACATTCGGCCAATTCATTTCGGGCGAATGTAGATATCTCCTACGTTCGACCAGGATAACGGGCGAATGTGGACTTATTATATAAGCTAATATCAGGTTCGAACCCTCAGTCATAAATTTTTCAAAATTTTTCTTTGTTACCAAACCTTGTTGCTGGAATATTTCTTGATTGTGGTTTTTATTCCCTGTCAAATACTGATCATTTTCACATCTAATACACAGGTAATGGAGCCCAAACAAGATCAGTTTCATCAATTTTTTGATCGGACTTAGGGTTTCTTAATCTGTGGTTCTAGGGTGTTTCTTAGGGATTGTTTTTTATTGCATTCCAATCCACATCAGTTTTAGGGGGAGAATAATGAAGGAATTAGAATAACAACAACATTTAGGGTGTTAATTGATTGATTGAAACAGTCGTGACCTAATTCCTTGGGAAAACTGATGTATATTGAAATTTAGGAACAATTGATAGCACTCGAATGTTGACCGGCCTATTTAGAACACGTTTCAATCAGATTTAAGTGATAAAAACAAACTTAGAAAAATTTTAAAATTTTAGGGTTTTGCAGGTTTTACCTTCGGTCCTTAAAATGGGCGAAGGTGGAAAATATTGGACGAAGGTGACATTTAATGGGCGAATGTAATTTTTATGAAATACATTTTCACATTCGACCTGAATTTTCTCACATTCGTACCTAAAATTCTACATTCGACCTGATAAAAAGGGGCGAATGTGGAATCTGAAAATCTTAAAATTTTAAATTTTTGTCGTTTTCGTATTTTGACGTATTTTTCTGATTTTGATGTGCAGATGGCTGAGCAAACCGAGAATCTTGAAGTTCAAGTGGAGAATGTCATTCCAGATCCAGTTCAGGAGGCTGAAGCATCAGTTCCAAGAGGTTGGCCATTTGAACGATCTCACAACTGCTGTGCGTATCTTGGTGATGTAGAAAAGAACACAGAGTTCACTGGGATTATTGAGTTCTTGAAGAGGAGCAGGATTGTGCATGCTTTAGCTACACCGACTATTATTTACAAAGACATTGTTGAAGACTTTTACAAGAATGCAAAGTATGATTTCTGGGAGAATCAGACTATAATCAAGAGCAAGATACAGGGTATGGAGATGTTCTTGACGGAGTCTGATATTAGAGAAGCACTTCAGATCAAGTTTGAAGTAAGTGAAGATCCCAGAGAGTTATCGTGGACTGAACAGAAAGCTTGTTTCTTGAGGATTCTGTTGATTCGGAAGAAACAGAGGTAGATGAATAATGGGATTCTGATGAAGATGGAGTTAGGACTACCAAACGTAAGGCCACTATGGTTGGTGAGTCTGAATCTGTTAACAAGACTATTGAAGAAGCAGAACAGCAGAAGAAGTCTGTTGATGTTGAAGAAGGAAGTTTAGGTGTTGATATGGATGAGCTGAATGCAGGAGAGACTGTTGTAGTGAATTTGCCACAACAGAAGCATAAATCAATGGCAAAGAAGTCGAGCACTAAACAGTTAAGGGAGAAAGAAATTGCCCAGCTGATGAAAGAAAAAAGATTACCCGATGCTGGTACATCATCAAAGTTGTCTTCACCAGTTACAAAGAAGCAGAAAAAGACTAAAGAGGCTGAAACATTACCAGTTGATCAATTTAATGTTGCACTGGATAATGTTTTGGATATTTTCAGGAAGCCTCAGAAGGAAAAAGCAAAAGAAGTTGAGCCATCCAAGTCTAAGAAAGTCACTGTTGCTGATGATGTGATGAAGCAGGTGAATAAAAAGATGGATGAGATGATGAAAATGATTGTAGCTCAACAAGCAGAGATTGCTAAGTTCAAGCAGAATGAGGAGAAAATGCTTCAGATAGTGGTTGCTTCAAAGAACAATCAAGATGAAATTGAGCAGAAGGTAAAGAAACTGGAAGCTGATAATAAGAAGCTTGAGGGTAAATGTTCAAAGAACAGGAGTATGATTAAAGTGATCAAAGAGGATAACAAAGAACTAAAGGCTGAAAACAAACGCCTTAGTGATTTGTTAGACAGTTTGTATAATGAAGCACCCAAGCTAAAAGAAGGTGAAGAAGATAAGGAAAAAGAAGAAGAACAGGTAGACTTTGAGCCTTCTGATTCTGAGAAAGAAAAAGATGATGATGAGGAAGATAATGAGTCTGAGAAAAGTGATGATGAGGATAGTAAGAAAAGTGATAAAGATGATGATGATGATGCAGAAGGGTCTGGGAGTAAGAATGATGATGATAGTAGTGATAGTGATGATGATGAAGGAGGAGATGACACAAGCAAATTTACATTTGAAAAGAGAACACCAAAGAAGAAGGATGCTGGAGAATCTAGTTCCAAAAAGAAGAAAGGTGGGAATACAGATTCAGATGAAAGTATCTTTTGGAACGAAAAGGTGAGATCTCTTAGTGATGATGCAAAGAAAGTTTACAGAGACATGTTAGAGAAAAGAGAATGGACGATAGAGTTCACAGGTCGTTTTGCTGAGATATTCCAGACTGATGACATGAGATATGAACTGGAGTATAACGATCCTGATCTAGAAGAAGGTGAAGTACCTGCTACTGTGGCAAAAGATATTCTTGATGGTCTTGCATAGAGAGTAGGGAAATCATTTGAGGAGTTTGTGATGGATGAGTCGATTCCAAATATTCCTGAAAAGGATATTGGAAATCACTCAGATGATAAGAATACTCCAGAAATGGATGAAGTGGAGATTGAAGATATTACACATGAGGAATATCCACAATACTTCAGACAAAATGATGAAAATGTGATATTTCCTGACTTCACTGAGATTCCAAACACTTCAGCGAAGAAGAAAGCCAAGAAAAGGAGTGAAGAGTTTGTTGAGAAGGTGTTTGGAGCTGATAAGCAACAATCTTCAAGTCAATCTGATGAATTGAAGACATACTTGCAGAAGTTGAAGGAGATGGATGAGAACAGACCAAAGCCTGAAGCTCAAGGAAGTTTCTATAGATTTCACAATGCTAAATTCAAAGGCAGAGCTCTCGGGTGGACTTATTTGAGTAGACTGAAGTGTTTAGCTGCCAAATGGGAATCAGGAATTCTGTACTTTTACAGATTCATTGATTTGCTAACTCTACCGTATTGGGCGGTCAGAGATCTTTGCAGATTCCCAATGTCTGGAGCTTCAGTGAATAATACACATGTCGGTTGGTGTGCAGATAAGTTAGTTTGGGAAAGTAGAACGAAGTGGAATAGATTCAAGCCTCAATATCCAAGAAGGAAAGTTCACAGGGATATTGATCCTAAAACCAAGTTGAAGAGGGTAACTTTGATCTTCAAAGCACCTGAAGTGATGAGAAAGATACCTTTGATGCCTATGCCACAACATTTCAGTGCTGACTTTATATTTTGGTACTACGATTGGAGGAAGGCTGAAGCTGTGATTGTTTTGAGAGATGGGATGGACAAATACAAGCATGTTCATGTATTTGATCCTATGTGGTTGATTAACTGTACCTTCGAAGACATCATCATGCTTTTCTACAATCCGATTCATCATGAGCCTAATGATGCTGAACAAGGAAAGAAGTATACTCAAGTTGTAGGAGTTTGTTTTGCGTATGACATAAACTCGGGGAGTAACTTGGATGCTAAACTTGGTAAAATGGTGAAGATGGCTAATGTGTCAAAACCAGTGAAAAGAAAGTTGGAGCCTGAAATGACTAAAGAGCAAAAGAAGCAGCTCAGAATTTACTTGTTGAACAAGGCAATGGACGAAGACAGAAAACGATCCAATCAATAGTCGAGGGGGAGTTTGTAGATGCACGAAGTGCGACTAGTGATTGGATATACAAAGTTAACATATGTTAGAAGTGCTGATGGATTGAAAGTGGAACAGAGTGGGCGAATGTAGCAGAAAGTGGGCGAAGGTAGAGTGTTAGTGGGCGAAGGTGGATTTGAGATGATCAGAGATACACATTCGTACCCTAGTGTGGGCGAATGTGGAAGAAGTCCACATTCGACCATCACTACTGGGCGAATGTGCAGACATTATAAATAGAATTTGTGTATTTTTGAGTTATAGAGAGTTTTAGTTGAAGTGTGTGTTTGTGTCAGGTTCTAGGTGATATTGAGAAAGTGTGTGTACTGATTTGATTAACTAGGAAGCTTATTGTAACAAGTTTTTATGAATGTTAATCTATGAAAAAGCTTTGAAAATGATGTTTACTGTGTTTTGATCCGAGTTTTATCAGTTTGTTCAGAACTAGGGTTTCCGCACCTGGTTTTGTTACTTGTATGATCAAATATTCCTGTTTTAGCTAAAATCTTTCAATCACAGAATGGAGAAAAGCAAAAGGAGTTGTTTTTAGTATATCACTAGACGTTTGTCCGCGTTAACACGCGGTTCACCAACGTACAATTATTTTGAGCGGTAAAACGTTTAAAAAAATATAGTAGAAATATTTTATTAAAATTTAAAAAAAACCAATACACATTTTATTCAAATATCACTAAATATTTCTTAATACACCACATTTTTTGTTTTAGTCTTGACATTCCCATCAGCATCAAGTATAAGTAACTTCACACATGCCCTGCTTTTAACTCTTGACAATGCGACATAAAGCTAGCCATGTGAGAATACATGGTCTCTTAAATACAATCCAACCTTCGATAGAGACTGTCCTTGGCTTTTATTGATGGTCATTGCGAAACATACGCTTATTGGGAATCGGCGCCTTTGGAACTTGACTGGAATCTTGTTATCAGATGGTATCATATTTATTCTAGGAATAAGAGTTTTTGTACCAATGTTTCCACCTGATATGATTTCGGCTTCAAATGATATCTTTGTTGTTACGTCATTTTCGGATCAGGATGGTTTGATTTTGAATTGTTTGTTTGTTTTTGGTTTTTCATTGCGATTGATTCCGACCATCCATTTTGTTTTGGGTTTTTAGTTATTTTACATGGTTATTAGGTGCTCAAAAATCCTCATTCTCATCTAGCAAAATGCACTAAGCAATCTAGTTTTTTTACTTTTCCACAATCTCATATACATTCATTCAAATAAACATTTCCAATAAGATAGATGCAAGAAAAATGCTGACCAAATATTACTATTTTTAATCATATTTTCCAAAACTTGGTTGCTTTAAATGTATACTTTTCTACAAACAATACCAAAAATCTACAAGAATATATTAAAATACACCAAACCAATTGTTGCTACCTATAATAATTACTTATTAGTACATTTCATTTTGTCAACACCAGCAGCAATCCCTTCCAAACTCCGACCTCCAAACGAAAAAAACTGTGTTAATAAAATCTACATGGAATTAGTGACCAAACTATTTCGAATTTTACACACACTCATACATCATAAATAAGAGGGTTGGTTGATATACCTTCAGGATGACATAGTCATATGATAATGATAATCATCATAACTAAGGCGGCCACCCAACACTTCTGCATATATATTAGCATCTCTTTTAAGTCCACCAGTTTGATATCAATATTGAATTTGAAATGGAATCATTATTAACAAATAAAAGTTGATATATTCAGCAACAATCTGGGATTAATTCGATCCCCACTTACCGTCTCTTTAACATGTTGACCCAGTTGAAAAGAAATATGCATAAATTTTTACGTTTTTCTCTATATTATCTAAATTTTGATGACAAATTACTCCAATATACTCATTTTTAACTCAATTTGTTATCAAAATTATCAATAAAACAATTACTCAAATTTTCAGCTTTTGCAGGTTTCTGCACAGTTGTTGTGCTTCCCATTTTTTACCGCTTTACTGTCCATATTCGTTTCCGTTGATAAAAAACAGTAAAAATGAAGTCCACGAGCCTTTTAAAAATATACTGAACACCCAAAACAGACGCTCGGCTGATTTAAAAAAAAATAACGAAATTAATAATAACATATCTTTTGTAATGGAATGCAAAATAGAAAATTCTAAATCTAGTTTTTTGTTGTTATTTTACCATAGAAAAGTAACTTGCCTCAACAACTATAGTTCAAAATGAATCAGTTTAACTTTCAAAGTCAAACTAAGGAAAGGGTACTATTACCACTGGAAATCACCTGTTAAAGACGCCAAAGCCAACCAATGCGATCAGCAAAACAATACCAACAGGACTAAAGAATCTGAAACAATAAAAAATAAAAATTAATCAATAAGAAATTGATTGCACAAGCATAACCACAACTAAAACATTATGGCTTAATGGAATGTAATTATTCACCTTGAACATATAGCCCATATTTGACAATGTTTCAAAATTAAATTGCGCCTTATATAGCTCGCATTGTAGCAAGAAAATTCTGCAAACGCAAACACACTCATCATCAAATGTTATGTTTTACCCCTTCTAATGACACAAAGATCATCTATTTTCCTATCAAATGACAAAAAGATAATCATTTCCCTCTTTATTAATAAATGACACCATATTCAACTTCAGTTTATTATTGTATGAGCATGGCCATTTTAGATTCTCTAGATGCAACAACATTGATAATAATAGAGAATAACATATAGACCCATCACATCCTTAGTCTATTATTGTATGAGCATGGCCATTTTAGATTCTCTAGATGCAACAACATTGATAATAATAGAGAATAACATATAGACCCATCACATCCTTACTCCTATATCCTGGTAAACTTACGGTCAATAAGCCAGACACCATCAATGATCTCGTGCTTCAATAAATCTTTGCTAATGGCTTCTGCATTTGGTGTTCTTAAAGAAACATTTCTTGTATGTCTGCATCTGTTAATGGTGAATCTATAATTACCTGATCCCCACATATAGCCACTGAATGATCCATGTGCTTTAGCAATCTGCATCAATAATTGTTAAAACATTATAATCCTTTCGTAAAAACATTTAAATATTTACGGCGATCCTTGAGTTGTAAACTTACTTTGAGAGTTTGAGTATGCATCTGGCGTTTTCAACTATGCATCTGACTCTACTTTCGGCTAACATTATGTCCTTGTTAGAGGCTATTTCCATGATCTCGCCCTCTCCCATCTTAGCATCAATATTTGGTTCAAATCCAGCGAAAGCTTCCCTACATTAATGAACAAAAAAATGTTTCAAAACCTTACTGGCTCAAAATACAAACTAAACATATGAGGTTTTTGTTACCTGATAATATTCTTCCTTTTCAAGATTTCAGTCCAATTGAGAGAATCTTGGTCATTGTCTTGTTAATTCATTATTCAAATGGTTATTCATTTGTTAGTCTCATTCATTTAGGCTTGGTTTTGACTGATACTACTTATTACATAATTGCAAAGGGTACCACACATGAATTGCTAAACACTTTTCTTACTATATGTATTCAAATCAGGGTATGCTCACCAATACATTTTTGTATTGACATATACTATTTTTGTACATGTTTGAGGTTATTATTGAGACGTTTCTTTTAAGCTTTTGGATTTATATTTAAGCTTTGATTTCATTGTAATCTAGTTAGACTTGACGTTTTAGAATCATTGTACTTTGTATTTTTCCTTTTAATGTAATAAACTATTTGATTCAATGTATTCAATTTACACTTTAGTACCATGAGTTATTAAACAATCATCATTACGTGACACCTCGTTGATTCCGCCGTCGGTTGGGGTGTTACAACTAACCCAAGTAAACCTAAATTTAGTAAAAGTTATTATTATGATCGTTTTATTATAAAAAAATAGTTTGCATGCTAACAGAATGGTGGTACCTTATGCATCGACGCTTGTACATTATCTTCTAAAATTCAAAACCTTTTAGTAATTATAAAAAAAACTACTTTGAGCAGTGGGATTCCACTATCTGAAAAGAAGACAAGTGCTAAAAAAAATTCTTTTTAAAATCTTTTCTACAAAGCATAAAATCGCTATTGTACAAAATGCAATGCATAATGTACAAGTCTTGAGTAGTTGTCTTGCACTTAAAGTTTATTCTCTGGAGAAACAATCAACCTTTTACAGGGGATAATTGTGCTTTCCACTTAAGAGTCATATAGTCTTCTTTGTTTGGTCTCCATTCTTTTCAAAAGTGTCACTGGTACATGCTTTTTGTAAAGGTGTCATTCACTTTGATAGAATTGATTCTCACACTATTGTAAAACCTAAGTGTATAGGGTATATTTTAGTGTTAAGATTCTTTAAAATTCGATGTATGTACATTTTTTAATGCACTAGATACAAGTTGTTACAATATTATTTAGCTTGAAGTTGTCATAGTTGCTTTTTAGGTTTATGATTCGGTAATCTAGAGTGATATTGTTACGATAAATGTTTTTAAAACCGGAGCAGTTTGATACCACTCAATCGAATCACTGGTCGGGCATGTCTTAAAATAGGATTATTTCGTAATGGGTCTTGATTTTAAAACATGTGTTTTATGTATTAAAAATTTGTTCATAATATAGTTTGTACAAGTGTACAACTATCTTAAGTAGTCAAGAAAAATGATGCATCAGTAGCTTGTACATTATGCAGCGAAAGTTGCACATTGCTTTGAATCTGAGGATTGTAACTCTCTAAATAGGATTAGCATAGAAAATGATACAAAAGTATCTTAATTTTCAAAATACTCTAATGACTTGCTTTATGCACCTCATGCCATTCTTGACTATCTAGTCATATCAAGAACAACCAATGTCAAAATATTAAAGGCAGGAATTTGGATAAATATATACTGATCAATCATAAGATTAAAGAAGGGCATTGGTGAGACGGTGACCAAAATCTGGTGATCGATTGTATTCTTTCTGGGTTGTCGCCTTAATTCTTTCACCAACTTCTCTCTCTGTAAAATCATAGAGGGCAAACGAACATTGTTGCGATTGGCTGCGACGGTTGAGATGCGTGTTACGGCTTTCTTTGGTGTGTACAACTACTTTGGTTATGTGGTGGTGGCTGTGGCGATTAGATGAGCGTTTTGTGGTGATGGTTTAGGGATGGTGGCGGTCATTCATATTGACACTTGACAGTGGTCTCTGTTTTAAACAAAGACTCCAAGAGAGGTTAGAAAGCTGAGAGATTATTTTGTTATTTGTTTTTTAATGGAGAATCTATATCTTTATTTATATTGATATTGATGTGGAATGGAGAAAAGCAAAAGGAGATGTTTTTAGTATAATACTAGACGTTTGTCCGCGTTAACACGTGGCTCACCAACGTACGATTATTTTGAGCGGTAAAACATATAAAAAATATAGTAGAAATATTTTATTAAAATTTAAAAAAAAACCAATACACATTTTATTCAAATATCACTAAATATTTCTTTATACACCACATTTTTTGTTTTAGTCTTGACATTCCCATCAGCATCAAGTATAAGTAACTTCACACATGCCCTGCTTTTAACTCTTGACAATGCGACATAAAGCTGGCCATGTGAGAATACAAGGTCTCTTAAATACAATCCAACCTTCGATAGAGACTGTCCTTGGCTTTTATTGATGGTCATTGCGAAACATACGCTTATTGGGAATCGGCGTCTTTGGAACTTGACTAGAATCTTGTTATCAGATGGTATCATATTTATTCTAGGAATAAGAGTTTTTGTACCAATGTTTCCACCTGATACGATTTCGGCTTCAAATGATATATTTGTTGTTACGTCACTTTCGGATCAGGATGGCTAGATTTTGAATTGTTTGTTTGTTTTTGGTTTTTCATTGCGATTGATTCCGACCATTTGTTTTGTTTTGGGTTTTTAGTTATTTTACATGGTTATTAGGTGCTCAAAAATCCTCATTCTCATCTAGCAAAATGCACTAAGCAATCTAGTTTTTATACTTTTCCACCATCTCATATACATTCATTCAAATAAACATTTCCAATAAGATAGATGCAAGAAAAATGCTGACCAAATATTACTATTTTTAATCATATTGTCCAAAACTTGGTTGCTGAAAATGTATACTTTTCTACAAACAATACCAAAAATCTACAAGAACATATTAAAATACACCAAACCAATTGTTGCTACCTATAATAATCACTTATTAGTACATTTCATTTTGTCAACACTAGCAGCAATCCCATCCAAACTCCGACCTCCAAACGAAAAAACGGTGTTAATAAAATCTACATGGAATTAGTGACCAAACTATTTCGAATTTTACACACACTCATACATCATGAATAAGAGGGTTGGTTGATATACCTTCAGGATGACATAGTCATATGATAATGATAATCATCATAACTAAGGCCGCCACCCAACACTTCTGCATATATATTAGCATCTCTTTTTAGTCCACCAGTTTGATATCAATATTGAATTTGAAAAGGAAACATTATTAACAAATAATCATGTTTCCAGGATATCATGAATAACCTTTAAATAATTTCATCATCATGTATGGCTCCTGACATCATCTGTTGACAAAGAAGATGTTAGCTTTGCGTTCATTTATTTAGAATTGTAAGTTTGGTTATAAAAGTTGATATATTCAGCAACAATCTGGGATTAATTCGATCCCCACTTACCGTCTCTTTAACATGTTGACCCAGTTGAAAAGAAATATGCATAAATTTTTATGTTTTTCTCTATATTATCTAAATTTTAATGACAAATTACTCCAATATACTCATCTTTAACTCAATTTGTCATCAAAATTATCAATAAAACAATTACTCAAATTTTCAGCTTTTGCAGGTTTCTGCACAGTTGTTGTGCTTCCCATTTTTTACCGCTTTACTGTCCATATTTGTTTCCATTGATAAAAAACAGTAAAAATGAAGTCCACGAGTCTTTTAAAAATATACTGAACACCCAAAACAGACGCATGGCTGATTTAAAAACAAATAACGAAATTAATAATAACATATGTTTTGTAATGGACTGAAAAATAGAAAAGTCTAAATCTTGTTTTTTGTTGTTATTTTACCATAGAAAAGTAACTTGCCTCACCAACTATAGTTCAAAATGACTCAATTTAGCTTTCAAGGTCAAACTTAGGAAAGGGTACTATTACTACTGGAAATCACCTGTTAAAGACGCCAAAGCCAACCAATGTGATCAGCAAAACAATACCAACAGGACTAAAGAATCTGAAACAATAAAAAATAAAAATTAATCAATAAGAAATAGATTGCACAAGCATAACCACAACTGAAACATTATGGCTTAATGGAATGTAATTATTCACCTTGAACATATAGCCCATATTTGACAATGTTTCAAAATAAAATTGCACCTTATATAGCTCGCATTGTAGCAAGAAAATTCTGCAAATGCAAACACACTCATCATCAAATGTTATGTTTTACCCCTTCTACTGACACAAAGATCATCTATTTTCCTATCAAATTGCAAAAAGATAATCATTTCCCTCTTTATTAATAAATGACACCATATTCAACTTCAGTTTATTATTGTATGAGAATGGCCATTTTAGATTCTCTAGATGCAACAACATTGATAATAATAGAGAATAACATATAGATCCATCACATCCTTACTCCTATATCCTGGTAAACTTACGGTCAATAAGCCAGACACCATCAATGATCTCATGCTTCAATAAATCTTTGCTAATGGCTTCTGCTTTTGGTGTTCTTAAAAAAACATTTCTTGTATGTCTGCATCTGTTAATGGTGAATCTATAATTTACTGATCCCCACATATAGCCACTGAATGATCCATGTGGTTTAGCAATCTGCATCAATAATTGTTAAAACATTATAATCCTTTCTTAAAAACATTTAAATATTTACGGCGATCCTTGAGTTGTAAACTTACTTTGAGAGTTTGAGTATGCATCTGGCGTTTTCAACAATGCATCTGACTCTACTTTCGGCTAACATTATGTCCTTGTTAGAGGCTATTTCCATGATCTCGCCTTCTCCCATCTTAGCAAGAATATTTGGTTCAAATTCAGCGAAAGCTTCCCTACATTAATGAACAAAAAAATGTTTCAAAACCTTACTGGCTCAAAATACAAACTAAACATATGAGGTTTTTGTTACCTGAAAATGTTTTTCCTTTTCAAGATTTCAGTCCAATTGTAATCCATCAACATTCCACACAATGACAGCAGCTCAAACAGTTGACTGTTAATAATACTATATACCAACTAATAATACAAAACTACTTTCATTAAAAATGACCAGTAATATATGTTGGATTTTTTCTTAATAAGCAGGTCACATAAGAGTACACCATACCTCAAGTTTTTCATGCAACCTCTTCTAAACTTCCATTTGAAGTCGTAATGCTTCGGTGATCTCCAAACCCCTAGATTAATATATATGGTTTTCAATACTGGATTTAAAAAACGAAGAAATAAACTGCACATATTTTGAAATATTTTATTTGTATGATTATTGCACAAAATCTTAGACATGATTAGCGAAATAACGAAGAAAAAAACTGATGGAACAGCTGAGATCACTCTGTAGTGCTTCTAGTTTGGTTATCAATCACATCGCTAATGGAACAGCTGAGATCACTCTCCCATTTCAAGCACACATGACACAATGTAAAAAATAAAAATTCATATTTGCAATCGCTGACCTGAGAGCGCAAGTTCTCTGTTTTATCTACCAGAACCTCAGTCTTCTCACCACGGTCAAGAACCTACGGTACATAATCAAATGAAAAATTACACAATGGTAATAAAACTTCATACCCTAAAATATTTATGCCAATTGTTATATGATGGATGTAGATTTTACATATGCCTTACCTTCTCAATGTTTTCCATCATCACCCCTTTGACTTTTGAAACCTAAGCTTTGATCTAAGAAAGCTTACTGATTTCTTCTGGATGGTCCACACAATACTGCATCTGTTCCTTCAGCTTGGGGCTGATAATGATTATAAAACATTGTGTGATTACATGAAGATTAAAGAACTAAAACTCGATAGTTAATGCATGCAATGACAACAAAAATGGAATACCCAAAATCAATGACAAAATAGGAATAAAATCAATGAATCAACGAAGACACTGATATGAACATAAAAAAATCAAACCTTTTGATTTTTTTCTTCCAAAGCCATGAGTTATGTTCCATCATTTAAAACAAAAGGCTTTGTGCTAAATTATGTATTAGTAAAACTTCAATCATGTGAGACCTGCAAAAATACAAGGTAAATGTGATTGAAAGATTTTAGCTAAAACAGGAAGATATGATCATACAAGTAACAAAACCAGGTGCGGAAACCCTAGTTATGAACAAACCGATAAAACTCGGATCAAAACACAGTAAACATCATTTTCAAAGCTTTTTCATAGATTAACATTCATAAAAACTTGTTACAATAAGCTTCCTAGTTAATCTAATCAGTACACACACTTTCTCAAAATCACCTAGAACCTGACACAAACACACACTTCAACTAAAACTCTCTATAACTCAAAAACTCACAAAATCTATTTATAGACTCTGCACGTTCGCCCAGTAGTGATGGTCGAATGTGGAATTCTTCCACATTCGCCCATACTAGGGTACGAATGTGTTATCTTGATCAGCTCCAATCTACCTTCGCCCATTATGTCTTCACCTTCGCCCCATTTCTTCTACATTCGCCCATATTGTTCCACTTTCAACCCATCAGCACTTCTAACATATGTTAATATTGTAGATCCAATCACTAGTCGCACTTCGTGCATCTACAAACTCCCCCTCGACTATTGATTGGATCGTTTTCTGTCTTCGTCCATTGCCTTGTTCAACAAGTAAATTCTGAGCTGCTTCTTTTGCTCTTTAGTCATTTCAGGCTCCAATTTTCTTTTCACTGGTTTTGACACATTAGCCATCTTCACCATTTTACCAAGTTTAGCATCCACGTTACTCCCCGAGTTTATGTCATACGCAAAACAAACTCCTACAACTTGAGTATACTTCTTTGCCTGTTCAGCATCGTTAGGATCATGATGAATCGGATTGTAGAAAAGCATGATGATATCTTCGAAGGTACAGTTAATCAACCACATAGGATCAAATACATGAACATGCTTGTATTTGTCCTTCCCATCTCTCAAAACAATCACAGCTTCAGCCTTCCTCCAATCATAGTACCAAAATATAAAGTCAGCACTGAAATGTTGTGGCATAGGCATCAAAGGTATTTTTCTCATCACTTCAGGTGCTTTGTAGATCAAAGTTACCCTCTTCAGACCAGTTCTAGAATCAATATCCCTGTGAACTTTTCTTCTTGGATATTGAGGTTTGAATATGTTCCACTTTGTTCTACTCTCCCAAACTAACTTATCAGCACACCAACCAACATGTGTATTATTCACTGAAGCTCCAGACATTGGGAATCTGCAAAGATCTCTGACCGCCCAATACGGTAGAGTTAGCAAATCAATGAATCTGTAGAAGTACAGAATTCCTGATTCCCATTTGGCAGCTAAACACTTCAGTCTACTCAAATAAGTCCACCCGAGAGCTCTACCTTTGAATTTAGCATTATGAAATCTATAGCAACTTCCTTGAGCTTCAGGCTTTGGTCGGTTCTCATCCATCTCCTTCAACTTCTGCAAGTATGTCTTCAATTCATCAGTCTGACTTGAAGATTGTTGCTTATCAGCTCCAAACACCTTCTCAACAAACTCTTCACTCCTTTTCTTTGCTTTCTTCTTCGCTGAAGTGTTTGGAATCTCTGTGAAGTCAGGAAATACCACATTTTCATCATTCTGTCTGAAGTATTGTGGATACTCCTCATGTGTTATATCTTCAATCTCCACTTCATCCATTTCTGGAGTATTCTTATCATCTGAGTGATTTCCAATATCCTTTTCAGGAATATTTGGAATCGACTCATCCACCACAAACTCCTCAAATGATTTCCCTATTCTCTGTGCAAGACCATCAAGAATTTCTTTAGCCACAGTAGCAGGTACTTCACCCTCTTCTAGATCAGGATCGTTATACTCCAGCTCATATCTCATATCATCAGTCTGGATTATCTCAGCAAAACGACCTGTGAACTCTATCGTCCTTTCTCTTTTCTCCAACATATCTCTGTAAACTTTCTTCGCATCATCACTAAGAGATCTCACCTTTTCGTTCCAAAAGATACTTTCATCTGAATCTGTATTCCCACCTTTCTTCTTTTTAGAACTAGATTCTCCAGCATCCTTCTTCAGTGTTCTCTTCTCAAAAGTAAACTTGCTCGAGTCATCTCCCCCTTCATCATCATCACTATCACTACTATCATCATAATTCTTACTCCCAGACCCCTCAGCATCATCATCATCTTCTTTATCGCTTTTCTTACTCTCCTCAACATCACTTTTCTCAGACTCATCATCTTCCTCATCATCCTCTTTTTCTTTCTCAGAATCAGAAGGCCCAAAGTCCACTTGTTCTTCCTCTTTTTCTTTATCTTCTTCACCTTCTTTCAACTTGGGTGCTTCATTATACAAACTATCCAACAAATCACTAAGGCGTTTGTTTTCAGCCTTTAGTTCTTTGTTATCCTCTTTGATCACCTTAATCATACTCCTGTTCCTTGAACATTTCCCCTCAAGCTTCTTATTATCAGCTTCCAGTTTCTTTACTTTCTGCTCAATCTCATCTTGATTATTCTTCGAAGCAACCACTATCTGAAGCATTTTCTTCTCATTCTGCTTGAACTTAGCAATCTCTGCTTGTTGAGCCACAATCATTTTCATCATATCATCCATCTTCTTGTTCACTTGCTTCATCACATCATCAGAAACAGTGACCTTCTTAGACTTGGATGACTCAACTTCTTTAGCTTTTTCCTTCTGAGGCTTCCTGAACATATCCAAAACATTATCCAGTGCAACATTAAACTGATCAACTGGTAATGTTTCAGCCTCTTTAGTCTTTTTCTGCTTCTTTGTTACTGGTGAAGACAACTTAGATGATGTACCAGCATCGGGTATCCTTTTTCCTTTCATCAGCTTGCCTATCTCTTTCTCCCTTAAGTGTTTAGTGCTCGACTTCTTTGCCATTGATTTGTGCTTCTGTTTTGGCAAATTCACTACAACAGTCTCTCCAACATTCAACTCATCCATATCAACACCTAAACCTCCTTCTTCAACATCAACAGACTTCTTCTTCTGTTGTGCCTCTTCAATAGACTGGTTAAGAGATTCAGACTCACCAACCATAGTGGCCTTACGTTTGGTGGTCCTAACTCCTTCTTCATCAGAATCCCATTGTTCATCTACCTCTGTTTCTTCCGAATCAACAGAATCCTCATCAATCAAACTCGTTCCCTTCTTAGCAGTAGTTTTCTTCCTCACCACTTGTTGCTTGGAACGTCCCTGGTCTGTCTTTGCCTTGCCCTTCCCTTTGGCTCCGGCATTGACAACCTGCCTCTTCCTCTTAGTGTTTGCATCCGCATACACCAAAGGATCGTCATTGTCAGAATCACTCTCAGTATGTCTAGCTTTGTTCTTTCCAGGATCAGTGTAATCCTGTTTAGCTAGAGCTCCAAACAATCTCCTATATGGTGGCTTATCTTCATCAGGCACACCCTTATAACCTTTCATCCTCACCAAAGTACGGATGTTCATGTGATCTTGACCTATGATCTGTGTAGGATCCTTCCTCAATTCAGGATATTTATGATCAAAAATCATCATCAGAAATCTTGGGTATAGCATGAACTGTTTCTTCTTCAAACCCTTTAGCATCTCAAGCATATGGTCTAATATCATCCCAGAAACATTGAATGGTTTGTTGAGAGTCAACGCAACCATCAATGAGCTCAAACTTCTTCTCATGACAACATATCCACCGCTCACACAACCAAATACGTGAATAATGACATGTGCAAAGTACTTGAATTGCACACTCAGCTTCCCTTTATGCATAGAACCATCAGTGATCGGTCCTTTGTACTTCATCCTCAGGAAGCAGGCTTTCTGTTCAGTCCATGACAATTCCCTGGGATCTTCACTAACTTCAAACTTGATCTGAAGTGCTTCTCTAATATCAGACTCTGTCAAGAACATCTCCATCCCCTGTATTTTGCTTTTGATTATAGTCTGATTCTCCCAGAAATCGTACTTCGCATTCTTGTAAAAGTCTTCAACAATGTCTTTGTAGATAATTGTCGGTGTGGCCAAGGCATGTACAATCCTGCTCCTCTTCAAGAACTCAATAATCCCGACAAACTCTGTGTTCTTTTCTACATCACCAAGATACGCACAGCAGTTATGAGATCGTTCAAATGGCCAACCGCTTGGAACAGATGCTTCAGTCTCCTGAACTGGATCTGGAACGACATTCTCTACTTGAGCTTCAGTATTATCAGGTTGTTCAGTCATCTGCACATCAAAATCAGAAAAATACGTCAAAATACGAAAACGACAAAAAAATTAAAAATTTTAAGAATTTCAGATTCCACATTCGCCCCTTTTTATCAGGTCGAATGTAGGATTTTAGGTACGAATGTGAGAAATTCAGGACGAATGTGAAACTGTGTTTGTTAAAAATTACATTCGCCCATTGTCTGTTACATTCGCCCGTTCAATTCCACCTTCGCCCGTTTTGTGAACCGAAAGTGAAACTGTAAAAGCCCTAAAATTTAAAATTTTTCCATCTTGATTTTAAACATCTAATTCTGATTGCTATGTATTCTAATATGGCCGATTAGCATTCGTATATAACCAATTGACCTTAATTTTCAATTTTCATCAGTTTTAAATAAGAATTAGGGTTTTATCAACTCAAAAAATCAATTAACCCACTAATTGAAGTTGTAATCCTAATTCTTTGATTCCTCTCCCCCTAAAACTGATGAGGATTGAAACGCAATAAAAAACAAGCATCAAGAAACACCCTAGAACCACAGATTAAGAAACCCTAAGTTCGAAGAGAAAATCGATGAATCTGATCTTGTTTGTGGTCCATTACCTGTGATTTAGGTATGAAAATGATCAGTTTTTATCAGGGAATAATAACCACAAGCCAAAGAAAGTCCAGCAACAAGTGTTGGTATCAACGAAAAATTTTGAAAAATCTATGAATGAGGGATCGAACCTGGAAAGGGATTAAATAGGGAGTCCACGTTCGCCCGTTATCCTGGTCGAATGTAGGACATATCTACATTCGCCATAACTGAATAGGCCGAAAGTAAATACTGTTCACCCGAATGTGGAATATGTTTAAACAAACCCACATTCACCCAGAATAAACGCCAGAATGTGAAGATATTTCCACATTCGACCCAATTAAGGGGCGAATGTGAAATGGAAAAATCTGAAAATTTTGCCAAATCACGAATTCGAATCCCGTTCAACATTTTTCAATCTGTTAAACTTCAAAAACTCATATTTTCACTTTGTGAATGATACAAAGCCCAGATGGTGTTATCAAATCTCAGAAATTGACCATCAAGCACCGTCGGTTATCAAAAATAAAGCAGAAGTGCAAAAACTTTGGTTTTTCTGAAATTTTAGCAAAACACACCTAAAATCTTTTTGGATTTTGTATCTTTTTGACAATAAAAGTAAAATGCATCAAAGTAAATGAAAGCAGTAAACATTTTGTGATATCCGGTAAGAGGATCATATCAGTTTTCTGAGAAATCTGATCACAGCGTTGATCTGTTTGTTTAATATTATCATTAGAAACAGTATGTGACACGGCAATTGCTGATATTGTGGTCCACTTAAGCTCACATGCAGACTATTACGCAATGCTTCAAAATGATACGAGTTATGTGTATTAGACTAACACGTTGTGGTGCCCACACACACGACATACTCCCGTATCAAGTAATTGCACAAAGCTTCGTCGTAACGCGTGATTATGCCAGAGTTATCCGTAAAAGTTACAAAGTATATAGCATAGAGGTGTACAGGTCAGCAAACGAATGCAGCAAAGTAACATGTGCATATATACTAGGTTGAGGCTGATATCAACCACTGATTAGCATCAGTAAGTCAATACGATGTAATAATGATCTTTGATCAATTAAAACATAAAGTTCCTCAATTCGGTAACTTTCGGTTTTGGCAGTTAAGCTCTTTTAGCAAATATTCTGATGAAACTAGGTCCGTAAATCAATACGACAAAAGTTTAATCAGAATATCCCGGATAACCATAACATAACGACCCGAAACCTCAGATTTTGGCAATCCTATCAAACGAAATTACGGTACTAAGACCATATGCCCATGAGGTGTTCAGCCACGAACGCGTAGTTCGTTATGTTTGTATCACTAATGCACGCAATATTTAGTCTACGAAGCCTATCAGCATATCACACATAGTCAACACACGCCTCATTATACTATACAATTCTTTAGCCTGTGTCAGATTCCCACTGATGTACTATCATTTCCTCTTTTTATCCAGGAAATCATTTTTGGTTTTTCTAATTTTTATGTCTTTTTGACTTTTTCAATGTTTTTGGTTTTTCTGAGAAAATGGTTCCCCCTAAAATAAAGAACATGTTTTTGGGTTTTTAATTTTTATGAAAAACAATAAAAATGAAAATTTGAAACAATCCACTCGAAAGCATCAACTTCTTTGAGGATTAAACAATCCACTCGAAAGCATCAACTTCTTTGAGGATTACGATAGTAAAGAGAAATTCCCAATTAGCAAAGAGAAATTCCCAATTAGCAAAAATCAGAAAAATAATAAACTAAAAAGCGATAAACCGAGGTGCCGATTAGTCCTGTTTTTCCTTTATGTTATTTACTTTTAAAAGATATTCAAAGCGGGATCTGTCAAAAGCTTTTGTAAACAAATCTGCACGTTGGTAGTCAGTATGGATTTTGACCATATCTATCAATTCTTTAGCGTAACAATCACGGATAAAATGGTATTTGATCCAGTTATGTTTCGCTTTAGAATGATTTTCAGTATTTTTAGTTAATGCGATAGCGGCTTCGTTGTCACAGTGTATAGGGGTTTTAAGAAACTGCAAACCGTAATCCACCATCTGCTGTTGGATCCAGAGCACTTGCGAACAGCAACTCGAGGCTGCAATGTACTCGGCTTCACAGGTAGACAGCGCCACGGAAGTCTGCTTCTTACATTGCAAGGTGACTAACCTGCTCCCTAAAAACTGGCAACCAGCTGTAGTAGATTTGCTATCCTTATCACAGCCGCCCCAATCTGCATCACTAAAAGCAATAAAATCAAAATCATCATCATTAGGGTACCAAAGTCCTTTTGAGGGACAACCCTTCAGATATCTAAGGATACGCTTCACCGCCGTCAGATGACTTTGTTTCGGCTTCGATTGATAGCGGGCACAGAGACACGTTGCATACATAATATCTGGTCGAGATGCCGTCAAGTACATCAGAGATCCGATGATTTCTCTGTATGTAAAAGGGTCCGTCAGCTCCCCCTTAGCGTCCACTACAATCCCGTGATTGGGTTGAATCGGGGTATCCATTGGCTTGGAATCCTCCATCTGGAACCGGCTCAAGATTTCGGATACGTATTTCATCTGGTGAATGAAGATCCCCGGGGGGCTTTGGTCCACCTGCAAGCTTAAGAAAAACTGCATCTCCCCCATTGCGCTCATCTCGAACTTTTCCTGCATGACAGTTTCGAACTCCCTGCATAAAAGCTCGTTAGTTGAACCAAATATTATATCATCAACGTAAATCTGCACCAGAAGCAAATCATCCCCTGATTTCTTCGTGAATAGGGTGCAGTCGACGAGTCCGCGCTTAAATCCTTTTGTGATGAGGTATGTACTTAGCTCCTCGTACCACTGTCTCGGAGCCTGGTGCAAGCCATATAAACTTTGTTAAGCACGTAGACCTTATCCCGGTGGATTGGGTCCTCAAAGCCTGGTGGCTGCCCGACATAGACCTCTTCCTTGACTTTCCCGTACAGAAATGCGCTCTTGACGTCCATTTGGTAGACTTTGAATTTCTTATAGGAAGCAAACGCAAGAAACATCCGAATTGCTTCAATGCGTGCTACAGGTGCATAGATTTCGTTATAATCAATCCCTTCGATTTGATGGAATCCCTGCACGAACAATCTGGCTTTGTTACGAACAATAACCCCACGATCATCCTTCTTGCACTTAAACACCCATTTAGTGCCAATCTTCTTTCTTCCAGGTGGCAAATCCGTGAGCGTCCAAACTCCCAATTTCTGAAATTGTAATAACTCCTCCTGCATTGCCTCAACCCAGGCGTCCTCCCGCAAAGCGTCCTTGTATGTCCTTGGCTCTACCTACGACACATAACACGCAAACAACCAATCATTTTGACTACCAAATTGTTGTAATTTGGCATATAACGCTAAAGCACCAAAACTTTCTGGCGAATTAACACTTCGCAGCTGCCCTCTGGTCATCACACTGCTTCCAGGATCACCGATAACTTGCTCCAGCGGGTGAATACGATGAATCCGAGATTCCGGATGTTCAGGTATAGTAACTCCCGTCTGAATAGTCAAGTTCTCTACAGCATCCAGATCATGACCCGTGTTAGACGATGAAGCAACATCTGGAGTTGGTGTTGGGTTCACTGGCGGTGCCTCTGGTTCTTCTGCATGCTCAAGAATAACTTCTTCAAATTGTTCATCTTCACATTCTGAAGAGTCTAACGAAGTAGAAGCCTCCTGAAATACTTCTTCCTCTTGTATAGGAGCGTTGGTATCATTAGAAGCTGGTAGGGGGTTCACGGTGATCGGACGCACTAACGGTGAAGTTGCCGCGTTTTCACACTTGTAAAGTAATCTGATAACAGCTTCTTCAACCAAGCTATCTAGATTGAATGATTCAAAGAAGTCTTTGTAATCAAACATCCAATCAGGACCCATCCCTTGCACATTTTGAGTATATCGTTGAACTTCCACGTTAGCCCAATCCTCCACCCGACGAGTTCGCTTGTTGTATACCCGTTTGAGCTGGGTTGCATATCCAACAAAGTATCCCTCTTCAGCGTTAGGACTAAACTTCTCGCTTGGATTCAGCATCGTGCATGGTGCCCCAAAAGGTTCTAGATACTCTAAGTTCGGCTTTCGTCGGTGTAACAGCTCATAAGATGTTTTACCAAACTTCTTCACTGTTAGAACCCGATTGAGTGTATAATTTGCTACATAAATCGCCTCATTCCAGAACATTACCGGAAGATTTGAATCTGCGAGCATTGTTCTAGCCGCTTCAATTAGAGTCCTATTCTTTCGTTCAGCAACACCGTTCTGTTGTGGGGTGTACGGAGCCGAATATTCATGATGAATTCCTTTGCTTTCACAAAGTTCATCCATCTTGGCGTTTTTGAACTCCGTCCCATTATCACTCTGAATCCTCTTTATCTTCAAGTTGTAGAGATTCTCCAATCGAGTGAACAGAACTTTCAAGTTGTTAAAGGTGTCACTTTTATTCTGCAAACACATCACCCATGAAAATCTTGAGTAGTCGTCAGTGACAACTAAACAATGAAGCTCCCCAAGATGACTTTTGCGCTTGACCGATCCGAATAGATCCATGTGCAATCGCTCAAGTGGCATCTCTACAGAGTTAACTTTCTTCACTTTGTGGGACTGTCTGTGTTGCTTCCCTTTCTTACAACTTACACACTTGTCATTTAGATGGAAATGTTTCACGTTTACTCCATCGACAAGCCCATTCCTCACAAGTTGATTCATTTTTCTCAGATGAATGTGCCCCATTCTTCGGTGCCACATTATCGATTCCTTCTCGGTCGCCTTGGATAGAAAACATGTTATTTGCCCTTGTGATGTCATCGCCTTGGATATATCAAGAATATAGAGATTGTTGACGCGAGGTGCCTTCAACATTACCCACTCCTTTGGAATTTGGAAACCCGGTTTGAGAATATAACAGGATTTGTCATCAAAATGCACAGTGAATTGTTTATCACAAATTTGACTGACGCTCAACAAATTATAATCGATCTGCTTCACATATGATATTCTCTCAAAGCTTACTATCCCATTACTCACGCTCCCCTCCATAGTGATATATCCGCCTTTATTCCCTGCGAATGCGACATATCCACCATTTATATTCTTCACGTCGAACAACAACGCAAGATCCCCTGTCATGTGGCCTGAAGCTCCACTATCAACAATCCAAAGACTGCTAATAGGGCCAGCTGAAGCTCCCTGCACACATCGAGTAAAACAGTTAGTTCTTTCGGGTCTTTGAACATCAGCTTTCAAAGAAACATTCTCATTAACATTTTGTTTTGGATCAATCTTTTTAGGATTATTCAAAACACTTTCATTTTTCTCATTGGATTTTGAAGTTGAGGCACCTGGAGAACCATTGGGTGTCCAAGATTGTTCAGATTTGACTTGACATTGGGTGTCCAAGATTGTTTGCAAAAGAAACTTTCTTGGTTACCTTATCTGATTTAACAGACTTAGGTCCAACATTTGACTTGACAATAGGTTTTGGTGGAACCTTTTGCCTATCATTTGTTGTGTTCACCACTGGTTTTCTCCATGATTGTTCCATAGCAATCCGATTTCTTCGATCATATTGAATTGGACGATTGTTCCTCTTTTGATAAAAATTGTTTTGATTATAAAACTGTTGTTGTTGAGGAACAACACGTCTATGTGGTGGAACATAATGATCAATCGGTTTCCTCATGGAATTCCTCACTTCAACTTCGTGCCTTTTATGCCTTACATACGGGCATTGAGCAAGTAAATGTCCTCTCTCCCCGCATTTAAAGCATGCACGGTACTCTTCAAAAACATTTGGAGCATTCGGTTGAGCAAATGATCGAACAGGATATTGATCCTTATACTGTTGATTTCTCAAACTCTCAGGGAGTGGCCCTTTTGAGTAAGCAGGCTCATGAAAACCGTTAGCTCTGTTTTTGGGTCTAATGAACTCTGTGACATGGACCTTTGGTTCTTGAGGAACATCCAAAAACAATTTCTTTAAAATGGCAAGTGGAATTTCATTTGTTCTCTCATGTTTTGGGAACCAAATGGTACTTTCTTGCCAGATTTTATCAATTTTAGCATAGTTAGCATTTTTAATTGGAAATTCCTCGTCAGAGATGATCTTATCGGATCCTTCCATCCGATAAAACACCTTGACTGGTTTGTCACAAGGTTCACTCTTAACATTCTTCTCAAGATCTTTCTTAACCATATTCTTTTCAGACTTTTTCTCACGATGAGCATTTGCCATCGGATGCACATGCTGAGATGGTGAAACTGGTTCATTAGTAATGATGTGATTTTCTTTTGGAATTTCACATGCATTAGCCATTTGAACATTACCAGTATCATCACTCTGAGAGTCTGAATCAGCACTCTCAGCAGTAACACTCTCATCATTCAAACCTAAAATCGGTCTCACATCGGAATGTGGATCACCCATACTCGAGGTATTAGATTCATTTTCCGATGATGAGTCTGATTTTACCGAGCTCTCCGGTGTCACTTGATGACAATTATGATTTTCAAAAAGCACCGGAGATGGCACAGACTTGTAATTAGTGGTTTGATCATCAATGATGTGGTCTACCACGTAAGCAATGTGCTTATAACTTTCCAACTTCTTGTTGACTTTTTCAGCAAAGCACTTAATGGCGGCCATTTCCAACTTAGTGTTTTCAATTTCATTTATATAGTTATTAATTGCAAGTTGTTTTAATGAAAGAGTATTTTTCAAGTCGGAAATGTCCTTTTTATAGCCATCTAGTACTTTGTTGAAAGCATTCAACTATTTGCGAGTAGATTGACAGTTCATGATAGCACTATCACGTTGAACACGGAGTTCTTTGTTCTCCTCTGTAATCTATCACAAGTACCACAATATTTATCACTAGTAATATCAGTGCTACACTCAGAACTTACAGGTTTGGGCGGATCTGTCATGGCCATCAAAGCAAAATGAGCTTCTTTCCAGCGAAAAACTTGGAATAGTCAATCTTATTGAAAGCATCATCAGCAATGCACGACTTCCTCGTCTTCAGAAAATCAGCTTCTGCTAGCAACTGATCAATGTCATCATCCAGAGATGTAACACTTGCCTCTGTATCTGATTCACTGTCCGAATCTGAATAAACCGATTCAAACTCTTCAGGAACATCAGAAACAGTGTCAATCACCACTCCAGGATTTGCTTCCTCAGTCTTAACCTCAACAGGTTCATTCTCCACTCCCATTTCAGCTTCAGACACATCAACTTCAACCTCAGTTTCTTTCTTTTCATCAACTATCACCGACTCTTCAGTTCCAACCTATTGTGCAACACAAGCCACATTGCCACCAGTTGTAATCTCCTGAACACCTATTTGCATTCCCGACCAATCAAACCGTTCATCCTGTTGAATCACCAATGCTTGATTCTGATTGGTATTCTGTTGTGTCTCATTTGGTGTGGTGATCGGTATGACTGTTCGGTTAGTGTTGTTAGGTGTTTGGTTTTGAGTCTGGTTTGGTGTGTTTGGTTGTCTGTTTTGGTTGTTGTTAGAGTTGTTTGGTCGGTTTTGGTAGTTGTTTAGGTTTTGATAGTTGTTGTTATTTTGGTATGAAACTTGGTTTTGGTTTTGTTGTTGACGGTTCTGGTAACTTGCATTGAATGGGTTTCTATTACCTTGTTTTGGTGGCTGGGTGCATTCTCGTTTAAAGTGACCTTTCCCTCCACAATTAAAACAAGTAACTTTCCCCTTGTTGAACCCGTAGGTTGTGTTAGGAGAAGTTCCCAAATCAGTCCTACCCGTCTTTTCAATGAACTCTGTTGCCCTTCTCATAATACTCGCAAAAGCCCACTGGATATCAATCAATTCCATCTCTTCTTTATCAATCTGTGCATAGACTACATTGGTTAAGTTGTTGTTCCCAATTTGACTAGAAACCAACCCATTATAAGATGAAACCATTGCAGAGACTAGGGCAATGTGTTGCTGAGCAACTTCAACAGTCACATTTCCCAAGTTAGAAGTCTCCAAAACCACTGGTTGTTGATTAGGTTGAGTAATTTGGTTCATTGGGTTCATGTATTGTGTTTGTTGAGGTGGTTGTTGAGATTGACTAGCAGTATAGAAAGCTGCTTGTTGCATTGGTGAGAATGGTGAAATGTAGGAATTGTTTTATTGTTGTTGTGGAGGTGGTGGTGTGTATGATGGTTGTGAGTATGATGAAGTTTGTGCAATGTAGTTGATGGTAGGTTTTGGTGATTCCATAACATTGGAAATGCAAGCAACATGTGGTGCCACTAATCCCCCTGAACTTGAGTTACTAACTGGTACTGAATTGCCTCCAAAATATAAGCTAGGATTCTGAGGAATCTGTGATCTTTTAGCTTTCCTCTTCTCTTCAAGCTCTTTGTTTTCCAGCTTCTGTACAAACTCATTAATAGTCCAGAATTTATATGCATCCTTCTCCTTGAGAACTTCCACATGCTGATCCCAGTATGGTGGTAGAGCATCTGCAAACTTGTCCACCAAATCTGTCATGGGAATCTGTATACCATAACTAGACAATTCAGTTAGCAAATGACAATATCTAGGAGTTAATTCTTTTAAAGTTTCATTGCCAATATAAGTAAAATTCTCAAACTCCTTTCGTAACTCTTCCATCCTCAATCTTCTAGTCTTTTCATTCCCATCATGCCTAATCTTAAGCACATCCCACAGTTGCTTAGATGTAGTGCATGTCCCAAACTGATGCAGCAGATCGTTTGTGATTGCCTGTGTCAACTGGGAATAGGCTTTCTTTTCCACAGCAAACTTCTTTTTCTCCTCCTCAGACATACTCTCCAATGGAACTGGTTCACCGGTGTTCTCCAATACCGGTGCTGTGTAACCTCTAGCAATCATACTCCATGCCTCTGCACCCTCCACTCCCATGCCTTCCAAGTGAATCTTGAACTTTTTCTGCCACTGATTATATTCTTGCATCTCCATGAGCTTAGGTGGCCGATTCCCGCTACCTGAAGATAAGTCATTAATCAGTGTGGAAATAGCATTTGTGGTTTGACTATTTACCACCGCTGCTGCTACTCCCCAGTAGTCAGGTTGTGGTGCTGGAGGTGCCACACTTTGAGGCAACGAGGTAGTCATCGCGATGTAGTTGATCGGTTGCCACTGTCCATGGGTCCATCACTTGCTGTTGTGGTTGTGTCGTTGCTGGTCTCGGGGTAGTCGGAAAATTCCACATGATGTTCACGAACTTCGAAAAATTCAACACTTAGAGAATTTTCCAAAAACAGTTCTAGGTTCGCCCAAATTATCCTTACTTTCGTCCCTTTTATTCTACTTTTGTCCAAACTGAATTCACCCAAATGTAGAACTTCAACAGAAAGTAAAATATCCTAACACAATTTCCACTTTTGCCCAAAATTCTTCAGGTTCGACCAGTCTATTTCCACTTTCGCCCGCCCGACGAATCGAATGTGGAAATTCTTACCTGAAAGTGAAAAATTCAAACTCAAATTTCCAGGTTCGCCCAGAAAAACTCTAAGTTCGACCAAAAACAACACACTTTCGCCCACTAATAGTCAGGTTCGCCCACTACAGTTCACTTTCGCCCATTTCAGATCTGAAAAACGGTTACACATTGAAAAACGGTTATTTTGATCTCTGATTTTCAAAAGTTTATGGATTTGAATGATCTTTATCAGGTTTTGATTCGGAATTGATTTGGAACAACTTTAATTCTTGGAATTTTAGATTTTATTCACAAATTCAACTTTAAATCAATCAAAAACACTCAAAAACCATTTTTATTCAAAAACAGATGTATTTTGATCAAATTCATGTCCAAATCAGCTCTGAGTTTATCAAATTTGTTGTTGTGTGATCCGTATGGCTCTGATACCATTTTGTGATTGAAAGATTTTAGCTAAAACAGGAAGATATGATCATACAAGTAACAAAACCAGGTGCGGAAACCCTAGTTATGAACAAACTGATAAAACTCGGATCAAAACACAGTAAACATCATTTTCAAAGCTTTTTCATAGATTAACATTCATAAAAACTTGTTACAATAAGCTTCCTAGTTAATCTAATCAGTACACACACTTTCTCAAAATCACCTAGAACCTGACACAAACACACACTTCAACTAAAACTCTCTATAACTCAAAAACTCACAAAATCTATTTATAGACTCTGCACGTTCGCCCAGTAGTGATGGTCGAATGTGGAATTCTTCCACATTCGCCCATACTAGGGTACGAATGTGTTATCTTGATCAGCTCCAATCTACCTTCGCCCATTATGTCTTAACCTTCGCCCCATTTCTTCTACATTCGCCCATATTGTTCCACTTTCAACCCATCAGCACTTCTATCATATGTTAATATTGTAGATCCAATCACTAATCACTAGTCGCACTTCGTGCATCTACAGTAAAACACACAAACTCAGAGTCTATTATTTGCTTATTTTATATGTTATGCTATTGTTTAAAAAAAAATCATATGTTAATTATAGAATGGTAGTTACATCACATGTTAGGTTAGATGGCTATCTTCCATTTACTTTCTCAGCTAGTTACCCTGTCTAAGTTGCTTCTTTATCTGGCAACTCTAGTTTAAGTCTCTTTAATGCATATAGATAGAAGTTAGTATGTTTGACCATGTGATGGTCATAATATACGTTAGTCTAGTCTAAATTCCTAAAAGAACTTTAATCCTAATTAATCATTAAAGCTTAATGCTAAAAAAATGCCAGATTACTCATGAAAGATTTGCCTCATATCACATTTTGAACTTATAAGTGGTAAATACGGACTCAATTCAATCGTAGGCAAGCTTTACCGTTCGCACATAACCTTCCCTTCAATCTAAATATCACAAATTTTAGTTGGTACCTTATTTAAATCCAAAAGTTGTCCAGTGATTCTATTTTTTAAATCCAAAAGTTACTATGGACCAATTAAATTTCTCTACGTGTCCGACAACTTGCGAGACGACTTAAAGTCGTCTCCGAGACAACTTAAAGTCGTCTCACTCGTCCGCGAGACGACTTAAAGTCTTCTCACTCGTCCGCGAGACGACTTAAAGTCGTCTCTCACTCGTCCCATTCCCTCAGCCCGAGACGACTTAAAGAGGCCTTCCATTTCCCGAGACGACTTTAAGTCGTCTCGCAGGTTGTCGGACACGTGGCGCAATTTAATTGGTCCGTAGTAACTTTGAAGCTAAAGTCGCCTGAGATGCTTTGGGAAGTGTGAGCCGTCTTTCCGAAGACAGCTGAGGGGGGCTATTTTCGCAAATCCACTCGATCAAAGGCTATTCTTGCGATTTTCCCATATTATTATTTTTGTTATTGTTTTCTCCTTTTGCTTTAGTTATTTTTAATTTCTATATAAACTAGGATTCTTGTTAACCCGCCACAAAGCGGCGGGGCACATTTGTTGTGCAGAAGTGTTTAGTAGCACTATCGGCAACGATTTTCCTGCATTATTTCGCGTAATTGTGGACGGTTTCGTGGACATGAAAGATAATATTAAGTGACTATTATTTGTTGGACATAATATTTGATTATCCTAAGTTAGATTATTTAGAATGTATTATTATTGTTGTATAATATATAGTTGTGGCGGTTATGGTGGTTATTACTGAACCAACATGTCGGTTCACCAATGGGTATCACACCCCGTCACCACCTATATATAGCCCCATACCCATTCATTTATATTTGGATGATTCAATTATAATATAGCATGTTTCTGTAAATTCTCTCTATTAAATCTCAACATGGCATCAGAGCCTTGGTATCATCGATCTAACCCTGTGAAAGAAGAGAGAATCATCAGAACGGAATTAACCCCTGTTTTCGAAAAAACAGAGTCATCCCTGGTGTCCTCATATTGAACAGAATCATTGAAATAAGATCAAAGAAAATCGACCAGGAAGATCATTATTTGAGAAAGTAATCACTAAGAAAGATCATAAACCGTCAAACGGTTTATTCCGGTAGAACTCCGGCGAAGATACGGCAAAGACAGAAAACGAAGAAGAAAGATCAAACGTTACGGTTTGACGATTATATCCCATCCCTTTATTGTTTAGAAAGAATCGAATACAAGAAATTCTTAATCCAATCAAAATCAAACCATTTTTTGGTTGTTCTCTGTTTTCGGTGGAGAAGAAATTTTTCCCGCCAAAAATTGTTTTGAGAGAAAAAAAACGTATTCGATAAAAATTGTTAGATTCAAAGTAATTCAAGTTAATTCTCTGAATAGAATCAAGAGAAAGAAAGTGAATTTCGGTTTTAAAACTAAAACGAAAGGAAGGGTGCGAGGATTTTTGTGGCAGAAAGTTTTCATAAGAAAGTGTTGACTTTCGAAAACTTTAACATAATTTTTAAAGAATAAAATAGATAGAGGGTTAAAGAAAAGAGAAAGAAGGACAAGATTTTATGTGTGCAGAAACTTTAGTAGGGGTGTTTTGACTTTCAAAAGTCAACAAACTTTATTGGCAAAGCATTTTTTGAGAAGATTGACTTATAAAAGTCAAAGGGAAAGAAAAGTAACCGAATGTTTTTTTAAAGAAATAAGTGTGACACCTGGCAAACTCCGGTAATTAACTTTTTGAAAACTCAGCAAGTCTACCTTAGCGAGTCGTGCATACATTACACATGACAGGGTCAGTCGAGTCGAGTCGTGCATCATTGGGGTTTTAACACACGTAGGTCTCGAGTCCCGGGAATTGGTGAACGAGTGTAAACGTGTTTGTTTTCATGAATTATGTGTTTATAATCATTATGTAACTTGTCGGTATGTGAAAACGTGTTAACATATGCTAAAATGGGGTTTAACGCGCCAAATACCCAAACCCATACCCTGTAGGCGATTAGGGAACCCTAATCGCCTACATGAGGGCGATTAGGTGGGCTTAAGGGGCGGTTAGGATGTCTTAGGGGGCGATTGGGCCCTAATCGCCTGTAGTGTCAGGCGATTAGGAGCCCTAATCGCGTGTACCTGCTGCATAATCGCCTGACGTGTTTTAAACGACTAGAAACGCCTATAAATACCACCCTTGACCTCTAAAACACCATTTGTGCAACCCTAGCCGTCCCATAACCTATTCCAACTCACAAACACCCTCTGGAACTCGTTTTTACATCAAAACAACCATTTCCAAGCTTTACCCATCGTTTTCTCCTAAATCCAAGGTGTGTTCTTCATCCCCAAACCTTTAAATGATTATGTTTTGTTTCCTAAAAGTCCAGATCTGATTTCTAAATGTTTTTGTCTTTGAAAATCCATTAAAAATTGATTTTAAACAAACCCAAACCTTTATGTATGTTATATATGTTATATGTGATTAAAGGTAGGATTTTTAGGATTGAAAGATGATTGTTCTTGTGTTATTAAGGTGTTTATGGCTGTTATGAGTTAGTGTGATGATGTCCTAGGAGTTTGGATGGTTTTGGTGGTGTATTGTTGATATTTGATATTTTGACCCATTTGGATGGTTTTGAATGATTAAGGATGTTATGAGGTGTGTTGTTGATTGTATGATGTTAGGGTTTGCATTAGGATGATGCTAGAGAAGTAGGATGCTATCAGACAACGTTGTTACGTGGTGAAATCTGAATAATTGCTATTTAGGGCAAGTTTGTGCATGTTGATGTGATGCTTACATGCTAAACTTACTATTTTGGGAAAACAATCGCATTCGGGACTATTATGATGATGATAACTTAGGGGTTTTGCTTGAAATATGTTTGTTAATGTGTTATGATTGTTATTAGGTGTTTACACATGTTTCGGATCTGATTTGGAGGGTTAAACACGCGAAAACCCGTTACACAACTGTAGCAGGCGATTAGGAATCCTAATCGCCTGATGCAGGGGCGAGTATGGAGGATTTGGAGGCGAGTAGGCCCCTAATCGCTGGCTAATTGCCTCGTTGACCATCCTAATTGCTAGTTGACTTTCCTAATTGCATGTTTAATGTCGAATCACGTGATTAGCTGATTTAAGCACAGTTTGACATCGTGAACAGGAAATGACACCTAGGAACATGCTAGGAACCCTGTGGAATGTCTGATAACCCGGTAATGCACGTGTGGACTCGTATATGCGATATATGAACTATATGTTGACTTTGGTGAACTGTTATGCGTATTAAGTGCATGTTTGCTTATGATTGCATGATTTCTCACTCTTAGCTAACACGTGAGTCGTCGGGTCACCAATTGGACGTCGGGTCTTGTATGTGTGGTCAAAGTAACAGTCAAACGTGTTTTCAAAACGTACTTAGTCATGGTCTGGACAATCGAGGACTAGTTAGCCTTCGGGTTATTAGTCTAACTTGACACATATCTTATGATAGGTCACCACTAGTTGGGGCTATCATATCACATAAACGGTTTACTCATTAACGGAAGACGCAACCCAAGGTGAGTTCACGGCCCCACTTTTATCCGTTTTGGTTTTCGGGGGAGAAACATGCTTCACACTTGTGTTCTTAAAAACATACATACAAACATGATTTGCTTATACAAAAGTGTTCTTCTTATTAAACAACTCTTTTAAGTTTTGGATTAAACTGTGAACATTCGGTGACGCATAACGGGGAAACGGGGATGACGGTAGTTTAGTGTATTCATGCAAACGCGTATTCGTGTATTCGTGCATTCATGTAATAGTGTATCCATGTATTCGTGCATTCGTGTAATCGTGTATCCGTGTATTCGTGTATTCTTGCATTCATGTAATAGTGTATTCGTGTATTCGTGCATTCGTGTAGTCGTGTAGTCGTGTATCCATGTATTCATACATTGTGAACTCAGGTGTTCGTGTATCCTAGCTTCCGCATTGGTAAAGGTTTATCAAAGTTCAAACTCATGAAAACGTTTTACTTAAAAACCTGTGAACTAACCAGTATTTTATACTGACGTTTTTAGCATGTTTTCTCAGGTCGCTAAGGTAGCAGCTGTCATCTAGGCGCACGGAGTCGCACTGGAGTCGTACTCGCGTCTAGAATCATTTGTGCATATTTTGGGATGTTAACTTTTAAAACTTATGTGTTAGAGAAGGATTTTAACCGAAACAGGATTATATGATCATACCAGTTACAAAACCAGGTGCGGAAACCCTAGCTTTGAACAAACTGATATAAACTCAAATCAAAACACAATCAAAGTCATTTTCAAAGGTTTTCATAGATTAACTTTTGCATAAACTTGATTACAATGAGTTTTAGGTTAATCTAGAACACACACAAACACTCTCAATCTATCCTGGAACCTGACCTCAAAACACACACAACTAATAACTCTCTATACATTACAAAATCACAATTTCTATTTATAGAACCTGCACATTCGCCCATATGCACTGGTCGAATGTGGAAGACTTCCACATTCGCCCATATGCAGGGTACGAATGTACTCTTCTGTCAAGCTCCATTATACCTTCGCCCACTTCTCTCCTTCCTTCGCCCATATTAGTTCACCTTCGACCAGACATAATTCACCTTCTACCCATCAGCACTCTAACATATGTTAATATCCAATCATTAGTCGCAAAACGCATCTACAAACTCCCCCTCGACTATTGATTGGATCGTCTTCTGTCTTCGTCCATGGCTTTGTTCAATAACTTTATTCTGAGCTGTTTCTTCTGCTCATTGGTAATTTCAGGCTCTAACTTTCTCTTCACCGGTTTCGACACATTTGCCATCTTCACCATCTTGCCAAGTTTGTTATCCAAATTACTCCCCGCATTAATATCATATGCAAAACACACACCAACCACTTGAGTGTATTTCTTTGCCTGATCAGCGTCATTCGGCTCATGATGAATCGGATTGTAAAAGAGCATGATGATGCCTTCGAAAGTACAGTTTATCAACCACATAGGATCAAATACATGAACATGCTTGTACTTGTCCTTTCCGTCTCTAAATACTATCACCGCTTCTGCCTTCCTCCAATCATAATACCAGAAGATAAAGTCAGCACTGAAATGTTGTGGCATGGGCATCAAAGGTATTTTCCTCATTACTTCAGGTGCCTTATATATCAAAGTAACCCGCTTCAGCTTGGTTCTAGGATCAATATCCCTATGAACTTTCCTTCGGGGATATTGTGGCTTGAATCTATTGCATCTTGTTCTGCTTCATAACATCATCATCCACAGTGACTTTCTTAGATTTGGATCTAGATGGCTCAACTTCAGCTTCTTTTTCTTTCTGAGGCTTTCTAAACATGTCAAGTACATTATCCAGTGCAACATTGAATTCATCAACTGGTAATGTTTCTGCCTCTTTGGATTTCTTCTGTTTCTTAGTGACCGGTGAAGATAACTTTGATGACGTACCAGCATCGGGTACTCTTTTGCCTCTCAAGAGTTGGGCTAACTCTTTTTCTCTCAGCTGCTTAGTACTTGTCTTTTTAGCCATGGTCTTGTGCTTAGGCTTGGGCAAGTTTACAACCACAGTCTCTCCTGCATTCAACTCATCCATATTCACACCTAAACCTTCATCTTCAGCACCAACAGACTTCTTGCTTTTCTCAGCTTCTGCAATTGATCTGTTTAATGATTCAGACTCACCAACCATAGTGGCCTTACGTTTGGTGGCTCGGACATTCTCAGCATCAGAATCCCACTGTTCCTCCTCCTAAGTCTCTTCTGAATCCACTGATTCTTCATCCACCAAACCAGTACCCTTCTTAGCAGTCGTTGTCTTTCTAACCACCTGTTGCTTTGAGCTTCCCTGATCAGTCTTTCTCTTACCCTTCCCTTTGTCTCCGGGATTGACCACTTGCCTCTTCCTCTTAGTATTAGCATCAGCATATACTAAGGGATCATCGTTGTCAGAATCACTATCAGGATGCCTAGCTGTGTTCTTTCCAGGATCAGAGTAATCCTCTTTAGCTAAGGCTCCAAACAACCTTCTATATGGTGGCCTTTCATTGTCTGGCACACCCTTATAACCCTTCATTCTAACCAACGTTCGAATGTTCATGTGATCTTGAGCAAGTATCTGTGTTGGATCCTTCTTCAAATTAGGATACTTGTGATCAAAGATCATCATCAGGAATCTAGGGTATAATATGAAATACTTCTTCTTTAAACCCTTTAACATCTCCAGCATATGATCCAGAATCATTCCAGACACGTTGAATGGTTTGTTGAGAGTCAACGCAACCAACAACGAGCTTAGACTTCTCCTCATGACATCATATCCTCCACTAACACATCCAAACACATGGATTATGACGTGTGCAAAATATTTAAACTGCACGCTCAACTTCCCTTTGTACATTGAACCATCAGTTATAGCTCCTTTATACTTCATTCTGAGGAAACAAGCTTTCTGCTCAGTCCATGATAGTTCTCTTGGATCTTCACTCACTTCAATCTTTATCTGGAGTGCTTCTCTGATATCAGACTCTGTAATGAACATCTCCATGTCTTGTATCTTGCTCCTTATGATAGTCTGATTATCCCAAAAGTCATACTTCGCATTATTGTAGAAGTCTTCAACTATATCCTTGTAGATAATAGTCGGAGTAGCCAAAGCATACACTACTCTGCTTCTTTTCAAGAACTTGATAATATCAGCAAACTCAATGTACTTTTCCACATCTCCCAGATAAGCACAGCAATTATGGTTTTTCTCAAACGGCCATTTGCTTTTGCTTGAAGATTCTCCTTCCTGAACATTCTCTGGGACTGGATCTGTGACAACAGTCTCTACTGGAATCTCAACGTTCTCAGTCTGATCAGCCATCTGTACATTAAAATTAGAAACAAACGTCAAAACACAAGCTCGACAAAATTCAAAATTTTTAAAGTTTAAACAGTTTCTACATTCGCCCAAACCAAACAGGTCGAATGTAACTTTTCAGGCACGAATGTGAAAAATTTATGGTCGAATGTAAAAATATTTTGAATAAAAAGTACATTCGCCCATTTTAATGTACATTCGCCCCAAACAATTCCACCTTCGCCCATTCGTAGAGTCGAAGGTGAAACTGTTCATCTACAAAAATTTAAAAATTTTGCAACTGTGTTTTTAACATATGATTTTGATTGAAAAACGTCCTAATATGGCTGATTAACCTTCGTGAATCATCAATTGCTCTTAAAATTCAAACAACATCAGTTTTCAATTCGAATTAGGGTTTTATTCTTTCAAACAATCATTTAACCCACTAATTGATGTTAAAAACCTAATTCTTTATACTATCTCCCCCTAAAACTGATGTGGATTGAATGCCTATAAGAATTAAACATAAACAAACACTCTAAGAGCCTAAAATTTAAAACCCTAGGTCCGTTCATATAAACAACGATTCCGGTCTCATTCTGGCGTCATTACCTGTAAATTTAGTAGCAAAATGATCAGTAGGTTATAGGGAATCAAACGCACAAGAGTAAAGAATCAAAGCAACAAGGTGATGTTAACCGAAAGAAAATTTGAAAAAGTAGAATGAGGGTTCGAAGGTGGCAACTGGTTATATAGGGAGTACACCTTCGACCGTTGTGATGGTCGAATGTGGGTATATTCCACATTCGCCCAAAACTGAATTTGGCCGAATGTAAAACTGTTTACCCGAATGTGAAAATGATATAAACAACCCACATTCGCCCGTTTTAAACAACCGAAGGTGAAGATTTTTCCACATTCGACCCATTTAAGGGGCGAATGTGAAATGGAAAAATCTGAAAATTTTACCAATTCACGAATTCGAATCCCGTTCAACATTTTTCAATCTGTTAAGCTTCCAAAACTCATATTTTCACATTTAGAATGATACAAAGCCCAGATGGTGTTATCAAATCTCAGAAATTGACCATCAAGCATCCCCGGTTATTAAAAAATAAAGCAGAAATGCAAAAATTTTGGGTTTTTCTGAAATTTTATCAAAACACTCCTAAAATCTTTTTGGATTTTGTATCTTTTTGACAATAAAAGTAAATTGCATCAAAGTAAAATGCATCAAAGTAAAATGAAAGCAATAAACATTTTGTGAATTCCGGTAAGAGGATCATATCAGTTTTCTGAGAAATCTGATCACAGCGTTGATCTATTTGTTTAATATTATCATTAGAAACAATATGTGACACGGCAATTGCTGATATTGTGGTCCACGTAAGCTCACATGTAGACAATTACGCAATGCTTTAAAATGATACGAGTTAAGTGTATTAGACTAACACGATGTGGTGCCCACACACACGACATACTCCCATATCAAGTAATTGCACAAAGCTTCGTCGTAACGCGTGATTATGCCAGAGTTATCCGTAAAAGTTACAAAGTATATAGCACAGAGGTGTACAGGTCAGCAAACGAATGCAGCAAAGTAACATGTGCGTATACACTAGGTTGAGGCTGATATTAATCACTGATTTGCATCAGATGATCAATACGATGTAATAATGATCTATGATCAATTAAAACATAAAGTTCCTCAATTCGGTAACTTCCGGTTTTGGCAATTAAGCTCTTTTAGCAAATATTCTGATAAAACTAGGTCCGTAAATCAATACGACAAAAGTTTATCAGAATATCCCGGATAACCATAACATAACGACCCGAAACCTCAGATTTTGGCAACCCTATCAAACGAAATTACGGTACTAAGACCATATGCCCATGAGGTGTTCAGCCACGAACGCGTAGTTCGTTATGTTTATATCACTAATGCACGCAATATTTAGTCTACGAAGCCTATCAGCATATCACACATAGTCAACACACGCCTCATTATACTATACAATTCTTTAGCCTGTGTCAGATCCCCACTGATGTACTATCATTTCCTCTTTTTATCCAGGAAATCATTTTTGATTTTCTAATTTTTAGGTCTTTATGAATTTTTTTCAATGTTTTTGGTTTTTCTGATAAAATGGCTCCCCCTAAAATAAAGAACATATTTTTGGGTTTTTAATTTTTCTGAAAAACAATAAAAACAAAAAAATTTGAAAGAAACTGTTGATGCACTTTCTGTGGACGTCACTGTCGAATAGACTAGGGTTGAGTCTAGGTATAGTGTTACATGAGATTGTGGTGATCCATAAGGGCATTTTATGGATCTGACGCATTTGTAAATATAGGACAATACACATGTTTTACATTCGACCTAAACAAAGTGGGCGAATGTGGAAGTTTTCCACATTCGACCAACACAAATGGGCGAATGTGGAAATACTCCACATTCGACCATCACTAAGGGGCGAATGTAGAACTTGAGTTTTGGACTATAAATAGCAATCTCATGTGTTATTATTCATTTGGGGATTTGAGTTTGTACTTTGAATGCTCTCAAGGGGGAGGTCATGCCCGACCTCCCCCGGCCACGAGATAGACGTTTATCCTACTGATGACAGTGTCTGTAACCGTTTCTGTATTAATACGAATCTGTGATGACGTTGTTATCGTTATATTTCTGTCTCGTCTCGAACATCCCGTCTGAAACGAGTTGTTTACGCGTAATCGATCTGCGAGTTCGGTCCGTAACCGGATTCTCAATACTTTGTAGGGGATGTTATTTGACACGAAAACAGGATTATATGATCATACAAGTTACAAAACCAGGTGCGGAAATCCTAGCTTTGAACAAACTGATGTAAACTCAAATCAAAACACAATCAAAGTCATTTTCAATGCTTTTCATAGATTAACACATTCATAAAGTTGATTACAATCTCAAAACAGTTAATCTAGATCACACACACACTATCTCAAACTGCTCTAGAACAACACCTGAAAACACACACACCTAATGACTCTCTAAAACTTACAAAATCACAAAATCTATATATAGGCACTGCACATTCGCCCATTGTGAATGATCGAATGTGAGGCTTTTCCACATTCGCCCATTTACATGGTCGAATGTGTCTTCATGTGTAGTCTCATTCCAGATTCGTCCATAGTATTCTACCTTCGCCCACTAGCTTTTCACCTTCGCCCACAGAATACTACATTCGCCCACTTTAGCCCTTCTAACACATGTTAACTATCCAATCACTAGTCGCAAAACGCATCTAAAGAAACAATCCACTCGAAAGCATCAACTTCTTTGAGGATTAAACAATCCCCTCGAAAGCATCAACTTCTTTGAGGATTACGATAGTAAAGAGAAATTCCCAATTAGCAAAGAGAAATTCCCAATTAGCAAAATATTAAAAACTAAAACTAAAAAGCGATAAACCGAGGTGCCGATTAGTCCTGTTTTTCCTTTATATTGTTTACTTTTAAAAGATATTCAAAGCGGGATCTGTCAAAAGCTTTTGTAAACAAATCTGCACGTTGATAGTCAGTATGGATTTTGACCATATCAATCAATTCCTTAGCGTAACAATCACGGATAAAATGATATTTGATCCGGATATGTTTCGCTTTAGAATGATTTTCAGTATTTTTAGTTAATGCAATTGCGGCTTCGTTGTCACAGTGTATAGGGGTTTTAAGAAACTGCAAACCGTAATCCACCATCTGCTGTTGGATCCAGAGCACTTGCGAACAGCAACTCGAGGTTGCAATGTACTCGGCTTCACAGGTAGATAGAGCCACGGAAGTCTGTTTCTTGCATTGCCAGGTGATTAACCTGCTCCCTAAAAACTGACAACCAGCTGTAGTAGATTTGCTATCTTTGTCACAGCCGCCCCAATCTGCATCACTAAAAGCAATAAAATCAAAATCATCATCATTAGGGTACCAATGTCCTTTTGAGGGACAACCCTTCAGATATCTAAGGATATGCTTGACCGCCGTCAGATGACTTTGTTTCGGCTTCGATTGATAGCGAGCACAGAGACACGTTGCGTACATAATATCTGGTCGAGACGCCGTCAAATACATCAGAGATCCGATGATTGCTCTGTATGTAAATGGGTCCGTCAGCTCCCCCTTAGCGTCCACTCCAATCCCGTCGGGTCTTTGGTCCACCTGCAAGCCTAGGAAAAACTGCATCTCCCCCATTGCGCTCATTTCGAACTTTTCCTGCATGACAGTTTCGAACTCCCTGCATAAAAGCTCGTTAGTTGAACCAAATACTATATCATCAACGTAAATCTGCACTAGAAGCAAATCATCTCCCGTCTTCTTCGTAAAGAGGGTGCAATCGACGAGGCCGCGCTTAAATCCTTTGGAAATGAGGTATGTACTTAGCTCCTCGTACCACTGTCTCGGAGCCTGATGCAAGCCATATAAAGCTTTGTTCAGCACGTAGACCTTATCCCGGTGGATTGGGTCCTCAAAGCCTGGTGGCTGCCCGACATAAACCTCTTCCTTGACTTTCCCGTACAGAAATGCGCTCTTAACGTCCATTTGATACACTTTGAATTTCTTGTATGAAGCAAACGCAAGGAACATCCGAATAGCTTCAATTCATGCTACTGGTGCATAGATTTCGTTATAATCAATCCCTTCGATTTGATGGAAACCCTGCACGACCAATCTGGCTTTGTTACGAACAATAACCCCACGATCATCCTTCTTGCACTTAAACACCCATTTAGTGCCTATTTTCTTCCTATCCGGCGGCAAATCCGTGAGCGTCCAAACTCCCAATTTCTGGAATTGTAATAACTCCTCCTGCATAGCTTCCACCCAGGCATCATCCTTCAAAGCGTCCTTGTATGTCCTTGGCTCTACCTGCGACACATAACACGCAAACGACCAATCATTTTGACTACCAGATTGTTGAATTTTGGCATATAAAGCTAAAGCACCAAAACTCTCTGGCAAGTTAACGCTTCTCAGCTGCCCTCTGGTCATAACACTGCTTCCAGGATCACCGATAACTTGCTCCAGCGGGTGAATACAATGAATCCGAGATTCCGGATAATCAGGTACAGTAACTCCCGTCTGAACAGTCAAGTTCTCTACAGCATCCAGATCATGACCCGATTTAGTGTATAATTTGCTGCATAAATCGCCTCATTCCAGAACATTACCGGAAGATTTGAATCAGCGAGCATTGTTCTAGCCGCTTCAATTAGAGTCCTATTCTTTCGTTCAGCAACACCGTTCTGTTGTGGGGTGTACGGAGCCGAATATTCATGATGTATCCCTTTGCTTTCACAAAGTTCATCCATCTTGGCATTTTTGAACTCCGTCCCATTGTCACTCCGAATTCTCTTAATTTTCACATTGTAGAGATTCTCCAATCGAGTGAACAGAACTTTCAAGTTGTTAAAGGTGTCACTTTTGTTCTGCAAACACATCACCCATGAAAATCTTGAGTAGTCATCAGTGACGACTAAACAATAAAGCTCTCCAAGATGACTTTTGCGCTTGACCGGTCCGAAAAGATCCATGTGCAATCGCTCAAGTGGCATCTCTACAGAGTTAACCTTCTTCACTTTATGGGACTGTTTGTGTTGCTTCCCCTTCTTACAACTCACACACTTGTCATTTAGATGGAAATGTTTCACGTTTACTCCATCGACAAGCCCATTTCTCACAAGTTGATTCATTTTTCTCAGATGAATGTGCCCCATTCTTCGGTGCCACATTATCGATTCTTTCTCTGTCGCTTTTGATAGAAAACATGTTATTTGCCCATGTGATGTCATTGCCTTGGACATATCAAGAATATAGAGATTGTTGACGCGAGGTGCCTTCAACATTATCTACTCTTTAGGAATTGTGAAGCCCGGTTTGAGAATATAGCAGGATTTGCCATCAAAATGCACAGTGAATTGTTTATCACATATTTGACTGACACTCAACAGATTATAATCAATCTGCTTCACATAAGATATCCGCTCGAAGCTCACTATCCCATTGCTCACACTTCCTTCCATCGTGATATATCCACCTTTATTTCCAGCGAATGCGACATACCCTCCATTGATGTTCTTCACGTCGAACAGCAATGCAAGATCCCCTGTCATGTGGCCTGAAGCTCCACTATCAACAATCCAAAGACTGCTAATAGGGCCAGCTGAAGCTCCCTGCACACAAAAAGTAAATCATTTAGTTCTTTCGGGGGACCCAAGCCTGAGTCTTGGGTCTTTGAACATCAGCTTTCAAAGAAACATTCTCATTAACATTTTCAACAACTTTTTGATCAATCTTTTTCTGATTGTTCAAAACAGTTTCCTTTTTCTCATTAATCCTTGAAGTAGAGGCTCCTGGAGTACCATTGGGTGACCAAGATTGTTCAGACCTTTTTAAGATGCGAATCTGAGATTTTGGATTCTCAGTCGGTTTCTGAACATTGTTAACAAATGTAACTTTCTTGGTTACCTTATCTGATTTAACAGACTTAGGTCCAACATTTGATTTGACAATCGGTTTTGGTGAAACCTTTTGCCTGTCAATTGTTGCGTTCACCACAGGCTTCCTCCATGATTGTTCCATAGCAATCCGATTCCTTCGATCATATTGAATTGAACGATTGTTCCTCATTTGGTGAAAATTGTTTTGATTGTAAAACTGTTGTTGTTGAGGAACAACTCGTCTGTGTGGTGGAACATAATGATCAATCGGTTTTCTCATGGAATTCCTAACTTCAACCTCGTGCCTTTTATGCCTTACATATGGACACTGAGCAAGTAAATGCCCTCGTTCCCCACATTAAAAGCATGCACGGTACTCTTCAAAAACATTCGGAGCATTTGGTTGAGCAAATGATCTAACAGGATATTGATCATTGTACTGTTGATTCCTCAAACTCTCAGGGAGTGGCCCTTTTGAGTAAGAAGGCTCATGAAAACCATTAGCTCTGTTTTTGGGTCAAATAAACTCTGTGACATGGACCTTTGGTTCTTGAGGAACATCTAAATACAATTTCTTTAAAATTGCTGGTGGAATCTCATTTGTTCTCTCATGTTTTGGGAACCAAATGGTGCTTTCTTGCCAAATCTTTTCTATTTTAGCATAATTGGCATTTTTTATTGGAAATTCCTCGTCAGAGATGATCTTATCGGATCCTTCCATCCGATAGAACACTTTGACAGGTTTATCACATCGTTCATTCTTATCACTCTTTTCAAGATCTTTCTTTACCACATTTTTCTCAAGATCTTTCTTAACAACATTCTTTTCAGACTTCTTTTCACGATGAGCATTAGCCATCGGATGCACATGTTGAGATGATGAAACTGGTTCAGTAGTAATGATATGATTTTCTTTTGGAATTTCACATGCATTAACATTTTGAACATTACCAGTATCATCACACTCTGAGTCTGAATCCACACTCTCAGCAGTAACACCCTCATCATTCAAACCCAAAATCGGTCTCACATCGGAATGTGGATCACCAATACTCGAGGTATTAGATTCATTTTCCGATGATGAGTCTGATTTTACTGAGCTCTCCGGTGTAACTTGGTGACAATTATGATTTTCAAAAAGCACCGGAGATGGCACAGACTTGTAATTAGTGGTTTGATCATCTATGATGTGGTCTACCACATAAGCAATGTGCTTATAACTTTCCAACTTTTTGTTTACTTTCTCAGCAAAGCATTTGATGGCGGCCATTTCCAACTTGGTATTTTCAATTTCATTGATATAGTTGTTAATTGCAAGTTGTTTCAATGATAAAGTATTTTTCAAGTCGGAAATGTCCTTTTTATAGCCATCTAATACTTTGATGAAAGCATTCAACTCTTTGCGAGTAGATTGACTGTTCATGATAGCACTATCACGTTGAACACGGAGTTGTTTGTTCTCCTCAGTCAATCTATCACATGTACCACAATATTTATCACTTTTAATATCAGTGCTACACTCAGAACTTACAGGTTTTGGCAGATCAGTCATGGCCATCAATGCGAAATGAGCTTCCTTTCCAGCAAAGAATCTTGAATAGTCAATCTTGGTGAAAGCATCATCAGCAATGCACGACTTCCTTGTCATCAGAAAATCCGCTTCTGCTAGCAACTGATCAATGTCATCATCTAGAGAAGTAACACTTGCTTCCGTATCCGATTCACTGTCTGAATCAGAATAAACCGATTCACACTCCTCAGGAACATCAGAAACAGTGTCAATCACCACTCCAGAATTAGTTTCTTCAGCTTTAACCTCAGCAGGTTCAGTCTCCACATCCATCTCAGTCTCAGATTCATCACTTCCAACCTCAGTTTCTACCTTCTCATCAACTATCACTGAATCTTCAATATCAACCTGATAAGCAACACACGCCACATTTCCACCAGTAGTAATTTCCTCAACACCTATTTGCATACTCGACCAATCAAACCTCTCATCTTGTTGAGTCACCAATGCTTGATTCTGATTGGTGTTCTGTTGTGTCTTATTAGGTGTAGTGATCGGTATGACTGTTCGGTTAGCATTGTTAGGTGATTGGTTTTGAATCTGGTTTGGTGTGTTTGGTTGTCTGTTTTGGTTGTTATTAAAGTTGTTTTGACGGTTTTGGTAGTTGTTGTTGTTTTGGTAAGAAACTTGGTTTTGGTTTTGTTGTTGACGGTTCTGATAGCTTGCATTGAATGGGTTTCTATTACCTTGTTTTGGTGGCTGGGTGCATTCCCTTTTAAAGTGACCTTTCCCTCCACAGTTAAAACAAGTAACTTTCTCCTTATTGAACCCGTAGGTTGTATTAGGAGAAGTTCCCAAATCCGTTCTACCCGTCTTCTCAATAAACTCCGTTGCTCTTCTCATAATGCTCGCAAAAGCCCATTGGATATCAATGAGTTCCATCTCTTCCTTGTCAATCTGTGCGTAGTCTTCATTGGTTAAGTTGTTATTCCCAATTTGACTAGCAACTAATCCATTGTAGGATGAGACCATTGCAGAGACTAATGCAATGTGTTGCTGAGCAACTTCAACCGTCACATTACCCAAGTTAGAAGTCTCCAAAACCACTGGTTGTTGTTGAGTACTTTGGTTCATTGAGTGAGGTGGTTGTTGAGATTGGCTAGCAGTGTAGAAAGCTGCTTGTTGCATTGGGGAGAATGGTGGAATGTAGGAATTGTTGTATTGTTGTTGTGGTGATGGTTGTGAGTTTGATGGTTGTGAGTAGGATGATGTTTGTGCCATGTAGTTGATAGTAGGTTTTGGTGATTCCGTAACATTGGAAATGCACGCAACATGTGGTGCCACTAATCCTCCTGAACTTAAATTACCAGCTGGAACTGAAGTGCCTCCAAAATACAAGCTAGGATTCTGAGGAATCTGTGATCTTCTAGCTTTCCTCTTCTCTTCCATCTCTTTGTTTTCCAGCTTCTCTATAAACTCTTGAATAGACCAGAATTGGTAAGCATCCTTCTCCCTGAGGACCTCCACATGCTGATCCCAGTTTGGTGGTAAGGCATCTGCAAACTTATCCACCTGCTTTGTCATAGGAATCTGTATACCATAACTAGACAATTCAGTTAGCAAATGACTATATCTAGGAGTTAATTCTTTCAAAGTTTCATTGCCAATATAAGAAAAATTCTCAAACTCCTTTCTTAGTTCTTCCATCCTTAAACTTCTAGTCTTCTCATTCCCATCATGCCTCCTTTTAAGCATATCCCACAATTGCTTAGACGTAGTACAAGTCCCAAACTGATGCAAAAGATCGTTTGTGATTGCCTGTGTCAATTGTGAAAAAGCTTTCTTCTCCACAGCAAACTTCTTTTTCTCATCCTCAGCCATACTCTCCAAAGGAACTGGTTCACCTGTATTCTCCAAAACTGGTGCTGTGTAACCTCTAGCAATCATGTTCCATGCCTCTGCACCATCTACTCCCATGCCTTCCAAGTGGATTTTGAACTTGGTCTGCCACTGATTATATTCTTGGATATCCATGAGCTTCGGTGGCCGATTCCCGCTACTTGAAGACAAATCATTAATCAGTGTGGAAATAGCATTTGTAGTTTGAGTGTTTACCACCGCTGCTGCTACTCCCCAGTAGTCAGATTGTGGTGCTGGAGGTGCACTTTGAGCCATGTAGTTAATCGGTTGCAAAGACTGTGTGCTCGTCTTTTGTGCTGCCACCGTCCATGGGTCCATCACTTGCTGTTGTGGTTGTGTCGTTTCTGGTCTCGAAGTAGTCGGAAAATTCCACATGATCACGAACTTCGAAAAATTCAACACTTAGAAAATTTTCCAATACTAAATCCTAGGTTCGCCCAGTTATCCTTCACTTTCGTCCCTTCTGATTCAGGTTCGCCCAAACAGTAACTATCGAAGGTAAAATCTCACCAGAATGTAAAAACACACTAACACTTTTCCAGGTTCGCCCAAAATGATCCTAGGTTCGACCGTTTTATTCTACGTTCGCCCGCCCGATCAATCTGATGTGGAAAATGTGACCCGAAAGTGAAAAATTCAACAAAAACTTTTCAGGTTCGCCCAAAAATACCTAGGTTCGACCAAAAAATACTCAGGTTCGCCCAAAAATCACTCAGGTTCGCCCAAAAACTGTCAGATTCGACCACTCAGGTTCCAGATTCGCCCATTTCAGGTTTGAAAAACGGTTACACTTTGAAAAACGGTTATTTTGATCTCTGATTTTCAAAAGTTTGTGGATATGAATGATCTTAATCAGGTTTTGATTCGGAATTGATTTAGAACAACTTTAATTCTTGGAATTTTGAATTTTAACCACAAAATCAACTTCAAATCAATCAAAAACACTCAAAAACCATTTTCATTCAAAAACAGATGTGAATTGATCAAAAATAGGTCCAAATCAGCTCTGAGTTTATCAAATTTGTTGTTGTATGATCCTCTATGCTCAGATACCACTTTGTTAGAGAAGGATTTTAACCGAAACAGGATTATATGATCATACAAGTTACAAAACCAGGTGCGGAAACCCTAGCTTTGAACAAACTGATATAAACTCAAATCAAAACACAATGAAAGTCATTTTCAAAGGTTTTCATAGATTAACTTTTTCATAAACTTGATTACAATGAGTTTTAGGTTAATCTAGAACACACACAAACACTCTCAATCTATCCTGGAACTTGACCTCAAAACACACACAAATAATAACTCTCTATACAATGCAAAAACACAATTTCTATTTATAGATGCTGCACATTCGCCCATAAGCACTGGTCGAATGTGGACTTGTTCCACATTCGCCCATATACAGGGTATGAATGTATTCTTCTGTCAAGCTCCATTTCACCTTCGCCCACTTCTGTCTTCCTTCGCCCACTTCAGCTTACATTCGCCCAGAATATCTACATTCTATCCATCAGCACTCTAACATATGTTAATATCCAATCATTAGTCGCAAAACGCATCTACAAACTCCCCCTCGACTATTGATTGGATTGTCTTCTGTCTTCGTCCATGGCTTTGTTTAACAACTTGATTCTGAGCTATTTCTTCTGCTCTTTGGTCATTTCAGGCTCTAACCTTCTCTTCACCGGTTTCGACACATTCGCCATCTTCACCATCTTGCCAAGTTTGTTATCCAAATTACTCCCCGCATTAATATCATATGCAAAGCACACACCAACCACTTGAGTATATTTCTTTGCTTGATCAGCGTCATTCGGCTCATGATGAATCGGATTATAGAAAAGCATGATGATGTCTTCGAAAGTACAGTTTATCAACCACATCGGATCAAATACATGAACGTGCTTGTATTTGTCCTTCCCATCTCTCAGCACTATCACCGCTTCAGCCTTCCTCCAATCATAATACCAGAAAATAAAGTCAGCACTGAAATGTTGTGGCATGGGCATCAAAGGTATTTTCCTCATTACTTCAGGTGCCTTATATATCAAAGTAACCCGCTTCAGCTTGGTTCTAGGATCAATATCCCTATGAACTTTCCTTCGGGGATATTGTGGCTTGAATCTATTCCATCTTGTTCTGCTTCATAACATCATCATCCACAGTGACTTTCTTAGATTTGGATCTAGATGGCTCAACTTCAGCTTCTTTTTCTTTCTGAGGCTTTCTAAACATGTCAAGTACATTATCCAGTGCAACATTGAATTCATCAACTGGTAATGTTTCTGCCTCTTTGGATTTCTTCTGTTTCTTAGTGACCGGTGAAGATAACTTTGATGACGTACCAGCATCGGGTACTCTTTAGCCTCTCAAGAGTTGGGCTAACTCTTTTTCTCTCAGCTGCTTAGTACTTGTCTTTTTAGCCATGGTCTTGTGCTTAGGCTTGGGCAAGTTTACAACCACAGTCTCTCCTGCATTCAACTCATCCATATTCACACCTAAACCTTCATCTTCAGCACCAACAGACTTCTTACTTTTCTCAACTTCTGCAATTGATCTGTTTAATGATTCATACTCACCAACCATAGTGGCCTTACGTTTGGTGGTCTTGATATTCTCAGCATCAGAATCCCACTGTTCCTCCTCCTCAGTTTCTTCTGAATCTGTTGGGTTAAAATGAGACCACAGTTACCAGGTTTAATCATGTTTAGTTATGTGTTAGAGTTGGAGGGCTAGTTATGTAATTAAAGCATAGTTGTAGTAAGTAAACCCTAGTCTGCGAACTTATTACACGGGGACTGCGAACTTAATGTTAAGTTCGCAGTCCATCAGGTTCTCCTATAAATAGAACCTCATTTGTGCAGCTAGGGTTAGGGTTTTTGTTGTATCTTTGAGAGCACAAGTTTAAAGGTGCGAACTTATCTAGAGAATCCATGGTTGTTCACTGCTGAAATCATTAATGGAATCGTGTCTTTATGTTTCTTGTGTGTCGGTTTTTATAATCTTCATCTAGTTCTTTAACTTGTCTTGATTAATCAACTAAAACACCTAACAAATAGGTGTTTCTAGTTGATAACAATCTAGTGCACACTTAAGATCTAGTAATTTTGGGACTACAATTTGGTATCAGAGCCTCTGTGCTCGAGATTGTATCTATCTAGAGATATCAAAACCCTCCTTGTTAGTTTTACTATCAAGTTTTTCAAAAAAATTAGTGTTTATCAAAGTTTGAATATTTTCATTTAGTTTTGCCTTAAAATCTCGTGAACAAGTGTTTCTAAGGTGTTTAAAAGGTATTACTTTCAGTAGAAACATCATTCAAGAACTTCAAAACAATTTAAAATCTCTTGGACTTGTTTCTGGTAAGATTAAAGTATTAACAGCCGAAGTTGCGCACTTAAAGTGCGAACTTAGCTCATATAGTGAGTACTTGTTTCTTGCTTGTGAGTACTTGTTTCAAGAGTTGAGAACTTAGCTCATAAGTTGCATACTTGACATTTCAAGGTGTGCACTTATTACAACCACAACTGCGCACTTGTCTAAAAGTGTGTGCACTTGTGTCTGTGTGAGCACTTAAATTTACACAAGGCTTTACAGCTTTCTCTCTCCTGGCACCACAACTAGGGTTTCTGCATACTTATCTGAAATCTCTAGTTGGTGTGCGAACTTATTGAAAAGGTGCATTTTCTGAGCACTTGGCTAGGGTTACTACGAACTTAAATCTTAAACGAGAGTTTAAGTGTCTGTGTACTTATACAAGTGTGCAGGCTGATCAGTCAAAGACTGAGCACTTGTGCTGCTCTGACTTGGCTGAACTGCGAACTTAAGCCAAAGTGTGTGCTACAGGGACTGCGTACTTATTAGGAGAATCAGGAACTTATCATTTTTGCTTCTTATTGTTTCAGGTTTCTAAGGTACTGCGAACTTGTGGAACTGCGAACTTGATCTGGCTGAGTACTTAAGACTGCGAACTTGTGGACTGTTTTGATTTTTCAAGGACTTTGGACTATAACTTGCTAATCAACTTAATCTAAACCCTAAAATCAGTCTAAAATCAATCTAAAATCAATCTTAAATCATGTCTGGTAACAACTCATTCCAAGTTAACCCCATAACTCAAGCTGAACTTGAAACCGGCACTATAACACGCATTCCCAAGTTGATGGGTGCTGAAGACTATGGCACATGGAAAAACAGAATGAAAGCTTTCTACTTTGTTAACGATCACACCCAATGGAACTCAGTCCAGCTCGGACCTCACATTCCCACCAGAACCACTGATGCAGGAGAAGTGTTCAACACTGATCCCACTACATACACTGATCTCGACAAACAACTGTTGCAGCGAGATCACAAAGCCTACGGTGCTCTCACCATGGCTTTGTCAAACGATGTATACAATATGTTTGAAGAATACGGATCAGCGCACGATCTGTGGTTCGCTCTGAGTGAGTATTATGAAGGAAATGCAGAGATGAGGCAAAACAAGCAGGATATGATTCAAAAGGAATACGACATGTTTGGAAGTATCCGGGGTGAGAGTCTGTCTTCACACATTGACAGGTTCATGAATTTGTTGACCAAGATGAAGAAAGCTGGTATTCCTGTAAACAACCGCAATTCCATCAATAAACTGCTCGATTCTCTCCCAAAGGAGTGGAGTGTCCAATGTATGTTGATCAAAAAGGACTACTTGGATGCTCAGTCTACTTTGGCTGATCTCATAAACACTCTGAAATCATTTGAGATGGACATCACAAAGAGAGAAATGAATCAGACTGTCCCGAAGGTGACTCCCAGCAGTGCTATGAAGAATCTGGCTTTGATGGCCCCCATTGGTGATATGAGTTCAAGTTCGTTGCATTCTTATGTGGATTCTGCAGGAATTGGTAGTTCAAGTTCTGGCAAAGCTCCAATGTATTCTGAAAAGGTGGCAAAGACACTAACTCCACAGGCTGCCAAGCTGGCTGCTGAACATGTGGAACTTTTCAACTCTTTCATGAGCAGTTTTGAAGCTTTGAAGACAGGAGAGATTAAGAATGAGATGATGTCCCCAGAGGATATGTACCAGGTTGACCCAGATGACATGGAAGAAATGGATCTGAAGTGGCAGATGGCAATGATCACTCTACGAGTTAAGCGTTTTCAAGACAGAACCGGTAGAAGAGTGGGAATGGGAAAGGCTGGGTTTGACAAGTCGAAAATCAGATGTTACAACTGCAAGGTCCTCGGGCATTTCAAGTACGAATGCCCCACACTGAACCAAGCTGAGATCAAGCCTGCAAAGAGGTTGGTGGCCATAACCGATGGAAATGAAGGAAACGATAAGGAACCACAGAAGGCTTTGGTTGTTGAAGATTTCGACTGGGGAGAAGAGGCTGCTGCTGCTGAAGTTGAAGTTAACAAAGCCCTGATGGCCACAATCTGCACCAAATCTTCTAATGGTGTGAACTCTGTTGAAGGATCGTCTGCTGAGGTTCTAAAGGGGGAAATGCAGAAGAATGCCGGACTGAAGAGTGTGTTGATTGATGAGAAGGTGAATGATCAGAAAAGGGAGGAGGCGCTGATAGCTGAGAAGACTCCATCAGAGAAAGTCGCTGAAGAGGTGAAAAGTTCGTCTAAGAAAGCTGAGGAAAGAGACATGGTAAATATTCCTCTAGAAATTAAATCTAAACTGTGCTCACCTAGGTGTGTTACAGCTGTCGCATACTGTTTATCACACAACAGACGAGTTTTAAGTGAAATGGACGACATTCGTAAAATCAATTCTGAAATGAAAGAAAATGAGTGGGCATATCAGCGAAAGTTAAATGCAACTCTAGCTGAAATGCAAACTTTAAAAGAATTTGTGCTTAAGAAAGATTTTCTGATAAATGATTTAACCTCAAAACTAGAGAAATCTAGAAATGAGACAACTCGTCTTCAAATTGTTGTGGATAAATGGTATGTGAGCAAACGGGCTCATGCTGATATAATCGATTGTGGGAGACAATCATTCGTAAAGGATGGAATTGGGTATAAGGATAAGAATGGATTCGAAAGATCTCTATTCTTACCCTTGAGCCGAAGTGAATACATACCCATTCCATCACCTCATCCAAAAAATGACCTTTTTGAAAATAAATGTGATGAATCTGAGTCAAATGCTAACATAAGTAAAAGCAATGCAGATGTGACCCAACAGGCTCAGGTGGAGGATGATGAAACTTGTGGTGGGCAGACAGTGGGTTTAGGACATCCGGGTGCCAATTACTCAACAGTGAATTGGTTTATCTGGAACAATGAAAATTCAAAAAACAATTCTATTTTGGATGACTGTAAAACTTTAACTAAATCGGATGACTGTAATAGTTTGCCTAGGATGGATGACTGTAATAGTTTAACTAGGTTGGATGACTGTACTTCTAAACTTGATTTAAAAGGGGTTGTGGCTCCCGATGATAGGAAGCCTCCTATCAAACAATCTAATATTTGTGTTGAAAATGTTATTCCTGTGTGTGTTGATCTTAATGCTGCATTCTCTGATGATAATCATGTGCTCAAACCATCTGTGTTTGTGCCAGAACTTAAGCGTAACAGGTTTGGGAAATTTCTCACTGAGGAAATCCCAGAATTTATCCCCTCATCCACAGATGTATCAGGTTCTGAAGAATCACAAAGTGAAACAGGTACCTCAAGTTCTGAAGAATCACTGAGTGATACAGAGAGCAGCTCCAGCTTAAATAATCTGGACACCAATGAAGAATCAAGTAGCAACAGGGAAGAATCAACCTCAACCGAAAGCTCAAGATCAAACAAGATCAAGAAAAGAACATCACAACCATCATCATCCAGATCTTCTCCTAAGATCAAGCCTAAGCATTCAAAATGCTTCAGATGTGGAAAAGAGGGTCACGTGGTCAAAAATTGTCAAATAAAGCCTAAATCACAAAAAGATGTCAAAACACAAAACTCCTTTTCGGATCAATTAAGAAATCTTCAAGAAACCGTAAAAAGTTTTGTTAAAAATACACAAATTTGGAAGAAACAAGAGTCAATTTTGGGAGAAAATCATGACAGATCAAAGATTAAACAAACTTGGATTCCCAAAGTCACTTAAGTTTCAGGCAGAGTCACCACTGTACATAGATTTTCTTTAGTTTAGCTTTGTTTCTCTTTTGTTTTTGTATGTGCAGAATAAATTACAAAAATGGCTGATAGCTCTCATGAGATATCTATGGCATGTCGACAGCGGCGCTTCAAGACACATGACAGGACTGAAAGAACTCCTCAAGAACTATCGGTTCATCGATGGAGAATTTGTAGCGTTCGCTGGGAATGAAAAGGGTGGAAAGATCGTTGGCATAGGAGATGTAGTCTCTGACGCGCTAACACTTGAGAACGTCAACTATGTTCCAGAACTGTGCTACAATCTATTGAGTGTATCACAAGTCTGCGACAAAGGAATCTCAGTGTTGTTCAACGACATGGAATGCATCTTCCTAAAGCCAGGATTTAAACCATCCACTGACATGATCATGCTAAAAGCCCCCAGACAAAACAATACTTATGTGATAAACATGAGGGCTGCCAAGTCTGAACAACCAATGACTTGTCTACTGTCAAAGGCATCCGAGTCAGAGTCACTGTTATGGCACAGGCGATTAGGTCATGTTAACTTTAAAAATATAAACAAACTTTCTAAACTTAATCTAGTTAGAGGTCTTCCTTCTAAGGAATTTCCTTTTTCTGAAAAATGTTTAGCATGTGCCAAAGGTAAACAACATAAGAAATCGCATAAGTCCAAAACAGTGAACTCTATTGACTCTCCTCTTCAATTATTACACATGGATCTTTTTGGTCCTATCAGTATAAAAAGCCTGGGTAAAAAGTCTTACTGTTTGGTGATTACAGATGACTTCTCTCGCTTCACATGGGTGTACTTCTTGGAATTCAAGAGTGAGGCTACTGAGACCTTGATGCTGTTCGTTCCTTTGATCGAGAATATAATCAAGTTAAAAGTAAAGTCAATCAGAAGTGATCATGGAACAGAATTCAAGAACCAAACTTTTGTGTCGTTCTGCAGCGGGAAAGGAATTCATCTCCAATACAGTGCTACAAGGACTCCTCAGCAAAATGGAGTGGCTGAAAAGAAGGATCGTACTCTTATTGAAGCTGCCAGAACCATGCTCATTGACTCTAAGTTACCGATCATCTTCTGGGCAGAAGCTGTGAATACCGCCTGTTATGTTCTTAACAGGGTTTTGATTGTCAAGCCTCGTGGGAAAACAGCTTATGAATTGCTTTTCAAAAGAAAACCTCTCATTGATTATTTCAGGCCGTTTGGATGTTCCTGCACTCTTCTGAACAACTTTGAGAATATGATGAAGTTTGATGCTGTTGGAGACGAATGTTTCTTTGTTGGATACTCGTCTAGTCAAAAGGCTTATCGAGTATACAACAAACGTACCAAGATGGTTCTGGAATCGTTTTATGTCGACTGGCAAGAATCCAACTCTACTAATGTTGGAACCGGTCCTGACTGGTTCTTTGATGTGGATGTTGTGTTCAATCACTTTGTCATTCCTGAACAGCAAGCTCATGCAGATCAAGCTCCTGAAAATCAAGCTACAAGCTCATCTCCCTTTGGAAATATTCTCTACTCTTCTGATGATGAAGTCACACCGTTTACCACCCGTTTCTCTCCTCTTGTCGCTGATCCAATTGTTCCTCAACTTAATAATGGTGATACTACTGCTGAAACCTCTAACATTCCTGAAAGCACGTCAAATGCTGAAGGAACACAATCAAATCAGCAGTCTGTAAATGAACCATCCAGCTCTTCTACACCTGGAGATCATCTTTCGAACCTTCCTCTACAAGTGCAAGAAGAAGAAAATATGGGATTCAAATCTTCTAAGAACCATCCAATTGAAAATGTCATTGGACCAATCAGTGAGGGTGTTCTTACAAGAAATTAGACAGACAAGCTCAACACCGCTCTCTCAGCATTCTTATCTCAAACAGTACCTTTCAACATTGAAGATGCAGTTAGAGATGCAAGCTGGGTAGAGGCAATGCAGGAAGAACTATTTCAGTTCAGAAAGCTCAAAGTGTGGGAGCTCGTTGATCTGCCTGAAGGAAAATATCCTATTGGGACAAGATGGGTTTTTCGCAACAAAATGGATGAACGCGGCGTGGTAATCAAGAACAAAGCTCGTCTGGTTGTTCAAGGATTTCGTCAGCAGGAGGGGATTGATTATGAGGAAGTCTTCGCTCCAGTCGCTCGACTTGAAGCCATACGCATCTTCTTGGCATATGCTTCATATCGAAACTTTAAAGTTTTTCAGATGGACGTGAAGAGCGCTTTCTTATATGGGAAGATCAAAGAAGAAGTCTATGTGTGCCAACCGCCAGGATTCGAAGACCCTCATCATCCAAACAGATACTACAAGTTGGACAAGGCTCTCTACGGTCTCCATCAAGCTCCTAGAGCTTGGTATGAGACCTTGTCTTCATATCTGTTACAAAATGGATACACGAGAGGGAAGATCGACATGACCCTGTTTACCAAAGAAGTTAACAAACATTCTATCCTTGTTCAGATTTATGTTGATGATATTATCTTTGGTTCAACTGACGAAAATTTGTGCAGGGAATTTGAAAGCATTATGAAGTCTCAATTTGAAATGAGCATGATGGGAGAACTCTCATTTTTCTTAGGTCTCGAAGTCCAACAGAAAGAAGACGGTATTCTCATCCATCAAGCAAAGTACACAAGAGACATTCTGGCGAAGTACAACCTGTCGGATTGCAAACCGTCCAACACTCCTTTTGCAGCTCAAACAACACTTGTACCAGATCTTGAAGGACCTTCTGTGAACCCGCACACTTACCGTTCTATGATTGGCTCCTTGATGTATCTCACAGCCAGCAGACCGGACATCATGTGGGCAGTTGGATGCTATGCTCGCTTTCAGTCAAATCCAAAGCAATCTCATGAGACTGCAGTCAAAAGAATCTTCCGCTACCTCAAAGGAACACCAAAACTTGGTTTATGGTATCCTAAGAGTGACAATTTTGACCTAATTGCGTACTCTGATAGTGATCATGCAGGTTGCAGGATTGACCGAAAGTCTGTCTCTGGTGGCTGTCAATTTCTGGGAAACAGGCTCGTGTCATGGCAGAGCAAGAAGCAGACCACTGTGTCTATATCTACCGCTCAAGCTGAGTACACAGCCGCATCCAGTTGTTGCTGTCAAGTGTTGTGGATCCAAAATCAATTGTTGGATTACGGTTTGAACATCATGAGAACCCCTATCTACATTGATAATGATGCTTGTCGTGACATTGTGAAGAATCCAATTGATCATTCCAAAACTAAACATATTGAAATTCGGATTCATTCAATTCGCGATGCGCACGACAAGGGGTACATACAGGTGTTGCCTATAGATACTGCTGATCAAAAGGCAGATATCTTTACCAAAGCTTTCGACAAAACCCGTTTTCGTCAGTTGGTAACTTGGTTAGAGATGATCAACTTTGAATGATTTAAAAAAAAAAAAAAAAAAAAAAAAAAAAACTTTGTGAATAAATTATAGAAAAATCTTATGTTTTAAAATAAAATAAAGATTTTTGGGGGAGAAATAAACCGGTAGATCCCTAAATTTGCAAGTTTTAAAAACCTTTTCAAAAACAATCAAGAAATGATAGGGACTAATCATATTTGTCAGCATGTGAATAGGACCCAGAGGACGTTGTGGCTTCAAGCAACGACATGTCGGTAGATTCAGCCTGGAATTGAGTAAACTGCTAAAAGATGACAAACTAAAAAGTCTACACAAGGTGCTGGATTCCCACTGTGTTTCAGGTTTGCACAAGCTGAGTCTGGTCATACACAGGTTGAGAGATCAAAAGACACAGAAAATTTTGTGCATAAGTAATCAAAAGACACCTAAGAGTGCAAGCTACCAAAGCGGAGCTATTAAACAAAATGAGCAACAAAAGACACGCAATGTTAGTGACGTGCAAACATATAGATAACTCAAAAAGCAATCAGATGATCATCTTCTCTGCTTATGGGAACATAGACCTGAAGCTCTCATCATCTGATTGACATAATGATCATCTTCTCTGCTTATGGAAACATAGACCTGAAGCTCTCATCATTATATCTCAATAAACCTTGAGGATTGGTAGGCTTACACCTGGCACAAGTGGGGTCCATTAACATGTCGTCAATATTACCAAAACATGATAAAGATCATCACATAAAGCTTGTTGAAAGACGAGAGGCATGGATTTAAGTGGACAAATATACCGACAGTTTTTCTTGGGCTACAGCGATCCAACGGAAAGTTGAAATGTGGTCTGGCAGGTATGACTGGTATGATCTTGATGCAAAAGGTGAGAAACGGTTGATCTCTAAACTCAAATCTTTGGTTAAAAAGGCTATTTTCTTGTTTGTGGGCCTGCGCACTTAACAGCTATTAAACTCTTAATTGGGCCTGCGAACTTAACATATTAATAAGCCTTGTTGGGCCCGCGTACTTGACTGGGCTTTTGGGCCTGCGCACTTAAAGGTCAAGTACGCGGCCCAACCAGTTCACCTATAAATACAGCAGTAATTTTTAATTTTAACTTTTTTTATCAAAAATTCTGAAACCCTAAAATTCTACCACCACCGTCAAACCACCGTGTTCTTCATTGTATCCACCGTAACACCATCACTAAACAACACCTGTTGATCCATCTTCTGTCTTCCATTTTCTGTTTGTTTATTTGTTTAAGGTAGTTAAATGACTCTGATGAGATCTTCGTTGTGTTAACAGGGATTATAGTTGAAATCTCTGGAATCACCGTTGAGGATTTGGGGTTCTCAAGAAACTGCGCACTTATTTCTTGAAGAACTGCGCACTTGTATCATAGAGTGCGTACTTGCATCATATGATACAAGCTTGAAAAACCCTAAATGAATGCGTACCAAATGTGTGGACTTAAAAATCTTAAACGGAAGTTTAAGTGTCTGCGTACTAGTCTAGTACGCAGACTTGATAACCATCTCCCAAGCCGTTACCATGCCCGAGTCAGGTCACTGCGCACTAGACATTTCCGAGTAAACTGACTGCGCACTTAAGTTGCCCGTGTCCTAACCTGACCAATTGACTGCGCACTAACCAATAAGTGCTCAGTCAAGGCTGAGCACTTAGATGCACAACTGACTCGGGGTGCGAACTTAAAGACTGTGTGAACTTAATATTGGACCAAAATTTTGACCATTGACTTGACTATTCAGGACATTTGACCGAACTACGTATCTTGACTCATTCATCCGTTAACCGTAACTGGACTCAAATGACTATTAGAATGAAAAACGAAACATGTCATATACACTTTAAAATCTAATCTATAAAATGAATAACACACGTGAAACCAACTTAAAATCAAACCTAGTCTAAGTACGTCCTCCGTCAAAGTAAATGAAGTGTCTGTCATTAGTCAATTCAGAATCCAAAGTTCTAACTTACTTTTCGTGCACGTGTCCCACACAGATGGCTCTTGAATGGGATCCAAGAGGAATGCATAACCAACCGATGATTCTGGAAACTGATGATACAAAGTTTCGAGATGTTGTTGCATGGATCAGAAGAAGCAGAATTGGATATGCGGTAGAGCAGCACGTTCAAGTCTACAGCTCACACATTGAAGACTTCTGGCGATCTGCTAAAGTAGAGACCGTGGAACGTGTCAAGAGGATTAAAGCCACAGTAAGGAACAAGGCAGTAGTCATTACAGAAGATACAGTGAGAAATGTTCTGAGATTTCAAGATCAACCAGCAGCTGTTAGATCTCTACCAAAAACTGAGATTCATCAAGAGTTCCTGAATTTTGGATACAAAGGAGACTTTGACGCAAGGGGTGATATCAAGAAGAGCCAGCTGACCAGAGATTGGAAGCTTATTTGTCACGTATTTCTGATGTCTCTGTGTCACAGAAAAGGGGGGTACAATGCACTCAGTCCTGACTGGGCAACTGCCATGATTAAAGTCTGCAAGAATGAACCTTTTAATCTGTCTGGATTGGTGTTTGATTGTATGGTGAAGAATGCTCAAGCTGAAAGGAAAAAGTGGACGATGTATCCCAGATTCGTTCAGATGATGATCAACTCACAACATGAGGATCTGCCCCTTGGTGCTAAATACAGTTTCGCCAAAGGTGCACGATTCTTCACTGAGTGCAACACACCTGACTGGGAACCCCTGCTGGAAAGTATGTATGCTGCTCAACGCTATCCAGTTATAATGAAGCTGTACAATGAGATGAAGAGAAGAAGACAAGCTGCTGTTAGAGCTCAGCAACCAACTACAACCGAACCTGTACCTTCTGAACCTGCTCCTACTGAACCTGCTGCTACAGTACCTCAGCATACTGCTAAAGAAGTTGCCCGAGAAAGAATTGTTGGAAAAAGGGCGGCATCTGATCCTGTTCCTCAAAGGCCAACTAAACGAAACAGGCCTACTGGTTTATTGCAGCAAGGGAGAGAATCATTAACTCCTGAGGAACTTGAAATGGCTGAAGCTGCCAGACAGAATGTTGAACTTGCAAAGGCAGAGAGAAGAAGAAGGAGAGAACAGCTGCCCGAGTCTGAAAGGCCACGGGTTATGACAGAAGAGGATCAGGAAAACGAAGCGATACTGGAATCAATGTTTGGTGTGGAGGGTCAACCTGGGCCTTCCACTGACAGGCCAGGGCCCTCTACTGCCAGGCCTGGCCCTTCCTCTGAAAGACCTCCTATTCCCAAGCCTCCTGCGAAGAAACAATCAGTACCTTCCTCATCTGTTCCTGGTGCACCACGTCGAAAACCAGTGCATCAAGAATTGTATGAGACACTATCTAAGGAAGTGGGAAAGAATGCGGCTAAGGAAATCTGTATGTTGAAGAAACAGATCTACAATAATCAGGAATTGAGGAAGAAGCTGAAGAAATTGAAGCACAAAAACCGAAGTCTTGAAAAGGTGGTTAAAGATCAGTGTTATCTGATAAAGTTTCAGACTGAGGTACAAATGAAGATGTTTGAGATGCTTCAAGAGTTAAAGAATCAGGGTACAGATGCTCCAAGAATGACCTTTGATGAAGCATTTGATTTCGGGAAATTCATGGAAGAGGAGAAAGAGAAGGAAAGAAAAGAGGAAGAAAGTGATGTTGATGAGATCAGTGAGGACGAGATGCCTGAGACGTTCGTAGAAATGGGTGCGGGTGAAAACACAGTCTATGAGATGGATGATGGGTATATATTGGATCCTGAAAGATCAAGCTGGTTTCCAAGAAGACCAATCACTATTCCTGCTTTGCACCAGAACATCCACCACACTCGTGCATCTCACCAAGAAAGAGTTGTCTGTTGGGGTTATGATGGGTTTAAACGTCTATTCTTTGTGAAAAGAAGAGGAGGTGTGATTCAATACTTCAAAGGCAGACCAAACCTGAAGACTCTCCCAAGATGGGACATTAGGGAGATGTGCAGAACCCCCTTCATCAACCACTCTCAAGACTCAACAGCTGACATGGTTTCTGTGTTTATAGAAGACGAGTGTGCCCGTGACTTCAAGAACTGGAAGCCACAGAATCCAAGGCGAAGAATGTCAAAGAAGAGAATAGATCCAGCCACCGGACGAGGAATGATAACCTACGTGATAGACCCTCCCCAGGTCGTCACTAGGGTTCCCATCCGTCCAGAGCTTCCTGTGATTTTATCGGATTTCAAAAAGTGGTTTTATGACAGCCGAACTGGTGAAGCTGTGATCAAACTGAGAAATGATACAGAGGCCTTGAGAATAGTTGACCCAGTAGATGTGTTTGCTCTGAATCCTTCTGATTTAACTACTCTTTTTGCAAATCAGATCAATGTGGGTGTTGGCAATGTACTGTTTGAAGAGGCCATTCTGTTCAGAAGGGCAGTAGAGCGAGCTTTGAAGAGAAAGCAAGAACTGATTGATTTGGTGGCTAGGATAAATGCAGCTGACAAAGCTAGAGATGACAGAGCAATAGCTGCTGCTGCTGCCGCTGCTGCTGCGAAGATATCAGAAGCTGAAGTCATTCCAGAGGTACAAACACAGACTTCTGCAGCAACAGTTGATCCTGAGTCTGAGCCTTCTCAAGCCCCACCAGTCTCTCCAAGTACAGCCCTAGAAACTCAGCAAGATCATGCAACTGTAGATCTAGCTGAGTTGTTCATCCAAGAGCCATCCACTGAAGAACCACACGCTGAAGTAACACATGCTAAAGAACCTCGTCCTGAAGATCCAACAGTTGAAGAGAGCATTGTTCAAGCACTCCCGGCACATCAAGCAAGAGAAGAGGGGGAGTTAAGTGATGTAGAGATAGACTGATTTTGTAGAACTGGTAGCTGTGGTCTAGGGGGAGTATTGTTGGGTTAAAATGAGACCACAGTTACCAGGTTTAATCATGTTTAGTTATGTGTTAGAGTTGGAGGGCTAGTTATGTAATTAAAGCATAGTTGTAGTAAGTAAACCCTAGTCTGCGAACTTATTACACGGGGACTGCGAACTTAATGTTAAGTTCGCAGTCCATCAGGTTCTCCTATAAATAGAACCTCATTTGTGCAGCTAGGGTTAGGGATTTTGTTGTATCTTTGAGAGCACAAGTTTAAAGGTGCGAACTTATCTAGAGAATCCATGGTTGTTCACTGCTGAAATCATTAATGGAATCGTGTCTTTATGTTTCTTGTGTGTCGGTTTTTATAATCTTCATCTAGTTCTTTAACTTGTCTTGATTAATCAACTAAAACACCTAACAAATAGGTGTTTCTAGTTGATAACAATCTAGTGCACACTTAAGATCTAGTAATTTTGGGACTACAGAATCCACTGATTCTTCATCCACCAAACCAGTACCCTTCTTAGCAGTTGTTTTCTTTCTAACCACCTGTTGCTTTGAGCTTCCCTGATCAGTCTTTCCCTTACCCTTCCCTTTGGCTCCGGGATTGACCACTTGCCTCTTCATCTTAGTATTAGCATCAGCATATACTAAGGGATCATCGTTGTCAGAATCACTATCAGGATGCCTAGCTGTGTTCTTTCCAGGATCAGAGTAATCCTCTTTAGCTAAGGCTCCAAACAACCTTCTATATGGTGGCCTTTCATTGTCTGGCACACCCTTATAACCCTTCATTCTAACCAACGTTCGAATGTTCATGTGATCTTGAGCAAGTATCTGTGTTGGATCCTTCTTCAAATTAGGATACTTGTGATCAAAGATCATCATCAGGAATCTAGGGTATAACATGAAATACTTCTTCTTTAAACCCTTTAACATCTCCAGCATATGATCTAGAATCATTCCAGACACGTTGAATGGTTTGTTGAGAGTCAACGCAACCAACAACGAGCTTAGACTTCTCCTCATGACATCATATCCTCCACTAACACATCCAAACACATGGATTATGACGTGTGCAAAATATTTAAACTGCACGCTCAACTTCCCTTTGTACATTGAACCATCAGTTGTAGCTCCTTTGTACTTCATTCTAAGGAAACAAGCTTTCTGCTCAGTCCATGATAGTTCTCTTGGATCTTCACTCACTTCAAACTTTATCTGGAGTGCTTCTCTGATATCAGACTCTGTAATGAACATCTCCATGTCTTGTATCTTGCTCCTTATGATAGTCTGATTATCCCAAAAGTCATACTTCGCATTATTGTAGAAGTCTTCAACTATATCCTTGTAGATAATAGTCGGAGTAGCCAAAGCATACACTACTCTGCTTCTTTTCAAGAACTTGATAATATCAGCAAACTCAATGTACTTTTCCACATCTCCCAGATAAGCACAACAATTATGGTTTTTCTCAAACGGCCATTTGCTTTTGCTTGAAGATTCTCCTTCCTGAACATTCTCTGGGACTGGATCTGTGACAACAGTCTCTACTGGAATCTCAACGTTCTCAGTCTGATCAGCCATCTGTACATTAAAATTAGAAACAAACGTCAAAACACAAACTCGACAAAATTCAAAATTTTTAAAGTTTAAAGAGTTTCTACATTCGCCCAAACCAAACAGGTCGAATGTAACTTTTCAGGCACGAATGTGAAAAATTTATGGTCGAATGTAAAAATATTTTGAATAAAAAGTACATTCGCCCATTTTAATGTACATTCGCCCCAAACAATTCCACCTTCGCCCATTCGTAGAGTCGAAGGTGAAACTGTTCATCTACAAAAATTTAAAAATTTTGCAACTGTGTTTTTAACATATGATTTTGATTGAAAAACGTCCTAATATGGCCGATTAACCTTCGTGAATCATCAATTGCTCTTAAAATTCAAACAACATCAGTTTTCAATTCGAATTAGGGTTTTATTCTTTCAAACAATCATTTAACCCACTAATTGATGTTAAAAACCTAATTCTTTATACTATCTCGCCCTAAAACTGATGTGGATTGAATGCCTATCAGAATTAAACATAAACAAACACTCTAAGAGCCTAAAATTTAAAACCCTAGGTCCTTTCATATAAACAACGATTCCGGTCTCATTCCGGCGTCATTACCTGTAAATTTAGTAGCAAAATGATCAGTAGGTTATAGGGAATCAAACGCACAAGAGTAAAGAATCAAAGCAACAAGGTGATGTTAACCGAAAGAAAATTTGAAAAAGTAGAATGAGGGTTCGAAGGTGGCAACTGGTTATATAGGGAGTACACCTTCGACCGTTGTGATGGTCGAATGTGGGTATATTCCACATTCACCCAAAACTGAATTTGGCCGAATGTAAAACTGTTTACCCGAATGTGAAAATGATATAAACAACCCACATTCGCCCGTTTTAAACAACCGAAGGTGAAGATTTTTCCACATTCGACCCATTTAAGGGGCGAATGTGAAATGGAAAAATCTGAAAATTTTACCAATTCACGAATTCGAATCCCGTTCAACATTTTTCAATCTGTTAAGCTTCCAAAACTCATATTTTCACATTTAGAATGATACAAAGCCCAGATGTTGTTATCAAATCTCAGAAATTGACCATCAAGCAAAACTTGATTACAATGAGTTTTAGGTTAATCTAGAACACACACAAACACTCTCAATCTATCCTGGAACCTGACCTCAAAACACACACAACTAATAACTCTCTATACATTACAAAATCACAATTTCTATTTATAGAACCTGCACATTCGCCCATATGCAGGGTACGAATATACTCTTCTGTCAAGCTCCATTATACCTTTGCCCACTTCTCTCCTTCCTTCGCCCATATTAGTTCACCTTCGACCAGACAGAATTCACCTTCTACCCATCAGCACTCTAACATATGTTAATATCCAATCATTAGTCGCAAAACGCATCTACATTATGTTTCTGTTACAATTGACTTTTGTAAACATAAATGCTTCCGCGCTTTCAAACGTTGGTTTAAAATTTTATGCATGGATTTCTACGTATGTTTTTACATTTAGACGTCGCTTATTGTGACCGTTGACTTGGATCCTGGTGTGTCGCACGCCTCGCGGTAGAACTCCGCTTGTGGAAATTTGAGGGTCTGACAAATTGGTATCAGAGGCAAGTTATAGTGAACTAGGACTGCATGTAGAGTCTAGACTATAGCCGAGTCTCACACACTAGACGGTTACATACATTTGAGTCATGTCTTTTGGTAAACATACTAACCTTGTCGGGGTGTCGGTATCCTTACCACACAGTGTCATATTATCTATCTCGTTCTTGGTTATTCCTAGCTTCATTCTTATCTTCTTCTTCGGGTTTGCAGTCGAGGAACTTGTCTGTTGATCTTTTGAGTTGGTTATATCTTTCTAAGATGTGGGTACCGGGTGACTTGAGGTTCGAGCTCGGGGCATGCCTTGAGGACCAGGTAGAGCAATTTATCATTTTGGGTGCACACGTAATCATAAGTTGAAATGCATGGAAGACTTGGTGGATCTCGTGTTGGGATTAATGGTCATATTCGAACCCGATCGTAGACTCTTCATATTCTCTTGGTTTAGCGTTGGTGATGGGTTTGAGTGTTGTTTCTTGTCTTTCTCAGAAGATGTCTGGACGCGCTGGAGGACGTACTGGGGGACGACGTGGAGGCCGCACTGGTGGGGGTAGAGGTGGCGGTAACATCACCTTGACGTACGATGAACTCAGTGAGATTATGCAGCAACAGTTAGGCGTTGCGCTGGCTGCCTTCCAGGCTGCCCAGCAGACTTTTATGGGTGCTGCCGCTCCTCCAATGCAGGCGGGAGTTGCCTACAAACGGTTTAAGGATTTTCTGCCCCTCAACTCCCGAGGTACGGAGGGAGCTGTGGAGTTACTTAGGTGGTTGGAGAAGACTGAGTCAGTGTTTGCTTTATGTGAGACTCCAGCAGCGGATTGGGTAAAGTTTGCTTCGGGGACTTTTGTAGGACCCGCCCTGACGTGGTGGAACTGTGTCACTCAGACACTTGGTCTCGGGGAGGCCAACGCCATGCCTTGGACAGATTTTGTGCGTAGGTTGAAGGCTGAGTACTGCCCGCGGGAGGAGATCAAGAGGTTGGAACAGGAATACGGGAATCTCAAGATGGTGGGTTCTGAGATTGAGGAGTACACGATCAGACACAGCGAGTTAGCAGTGATGTGTCCAGGGTTATCGACACCAGAGTATCAGAGGATAGAGCAGTATCTTGCAGGATTGGTGCCAGAGATTGCTGGGTTGGTGTCTTCAAGGGACCCTACTACCATGTCTGAGGCTGTGCGGTCGGCTACAAAGATGACCAACTTGAAGATTACTGAGGGTGTCTTGCCTCCTAGAGGCTCTTCTGTGAAGGCGCCGGCGGATAACAAAAGGAAGTGGGAGAGTGTGGAGAAGAGTTCAGCGACAGCCGGCAACGAAGAAGGCTGAAGCTTCAAGGTCAGCATCAGATCAGAAACAGGGAGGGTAGTATAGAACTATAGATCATATTCAAAGCAAAAATTATTTAAAAATTTTGTATTATATTGTTTGTTTGTGGCAGAGCACTTTTGTGCTATCTGCCTTTACATTAATTATTCTAACTGAATGTATACCTTTACTAAAAAAATATAACTTCAAAAATAACATCTTTTTACTCAACTAAAACAAAATATATATAAATAATAAATTGTGTATACTTGCTGTTGCATGCAAATCGTTCTATTAAAACCCGCCGCGAAGCGCGGGGTCATTTACTAGTTCTATACACTAACAATTCAAAACGTGAATAGTAATAAATAATAATTGGAACTCATGTTAACAGTTTGGATTCTCAAGCTACAACTCAAATGTTTTTTCTTTTAGAATTTATCTTCTACCATTCTAAGTTAGCATATTGTAAATTTAATTCATAAGTTAGTTAAATCAAAGTTAACTTTTTATGGTTATGATCCAACGCTAATAAGATACTTAATTAACAAACAATAATTATGATTCAAAGTTAATAATTTAATTAACTAATCAACTCTATTAACACACTCAGCGTACTGATATCAAGAACGTCAGAATCGGTAAAACTTTTTGTGTTTATAGTTCTTACGATATAAAACATGTGTCGATATCTTTTGGGTATATAATGATTTTATTTCACGGGCTCTATTTCGGTTGCTATAGAGGAGTGACAGTACTGTAATGAACCGAAGCAATGCTTACCGAATACCCGCAGCGTAGCACGGAGAATCTTCCTAGTTAACTAACTATGAAGTTACACTGTTTAATAAAAAGTTAAAACCAAAATAATATAAAATTTTTAAATGAGCACTTGACTTTAATTCTTGTATTCCTCAATCACTTATACCGAGATTGCTAAAAGTAAAAGCATGTTATGTTCTAGTACGGCTCATAAATGGTGTATTAACAGGTTTAATAGGTCTTTAATGACGCGAACATAGTCACATAGTTCGCTAGAGGTGCCACGATCTTCGATCCAGATCGCGCGTACCGAAATGGGGTACGAACGTGTTCCGGGTTCGCTCCGGATCGCGATTCGGTACATGAAATTGACGTTCCTAGTTTGCAACTTTTATTTGGTGAAATCCAAGGCACAAAGCATCTGATTCACGTTGTTTAACTCATTTATAACAGAATTTTATGTTTTATGTACCAGAAAAGGGAAATGAAAGATGTTTGCCTCTTAATTCTAAGTATCTAAAAAAAATAAAAAATCACATAGTATACTTTTTAGTTAACAGATCTTACCGTGTCTTGTACAGGTTACCAGCCCTATGTTATAGTTTATAATACGAACTCTAATTTTTTTTTGACAAGCCAAACGAAACTTTTATTTATACCCAAAACGACCAGCATGGAGCTGGCCAATACAAGATACAATTCCCCACGCAAACGCCCATCAGGACGAACCCAAAAAATCAATCCCCAAGCGCCACGACCCACTAACTATACCTGGACTCTAATTATACTCCAAAAAGGAGAGAACTAGAAATTCTCATAATATAATTGGGTCCCACTCGACCTTTAATTCCAACTTAAAGTACACTTTAACACATGGTTTAATTCTGATTCGAAGTTGGCAGGGTCACTTACACGCTTTGAACTAATTATGATTCGAAGTTAGCATCAACCGCGACTTATGATCTTGAGACCACGACTTTTGTTGTTTTTACTTTAAAAAATGCTTACTGCTATTATATATCGAAGATGAAAAACAGGAACAAATTTGCAACTAAAAAAAAAACCCTATTCCCACCCTTTCACAGCACAGCAGCTCCCGCCCGTTCACGGCCGCTCCCCGTCCTTTTGCAACGGTTCACCGACGTTTAGGGTTTGGTTAATTTCGTTTTGAACCATTAATTTGAGTTATTTCATCTTCTATTACGTATGCGTGTTAATTCAAACAGATTTAAACAATCTGTGACACAGACACACGGTATGATTGTGGTCCGTATGATTGTATATGTGGTTTACGGTATGATTGTATACGTGGTTTAGGGTATGATTGTGGTCCGTATGATTGTCATTTATGATTGTATATGTGGTTTAAGGTATGATTGTGGTCCGTATGATTTTTGTTTTTGAACCATACGGCTCTGGAAATATAGAATTTATATAAATGAGGGAATTCCACATTTAATCATCTAATCTTGAACTGAATACTAGCTGCTCCAGGAACATGGATATTTAATTTAGCATCTTTTTGGCTTTCAATGTTCATACAGTTGCAAGTATAACATTGGAAATGGTTTTGGACATTTTAGTATAGCACTTAGTAATGTAAGTTGATTTGATCTATCTATATATGGTTCCCTTTTGTTCTAGTGTTGGTTATCTGCTTGTCGGTTGGATTTGGAAATGTAAATGAACCTGTCTTTTTTCAAAAATAGATACTTGAAAGAAAAACTGCATCTGTGTTTAGGTTGCTAAAACTGTGGATCTTGTAAAAGCCAAGGGTGGAAAATGTTGATGCACTTTCTGTGGACGTCACTGTCGAATAGACTAGGGTTGAGTCTTTGTGTTGTGTTACATGAGATTGTGGTGATCCATAAGGGCATTTTATGGATCTGATGCAGTTGTAAGTATATAGGACAATACACGAAGTTTACGTTCGACCCGAGGTAAAGGGCGAATGTGGAAACATTCCACATTCGTCTAGTGCAATGGGGCGGAGGTGGACTTTGGTCCACATTCGTCCAAAGCAAAGGGGCGAATGTGGAAACAGTCCACATTCGCCCACAGCAAAAGGGGCGAAGGTGGAATATGGTATTGGACTATAAATAGCAATCTCATGTGTTGGTTTTCATTTGGTGATTTGAGTTTGTGCTTAGAATGCTCTCAAGGGGGAGGTCATGCCCGACCTCCCCCGGCCCCGAGATAGATGTTTATCCTACTGATGATAGTGTCTGTAACCGTTTCTGTAGTAATACGAATCTGTGATGACTTTGTTATCGTTAATTTCTGTCTCGTCTCGAATCTCCCATCTGAAACCGAGTTGTTTATGCGTATTCGATCCACGAATTCGGTTCCTAACCGGATTCACAAATTGTTGAAGATTTGATGATGATGAAATGTTTTATTGTGGGGTAGTCATGAGAATCAACAATATGATAATCAGATACAAATGACTATTGTGGGCCAGAAAATGAATAGAATTTATTCCGCATGATGAGAACAGTCAACCCAGTTCCTGTGTGTTTGAAGGAACTTGTTCTAAAGAGTTGTTATGAAGAAGGAAATCAAGTTTGAGATTTCAATGTTCTGAAAGTAATGAGGTATCCTAGTAGGAGTCATTTGGCACGTAGGTTCAACGAAAGTTTCAAGTGCTAAAAACTTTTGATGGCTTGATCCACTCAACTACGGCTTGTATTCTGTCGAACAGATGAAGTTACTCAAGAACATGATTGATTGATTATACGGGATCTCAGAGAAACTTGGTGAAGCATCAGTCAAGGGGGAGATTGTTGATGTAAGTGTCTGATACTTCAACAATAACTAACTAAAGATGCTAGGAAAAGAGAAGAATGTGTTAATGCAATCACAGTCAGCACAGATGAAGAATTTCATAGAAATACTAATGTTCGAGTGGATTGTTTTGCACATAGTCACATTTGAGATGTTTAATTGGGTACTGACAGTTAGACTTCTCCAGTTGGTGTGAAGGGTGATGCAAAGGTTAAGTGCAGATATGAGACGTAAATTAGTGGTGGTACCTACATGTTACGTTGAATATCTGATCGGTCAGTACGGAATCCTTCTAGTAGGGGTCTTATCAGGCTAGTTGGATTGCACGTGATGTACTTGGTCAAGATGACATTCCTGGGTACTGATGCTACAAGACTGCAGTGCATTACATTGTCGACTTCACATTGGCGTAACTAGGTGATCTGGTGTAATTCAGCGACCGGCTGAATTCGCAAATGATATACGCGGTCTAGCTGACTTCCTGCGTATTGATGCTGAGGGTCCGTAGTGCATTACTTGGTCAGTTCACGAAGGATATTGTATTTCTAACTCAATGCAATAGTGCATGTATTGAGGGGGAGACCTGTGATTCTGATTGATGTGCAAGAGATTTGTGGATTCGCCAGCAACGTCCAAGGGGGAGATTGTTGATGCACTTTCTGTGGACGTCACTGTCGAATAGACTAGGGTTGAGTCTTTGTGTTGTGTTACATGAGATTGTGGTGACCCATAAGGGCATTTTATGGATCTGATGCAGTTGTAAGTATATAGGACAATACACGAAGTTTACGTTCGACCCGAGGTAAAGGGCGAATGTGGAAACATTCCACATTCGTCCAGTGCAATGGGGCGGAGGTGGACTTTGGTCCACATTCGTCCAAAGCAAAGGGGCGAATGTGGAAACAGTCCACATTCGCCCACAGCAAAAGGGGCGAAGGTGGAATCTGGTATTGGACTATAAATAGCAATCTCATGTGTTGGTTTTCATTTGGTGATTTGAGTTTGTGCTTAGAATGCTCTCAAGGGGGAGATCATGCCCGACCTACCCCGGCCCCGAGATAGATGTTTATCCTACTGATGATAGTGTCTGTAACCGTTTCTGTAGTAATACGAATCTGTGATGACTTTGTTATCGTTAATTTCTGTCTCGTCTCGAATCTCCCATCTAAAACCGAGTTGTTTATGCGTATTCGATCCACGAATTCGGTTCCTAACCGGATTCCCAAATTGTTGAAGATTTGATGATGATGAAATGTTTTATTGTGGGGTAGTCATGAGAATCAACAATATGATAATCAGATTCAAATGACTATTATGGGCCAGAAAATGAATAGAATTTATTCCGCATGATGAGAACAGTCAACCCAGTTCCTGTGTGTTTGAAGGAACTTGTTCTAAAGAGTTGTTATGAAGAAGGAAATCAAGTTTGAGATTTCAATGTTCTGAAAGTAATGAGGTATCCTAGTAGGAGTCATTTGGCACGTAGGTTCAACGAAAGTTTCAAGTGCTAAAAACTTTTGATGGCTTGATCCACTCAACTACGGCTTGTATTCTGTCGAACAGATGAAGTTACTCAAGAACATGATTGATTGATTATACGGGATCTCAGAGAAACTTGGTGAAGCATCAGTCAAGGCGGAGATTGTTGATGTAAGTGTCTGATACTTCAACAATAACTGACTAAAGATGCTAGGAAAAGAGAAGAATGTGTTAATGCAATCACAGTCAGCGCAGATGAAGAATTTCATAGAAATACTAATGTTCGAGTGGATTGTTTTGCACATAGTCACATTTGAGATGTTTAATTGGGTACTGACAGTTAGACTTCTCCAGTTGGTGTGAAGGGTGATGCAAAGGTTAAGTGCAGATATGAGACGTAAATTAGTGGTGGTACCTACATGTTACGTTGAATATCTGATCGGTCAGTACGGAATCCTTCTAGTAGGGGTGTTATCAGGCTAGTTGGATTGCACGTGATGTACTTGGTCAAGATGACATTCCTGGGTACTGATGCTACAAGACTGCAGTGCATTACATTGTCGACTTCACATTGGCGTAACTAGGTGATCTGGTGTAATTCAGCGACCGGCTGAATTCGCAAATGATATACGCGGTCTAGCTGACTTACTGCGTATTGATGCTGAGGGTCCGTAGTGCATTACTTGGTCAGTTCACGAAGGATATTGTATTTCTAACTCAATGCAATAGTGCATGTATTGAGGGGGAGACCTGTGATTCTGATTGATGTGCAAGAGATTTGTGGATTCGCCAGCAACGTCCAAGGGGGAGATTGTTGATGCACTTTCTGTGGACGTCACTGTCGAATAGACTAGGGTTGAGTCTTTGTGTTGTGTTACATGAGATTGTGGTGACCCATAAGGGCATTTTATGGATCTGATGCAGTTGTAAGTATATAGGACAATACACGAAGTTTAAGTTCGACCCGAGGTAAAGGGCGAATGTGGAAACATTCCACATTCGTCCAGTGCAATGGGGCAAAGGTGGACTTTGGTCCACATTCGTCCAAAGCAAAGGGGCGAATGTGGAAACAGTCCACATTCGCCCACAGCAAAAGGGGCGAAGGTGGAATCTGGTATTGGACTATAAATAGCAATCTCATGTGTTGGTTTTCATTTGGTGATTTGAGTTTGTGCTTAGAATGCTCTCAAGGGGGAAGTCATGCCCGACCTCCCCCGGCCACGAGATAGATGTTTATCCTACTGATGACAGTGTCTGTAACCGTTTCTGTAGTAATACGAATCTGTGATGACTTTGTTATCGTTAATTTCTGTCTCGTCTTGAATCTCCCGTCTGAAACCGAGTTGTTTATGCGTATTCGATCCACGAATTCGGTTCCTAACCGGATTCATAGAAAAGTTACCAGTCAACCTAGCTCATTCAGAGGAAGGGCCGTATCTCTCAGCCTCTATGTCAAGTGATTTTAAAAGTAGGTGATATCGATCGCTCCGTTAACTTCTATCAGCAGGTCAACTACCCACACGCACTTAATTTGAGATGATTTTCTTTCACATGTTCCTGTTTGGAGTTGTCTGTCTTACCCTCTTATATATTTGAAGGAATATGGAATGAAACTCCTCAGGAAGAGCGATGAACCTGAGAAAAAGGTGATTCTTTAGTAGCACTCTCCTCTCATATACTACTGATATACATATTAGCTTCGTCATAGGATGGCGTTTTCTCATCTGTTTGTTTCCAGACTTATTAGGTAAAGTATATTATTGACCTACAAAAATCAAGCTAAATTTGTTTATGATTTTTTGAGTGGTATAATTGAACGGAATTTGATGTCTCTTTCCCTCTTTTATAGTTTAAGATGCATCTACACTTCCTATTTTACCTTGCACTGCTTCCATTTACCAGCAATCTGGTGTATGCTTGCTAGTTAAACATGCTTTTGCTACAATTCAAAGAATATTTTGAAGAATGTAAACTAAATTATATTAGTATACAGTTATATACACATTCACACAATATTTAAAATAGTTTATTTAGTTATGCAGTTAATGAAAATATATTATGATATTTAGTTATTACTTTTTATAGCACGTATTATAATAGTAAAATAATTCCACACATGTACACTGATACGCACACATGAACAAGCCAAAGCACATACTAAAGAATGTATAGAAATTAAGAATATAACGATACCTTTGGATATAATGCCTTACATTTTTTCACTTAAAGAAGATCTTTCAACTAGATAAAAGTTGGTGGTTGTGTGTCTTGGATGTACCCATATGCAGTTGTTGTTCCTACTTGCAGTCATATATAATTTGCCAACATAAACATTGTATTCTTTTCAAGAAAATACAAACGTGGCTCATGCTCTGAAATGTACAGCTTCTTTTTACATTCATGTTCGTTTTCCCAGTTTTTTTTTTCTCAATAAAAATTTTCCTGATATCTATCTGTCAGTGAGAGTTTTGATGTCTGCATATTGGTGCAATGGTGTTTCAGTGCACAAAAGCCATAATGGGTTATGGGTCTGAAGATGAAACTGCAGTTTTGGAATTGACATACAACTATGGCATTACTGAATATGGCAAAGGAAATGGTTATGGACAGGTGAGTCGTTAAACACTTATGTTATAACCAATTTTTATTCACTTCTTGAGTTCTTTCAACAACCAAGTGTCTAAGAGAACTTTATTTTTAACAATTTATTTAATTCAGATTGCAATCAGGACCGATGATGTGTATAAGACTGCACAAAGTTAAATTGTTTGGTAGGGATATAGTACTTCAGCCTGGGCCCCTTCCGGTCATAAAAACAAAGATAACAGCTTGTTTAGATCCAGATGGATGGAAATCGGTATGTTTTCTGTCTTTCCGTACTAATATATTCAAAATTTATCTTTTACCTTTGAATATCATGTGTCTCACACTTTCATCTGATCTTTACTGCATGATTCAATATCAATTTCTCATATGATCCTGTGGATGTATAAATTTAAGCTTTAAGCGTTAGCTGTGCTCTTGGGCATCCAACCATCCTCATCCCTAAGTTTGACCGATTCCTTCATTAATCCTTATGTTTGGTTGCATAGTTAAAGCCTCTATTCTATATAAAGTATAAACCCATGGATTATTTTTAACTTATTTGTATACCCATCTCTGAAATAGATCTCATGTTGAGGATTGAGTGGCCTGTTATAAAGAGGTCGTGTGACTTTAAACTATATTATAAAGGAATTAGGATCATGCATCATCTTCTTTAGTTGAGGGGGTAATTTTAACCCATGTTTGTGAAAATGGGTGAACAGGGGTTATTAATTGTTCATAAGGTGACCAGATGATAAATTTAATGAAGTTAAATATATATGAAATATGTCAAACAGATGAATGATTTACACGTCATACAAAACAGACAAAAAAGACATTTATTAAATTGTTTTGGATCATTAGTGTAATAGTAGTTTTGTAACCATAATCTAATGTGATGGCTATTTATTAGATAAGAAAGGATGAAAATGTGTTGGTGAGTCAACCACTCAGCCCAACTCAATCCTATCTGTTTTGACCCATTCTAAAGATTTACCCTTGTTATCTAGTGTTGATATACTATGAAACCCGACAATAATTTATGTGCAGGTTTGATGGTTGAACAGAACAACTCAATCCTATCCTCAGTGCAGTTGAAAGAATTTAGCTAAAACAGGATGTAATGATCATACAAGTCACAAATCCAGGTGCGGAAACCCTAGATATGAACAAAATGATAATATGCAAATCAAAACACGTAAAACATCATTTTAATCACCATTTTATAGATTAACTTCAATAAAACTTGTTTACAATTGATTCACATGTTAATCTAACTCTCACAAACACATTCACAATCTAGAGCATAACCTGACCTCTTAACACACACTTTCCAAAACTATTCTTCACATTCAAAATGAGCAAAACCTATTTATAAGGTATGCACATTCGCCCATAATGAAGGTACGAATGTGGAATCTTTCCACATTCGCCCATTTCTAAGGTACGAATGTGGAGTCTTTCCACATTCGCCCATACTGATTCACCTTCTCCCTCTAGACTTTCACATTCGCCCACTTTAAGCTACCTTCGACCTATATTATTCCACCTTCGCCCAACTTGTTTGGTCGAATGTGTCTTCATGTTTAAGTCTTGGTCGTTTTCTTATTATCTGAACCTTCGACAATCAGTACTGGATCACTAGCTAGGGACATACATGAATAATGCACTTACAATCTCCCCCTTGGACCTAGCTAGTGATGTACCAAATCAGGAAGTTATCAATTCTTCAAGTCTTGATCTCATCATCTTAAACGACTTGAAAACTTTCCATCTTCATGCACGTTTGTGTCGAAGTTCCTGTCTATCTCTCCAGTAAGCTTTGAAATCTCAAACAGACTCAAGAAATCTTGGCTTTATCATTTGTTGATCCAGAGATGAAGATAGACAATAATCTTGAATTCTTCAGTCTTAAGTCATTTCTTTAACCTCTTACTATCTTCTGTTGTTCTGGTGATCTTGGTGTACAGGTTTGGGTCTTGTTTAGTTACACACTTTGTCGATGAGTCTTGAGCAGTGCACCTGTTGTGTTTGATTCTGCAGAAAAATTTACTAAAAACTGCACAAACTACAACCAGCGTTAGTCACGACAAAAATCTCGAAAGTACTCTTCACATTCCTTTTGACCCTCAATAGTTCTCCCCCTGAACTATAAAACATTTTCAATATGTACCAGAAACTTGAAAATTTGCAATCTTTTTCAACTTTTAAGTATCTGAGCCTTCACATTTAGTATCCCAACATCGATTATCGAAAATAAAATTGAAACAAAACTTTTTAATTTTTCAAAGTTTATGCTAAAACACACCAAAAATCTTTTTGAATTTTAAAATGTAATTGCATAAAAGTAAATTCAACATATTTTTGTGAATTTTCTGGTAAGAGGATCATATCAGTATTGAAACAGTCAGTCATAACTCTTTTTGATCAATTTTCTGTTTTTGTCATTGAGCATCCTACAACCATTACTAGTATGTTTGTCCACTTAAACTCAAAATCATCATTCATTGCTCAGCACTTTAGATACATTATGGTAATATTAGATACTGAGTAATCTATGGTCCCCGCATTCGCGACACATTCCCGTATCAAGAATTGCACAAAGCTTCATCGTAACGCGTGATTATACTGAAGTTATCCGTTAGTTACAAGGTATGAGGCACAGTGGTGACAAGTCAGCAAATTAATGCTTCAAAGCGACTTGTGCACTCTACCAGGGTGAGGACTAATATCATACATGATTTTCATCATAGTATTGATACGATGCATTAGATAATCTTTGATTATCATCACACATGTTAAGTTCCTCATTCGGTAACTTATGGTTTTGGCTTTATTAGCTCTTTTAATAAGATACCCTGACTAAATCTAGGTCTGTAAATAAATACAGCAAAAGATCAGTTAGGCCATCCCCAGATAACTTTCAATATAACGACCCGAAACCTTTGATTTTGGCAATCTATCAAACGAAATTTCGGTACTAAGACCATATGCCAACGATACGTTGATCCACATGATTATCAGTTATTGATTTTAAGTTTATATCACCATGCTGAACTTTAAACTTTGATTTCAAGCCTACCAATATATAATTGTAGTGGCTACTCAATGTTTATCAATTCATTTTTGTTTTTAGAGTAGTTTGACAGTCCACTAATGTACTATCATCTCCTCTTTTATCATCTCCTCTTTTTCTTCAGGAAAAACTCATTTTTAATTTTCTATTTTTTTATTTTGATTTTTCTGAAATTTTCTCCCCCTAAAAATCTAAAAATAAGCATATTTTTGGATTTTTAAACTTTTTGAAGAAAAACAAAATAAAATGATATCTGATGCGGTTTACGCATTTAGTTTCAAAAACCATTTTCCACTTAGATTACTAGACTCATTAGGATCTTTCAATTAGCAAACCATTTACAAAGATAAGAGAGTTTAGAATAAACCATTTTGTCGTATCTGTTATTGAAATCCAACACCTGAGAGCAATTGCATGAGATTGCACCTTTTTTCGGCTTCACAGGTTGGAAACAGACTACAAACACTTTCCTCTCTGTTGAAATCATGTTTTCATTCTTCAATATCCCTTCATTGACCTTCACCTCTCCAATAAATAGCTTGTATACAGATGCTCCACTATCAACTATCAAAGAACAGCTAATAGGTCTGTCTAGAACAATCTGCACACTTATTAAACAATTAGCACGAGAGAGGTACCCATCCCTTCACAATGATTGGTCGTCCAAGGTCATCAATCCTCGGAACATCAATCCATTCTCCTTTTGAAAAATCAATTGGTTTTTCAATGGATTGATTTGAAGTAGAAATTGCTATTGATTTAGAAAGTGATTTGGGTTTCCAAACACGTTCAGAGTTTATTTTAGATTTTGTTGAAATTGTTTTAATTTTTGACTTTTCAGATTTCTTATTTGAAACCTGCTTCTGAACTTTGTTTGGAATCTTCTCAGACTTAACTGATGAAGACCCAGGTTTTGAGTTATTCTTAGGCTTAGCCTTCGAACTCCCCCTTACCTCAGCAACCCTATCACAATCTCCATTTTTATTCAAAGCAATTTTGTTGCGATTGTCATACACAACAAACTATTTCCCCTTTTGTTTATTGGTTTGGTTTGGGGCTACAGGCCTTTTGACATTGCCTGAATTTTTAGCAAATTTCACTTCGGTCTTTTTCTGTTTAACATACGGACAGGAAGCAACTAAGTGCCCACACTCTCCGCAGTTATAACAAGACCTATACTCTTCAAAATCACATGCATATCCATCATCCCAATACCAGTAGGGACAATAAGCAGCAATATGACCAACTTCACCACATTCAAAACAGCTTCTCCGTTCAACATAACGATGAGAATACTGTGGTGAGTTGTCTCCCCAGTAACCATCAAATCGAGAGGTATATGAATAATCATAATAGTCATATGATCTAGATGAAAAATTTCTTGAATTCTTTTGATGAGAATTTTTCATCTGATCATTTCCTTTCGATTTGTTTGGTTTCGGTCCTTTTACTTTAGAACCTTTCTTGTTTTCAACATTTTTATTTTCAACATTTTTCTTTTGATCCTCATGTTGGTTAAGATTTAGTTCAAACGACAAATGACCAAATTGATTTTTAAATTGATTTAACAAATCGATATTATCAACATATATACATTTGAGTAAAGATTGTTCGATATTATCAATTGGAAAATCTTTATTGAGAATAAACTCGTCATGTCCTTCCAACATATAAGATCCTTCCATTCCATTAGGAAATTTAAATATGGTTTTCTCATCAGACTCAGGTTCTGAAGTGACTACCACATTTTCAATTTTCTGACTAGAATCGGACTTCACCTCAGAGTTTGAAACATCAACACAAGATGTTGTGTCTTTCAACTTTGAAGTGGTGTTATTTATTGAAAAGCTTTTATTCATTTCTATCATTTCTTTCTTTAAAGATTCAATTTTATTTAACAAATCTTTTTCATTCTTTTCAAAAACTTTATTTTGGTTTTTACAATTTTCTACTTCATTTGCTAGGTTCTGTTTGTCCTCAATAAGTGTCATCAATTCACATTTCAAATTGACACATTCAGAACAACTAGCACAGTCAACACTAGATCTTATCTCATCATCTGATTTATTACCATTATCAGATATAGCATCAACTTTTGAGATGTCACTCTCTTTTGATTCACTCTGTTCTGAATCTGTATCAGAACTCAAGACACTCTCTGACAATTCACTTGAATCATCATTTCTCATATGTTTGACTAAACACACAACATTTCTTTGAACACCTACACTGTTAACACACTTGTCAGCATGTACCATTTCATCATTCGGTTTCGGTGTCATTGGAAATCCCCAACTGTTGTCAACTTGAGAATTTTGTCTCTGTAATTGCTGTCGTTCAGCTTCTATTATAGCTCTTATCTGCTCATACGTTCTTGATATGGTCAAGTAATTCATCATTTTTCCAACAAAAATATTTCAAAGAAATAGCTCTTATCTGCCCTAAATTCTACGTTCGCCCCTGGTAAGTCTACTTTCGCCCACTTTTGTTGACCCGAAGGTAGAACAGTAACCAGAATGTAGAATATCAACTAAACCTTTTCCACGTTCGCCGGAAATGTTTCACTTTCGTCCACTATGATTCCACTTTCGCCCGCCCGATGAACCGAATGTGGAATCTGTCACCCGAATGTGGAAAATTCTAACACAACAACCTAGGTTCGCCCTGAATAAAGCTACGTTCGATCAAAATTCACTCAGGTTCGCCCTATATGGTCCAGGTTCGCCCCATACTCTCTAGATTCGCCCATTTTGACTTTGAAAAACGGTTACACTTTGAAAAATGGTTATTTTGATCTGAGATTTTCAAAAGTTTATAGATTTTGATGATCTTTATCAGGTTTTGATTCAGAATTGATTTGGAACAACTTTAATTCTTGGAAAACATGATTTTATCACAAATTCAATTCGAAATCCTTGAAAATCACTCAAAAACCATTTTCAATCAAAAAACAGATGAATATTGATCAAAATTAAGTCCAAATCAGCTTTGATATTATCAATTTTGTTGTTGTATGATCCTTATGGCTCTGATACCACTTTGTAGTTGAAAGAATTTAGCTAAAACAGGATGTAATGATCATACAAGTCACAAATCCAAGTGCGGAAACCCTAGATATGAACAAAATGATAATATGCAAATCAAAACACGTAAAACATCATTTTAATCACCATTTTATAGATTAACTTCAATAAAACTTGTTTACAATTGATTCACACGTTAATCTAACTCTCACAAACACATTCACAATCTAGAGCATAACCTGACCTCTTAACACACACTTTCCAAAACTATTCTTCACATTCAAAATGAGCAAAACCTATTTATAAGGTCTTCACATTCGCCCATAGTGAAGGTACGAATGTGAAATCTTTCCACATTCGCCCATTTCTAAGGTACGAATGTGGAGTCTTGTAGATGCGTTTTTGCGACTAATGATTAGATGCGTTAACATGTGTTAGATGTGGTAAAAAGGGCGAAGGAAGAGAAGATTGGGCGAAGGTGAACATAGAATGGGCGAAGGTAGAAGTCAGTTGGACGAATCTGGAACAGAGACTGAAGGAAGACACATTCGACCATACAATATGGGCGAATGTGGAATAGGCTCACATTCGACCAATGATAAGGGGCGAATGTGCAGCTGCTATAAATAGATTTTGGGTTTTTGTAATGTTAAGCGAGTCATTTAGAGTGTGTGTTTTTGGTGTGTGTTCCAGAGAGGTCTGAGAGTGTTAGTTTGTGTTCTAGATTAACTGTAATCAATCTGTAAGCAATTATTTGAAAGAGTTAATCTATGAAAAGCTTTTAAAATGACTTTGAATGTGTTTTGATTGAGTTTATATCAGTTTGTTCTAAGCTAGGGTTTCCGCACCTGGTTTAGCAACTTGTATGATCATATAATCCTGTTTTAGTGTCGAATCCTATCCTCTACAAAGTGGTATCAGAGCGTAGAGGATCATACAACAACAAATTGATAAACTCAGAGCTGATTTGGACATTATTTTCATCAATTCACATCTGTTTTTACATAAAAATGGTTTTTGAGTGTTTTTGAAAGAATTAGAGGTGATTTTGTGGTTAAAATTCAAAATTCCAAGTATTAAAGTTGCTCCAAATCATCTCCGAAGCAAAACCTAATCAAGATCATTCAAATCCACAAACTTTTGAAAATCAGTGATCAAAATAACCGTTTTTCAAAGTGTAACCGTTTTTCAAAAGTTAAAAATGGGCGAACCTGGTGTGTGTGGACGAACGTGAGTGTTTTAGGTCGAAGGTGAGTGATTTTCTGGACGAACCTAAGAGTTTGAGGGCGAACGTAGAGTTTTTCACTTAAATATTTTACATTCGGGTCATATTTTTTACCTTCGGGAGATCGGGCGGACGAACGTGAAACTGAAACGGTCGAACCTAGGTCATTTTGGACGAACGTAGAAACTTGTTAGTGTGTTTTTACATTCTGGTGAGATTTCACATTCGGGTGTATCTTTTTGGGCGAATCTACTCCAAAAAGGGACGAATCTGAAAGTTTACTGGGCGAACCTAGGACAGTTTTTGGAAAATTTTTCTAAGTGTTGAATTTCTCGAAGTGCGTGATTATGTGGCGTTATCAGACTACTCCTACACCACCAACTACACAACCACAACAGCAGGTGATGGATCCATGGACAGTGGCAGCACAGAAGACGAGCACACAGTCTTCGCAGCCGATTAATTACATGACTCAAAGTGCACCTCCAGCACCACAGTCTGACTACTGGGGAGTAGCAGCAGCGGTGGTAAACACTCAAACTACTAATGCTATTTCCACACTGATTAATGATTTGTCTTCAGGTAGCGGGACTAGGCCACCGAAGCTTATGGAGATTCAAGAATACAATCAGTGGCAGAAAAAGTTCAAGATACACTTGGAAGGCATGGGAGTGGAAGGTGCTGAAGCATGGAACATGATTGCTAAAGGTTACACACCACCAGTTCTGGAGAACACAGGTGAACCAGTGCCATTGGAGAGCATGGCTGAGGATGTGAAAAAGAAGTTTGCTGTGGAAAAGAAGGCGTTTTCCCAATTGACGCAGGCAATCACAAATGATCTTTTGCATCAATTTGGGACTTGCACAACTTCTAAGGCACTGTGGGATATGCTTAAAAGGAAGCATGATGGAAATGAGAAGACTCGAAGTTTGAGAACGGAAGAGCTTGTTAAGGAGTTTGAGAATTTTTCTTATGTTGGAAATGAAACTTTGAAAGAACTAACTCCTAGATATAATCATTTGATATCTGAATTGTCTAGCTATGGTATACAGATCCCTATGGCAAAGCAGGTTGACAAGTTTGCAGAAGCTTTACCACCAAATTGGGATCAGCATGTGGATGTTCTGAAGGAGAAGGATGCTTATCAATACTGGTCTCTTCAGGAGTTCATTGAGAAGCTGGAAAACAAGGAATTGGAAGAGAAGAGGAAGGCTAGGAGAGCACAGATTCCTCAGAATCCAAACTTATACTTTGGAGGATCTTCAGTTCCAGCAAGTTCAAGTTCTGGAGGACTAGTTACACCACATGTTGCATGTATATCCAATGCTGTAGAATCACCTATTATTAACTACCATCAACAAACTTCATCTTTATCACAACCACAACCACAAGTTCCATATCAATATTCATACATTCCACCATTCTCCCCAAAGCAACAAGCAGCTTTCTACACTGCTAGTCAATCTCAACCACAACCAATGAACCAACCTAACCAACAAACGGTGGTTTTGGAGACTTCCAATCTTGGAAATGTGACAGTTGAAGTTGCTCAGCAACACATTGCATTAGTCTCTGCAATGGTTTCTTCCTATAATGGATTAGTTGCTAGTCAAATTGGTAATAACAATTTGACCAATGAAGACTACGCACAGATTGACAAGGAGGAGATGGAACTCATTGATATTCAATGGGCATTTGCGAGCATAATGCGAAGAGCAACGGAGTTTATTGAGAAGACAAGTAGAACAGACTTGGGAACTTCTCCTAACACAACCTACGGGTTTAATAAGGAGAAAGTGACTTGTTTTAACTGTGGAGGTAAAGGTCACTTTAAACGAGAATGCACCCAGCCACCAAAACAAGGCAATAGGAATCCATTCAATGCCACCTATCAGAACCGTCAACAACAAAACCAAAACCAAGTTTCTTCCCAAAACAACAACAACAATTACCAAAATCGTCAAAACAACTTTAATAACAACCAAAATAGACAACCAACCACACCAAACCAGACACAAAACCAAACACCAAACAATACTAACCGAACAGTCATACCAATCACTACACCAAATGAACAACAGAATACCAATCAAGCATTGGTTACTCAACAAGATGAGAGGTTTGACTGGTCGAGTATTCAGATAGGTGTTGAGGAAATCACTACTGGGGGAAATGTGGCTTGTGTTGCATATCAGGTTGATCTTGAAGATTCTGTGACGATGGAGGAGAAGGTTGAAACCGAGGTTGATAGTGATGAGTCTGAGGCTGAGATGGATGGGGATTTTGAACCTGTTAAGGTTAATGTTGAGGTTGAGAATAAAGAGACAAATTCTGGAGTTGTGATTGATACTGTTTCTGACATTCCTGAGGAGTGTGAATCAGTCTATTCTGATTCAGACAGTGACTCGGATACTGAAGCAAGTGTTAATTCTCTGGATGAAGATATCGATCAGTTGCTTGCAGAAGCGGATTTTCTGATGACTAGGAAGTCGTGCATTGCAGATGATGCTTTCACAAAGATTGATTATTCCAGATTCTTTGCAGGAAAGGAAGCTCATTTCGCATTAATGGCCATGACTGACCCGCCAAAACCTGTAAGTTCTGCATGTAGTACTGATAATACAAGTGAAAAATATTGTGGGACATGTGATAGATTGACTGAGGAGGTTAAACAACTCCGTGTTCAACGTGATAGTGCTATCATGAACAGTCAATCTACTCGCAAAGAGTTGAATGCTTTTAACAAAGTATTAGATGGCTACAAAAAGGACATTTCCGACTTGAAAAACACTCTATCTTTAAAACAATTGGCAATTAACAACTATATCAATGAAATTGAAAACACCAAGTTGGAAATGGCTGCCATCAAATGCTTTGCTGAGAAAGTAAACAAAAAGTTGGAAAGCTACAAGAATATTGCTTATGTGGTAGACCACATCATTGATGATAAAACCACCAATTATCGGGCTGTACCATCTCCGGTTCTCTTTGAAAACCATAATTGTCACCAAGTGACACCGGAGAGTTCGGTAAAATCTGACTCAGCATCGGAAAATGAATCTAATACTTCAAGTATTGGTGATCCAAATTCCGATGTTAGACCGATTTTGGGAATCAATGATGAGGGTGTTACTGCTGAAAGTGTTGACTCAGACTCAGAGAGTGATGATACTGGGTGTAACCAAACTGTTAATGCATGTGAAATTCCAAAAGAAAATCACATCATTACAAATGAACCAGTTTCATCATCTCAAATTGTTCCGATGAGAAATGTTCATCATGTGAAAAAGTCTGAGAAGAATGTTGCGAAGAAAGATTTTAATGTGGTTAAGAAAGATCTTGAAAAGAATGATAAAAACGAACAATGTGACAAACCTCTCAAGGTGTTTTATCGGATGGAAGGATCCGATAAGATCATCTCTGACGAGGACTTTCCAATTAAAAATGCCAACTATGCTAAAATTGAAAAGATTTGGCAAGAAAGTACTATTTGGTTCCCTAAACATGAGAGAACAAATGAAATTCCACCAGCTTTGTTAAAGAAGTTGTATTTGGATGTTCCTCAAGAACCAAAGGTCCATGTCACAGAGTTTGTTAAACCCAAAAACAGAGCTAATGGTTTCAATGAGCCTACTTACTCAAAAGGGCCACTCCCTGAGAGTTTAAGGAAGCAACAGTACAATGATCAATATCCTGTTAGATCATTTGCTCAACCAAATGCTCCAAATGTTTTTGAAGAGTACCGTGCGTGCTTTAAATGTGGGGAACGAGGGCATTTACTTGCTCAGTGCCCATATGTAAGGCACAAGAGGCACGAAGTTGAAGTGAGGAATTCTATGAGAAAACCGATTGATCATTATGTGCCACCTCATAGGAGAGTTGTTCCTCAACAACCACAACCATTTTATAATCATAATAATTTTCAAATGAGGAACACTCGTCCAATGCACTATGATAGAAGGAATCGGATTGCGATGGAAAACTCGTGGAGGAAGCCTGTGGTGAACTCAACAATTGATAGGCAAAAGGTTTCACCAAAACCGATTGTCAAATCAAATGTTGGACCTAAGTCTGTTAAATCAGATAAGGTTACCAAGAAAGTTACATTTGCTAACAATGTTCAAAAACCAACTGAGAACCCAAAGTCTCAGATTCGTATCCTGAAAAGGACTGAACAATCTTGGACACCCAATGGTACTCCAGGAGCCTCTACTTCAAAAGTTAATGAGAAAAAGGATCAAAAAGTTGTTAAAAATGTTTGTGAAAATGTTATTGTGAAACCTGATGTTGAAAGACCCAAGACTCAGGCTTGGGTCCCCCGAAAGAACTAACTGATTTACATTTTGTGTGCAGGGAGCTTCAGCTGGCCCTATTAGCAGTCTTTGGATTGTTGATAGTGGAGCTTCAGGCCACATGACAGGGGATCTTGCGTTGCTGTTCGACGTGAAGAACATCAATGGAGGGTATGTAGCGTTCGCAGGAAACAAAGGCGGATATATCACAATGGAAGGGAGTGTGAGCAATGGGATAGTGAGTTTCGAGCGGATTTCGTATGTGAAGCAGATAGACTACAATCTGTTGAGTGTCAGTCAAATTTGTGACAAGAAATTTACTGTGCATTTTGATGACAAATCCTGCTATATTCTGAAACCGGGCTTTACAATTCCTAAGGAGTGGAAAATGTTGAAGGCACCTCGCGTCAACAATCTATACATTCTTGATATGTCCAAGGCGATGACATCACAGGGGCAGATAACATGCTTTTTGTCCAAGGCGACTGAGAAAGAATCGATAAGTGGCACCGAAGAATGGGACACATTCATCTGAAGAAAATGAATCAACTCGTGAGAAATGGACTTGTCGATGGAGTAAACGTGAAACATTTCCATCTCAATGACAAGTGTGTGAGTTGTAAAAAGGGGAAGCAACACAAACAGTCCCACAAAGTGAAAAAGGTTAACTCTGTTGAGATGCCACTAGAGCGATTGCACATGGATCTTTTCGGACCGGTCAAGCGCAAAAGTCATCTTGGAGAGCTTTATTGTTTAGTCGTCACTGACGATTACTCAAGATTTTCATGGGTGATGTGTTTGCAGAATAAAAGCGACACTTTTATAAATCTAAAAGTTCTGTTCACTCGATTGGAGAATCTCTATAATGTGAAGATAAAGAGAATTAGGAGTGACAATGGGACGGAGTTCAAAAATGCCAAGATGGATGAACTTTGTGAAAACAAAGGAATACATCATGAATATTCGGCTCCGTACACCCCTCAACAGAACGGTGTTGCTGAACGAAAGAATAGGACTCTAATTGAAGTGGCTAGAACAATGCTTGCTGATTCAAATCTTCCAGTAATGTTTTGGAATGAGGCGATCTATGCAGCAAATTACACACTTAATCGGGTTCTAACAGTGAAGAAGTTTGGTAAAACATCTTATGAGCTGTTACACCGAAGAAAGCCGAATTTAGAGTATCTAGAACCTTTCGGGGCGCCTTGCACTATGTTGAATCCAAGCGAAAAGTTTAGTCCTAAAGCCGAGGAGGGTTACTTTGTTGGATATGCAACCCCGCTCAAACGGGTATACAACAAGCGAACTCGTCGTGTGGAAGACTGGGCTAACGTGGACGTTCAACGATATACTCAAAATATTCAAGGCACGGGTCCTGATTGGATGTTTGATTACAAAGATTTCTTTGAATCATTCAATCTAGATAGCTTGGTTGAAGAAGCTGTTATTAGATTACTTTACGAGTGTGAAAATGCAACAACTTCACCGTTGGTGCGTCCAATCACCGTGAACCCCCTACCAGCTTCTAATGATACCAATGCTCCTATACAAGAAGAAGAAATTTTTCAAGAGGCTTCAACTTCATTAGACACTTCAGAATCTGAAGATGAACAATTTGAAGAAGCTATTCTTGATCAAGCTGAAGAACCAGAGGCACCGCCAGTGAACCCAACTCCAAATTCAGATGTGGCTTCATCATCGAATACGGGTCATGATCTGGACGCTGTAGAGAACTTGACTGTTCAGACGGGTGTGCAAGTACCTAATTATCCGGAATCTCGGATTCATCGTATTCACCCGCTGGAGCAAGTTATCGGTGATCCTGGAAGTAGTGTTATGACCAGAGGGCAGCTTAAAAGCGTTAATTCGCCAGAGAGTTTTGGTGCTTTAGCTTTATATGCCAAAATTCAACAATCTGGTAGTCAAAATGATTGGTCGTTTGCGTGTTATGTGTCGCAGGTAGAGCCAAGGACATACAAGGACGCTTTGAAGGATGATGCCTGGGTGGAAGCTATGCAGGAGGAGTTATTACAATTCCAGAAATTGGGAGTGTGGACGCTCACGGATTTGCCGCCGGATAGGAAGAAGATTGGCACCAAATGGGTGTTTAAGTGTAAGAAGGATGATCGTGGGGTAATTGTTCGTAACAAAGCCAGATTGGTCGTGCAGGGTTTCCATCAAATCGAAGGGATTGATTATAATGAAATCTATGCACCGGTAGCACGAATCGAAGCTATTCGGATGTTCCTCGCATTTGCTTCTTATAAGAAATTCAAAGTTTATCAAATGGACGTGAAAAGCGCATTTTTGTACGGGAAAGTCAAGGAAGAGGTGTATGTCGGGCAGCCACCAGGCTTTGAGGACCCAATCCACCGGGATAAGGTCTACGTGCTGAACAAAGCTCTTTATGGTTTGCACCAGGCTCCGAGGCAGTGGTACGAGGAGCTAAGTACATACCTCATCTCCAAAGGATTTAAGTGCGGCCTCGTCGATTGCACCCTCTTTACGAAGAAGACGGGAGATGACTTGCTTCTAGTACAGATATATGTTGATGATATAATATTTGGTTCTACTAACGAGCTTTTATGCAGGGAGTTCGAAACTGTCATGCAGGAAAAGTTCGAAATGAGCGCAATGGGGGAGATGCAGTTTTTCCTAGGCTTGCAGGTGGACCAAAGACCCGACGGGATCTTCATTCACCAGACGAAATATGTCTCCGACATCTTGAGCCGGTTCCAGATGGAGGACTCAAAGCCGATGGATACCCCGATTCAACCCAATCACGGGATTGGAGTGGACGCTAAGGGGGAGCTGACGGATCCTTTTACATACAGAGCAATCATCGGATCTCTGATGTATTTGACGGCGTCTCGACCAGATATTATGTACGCAACGTGTCTCTGTGCCCGTTATCAATCGAAGCTGAAACAAAGTCATCTGACGGCGGTCAAGCGTATCCTTAGATATCTGAAGGGTTGTCCCTCAAAAGGACTTTGGTACCCTAATGATGATAATTTTGATTTCATATCTTTTAGTGATGCAGATTGGGGCGGCTGTGACAAGGATAGCAAATCTACTACAGCTGGTTGCCAGTTTTTCGGGAGCAGGTTAATCACCTGGCAATGCAAGAAACAGACTTCCGTAGCACAATCTACCTGTGAAGCCGAGTACATTGCAGCCTCGAGTTGCTGTTCGCAAGTACTTTGGATTCAACAACAAATGGTGGATTACGGTTTGCAGTTTCTTAAAATCCCTATTTACTGTGACAACGAAGCCGCAATTGCATTAACTAAAAATTCAGAAAATCATTCTAAAGCGAAACATATCCGGATCAAATATCATTTTATCCGAGATTGTTACGCTAAGGACTTGATTGATATGATCAAAATTCATACTGACTACCAACGTGCAGATTTGTTTACTAAAGCTTTTGATCGTTCACGCTTTGAATATCTTTTAAAAGTAAACAATATAAAGGAAAAACAGGACTAATCGGCACCTCGGTTTATCGTTTTTTAGTTTTTAGTTTTTATATTTTGCTAATTGGGAATTTCTCTTTACTATCGTAATCCTCAAAGAAGTTGATGCTTTCGAGGGGATTGTTTAATCCTCAAAGAAGTTGATGCTTTCGAGTGGATTGTTTCTTTTAAAATTTTGTTTTTATTTTGTTTTTCAGAAAAATGAAAATCCAAAAATATGTTCTTTATTTTAGGGGGAGCCATTTTATCAGAAAAACCAAAAACATTATAAAAATTCAAAAAGACCTAAAAATTAGAAAATCAAAATGATTTCCTGGTAAAAAAGAGGAAATGATAGTACATCAGTGGGAATCTGACACAGGCTAAAGAATTGTATAGTTAATGAGGCGTGTGTTGATTACGTGTGATATGCTGATAGGCTTCGTAGACTAAATATTGCGTGCATTAGTGATACAAACATAACGAACTACGCGTTCGTGGCTGAACACCTCATGGGCATATGGTCTTAGTACCGTAATTTCGTTTGATAGGATTGCCAAAATCTGAGGTTTCGGGTCGTTATGTTATGGTTATCCGGGATATTCTGATAAACTTTTGTCGTATTGATTTACGGACCTAGTTTTATCAGAATATTTGCTAAAAGAGCTTAATTGCCAAAACCGGAAGTTACCGAATTGAGGAACTTTATGTTTTAATTGATCATAGATCATTATTACATCATATTGATCATCTGATGCAAATCAGTGATTAATATCAGCCTCAACCTAGTGTATACGCACATGTTACTTTGTTGCATTCATTTGCTGACCTGTACACCTCTGTGCTATATACTTTGTAACTTTTACGGATAACTCTGGCATAATCACGCGTTACGACGAAGCTTTGTGCAATTACTTGATACGGGAGTATGTCGTGTGTGTGGGCACCACATCGTGTTAGTCTAATACACTTAACTCGTATCATTTTAAAGCATTGCGTAATTGTCTGCATGTGAGCTTACGTGGACCACAATATCAGCAATTGCCGTATCACATACTGTTTCTAATGATAATATTCAACAAAAAGATCAACGCTGTGATCAGATTTCTCAGAAAACTGATATGATCCTCTGACCGGATTTCACAAAATGTTTACTGTTTTCATTTACTTTGATGCATTTTATTTTGTTGCACTTTACTTTTAATGTCAAAAAGATACAAAATCCAAAAAGATTTTAGGTGTGTTTTGATAAAATTTCAGAAAAATCCAAAATTTTTGCATTTCTGCTTTATTTTTGATAACCGGGGATGCTTGATAGTCAATTTCTGAGATTTGACAACACCATCTGGGCTTTGTATCATTCTAAAAGTAAAAATTTGTATTTTGGAAGCTTAACGGATTGAAAAATGTTGAACGGGATTCGAATTTGTAATTTGGCAAAATTTTTCAAAATTTCCATTTTACATTCGCCCTTAATTTGGGACGAATGTGGAATTTTTGTTCACCTTCGGGTTGTTTCTTTTGGGCGAATGTAGCTTTTACACCACAATTCACTTTCGGGTAAAACGGTTTTACCTTCGTGCCATTTGTTTGGGGCGAAGGTGGAAAACTTGTACCTTCGACCAAATGAAACGGGCGAAGGTGGAGGCTATATATAAGCCAAACTTACATTCGACCCTCACTTACATTTTTTTCAAAATTTTTCTTCATAACCAGACCTTGTTGATTTTGAATTCTCTGCTTGTGCGTTTTGATCCTTGCATCTTACTGATCATTTTTATATAAGTTTTACAGGTAATGGACAAGGATTCAAGCCGGAATCGTTTATTTTATAACCGGACTTAGGGTTTTAGAGTTCTTGGATTTCCAGTGTTTCTTAATGATTAATGTTGATTGCAAATCATTCCATATCAGTTTTAGGGGGAGAAGGTTTAAGGAATTAGGTTTTAATCATTGTTTCAGCATCGATTGATCAATTGAAAATAATAAACCCTAATTTCTATTGAAAACTGATATAGAATGATAACTTAGGGCAATTGATGCTAAACGAAGCTTAGTCGGTCATGTTAGGATAGATTCTAATCAAAATTAAAGGTTAATAACATGATTTTGAAAATTTTAAAATTTTGGTCAAGAACAGGTTTACCTTCGGTCTATCGTTTGGACGAAGGAGGAACCAAGTGGACGAAGGAAACACTAAACGGGCGAATGTATCATTTTATTCAAAATATTTTTACATTCGACCAGAAATTTACACCTTCGGCCATAATAACTTACATTCGACCATATTGATTGGGCGAATGTGAAATTCCAAAAAACCTAAAATTTTGAATTTTTGACGATTTCGTGTTTTGACGTTTTATTTTGATTTTATCTTTCAGATGGCTGAAGAACAAGCAAATGTTGATATTCCTGTGGAGATTGCAGTGACTGATCCTATTCCAGAGACTGTACAAGAAGGAGAATCATCAAGCGGTACTAAATGGCCCTTTGAGAAGACTCATAATTGTTGTGCGTATCTTGGAGACGTGGAGAAGAATGTGGAGTTCTCTGAGATCATTAAGTTTCTGAAGAGATACAGAGTGGTTTATGCTTTGGCCACACCAACTATTATCTACAAGGATATAGTTGAGGATTTTTATAACAATGCTAAGTATGATTACTTTGATAATCAGACAATCATTAAAAGCAAGATTCAGGGAATGGAGATGTTTATTACTGAATCAGATATCAGAGAAGCTCTCCAGATCCAGTTTGAAACAAGTGAAGATCGAAGGGAATTATCCTGGACTGAGCAGAAAGCCTGTTTCCTGAGGATGAAATACAAAGGACCGATCACTGATGGTTCCATTTACAAAGGGAAACTGGGAGTACAGTTTAAGTATTTTGCTCATGTCATTATACTGGTGTTTGGATGTGTGAGTGGAGGATACGGCGTGATGAGGAAGAGTTTGAGCTCGTTAATGGTTGCGTTGACTCTCAACAAACCATTTAACGTTGCTGGGATGATTTTAGATCACATGCTGGAAATGTTGAAAGGATTGAAGAAGAAATACTTTATGCTTTATCCTAGATTTCTGATGATGATCTTCGATCACAAATATCCAAACTTGAAGAAGGATCCAACACAGATACTTGCTATGGATCATATGAATGTTAGAACCTTGGTTAGAATGAAAGGTTATAAAGGTGTGCCTGACAATGAGAGACCACCTTACAGAAGATTGTTTGGAGCCTTGGCTAGAGAGGATTACATGGATCCTGGAAAGAATACAGCGAGGCATCCTGATAGTGACAGTGACAATGATGATCCGTTAGTTTATGCTGATGCAAGCACGAAGAGAAAGAGACAAGTTGTCAATCCCGGAGCCAAAGGGAAGGGTAAGGGAAAGACAGATCAAGGGAGTTCAAAACAACAAGTGGTGAGGAAGAAATCTACTGCTAAGAAGGGTACGAGTTTGGTAGATGAAGAGTCTGTTGATTCAGAAGAGACTGAGACTGAAGAACAGTGGGATTCGGATGCTGAAAATGTCCGGACTACCAAACAAAAGGCCACTTTGGTTGGTGAGTCTGAATCACTGAACAGATCAATAGAAGAAGCTAAGAAGAGCAAGCAGTCTGTTGATGCTGAAGATGAAGGGTTGACAGTAAATTTGGACGAGTTGAATGAAGGTGAAATCGTTGTGGTTAACTTGCCCAAACCCAAACACAAAACCATGGCCAAAAAGACAAGCACAAAGCAGCTTAGAGAGAAAGAATTAAACCTACTTTTGAAAGCAAAGAGATTGCCTGATGCTGGAACGTCATCTAAACAATCTTCACCAGCTGCTAAGAAGCAAAAGACTAAGGAGGCTACAACATTACCAGTGGATCAATTCAATATTGCCCTAGATAATGTTCTTAACATGTTTACACAGCCTCAGAAAGGAAAAGAAGCTGAGATTGAGCCATCTAAGTCTAAGTCCAAGTCAAAGAAAGTCACTGTGGATGACGATGTGATGAAGCAGGTGAATAAAAGAATGGATGATATGATGAAGATGCTAGTGGCTCAACAAGCTGAGATTGCCAAGTTTAAGCTGAATGAGGAGAAAATGCTTCAGATCGTTGTAGCTTCAAAATCTAATCAAGATGAGATAGATGAGAAAGTAAAGAAGCTTGAAGCAAAGAATAAGAAGCTTGAAAGTAAGTGTCTGAGAAACAAAAACAGATACAAGGCAATTAAAGAGGATAACAAAGAGTTGAAGGCTGAAAACAAACGCCTTAGTGAGCTGATAGATAACCTGTACAACATTGCACCTAAGCTAAAGGAGGGTGAGGAAGATACAGAGAAAGAGGCTGGACAGGTTGACTATGAACCATCTGAATCTGATAAAGAGGAAGATGAGGATGATGAGAATGAAGAATCGGATAAAAGTGATGATGAAGATGATGATAATGATGATGATGATGATGCTGAAGGATCGGGAAGTCAAAAGGAGGATGATAGTAGTAGTAGTGATGATAATGATGGAGGAGATGATACTTCTAAATTTACATTTGAGAAGAGACCACCTTCAAAGAAGAAGAAAGACACAGGTGAGTCGAGTTCAAAGAAGAAAGGAGAGAATGTTGATGATGAGACTGTGTTTTGGAATGAGAAGGTGAGGTCCTTGTCTGATGATGCAAAACAAGTATACAAGGACATGTTAGAGAAAAGAGAATGGACCATTGAGTTCACAGGTCGTTTTGCAGAAATATTCCAAACTGATGACATGCGATATGAATTGGAATATAACGATCCTGATCTAGAAGAGGGGGAAGTACCTGCGTCTGTGGCAAAGGAGATTTTAGATGGACTTGCACAGAGGGTAGGGAAAACGTTTGAAGAATTCATTGTTGATGAGTCGATTCCACCTATTCCTGAAAAGGATATTGGCAATCACTCTGATGATAAAGAAATCCCTGAATTTGAAGAAGTTGAGATAGAGGATATTACACATGAGGAATATCCACAATACTTCAGACAAAATGATGAAGATGTGGTGTTTCCTGATTTTACTGAAAGACATAATACGTCTGCAAAAAGAAAGGCAAAGAAAAGAAGTGCTGAGTTTGTTGAGAAAGTACTTGGAGCTGATTTGCCAGAATCTTCAAATAAGTCTGATGAGTTGAAAGAGTATTTGAAGAAATTAAGATTGATGGATAAAAACCGACCAAAGCCTGAAGCTCAAGGAAACTTCTATAGGTTTCATAATGCGAAGTTCAGAGGCAGAGCTCTTGGGTGGACATACTTAGGCAGGCTGAAGTGTTTAGCTGCTAAGTGGGAATCAGGAATCTTGTATTTTTACAGATTCATTGACTTGCTAACTCTACCGTACTGGGCGGTTAGAGATTTATGCAGATTCCCAATGTCAGGTGCTTCAGTGAATAATACTCATGTTGGTTGGTGTGCAGACAAATTGGTTTGGGAAAGTAGAACGAGATGGAACAGATTTAAACCTCAATATCCCCGGAGGAAAGTTCACAGGGATATTGATCCCAGAACCAAGTTGAAAAGGGTAACCTTGATTTATAAGGCACCTGAAGTTATGAGAAAGATACCTTTAATGCCTATGCCTCAACACTTCAGTGCTGACTTCATTTTCTGGTACTATGATTGGAGGAAAGCAGAAGCGGTGATCGTGTTGAGAGATGGAAAGGACAAATACAAGCATGTTCATGTATTTGATCCTATGTGGTTGATCAATTGCACCTTCGAAGACATCATCATGCTATTTTATAATCCGATTCATCATGAGCCAAACGATGCAGATCAAGCAAGGAAATACACACAAGTTGTGGGTGTTTGCTTTGCTTATGATATTAATGCTGGAAGTAATTTGGAGGGTAAGCTTGGCAAGAAGGTGAAGATGGCAAATGTGTCAAAGCCTGTGAAGAGAAAACTAGAGCCTGAGATGACGACAGAGCAGAAGAAACAGCTCAGGATCAAATTGCTAAACAAAGCAATGGACGAAGACAGAAGACGATCTAATCAATAGTCGAGGGGGAGTTTGTAGATGCGTTTTTGCGACTAATGATTAGATGCGTTAACATGTGTTAGATGTGGTAAAAAGGGCGAAGGAAGAGAAGATTGGGCGAAGGTGAACATAGAATGGGCGAAGGTAGAAGTCAGTTGGACGAATCTGGAACAGAGACTGAAGGAAGACACATTCGACCATACAATATGGGCGAATGTGGAATAGGCTCACATTCGACCAATGATAAGGGGCGAATGTGCAGCTGCTATAAATAGATTTTGGGTTTTTGTAATGTTAAGCGAGTCATTTAGAGTGTGTGTTTTTGGTGTGTGTTCCAGAGAGGTCTGAGAGTGTTAGTTTGTGTTCTAGATTAACTGTAATCAATCTGTAAGCAATTATTTGAAAGAGTTAATCTATGAAAAGCTTTTAAAATGACTTTGAATGTGTTTTGATTGAGTTTATATCAGTTTGTTCTAAGCTAGGGTTTCCGCACCTGGTTTAGCAACTTGTATGATCATATAATCCTGTTTTAGTGTCGAATCCTATCCTCTACAAGTCTTTCCACATTCGCCCATACTGATTCACCTTCGCCCTCTAGACTTTCACATTCGCCCACTTTAAGCTTTCTTCGACCTATATTATTCCACCTTCACCCAACTTGTTTGGTCGAATGTGTCTTCATGTTTAGGTCTTGGTCGTTTTCTGATTATCTAAACCTCCGACAATCAGTACCGGATCACTAGCTAGGGACATACATGAATAATGCACTTACAATCAGTCATTTGTTGTAGATACAACAATTAATTAATAATATTAGATGTTTTTGTAAGTCAACTAAAGTCGCGGTTGTTTTTTTAATACATGAAGAAGAAGTCGTGGTGATGATTAAATTTAATATTTACATGGACAAGTCTAAAGACGCGGATAAGGAATTCAGAAGACGCGGTAGCCTCTCCACGACTTTTTCTCAGTTAATATAAAAACGCGCCTTATTAAGACGCGGTTGCTGCCCGCGACCTTAAGTCTATATACCGCGACTAAAAGACCCAGTTTTGTACTAGTGACAGAAATTTACGTGAAAGTGAAGAAATCTTTTCGACGTTCTTGAATGGGGATATAAGTCCATCCTTGTTGGATTTGAAGCATGTTAGCCATTTGGACTTGAGCTGCAACAATTTTGAAGGGATGCAAATTCCCAATTTTATTGGTTCGTTTCCAAACCTAAGGTATCTTAACCTTTCATACTGTCACTTTACTGGAAGTCTCCTTCCTCAATTAGGAAGTCTCCTTCCTCAATTAGGAAATCTTTCAGAATTGCGTGTCCTTAGTCTTTCAAATAATAATAAATTAACAAATACGGGGAGCATTAAATGGTTAAGAAGTCTACGTTTGTTGCGTCACCTGAATATGAATCGTGTTAACCTTACCCTAGCAACCGATTGGTTTGACGTGATAAACAATCTGCCTTCTTTGGATCAATTACATGTGCATGGTTGTTGGTTCATACACCTAATTCATACAGTTCTTGAACCTGTTGTGGTTCAACAGAAACTGTATCGTCATAAACCTGATTCAAAGACCGGATCCTGGGATTCTCTCTACTATCACTGCTGCTACAACTTACTTCAACATGATTATTTCCAACCTAATTAAAACTTTTTTCAGCAGTTTGTTGAGTGTTTGATGAATCATCATTCTTATCAGCAACCTCAACAACATCTTGATTGCCATTTAGCTCCCACATGGTAATAAATTCAGATGAAATTCCAAATTTATCATCTTGTTTAATATTCCACTTAGCCTGCACATCAAACACTACATTTCTGCTTGTGAAAACACACCTCTTATCTGGATCATAAAGCCTATTACCACCCAAGGATTTGTTTGCATGGGACCACATACATCTGCATGTATTAGATCCAATACTTTTACTGCTCTTGTAGATGTACCAGGAAATGGAGCCGTGGTTAGTTTCCCATGCACACAACCTTCACACCATTCCAATGCCTCAACTTTGGTAAACCATACACTAATTGTTTGGAACACAAGTTTTGTAAACTCCTGTCATTCAAGTGGCCGAACCTTAAATGCCACATATTATTCATCCATAATGGTGGCAAATGACACTTGATTTGAGTTTGACACATCAAAGGGAAATGTGTTATTGTTTGCTACTGGAATTATGCAAACTCTCTCACCAGTATTTTCTTAATTATGGTGCAGGCACCATCATCGAAAATAAGCATGTGTCCTCCCTTCATTAACTGCCCTACACCTAGAAGTTAGAAGATTGTATTCCAAATCTTGTGCATACTATACATCATCTAATGTTTTATATCTTCCACCAGCCACTTCAAGATTGAGAGTTCCTTTCCCTTTCACAGTAATCTTCTTTCCATTACTCATTCTTACTCCAATTGTGCTTGTGCTATCAATGTTTTAGAACAATGACTCTTGTCCAGTCATGTGGTTTGAACAACCAATACAGAAATATAACCAAAGCTTTTCGAATGTTTCTTATTCAAATAAGTCAATGCCTTATACAGATGAGTACATAAGGTAAACAAAATTCAAATGAAACAAACTTAAAAGAAATAACAGAAAATCTGGACGATGCATGAGATCCAGAACAAACTCTTGACGCATGCATATTATTAGTACGAAACCATAACAACTTCAATGAACATAGCAACGGTAGGATTGAATTATTCTCCAATAATATGTAAGTTATGAGAACTCCAATTAAATATTTTTCTCTTTAATGATGGACTAAATGAACAATTTCATTGTATTTGTATTAAGACATTAACTAGATGAAATTTCCAAACCATGTAATCAAAGTTCAATTGAATTTAAGTTCCAGCCAAATTTTTAAAGTAACTGAAACATAGCATGGCTTTTTTTATTTTTAACACTTACAGCCACATTTCCAAGCATACATAAGACAACATTAATACAATGTCATTGAGATTTCTGTGCAAAAAAAAAAAAAAAAACTATTATAAGATCACAACATGAATTCTATTACATCAGGAAACAATACTTATGCATTACATCTTAAGCAATTTTCATCTTTATCTTTCTTATGATCAGTGGAGCCGACATCATCATATATCCCGTACTAAATCCTCCAAAAAGTAGACTTATTAAAATGGCTCTTTCAGATCCATCATCTTTTTTCTTCTCAACAGCAGCTGTCACATTAACATTAGGTGCCACACAGTCATAAACGTTTGTCAAAGGAAGTCCACAGAGTTTGTTGCCAATGAAGCATGAGTAATTGAAACTCTGTATCTGAGTACTTGCAGGATTTCTTCCTGATTCGAAGTTGGCAGGGTCTAGTGAAGCTTTAGAGTACAGGCTTTGAACAAACCTTCTTCGTTATAAAGGAAGCACCCAAATCTAAGAGTCCCATCTCAGCTTATACTAAGCTTTATAATAACCATGAAGCCGCGTGTCTCATTTTCTTTTTTTTTTCTTTTGTGGTCCTGGCATTGTTTGGTTTTTGTTTTTCTAGACAACACCACAATGAAATACATGCCCGGACAAGGAGAGAAATGCTTTACTTCATTTTAAAAAAAGGTCTTATTGTTGAAGGAAATCTACTTGCTTCATGGGTTGCAGAGAACAGAAACTGTTGCACATGGGTTGGGATTTCTTGTGATACCTTTACAGGCCATGTTCATGGTAGTAATTTGCGTGGGTTTCATGGTCTATTTTATAAAATATTTTGGATGGATCAGTACAAAACTTTACGTGAAAGTGAAGAAATATTTTCGACGTTCTTGAAAGGGGATATAAGTCCATCCTTGGTGGATTTGAAGCATCTTAACCATTTGGACTTGAGCTGCAACAATTTTGAAGGGATGCAAATTCCCAATTTTATTGGTTTGTTTCCGAACCTAAGGTATCTTAACCTTTCATACTGTCACTTTACTGGAAGTCTCCCTCCTCAATTAGGAAATCTTTCAGAATTGCGTGTCCTTAGTCTTTCAAATAATAATAAACTAACAAATACGGGGAGCATTAAATGGTTAAGAAGTCTACGTATGTTGTGTCACCTGAATATGAATCGTGTTAACCATACCCTAGCAACCAATTGTTTGACGTGATAAACAATCTGCCTTCTTTGGATCAATTACACGTGCATGGTTGTTGGTTCCCACATGAAGAACTCAAAGCTCCTAGCTCTAATCTTATGTCTTTTTCTGTGCTCGATATAGGTTTTAACCACTTAGATAGTATGGTAGCACAATGGATATTCAGTATGGCTAGCCTAGTTTTACTGGATATTTCTCTGTGTACCTTCAATGGACTTACTCCTGGTAATACTTATAGCTTCCAAAATTTGACTTCTCTCAAGTTTCTTAGTGCTGGTTTCACCAGTCCTTCTATTATGATCGTCTCTTTAGATATTTATGATTGTCATATTTCAAGTTCATTAGGTTTACCAAAGTTGAGGCATTGGAATGTGTGTGAAGGTTATGTGCATGGGAAACTAACCAGGGCTCCAGTTCCTGGTACATCTACAAGAGCAGTAGAAGTATTGGATCTAATACATGCCGATGAATGTGGTCCCATGCCAACAAAATCCTTGGGTGGTAATAGGCTTTATGATCCGGATAAGAGGTGTGTTTTCACAAGCAGAAATGTAGTTTTTGATGAGCAGGCTAAGTGGAATATTAAACAAGATGATAAATTTGGAATTCCATCTGACTTTATTACCATGTGGGAACTAAATGGCAATCAAGATGTTGTTGAGGTTGCTGATAAGAATGATGATTCATCAAACACTCAACAAACTGCTGAAAAAAGTTCTAATCACGTTGAAAATAATCATGTTGAAGTAAGTTGCAGCAGCAGTGACAGTAGAGAGAATCCCAGGATCCGGTTTTTGAATCAGGTTTTTGACGATACAGTTTCTTTTGAACCACAACAGGTTCAAGAACTGTATGAATGTGGTCTTTCTCTCTCATCCATGGAGCCCACATCTCATGAGGAAGCCATGTTGTCTCAAGAATGCAAGGAGGCTATGAAGCTTGAGTTACAAGCCTTGGACCTTAGTGAACTTACCAGAAGATAAGCAACCTATCAGCCTGAAGTGGATTTTCATGGTTAAATTAAATGCAGGTCGGGTGAATCAGAAGTACAAGGCTCGAATTGTGGCAAAAGGGTATGCCCAAGAATATGGAATCAATTATGAAGATACTTTTGCACTGGTTGCTAGGTTTGAGACAAATCGAATTATTTTGTCACTAGCTGCACAACAAGGTTGGAGTGTTCATTAGCTTGATGTAAAATCAGCCTTTCTAAATGGAACACTTCAAGAGGAGGTTTACGTTACTCAACCACCAACCTTTGAGATACAAGGGCAATAAGATACAGTTTACAAGTTACACAAGGCTCTTTATGGTTTCAAGCAATCTCCCAAAGCCTGGTATGATCGAATCAAATCTTTATTGTAGAGTAATTCTTATTCAAGAATTTCTAATGGCCAACTAGTTATGTCAAGAAGTGTTATGGGCAAGGGATAATTATCATATGCATTTATGTAGATGACACAATTTACACTAGCTCATCAGATTTATTAAATGATGAATTCAAGTCAAAGATGATTAAGGAGTTTGACATGACAGATCTTGACAAATTAAGCTATTTTCTTATCTTAGAGATTAATCAATCTGGTCATGGTATTTCTATCTCTCAAAAGAAGTATGCTACTGATCTGTTAAAAAGGTTTTGAATGTGGGGATGTAGAGATGTTGTGACTCCTCTGAATAGGGGTGAAAAGTTGTAGGGTGATGTTGTTGGGAAGGTTGATGAAAGGAAATTTAAAAGCTTGGTTGGTGGACTGATCTATTTAACTCACTTAAGGCTTGGGTTGGCCTTCTCTATTGGTTTCATTGCACGATACCTGCAAGCTCCTACTCCAGTCAACTTTGGGGCTGCTAGTGTTGGGATTCAGTGGTGTCAACTTTACTTTTTATCAAAACGAGTTTGATATATTTGTTATTAATTAAATATATAATTAACAAATGCATCGGAATATTTATAAAATATTAACACCAAAACTAACCGAACAGGATTTGGTTACAAAACATACAAACAAGGTATAAAATTATTTAATCTACCAATGAGATAGATATACCTGAGTGGTTAATAATAACCGTTTGAGACACCGAGGTACAACGAACTAGAGCTAGAACACGAAAACGAAACGTAACGAGTACGGCTCGCAAGGATGGGTGGTGGCGCCGTATGAAGAGGTGCACCTTATGCTCGATCAAAACAAAACAGCCGAATAAACTTTGGTTTGCAACCTTTTATTATAAAAGTGGGAATCTCTATATTTGACTTTTGTGACAAATGTGTGTATGTCTTTTTTTTATACGGATGATCAATAACATATATATAACACATTATCAAATCATGATTAGAATACAATTGGTTATTAGATAATCATGAGTTTAAAACAATCATTATCTCATTATCTAATCATATTCTAATCCCTATCGGGCCTCAAACTCAATACACACAGATCAAGTCCAAGACGCGATTTAGAGCCCCATACATAATTAAAAAAAAGGCAACCCGTTTATTAATAATAAATAAACTTTATATTACTTATAACCAGTATAAATATTAAAACCCGTTTTATCGATTTATATAATTATTCTAAATAATTATATGAATGGATTTCGTCTCGTTAATTATTCGTAATTACCAGTTAATCAAGTTAAGCGGATTTAATGTTCGTTGCCCAAGGTGTAACTCTTATGGGTCACAGCTCAGTCAGTAGCATTAAGTTATCGAGACCGTACATATAAATCTAACAGCTAGAAGAATCCTTAGATATGTGGCTGCTACTGTTGACTATGGACTGTGGTATAGTAGAGGTGAAGAAGTCAAGCTATTTGGTTTTTCAAATAGTGATTGGGCAGGATCATCAGAAGATCGCAAAAGTGTCTCGGCTTATGTTTTCTTTGTAGGAAACAATGCAATTGCTTGGAGTTCAAAGAAGCAGTCAATGGTTGCTCTTTCATCTACTGTAGCTGAATACATTTCAGGAAATAGTGTAGCTTGTCAAGCAGTGTGGATGAGGTAGTTATTGTGTGATTTGGGCTATAAACAAAAGAAGGCAACTGATATTTATTGTGACATTGTTTCGGCTATCTTTCTATCCAAAAATGCAGCATTACGCAACAGGAGCAAGCATATAGATATCAAGTTCCATTACATCAAGAGTTTAGTTGAATAAGATCAAATTGTGTTGAGGGCGTGCAAAACTGATGATCAAGTGGCTGATTTACTGACTAAACCTTTAGCAGCAGATCAGTTTTGTTATCTCAGGGAAGCCATGGGTGTTAGGAGGATTGAATTAAGGGAGGATACTGGAGAATAGTTCAATCCTACCATTGCTATGTTCGTTGAAGTTGTCATGGTTTTGTGCTAATAATATGCATGGGTTAAGTGTTTGTTCCTGGTCTCATGCATCGTCCGGTTTTTATGTTATTTCTGTTAATTTTGTTTCATTTTAATTTTGTTTACGTTATGTACTTCTCTATATAAGACATTGCCTTCTTTGAATAAGAATCATCCAAAAAGCTTTGGTTATATTTCTATATTTGCTCTATCACATATTTTATTGACGGCTCCACCCAAGTATGAGACTTTAAAACATTGACTCCAGTCACGCATGAGAACTTAGTAAACAACATCCACTAACGTTTAATTTTGAATCTTGTGTAACCAGTGTATTCGTTGGTAACATGAGTGATATACAACAAATTAGCGAAAGTAAAGCATGAAGAGGGGTTCAATATGTTAAAATATTTAAGTCTTCTAGCATGCATGAAGCTACTCGTCCATGACATTAAACATTCAAACCATAATAATAAAAGTAGATGAATAACACTAACATTTTGAAATGAAAACTTGTCTTCACGCCGAATTGTGAAAGAAAAAATTCTAGGAATTTCTCATAAATATCGTTACTTCCTTATTGGATACGTAGTATGCTTGTAATTCGATGCTGGTGTAAGTAAGACGTATTTCAGATCTATTGTTGATGAGTTATGTGCTATTCTACAGATAGTATGATGCGGATGTGTGGTTATCCAATGCTGTTTTGATGAGATATGGAAAAATAGGCTAGCCGGACAATAAAGGGACGACTACAATCAGCTAATAACCCTTTTCCAGTTCATGGATTCTATTTCCACTGGTAGAATGAAACAAGGACGCGATATTAAATATGCTAGAATTATGTCCCCTAAGATGTACTATGAGGCCACATGATCATTCATCAATATTTCAAACCAAAATAATAAAAAGAATGAATTAAAAAGTAGTCTTAAAATTATGTGTAGTCTGTACAGAAAAACGCACCATATGCTGCTAGTTTGAGGGTAAGAACCAAATTCTGTACGTAATGTTACAGCCTTATACCGATTCACTCAATCACTAGACATTTAGACCTGATCTTGAATAGTGTCCACTAAGATTTACGTCCGAATCACGTTTCTGATAATGCATCTATTTCATTTTATAATCATTCTTTTGCGTCTTAGCATTGTCTGATTCACCCAAGCCTTCTTTATCAAGTTTATTCTGAGTTACTAAAGATATAAATGATGTCCACAGATATTTACGTCCGATTCACGTTGCTATAATGCTAACTAGTAATATTTCCCGCGCGTTTCGGCGGGATTTCGCTGGCATCGATAGCATCGATCTGGTTTATGGTTGTATCTGTATTGGTACCAGCACTCGATTCAACTACTGAAAACAAAACTAAAAAATAAAGGTGTGATATGCTAAAAGACAACACTATGTGTTCTAAGTCGAACGAAACTATAAAACAAATACCAAAAACGATAACAATGAGCATCAATACTGCAATGATGCCCTCGTATCTCTCCCTGAAGTTGTGTAAATAGTATTTATTTACAATAGATTAAAGGTAATGTGAATCAAGGTTATTTAAATCCAGTACTTTTCAATTATACATACTGAATTAAGTTTATGTGTGGCAAGCAAGTCTCAACTATAAAGAACTTGGTCAAATCTTACAAAACTGGATCAGAAAATTATTTAGCTGAAAGTTGAAAATTTAAATCAACATAACCTTAAATTATGCAAGTTGGAATGTTAAAAACTGGACATTATCTACATTCTTTGTTTGTATTATATCCATTCTCATTACTGAACTCTCTTGAATCCGCTTTCCATCCATCTTTTTTTGCTGCAATAATAGGTTTAATGGAACTCTAAAAGAACCATCAATATAGCATTAGTAAATAACTAAATATGAATATATGATTAGAACAAAAATTATTACCAGATGGTAATCATATGGATGTTCCTACTTCGAAAGGACAAAATTACTTTGTTATAGCAGTAAAGTTTTCATGAGAGGATAAATTCAATAGTGATATAAAAATTACTACGTAATAAATATAAATTTAAGGGTTATTGGATTATAATAATCCAAACTTTCAGAAATTGGCCGGCATTAATCCGAACATAAGAATTTCCCCCTACCAGTCCCAACTTTCACCATATTTTCCTCCATCGAGCCTTCCTTTAACTTTTCTTAACTCAGTTAGTTTGTGCTGACGTGGCAGCTGACTAGGCACGATGACGTGGCACTTGTGCTGACGTGGCAACTGACATGGCACGATGACGTGGAACTTGTGCTGACATGGCACGATGTGGCACGCCAAGTCAGCAGCCACGTCAGCACAAATTCCACGTCATCGTGCCTAGTCAGCAGCCACGTCAGCACAAACTAACTGAGTTAAGAAAAGTTAACGGAAGGCTCGATAGAGGAAAATATCGTGAAAGTTAGGACTGGTAGGGGGAAATTCTTAAGTTCGAATTAATGTCGGCCAATTCCTGAAAGTTTGGATTATTATATTCCAATAACCCTAAATTTAAACAAAAGAGCATAAGTTTTGTGTTGTGTTTTAGATGATGCTTTAAATGTTTGATCACCCAATCACATGACAAATGATTAACATCACTTACTAAATAGATGATTAGGTTTGGTGTTGACATATCCAACCTATAGGAAGAATATGATCAAGGTACTAACTTCGTGAAATACTTTCAACCTAATCCAAAGTGTTGAAATTCAAATATAGAAGGTAACAGTAATGATAAAAATCTTACTAAATCACCAATGTATATAGGCACTATGGTCTTGGAACATAGAATGATAACAAAAGAAAATGCTATTAATATGAAATTTACCACTTTCACACTTAGAAGTGAGACCTCGTGTCAACCAACTTATCTTCACACAAAGTTACCTCACCGTAGAAGAGAATTGGCTCTTACGATGTCAACGCAACCACATTAATTTGTTTCCACAGTTACCCCATTTTTGACAAATGTTCTTTCAAAGTTTACTCAGTGTACTCCTCTGCTCTTCTAATTATTAAGACAACAATGTAAAAGAATCATTAAGTGAAACAGAGAGAGATTGAGACAGTAACTATGAATTTACCTCGCAGATTCAAGAATAAGGTGTGGCGAAGGGGTAATCATAGTCTAGAACAATTTGCTTAAAGGGTGTGCTGCAAAACATATAAAAGTTCAAAATGAGATAGGAACTTAGTAATACATTAAATTATTCAATTACTTCGTGTAACCTTATAAACTTCCGCTGGTGGTAGGGTTCGTTTTTCCAGCCAACTAACGGAATAAAAGCGAATTTCGGTTTCACTGCTCATCTGCTTAGAAACCACACAACCATCACCAAATGATATTTAAGCACACGTAAGTTGAAGCATGGGTGCAGTATAAGCAAATAATATGCAATAGTACACGATCATTGATCACAATATATGACAATTATAAGCAATATTCTGAAAAAATAATTTTTAAGGAATTAACCAAAGCCACACTTTTGTTTTATTAGCAGCACCATACAACCAATAGGCAACCATAGAATATAGCTCTCAATCCCAGCATCATCTTTTATAGTTTTAATATCTTAATTATACAAAACATATTTAATTGTGACCATAAATGGTGCTATTTTAGTACCACTTAAAAATATAATGCAGTCAAGACATAATAATCCAATTGTACACAAACAACCACATAACAGAATTGGCCAAGTAAATGGGAAAATGAAATCTAATTTACACCAACAACTACATTCTCTCTGTAAAGATGATGAAAGGATTAATCTAAACATGTAAAATGCAATGAATTTTGATTAAGCAGTTCAAAGCTAAGTAGCCTTACTAACCACAAAAAAAAAAATCTATTGAGAGTACAACTATCTAAAGAAGGATATTCTAAGTTTACATAAGAAATGGATCAAAATTCATAGCACGCAATTCGTATGTATATTCATGGCCTTATGTGGCTCAGATTGCACAGAAATACAATACTACCATGGCTGCAAGGGAGATTGCAAATGAACACCTGCCATTCTACAACCCTGCCATGCCATGGCGAGATCTTCATTCAATTTTAACAATCATCACAGCCTTGTTACAGCCAAGTTCTTCATCCCACTTTTGGTTAGGTATATAAACTTATTACGTGAACCACAAAAACCCTAGTCGATCAACAGTGTGAGTACCATCATGTAATCAACCACAAAAACATAGCAATTACCAAAAAAAATAGAGGGTTTACACCCAAAGAGGTTTTAGATGCGTCTACGCGCATCACCATCACTGAAATTGGAAACAGAGGGAACCAAATCGATGGTACCCCAAACTGTCACAACAGTAAAACCGTCAGCCCAAGCTAACAATAAAACCATTTGCTCTATGGTTACGCGTTTGTTATTGCAGCAAAACATTGGGTTGTTGGTAGCGAGTGACGGTGGTAAACGATGGTGGTGAACAAAGGCGGTGAATGGTCATGATGGCGGCTAGCGCCGATGCTGGTAATGCAGGTGGTTGTTTAATCGTGATAACCAACAATCGTTGTCAAACGATGCTTCCAAAAAGCAAAACAAATCCACAGATCTAAACACCACCAACCACAACCAGACGACACAACGAAACCACCATCATCACAACCACTATACCGACCACCGATAAGGAACACCTTCACGAAATCCTACGGCCACCACATCCAAGTAAAGAGAATAGATATTGTTTCAAATAGAGATGGATGATGATGGATTGTGTGTCATGTTTCATAGAAAGCAGAGCAATGCAAAACCAAGAAGTTGCAATGGTAAAACATGACAATAACACGTGGTTGTACAAATAGGCTATATAATGACACTCATGCACCTAGAAAAAACAAAGAATTACGAAATAGCCATGTCACTATTCATCTCAACTTTTCAATTACACATATAATAATATATACTAGTGGGAAACCCGCGCGTTGCGGCGTGACTATTAAAAAAAACAAAAAGTAGACAAAAACATTGAATCACGAACACGCGTGACGGCGAGTTAAGTCACCATATTAAAAAAAAGTTAAAACTTATCATACAAAAAGTTAAATAAGTCGAAACCATAACACAGCCACATAAAAAAGGAAACAAAAAACTAAAAACAAACTTTCATGACTTAATCTCCTATGCTTAGATGACTTTATATTATAAAACACAATTCTCTTTTAAACGAAACTTACATTCAAACATATATAAAAATAAATCCAATAAAGGAACTTCTCTTTTCTCTATAACATATGTTTCCATTGTCAATCCTTTCCCTTTAGGGTATTAGGAATACAAATTTTTATTATGATATTTGTATAGCACAAATTATCAAATAATACTTATCTATCAAACATCTAGAGTTTTTCTATTAATAATCATTCAACTAAATTACAACATATTAAAATCATCATAACAATCCGATATCAAATTTTTGCATATTACAATATGTTAAATACTTTTTGTAGAAGAAAATTCGTTTTCATCTAATTTAATCATGATAGTTGAAATAATTACATGAAACCTTTGATCGAAATTCATGATAAACAGAAACTTTTTTATCTGGTCATAGAATCCCGTAGACGTAGAGTTAACATCAGATTATGCATGTTTACGTGTATAAATATAACGTAATAATTGTAAAAGGCAAAGCATTACCTCATGATTAAAAACACAGCTTTCATTATTGGTTATAAATTTCTTATAGTATTATCAAGTTTATAAAAAGTTAACTTTTATAAACTATCTAATTCTATATAAATTATTATAACAAAACATATAGCATTATGAATTATTTTTTATATTTTTTTATTTAATGTGTTCAAAGTAATTGTAAAATTAAATGTCATGAGCTCTCGTAAACATCACTTAACTCTTGAATTCATTGTGATTAAATATGGTGTTCTAAAGACAAAATTGCCCTAAAAAAGTAGTTATTATTTGCATTGGGTGTTGTACCATAAGCAATTGAAGTTGTACCTCTTAAATTTTAAGAAGTCCTTGTCAAATGCTTTATAATATAGTATAGATATAACTAGTATTGAACCCGTGCTTCGCGGCCGGCGTAGTAATTTACAAACACATATTAAATAAAAAATCCAAACTATAAATCCATCACTTATCGTTTCAAGCTACAAGTTGACCCTTTTATAACAAAACTAGGCTATCTTCCCGTGTGATACACGGGTTGAACAATTTAAGTTGTATTAAGACATACAATAATAATAATAATAATAATAATAATAATAATAATAATAATAATAATAATAATAATAATAATAATAATAATAATAATAACAATAATAAAGAACAATTGCATGGTAAGTAATGTATCCAACTTCAAAGAAATAAAAATCTTTGACCAAATTAATCAAAAGTGACAAATAATAAAGAACAGCCGCAATTTAAAGTGATAGACCTTAGGATATGTTGAGAGATCAATAATAACAACGTTCCTGCAAAGCACTGCACACGTATCTCTTTGTGGGTGGAGATGATGATCTTGCCCGGAGCAACTACCGCAACGATGACATCGTACTGTGGAGTTTAATCAGAAAAATAAAAATGATCAGTGCAAGAGTTTTGGTTACAAAATTAAACAATTTGAGTATTAACTTCAATTTAATATTATTAAAATGCAGAAATCGAAAATGATAAATGGAAGATCATGAATCATCTTTAAGGAGAGGATGACTTATTAGGGTATCTTCAAAATGGAAGATCAGGCTCGATTTATAGAAAGGATTTGGTTTTTGTTAGGTTATATGAGCATAATCAGTAAAAAATAAAAATAAAAATTGTGTAAAGGAAGTCCATGTTTTGTTTAGTAACCGTAAGAATCACAACACATAAAGTTTTACATGGATTTCAATTCAGCAAGTAGATGATTGAAGTTAACGCCCCTTTTCTTTTTTCCTGCTGCACTGTTGATCCCAATCTCCCTCCTTCTCTCATCTCTTTGTCTCTATATATTTGTTTTGAAATCGTGTTACATGAAGAAGAAGTGGAAATTAGGCTTTACAAATAAGTTTGTTTCTAAAAAATTGGGATCGGTCATAAATATAGTCATAAAAGATCCACTTTTTTCTCAAAACTGGTTATTGGGAATGAGCGGGAAAAAAAAAAGTTAAAAGCCTCCATAAGGTGCCATGTGTCCCACAATTGCTTTCATTTATATATTATAGAAGATGTATATGTACATAATTCAATTCATGTAATGAAATAATCCAAGAGCTAACTAAATGCTCCAACTTTGACTATAATAGTTCGTGATGCTGTTGTAAACTACAAGAACGACTAATGTCAGTTTAGATTCTGAAAATAATTTCACATTCTTCGCGTTACCGGGTGGGTAAGATCGAAAGTTGCATTGCCACGTGAGCAAAAGAAATGTCCTAAAACTAATGAAGTCTATGCTAACAATATCTAAATTCCATTTATTAGAATCATCCTATGATAGAATCAAGAAACCATAATGATAAAAAGCCATTTGAATCTTCCAATGAAAGAATAAAAAACTACAATGATAAAAAGCTTACAACAGTAAGTTTTCCACACTTTTGGACATGTTGCAATTTCAATTTTTATAACATGTATTAGAAAACAGATTAATATAAAAAGCCTACTAAGACATTTTTAGTCTTAAATAATAGCTTAAAGATGATGCAAATAATGCTAACCACAAAATAAATTGCAAGATCTAATTAATTAACTACTACACTTAACACAAATCAATTAATCAGTCAAAATTCATAAATTTACCTCCTTTTGCAATTGACCAGTTATCAGTGTAGTCTAAGTAATTTCTCTAATAAATCTTGTTCTCCACTAAACAATCACACCACAACCATCATTTTCTTCTGTAGCATCTCCCTTATTTGCATTAAAGTCCTTCTTTTCATCATGTTCTTCCTAGATGACCCATACTTTACTTTGGGTGAATATTCAATGTTCATTGATCGAGAACCTAAAAACCAAATAAAACATAATTAGAATAATACAACAATTATGCGATAAAAGGTGAGCAAAACCGATATTATTAATAAACATTGTTATGCACTTTGCTGTTTAAAATGTAAAAATGGTGAAATTGCAAAAAAGAACGAAAGTAGGAACATGTGGTTAGAGCCAAAACCAATTTGATTAATTAAAGCACATTAGAAATTTGATTACATTCAAAATAGGAAATTTAAAGCCTAACTACAAACAGCATAATTGGATAAACCTAAATAATATATAACTAAACTCTGCAATATAATTTTGCTTTTCGAATAAAGACCCTAAAAAAACAACAGTCCATAAATCTTAAAGAAAAAAAAGGTTCGAAACATGTTAGTCACAACCAATTAGATTCAGTATCACATTTCATCCCAACCAAACAATCTGATATATTATAACCTAAATAAGACCTGACCGACAAATAATAAGATGTGATTGAAAACATACTACTAACCTGAAATCAATGAAGTGGCGAAATCAACTTGACGCCAATGCATGCATCGCCATCACTGTTGTCGACCGATCACCACTAAACAAATTAGCTTAGCCATCAAATTCAGCATCACTGATCCTTTTGCTATGGATTGTAGCGTGGCGAACATGTGTAAACACAAAGCCGCAGTGGCACAAATTGTAGCGCTACCGATCACCGCTGCTCCGAGAGTCGCCTTCCCCTGCAATCGATCAAAGAAAAACATGGGGCTTCGTGTACATCACCGATGAAGAGATGACGAAACCCAATTAATTGATTAAAAAAACATAATGTAATGGAAATAATAAAACTGAATAGAAGAGGAAGGCTAATTCGATGGGGCTTCCGGCTTCGTGGCCTGAGAAGCAAAAGAAAAACATGGGTCGTGGCAGCAAAAGAAGCAAGAAGTAATGTATTCTGGCCCACTAGTGAATTAGAACCGTTCACGTTTGTAATTGTATGTATATAGAATATTTCGTTTTCTTATTATTCTCTTACCATCTTAGCAATGTGTGGCATTATGATAATTACGTAACTTTTTATAAAAACTATAGGAATATAACCATTTACTTTATTTTTAAAATATTAAAACATAAAAATTAATGACGGTTAAAAACATGGTAGACACTAAATAGTGCATGAATGTAAAACTTGTAAGTGCATTATTCATGTATGTCCCTAGCTAGTGATCCAGTGCTAAATGTCGAAGGTTCGGATAATCAGAAAACGACCAAGACTTAAGCCGGAGGATACATTCGACCAGTTGGAAGGTCGAATGTAGCTTGTCTAGGGTCGAATGTAGAAGTGGTTGATAGGAAAGGTTACATTCGTCCATAAGAAAGGGGCGAATGTGGAAAAGTTCCACATTCGACCATATGAAAGGGGCGAAGGTGGAAGCCTATATATAGGGAAAGTTAGTTATTTTGAAGGTAGAGTTTTGAGAGTTAGTTATCATTTGAGCTTTTCCCTAGTGTGTGAGTGTGTGTTTTTCTCTGTTTTAGGTCTAAGGTTTCATTTGTAAACATCTTGATTTGATCTAATACAAAGATTAAAGTTATGGAAATTGCTCGGTGATTCGTTATCTGTTTTCATCACGTTCGATTACGTTTATTTCTGAATCATTTTGCACAATCGTTGGGGATTCCGTACCCTACGGTTGGTATTCGTGAGATCACGTTTCTTGATTACGATTCGAAACGAATTCTCAATTGGTATCAGAGCATAGGCTCGATTTCACGATTGCAAATTGATTTGAATTGGTGAAAACAGATTAGAATTCAGGTTTTAAAGATCAAAACCCTAGAAATTTTGAAGCTTTTCATAAAAACATGGTTTTTGATTAAATTGGAGTTGAATTCGATGTTGATTTCAAAAATTCTTTCACAAAAACTTGTCTAAAATCAATTCCGCACATAACCTATCCAAAATCATTACAATTGGTGAAAATTTTGTCAAAAACCGTTCAGATTCGTGTTCTTGAGGTTGAAAATGATGAACAGATCTGCAAGGGGCGAATGTGCAGAGAATCTGTGAGTACGTGAGGGCGAAAGTGGGATTTTTAGGTCAAACCTAGGAAATTTCTGGACGAAAGTAGCTTGTTTTAGGTCGAACCTAGGAGTGTTGTGTTGTTTGTTTCACTTTCGGGTCAGCTTTTCCACATTCGGTTTGTCGGGGGTACGAAAGTGGGAATCAGAGGGACGAAAGTGAGTATTTCTGGACGAACTTGGAATTTATCACCTATTTTCTACATTCGGGTCTCATTTTAGGGCGAAAGTGAAGTTACCAAGGGCGAACGTAGAATTTTAAGGTGTAAAAAATTTCGAAAATGTTTTGAAATATTTTTTTGTTGAAAAATGATAAATTACTTGACCATATCAAGAACTGATGAGTAGATAAGAGCTCAGATAGAAGCTGAACGAAAACAATTACGAAGACAAAATTCTAAGGTTGACAATTTTTGGGATTTCCAATGATACATGTTGACAAGTGTGTTAACAGAGAAGGTGTTCAAAGTAATTTTGTATGTTTAGTCGAACAAATGAGAAATGATGATTCTAGTGAATTGTCAGAGAGTGTATGGGGTTCTGAAACGAATTCAGAACAGAGTGAATCAAGAGAGAGTAATATCTCAAATGTTGATGCTATATCTGATAATGGTAATAAATCAGATGATGAGGTAAGTGCTAGTTGTTCTGAATGTGTCAAGTTGAAATATGAATTGATGACACTTATTGAGGACAAACAGAACCTAGCAAATGAACTAGAAAATTATGAAAATCAAAATAAAGTTTTTGAAAAGAACGAAAAAGATTTGTTAAATAAAATTGAATCTCTAAAGCAAGAAATTTTAGAAATGAATAAAAGTTTTTCAATAAATAACACCACATCAGAGTTGAAAGACACAACATGTCGTGTTGAAGTTTCAAACTCTAAGGTGAAGTCCGATTCTAGTCAGAAAATTGAAAATGTGGTAGTCACTTCAGAACCTGAGTCTGATGAGAAAACCATATTTAAATTTCCTGATGGAATGGAAGGATCCTATATGTTGGTAGGACATGACAAGTTGATTCTCAATAAAGATTTTCCAATTGATAATATTGAACAATCTTTACTCAAATGTATATATGTTGATAATATCAATTTGTTAAATCAATTTAAACATCAATTTGGTCATTTGTCGTTTGAACTAAATCCTAACCGACATGAGGATCAAAAGAAAAACATTGAAAAGAAAAATATTGAAAACAAGAAAGGTTCTAAAGTAAAAGGACCGAAACCAAACAAATCGAAAGGAAATGATCAGAAGAAAAATTCTCATCAAAAGAAGTCAAGAAAATTTTCATCTAGATCATATGATTCTTATGATTATTCTTATACCTCTCGATTTGATGGTTATTGGGGAAACAACTCACCACAGTATTCTTATGGTTATGTTGAACGGAGAAGCTGTTTTGAATGTGGTGAAGTTGGTCATATTGCTGCTTATTGTCTCTATTGGTATTGGGATGAAGGGTATGCATGTGATTTCGAAGAGTATAGGTCTTGTTATAACTGTGGAGAGTGTGGGCATTTAGTTGCTTCCTGTCCGTATGTTAAACAGAAAAGGACCGAAGTGAAATTTGCTAGAAACTCAGGCAATGTCAAAAAGCTTGTATCCCCAAAACCAATCAAGAAGCAAAAGGGGAAACAGGTTGTGTATGACAATCGTAACAAAATTGCCTTGAATAAAAATGGAGATTGTGGACGGGTTGCTGAGGTAAGGGGGAGTTCTAAGGCTAAGCCTAAGAATAACTCTAAACCTGGGTCTTCATCAGTTAAGTCTGAGAAGATTCCAAACAAAGTTCAGAAGCAGGTTTCAAATAAGAAATCTGAAAAGTAAAAAATCAAAACAATTTCAACAAAATCTAAAATAAACTCTGAACGTGTTTGGAAACCCAAGTCAATTTCTAAATCAATAGCAATTTCTACGTCAAATCAATACATTGAAAAACCAATTGATTTTTCAAAAGGAGAATGGATTGATGTTCCGAGGATTGATGACCTTGGACGATCCATCATTGTGAAGGGATGGGTACCTCTCTCGTGCTAATTGTTTAATAAGTGTGCAGGTTGTTCCAGACAGACCTATTAGCTGTTTCTTGATAGTTGATAGTGGAGCATCTGTATATAAGCTATTTATTGGAGAGGTGAAGGTCAAAAGAAGGAATACTGAAAAGGGAAAACTTGATTTCAACAGAGAGGAGAGTGTTTGTCATCTGTTTCCTACTTGTGAAGCCGGAAAAAGTTGCCATCTCATGCAATTGCTCTCAGGTGTTGGATTTCAACAACAGATACGACAAAATGGTTTATTCTAAACTCTCTTATCTTTATTAATGGTTTGCTAATTGAAAGATAAAAAGGGAGTCAAGTAATCTGAGTGGAAAAAGGTTGTTGAAACTCAATGAGTAAACCGCATCGGATATCGTTTTTATTTTGTTTTTCTTCAAAAGTTTAAAAATCCAAAAATATGCTTATTTTTAGATTTTTAGGGGGAGAAAATTTCAGAATAAACAAATAGAAAATAAAAAATGAGTTTTCCAGGAGAGAGAGATGAGATGATAGTACATCAGTGGATTGTCAGACTACTCTAAAAACAAAATGAATTGATAAACATTGAGTAGCCACTACAATTATATATTGGTAGGCTGGAAATCAAAGATTAAAGTTCAGCATGGTGATATAAACTTAAAATAAATAACTGATAATCATGTGGATCAACGTATCGTTGGCATATGGTCTTAGTACCGAAATTTCGTTTGATAGATTGCCAAAATCAGAGGTTTCGGGTTGTTATATTGAAAGTTATCTGGGGATGGCCTAACTGATCTTTTGCTGTATTGATTTACAGACCTAGATTCAGTCAGGGTATCTTAATAAAAGAGCTAATAAAGCCAAAACCATAAGTTACCGAATGAGGAACTTAATATGTGTGATGATAATCAAAGATTATCTAATGCATAGTATCAATTCTATGATGAAAGTCATGTATGATATTAGTCCTTACCCTGGTAGAGTGCACAAGTCGCTTTGAAGCATTAATTTGCTAACCTGTCACCACTGTGCCTCATACCTTGTAACTAACGGATAACTTCAATATAATCACACGTTACGATGAAGCTTTGTTCAATTCTGAATGAAATATGAATTGATGACACTTATTGAGGAAAAACAGAACCTAGCAAATGAGCTAGAAAATTGTCAAAACCAAAATAAAGTTTTTGAAAAGAATGAAAAAGATTTGTTAAATAAAATTGAATCTTTAAAGCAAGAAATTTTAGAAAATGAATAAAAGCTTTTCAATAAATAATACCACATCAGAGTTAAAAGACACAACATCTTGTGTTGAAGTTTCAAACTCTGAGGTGAAGTCCGATTCTAGTCAGAAAAATAAAAATGTGGTATTAACTTCAGAACCTGAGTCTGAAGAGAAAACCATATTTAAATTTCCTGATGGAATGGAAGGATCCTATATGTTGGAAGGACATGACAAGTTGATTTTCAATAAATATTTTCCAATTGATAATATCGAACAATCTTTACTCAAATGTATATATGTTGATAATATCGATTTTGTTAAATCAATTTAAAAAACAATTTGGTCATTTGTTATTTTGTAACATCCCGTTTTGTGAATGGAAATAAATTATTTGAAACCTATATGCTAAATATTATTAAACGCGTAAGTAATAAGTTATATCACGGACTAACACATTAGATGCTTAAACAAGCCAGCGGTGCTATCTATTATATTTTAACATAATAATAATAATAATAATAATAATAATAATAATAATAATAATAATAATAATAATAATAATAATAATAATAATAATAACAATTTCGATAAAAAAAAAATGAAAAGAAAGGTAAAGTGTACGTGTGTGCATTTGTGTTTGAAAAGTCTACATCAATCCTAATGGCGGTTACCATATTTAAAAAAAAAAAAAGGATAGATAGACACGTTGCTTATATGAAGGGATTTGTTATTTGAGGACCTTCTCATATATGGCCTGCATTTCTTAAAAATATACAAAAGAAAATAGCACTCTTACACTAGAAAACACACACGAAGAGTGGAACTCTTAAAGTGTTGGTAAAGAAGTAAGATACGCGTGTACTGAAGAGGCCGATTAGCGGATAGTGGACTTGGATGTCATATAACCGTGTCACTAAATTAAGTAAGTACACAAACCCTTAAAAGTATACATGATTATTAGCTGTGATTCAGTATATGAATAAGCATATCATTGTGTGCTTGATATTAGTTTGGATCAAATAGAGGCCAGTGATCTTAAAAGTATATATATGATTGTTAGTGGTAATATAAGAATTTAGTGATTTATATTACTACCTGTTTGATATATATTTGAAATAAATATATACAAGAATAAGTTTAGAGACCGGTGGTCTCAGGCAATAATATAGAGACCGGTGGTCTCGGGAAATAAAATAAAGACCGGTGGTCTCAAGGAATAATGTAGATGCGTTTTTGCGACTAATGATTAGATGCGTTAACATGTGTTAGATGTGGTAAAAGGGGCGAAGGAATACAGAATGGGCGAAGGTGAAAATAGAAGTGGGCGAAGGTATGTAGAGATGGACGAATCTGGAACCAAGACTGAACAGAAGATACATTCGACCACACGAAGTGGGCGAATGTGGAACAGGCCCACATTCGACCAGTCAAACTGGGCGAATGTGCAGGTTCTATAAATAGATTTTGTGATTTTGTAATGTAAAAAAAGTCATTTAGAGTGTGTGTTTTTGGTGTGTGTTCCAGAGAGGTCTGAGAGTGTTATTTTGTGTTCTAGATTAACTGTAATCAATCTGTAAGCAATTATTTGAAATAGTTAATCTATGAAAAGCTTTTAAAATGACTTTGATTGTGTTTTGATTGAGTTTATATCAGTTTGTTCTAAGCTAGGGTTTCCGCACCTGGTTTAGTAACTTGTATGATCATATAATCCTGTTTTAGTGTCGAATTCTCCCTCTACAAAGTGGTATCAGAGCGTAGAGGATCATACAACAACAAATTGATAAACTCAGAGCTGATTTGGACATTATTTTCATCAATTCACATCTGTTTTTACATAAAAATGGTTTTTGAGTGTTTTTGAAAGAATTAGAGTTGATTTTGTGGATAAAATTCAAAATTCCAAGTATTAAAGTTGTTCCAAATCATCTCCGAAGCAAAACCTAATCAAGATCATTCAAATCCACAAACTTTTGAAAATCAGAGATCAAAATAACCGTTTTTCAAAGTGTAACCGTTTTTCAAAAGGTTAAAATGGGCGAACCTGGAGTGTGTGGACGAACGTGAGAGTTTTTGGTCGAAGGTGAGAGGTTTTCTGGGCGAACCTAGAGATTTTAGGGCGAACGTAGAGTTTTTCACTTAAATATTTTACATTCGGGTCATACTTTTTACCTTCGGGAGATCGGGCGGACGAACGTGAAACTGAAACGGTCGAACCTAGGTATTTTGGACGAACGTAGAAAAGAGTTAGTGTATTTTTACATTCTGGTGAGATTTTACCTTCGGGAGAGACTTTTTGGGCGAACCTGAAACCAAAAGGGACGAACCTGATCACATTTTGGGCGAACCTAGGATAGTTTTTGGAAAATTTTTCTAAGTGTTGAATTTCTCGAAGTTCGTGATCATGTGGCGTTATCAGACTACTCCTACACCAGCAACTACACAACCACAACAGCAGGTGATGGACCCATGGACAGTGGCAGCACAGAAGACGAGCACACAGTCTTCGCAGCCGGTTAACTACATGACTCAAAGTGCACCTCCAGCACCACAGTCTGACTACTGGGGAGTAGCAGCAGCGGTGGTAAACACTCAAACTACAAATGCTATTTCCACACTGATTAATGATTTGTCTTCAGGTAGCGGGACTCGGCCACCGAAGCTCATGGAGATTCAAGAATACAATCAGTGGCAGAAAAAGTTCAAGATACATTTGGAAGGCATGGGAGTGGAAGGTGCTGAAGCATGGAACATGATTGCTAAAGGTTACACACCACCAGTTCTGGAGAACACAGGTGAACCAGTGCCATTGGAGAGCATGGCGGAGGATGAGAAAAAGAAGTTTGCTGTGGAAAAGAAGGCGTTTTCCCAACTGACGCAGGCAATCACAAATGATCTTTTGCATCAATTTGGGACTTGCACAACTTCTAAGGCACTGTGGGAAATGCTTAGAAGGAAGCATGATGGAAATGAGAAGACTCGAAGTTTGAGGAAGGAAGAGCTTGTTAAGGAGTTTGAGAACTTTTCTTATGTTGGAAATGAAACTTTGAAAGAACTAACTCCTAGATATAATCATTTGATATCTGAATTGTCTAGCTATGATATACAGATTCCTATGGCAAAACAGGTGGAAAAGTTTGCAGATGCATTACCACCTAACTGGGATCAGCATGTGGATGTTCTGAAGGAGAAGGATGCTTATCAATACTGGTCTCTTCAAGAGTTCGTTGAGAAGCTGGAAAACAAAGAATTGGAAGAGAAGAGGAAGGCTAGGAGAGCACAGATTCCTCAGAATCCAAACTTATACTTTGGAGGATCTTCAGTTCCAGCTAGTACAAGTTCAGGAGGGCTAGTTACACCACATGTTGCTTGTATATCCAATGCTGTAGAATCACCTACCATTAACTACCATCAACAAACTTCATCTTTATCACAACCACAACCACAAGTTCCATATCAATATTCATACATTCCACCATTCTCCCCAAAGCAACAAGCAGCTTTCTACACTGCTAGTCAATCTCAACAACAACCAATGAACCAACCTAACCAACAAACGGTGGTTTTGGAGACTTCCAATCTTGGAAATGTGACAGTTGAAGTTGCTCAGCAACACATTGCATTAGTCTCTGCAATGGTTTCTTCCTACAATGGGTTAGTTGCTAGTCAAATTGGGAATAACAACTTGACCAATGAAGACTACGCACAGATTGATAAGGAGGAGATGGAACTCATTGATATTCAATGGGCATTTGCGAGCATAATGCGAAGAGCAACGGAGTTTATTGAGAAGACAGGTAGAACAGACTTGGGAACTTCTCCTAATACAACCTACGGGTTCAATAAGGAGAAAGTGACTTGTTTTAACTGTGGAGGTAAAGGTCACTTTAAAAGAGAATGCACCCAGCCACCAAAACAAGGCAACAGAAATCCATTCAATGCTACCTATCAGAACCGTCAACAACAAAACCAAAACCAAGTTTCTTCCCAAAACAACAACAATAACTACCAAAATCGTCAAAACAACTTTAATAACAACCAAAATAGACAACCAAACACACCGAACCAGACACAAAACCAAACACCAAACAATACTAACCGAACAGTCATACCAATCACTACACCAACTGAACAACAGAATACCAATCAAGCATTGGTTACTCAACAAGATGAGAGGTTTGACTGGTCGAGTATTCAGATAGGTGTTGAGGAGATCACTATTGGGGGCAATGTGGCTTGTGTTGCATATCAGGTTGATATTGAAGATTCAGTGACGGTGGAGGAGAAAGAAGAAACTAAGGTTGACAGTGATGAGTCTGAGGCTGAGATGGATGGGGAATTTGAACCTGTTAAGGTTAATGCTGAGGTTGATGTTGAAGTTGAGAATGAAGAGACAAATTCTGGAGTTGTGATTGATACTGTTTCTGACATTCCTGCGGAGTGTGAATCGGTGTATTCTGATTCAGACAGTGAATCAGATACGGAAGCTAGTGTTAATTCTCTTGATGAAGATATTGATCAGTTGCTTGCAGAAGCGGATTTTCTGATGACAAGGAAGTCGTGCATTGCAGATGATGCTTTCACAAAGATTGATTATTCCAGATTCTTTGCAGGAAAGGAAGCTCATTTCGCATTGATGGCCATGACTGATCCGCCAAAACCTGTAAGTTCTGCTTGTAGTACTGATAATACTAGTGAAAAATACTGTGAAACATGTGATAGATTGACTAAGGAGGTTAAACAACTCCGTATTCAACGTGATAGTGCTATCATGAACAGTCAATCTACTCGCAAAGAGTTGAATGCTTTTAACAAAGTATTAGATGGCTACAAAAAGGACATTTCCGACTTGAAAAACACTTTGTCTTTAAAACAATTGGCAATTAACAACTACATCAATGAAATTGAAAACACCAAGTTGGAAATGGCCGCCATCAAATGCTTTGCTGAGAAAGTAAACAAAAAGTTGGAAAGTTACAAGAATATTGCTTATGTGGTAGACCACATCATTGATGATAAAACCACCAATTATCGGGCTGTACCATCTTCGGTTCTTTTTGAAAACCATAATTGTCACCAAGTGACACCGGAGAGTTCGGTAAAATCTGATTCAGCATCGGAAAATGAATCAAATACTTCAAGTATTGGTGATCCAAATTCCGATGTTAGACCGATTTTGGGAATCAATGATGAGGGTGTTACTGCTGAAAGTGTTGACTCAGACTCAGAGAGTGATGATATTGGTTGTAACCAAACTGCTAATGCATGTGAAATTCCAAAAGAAAATCACATCATTACAAATGAACCAGTTTCATCATCTCAAATTGTTCCGATGAGAAGTGTTCATCATGTGAATAAGTCTGAAAAGAATGTTGTGAAGAAAGATCTTAATGTGGTTAAGAAAGATCTTGAAAAGAATGATAAAAACGAACAATGTGACAAACCTGTCAAAGTGTTCTATCGGATGGAAGGATCCGATAAGATCATCTCTGACGAGGACTTTCCAATTAAAAATGCCAACTATGCTAAAATTGAAAAGATTTGGCAAGAAAGTACTATTTGGTTCCCAAAACATGAGAGAACAAATGAAATTCCACCAGCTTTGTTAAAGAAGTTGTATTTGGATGTTCCTCAAGAACCAAAGGTCCATGTCACAGAGTTTGTTAAACCCAAAAACAGAGCTAATGGTTTTAATGAGCCTACTTACTCAAAAGGGCCACTCCCTGAGAGTTTAAGAAAGCAACAGTACAATGATCAATATCCAGTTAGATCATTTGCTCAACCAAATGCTCAGAATGTTTTTAAAGAGTACCGTGCGTGCTTTAAGTGTGGGGAACGTGGGCATTTACTTGCTCAGTGCCCATATGTAAGGCACAAGAGGCACGAGGTTGAAGTGAGGAATTCTATGCGAAAACCGATTGATCATTATGTGTCACACCCTCAAATTTCCACTGCGGAGTTTTACCGCGAGGTGTATGACATACCAGGATCCGAGTCAACGGTCACAAAAAATGACAACTATATGAATTCAATTTACGTTTGAAACATTTATTCATTATAAAAGAGTTACCAAATACAGCGGAAGCAATTTAAGTTTACATTTCCAAGTTCACTAGGAAATAAGTTATGTTGTGAAAACAATGTTTGACAACCATGCATACTTAATATGAGACGTTGTGGGACTCCAGTGCGCCTAAACCAGCTGCTACCTTAGATACCTGAGAAAACATGCTAGAGTTTGTCAACATAAAAATGCTGGTGAGTTCACGGGTTTAAGTTTAATGTTCCTTTCAATAAACCGGATACACATACAATACTCAAAAGTATTTATGTAACCCAAAAGTTTTAATCCATGGTTTCATATGTAACCAAAAATTTAAACTGTATTTCCAATATCACGGCATTCACATACAATACTTAAAAGTATTTATGCAATCCAATTGGGTATAACAGTTATTTCCAAAATACCGGATTCAACATACAATACTCAAAAGTATTTATGTAATCCATTTGTTTTAAACATTATTTTCAATATACCGGGATTCACATACAATACTCAAAAGTGATGTTAGCTAGACATCCTACAAGTAACTAAGCGTGTTGAATCATTGCTGACCATGCTTACAAGATATACCATAAGGTAACGCCATAAGCACCCCGACATCCGGAGACACCACCCGGAGCGTAAAGTTTGTAACGTAACCAATAGGACAATAATGCACCCGTTCGACCTCCAATCGACACGAGTGGGACTTGTCAGGCCCAATAGATCTATTCACATTCTCCCCGCTATGTATCCACATATTCATGATTCAAAAAGTTGTGGTGAAAGCACTTAGTTCCAAGTAATTCTTTAGTATTTATGTAATCCAAATATTCAATGTTTAAACTGTTTGTAATAGTATGTTTGTAATCCAAAAGTTCAAAGTTTAACTGTTTGTAGTAGCATGTTTCTCCCCCGATAAAAGTCAGTAAAAAGGGGCCGTGAAAACTCACCTTAGATTGCTTTGAGTTATAATCCAACTCCAAATGTGGAAATAGGCGAATTGCTAAAGATTCCCTATTTCAATGTTAAACTTATAAGTATTTGTTCAAGACTTCTCAACAAGCCTTTTGTTCAAAACTACACATAACTCTAATGTGCTAGTACGACTCAAGTATGACTACGTGTAGTAAGTTGACCCGACGACCCGTTGGTGAAAATTTAGTTTTCATGTCAATACATACAGTACACATCATTCACATAAGTTCATATATCAATACATGCAACTTACAAGTCAAGAAAACCACTAAACATGTTCAAATACTAACTTTATCAATTCTGTGATTTTCGGACAGATTCTGGGTCATCAAAACGATTTTTGATAAAATACCAAATCAACTTATTTGACTCTCAAATTTTTACAGGAACTTCCCTTATGTTTGGTTGATATGTCCATATTTTTATTTTACCATGAAAACCTTCCAAAAATTTAATAAAAATTCCCAAACACTGAAAGGTACAAAAACATAGCTGTTTGCGACAGTTTAGTAGATGATTTATTAAAAATCGCTCGTTGATCCAATTGACCTGAATCCAATTGGAAAAGATCAACCATTCCTGTATTTAGTTGCTCACTAAATTTTATAACCAAAGGACTTATAAAACTCGAGTTATGACCTTTTAAAGTTGACTAAAATTTCCTGTCCGAAATCAGCTTTGACATCCAAGTTTGTATGACCACAAATAAATAGCTAGACTTATCCAAATTTAACAAATTAGGACTTTCTGAAAAGCTTAGATCAAATAGCATATCATACAATCAAAATCTATAACTTTTAGATTCCAAATCAGTATGTTATGATCTATACAAAAACGTATTTCAAATCTGTCAAATATGAAACCTTTGATATAACTATGTTAACAAGACTTTTATAAACTCAACCTTATCAAACTTCAATCTAGAAAAACATGTATAAGTCTCCTATGATCAGATCATATCCAAAATGCATTTATTCAGGTTTAACATCAAAGCTTATAACAAGATCTTTCAAGTTTACTAACATATAAACTCTAACATACAACCTAGTATTTTAAGCTCATAATATTAACATCAATCAATCATAATCAAGTATAGATTCTTTTTAAACATGATATTATGTTTATAACTCAGACTAGAACATAACATGTGTGTAAAACATAATCAAAATAACAATAAAGCAAGTTATACCTCAAGAACACAAGTTTGAAATACTTGAAATTTGAATTAGTTTGATTCTCAATCTTCCAAGGCTTTAATCTTCTTGAATGGATTGATTATAACAACTTAGGATGATTATGATCAGAGGTTTTTGAGCTAAAATCGTTCAGAGAAGTGTGTGTGTGAAAGTTTTGCGATCAAAACGACTTTTTATAAAGAAACAAATCAGCTCGTATACCTTGCTGCCGCGGACCGCGGACGGTTAGTCAACTCTCACGCGGTCCGCGGGGAAAACAAGTTAGGCCACTGTCGGCAGCCTCGCGCGGACCGCGGAAGAATTCCCTTCTCCCACGCGGTCCGCGGGGGATTAATATTCAGATTATTATATTTTTATTTCCTTTATGTAATTATTATGCAATAACTAGGCAATAATACAAATATTTACCATTTTAGCAATCCATAAAAATATAAATTACTATTCCAAGTAATCTAGTAATTATTTCCACCAATCCCGGCTTATCCGGACTCGGTTACGTTAATTCACGGAATTTCGAATAATTACATAATTTACACATAGTATCACACAACTACGTTACCATATAAGTTTGTTAATGTTTCACCAACGTTTCGGGACTTACGACTCACGTGTGTGCTTACCAATGATCCTCCGAATCATCTAACTAACTTATCTAACCAAGTTAAGTTCGTGTAGTCAAACGTTTCACTAAGGTAAACTTATGTTATTACTACGAAAGTCATCAAAAATTTTCCGGTTGTCACATTATGTGCCACCTCATAGGAGAGTTGTTCCTCAACAACAACAATCGTTTTATAATCATAACAATTTTCAAATGAGGAACACTCGTTCAATGCACTATGATAGAAGGAATCGGATCGCTATGGAACACTCATGGAGGAAGCCTGTGGTGAACGCAACAGTTGATAGACAAAAGGTTCCTCTAAAACCGATTGTCAAATCAAATGTTGGACCTAAGTCTGTTAAATCAGATAAGGTAACCAAGAAAGTTACATTTGTTAACAATGTTCAGAAGCCAACTGAGAATCCAAAGTCTCAGATTCGTATCCTGAAAAGGACTGAACAATCTTGGACACCCAATGGTACTCCAGGAGCCTCATCTTCAAAAGTTAATGAGAAAAAGGAAACGATTTTGAGCAATCAGAAAAAGATTGATCAAAAAGTTGTTAAAAATGTTTGTGAAAATGTTATTGTGAAACCTGATGTTGAAAGACCCAAGACTCAGGCTTGGGTCCCCCGAAAGAACTAACTGATTTACTTTTTGTGTGCAGGGAGCTTCAGCTGGCCCTATTAGCAGTCTTTGGATTGTTGATAGTGGAGCTTCAGGCCACATGACAGGGGATCTTGCGTTGTTGTTCGACGTGAAGAACATCAATGGAGGATATGTAGCTTTCGCAGGAAACAAAGGTGGATATATCACAATGGAAGGGAGTGTGAGCAATGGGATAGTGAGTTTCGAGCGGATTTCGTATGTGAAGCAGATAGACTATAATCTGTTGAGTGTCAGTCAAATTTGTGACAAGAAATTTACTGTGCATTTTGATGACAAATCCTGCTATATTCTGAAACCGGGCTTTACAATTCCTAAAGAGTGGATAATGTTGAAGGCACCTCGCGTCAACAATCTATATATTCTTGATATGTCCAAGGCGATGACATCACAGGGGCAGATAACATGCTTTTTGTCCAAGGCGACTGAGAAAGAATCGATAATGTGGCACCGAAGAATGGGGCACATTCATCTGAAGAAAATGAATCAACTTGTGAGAAATGGACTTGTCGATGGAGTAAACGTGAAACATTTCCATCTCAATGACAAGTGTGTGAGTTGTAAAAAGGGGAAGCAACACAAACAGTCCCACAAAGTGAAAAAGGTTAACTCTGTTGAGATGCCACTAGAGCGATTGCACATGGATCTTTTCGGACCGGTCAAGCGCAAAAGTCATCTTGGAGAGCTTTATTGTTTAGTCGTCACTGACGATTACTCAAGATTTTCATGGGTGATGTGTTTGCAGAATAAAAGCGACACTTTTATCAATCTAAAAGTTCTGTTCACTCGATTGGAGAATCTCTACAATGTGAAGATAAAGAGAATTCGGAGTGACAATGGGACGGAGTTCAAAAATGCCAGGATGGATGAACTTTGTGAAAACAAAGGAATACATCATGAATATTCGGCTCCGTACACCCCTCAACAGAACGGTGTTGCTGAACGGAAGAATAGGACACTAATTGAAGCGGCTAGAACTATGCTTGCTGATTCAAATCTTCCAGTAATGTTCTGGAATGAGGCGATTTATGCAGCAAATTACACACTAAATCGGGTTCTAACAGTGAAGAAGTTTGGTAAAACATCTTATGAGCTGTTACACCGAAGGAAGCCGAACTTAGAGTATCTAGAACCTTTCGGGGCGCCTTGCACTATGTTGAATCCAAGCGAAAAGTTTAGTCCTAAAGCCGAGGAGGGTTACTTTGTTGGATATGCAACCCCGCTCAAACGGGTATACAACAAGCGAACTCGTCGTGTGGAAGACTGGGCTAACGTGGACGTTCAACGATATACTCAAAATATTCAAGGCACGGGTCCTGATTGGATGTTTGATTACAAAGATTTCTTTGAATCATTCAATCTAGATAGCTTGGTTGAAGAAGCTGTTATTCGATTACTTTACGAGTGCGAAAATGCAACAACTTCACCATTGGTGCGTCCGATCACCATGAACCCCCTACCAGCTTCTAATGATACCAATGCTCCTATACAAGAAGAAGAGATATTTCAAGAGGCTTCAACTTCATTAGACACTTCAGAATCTGAAGATGAACAATTTGAAGAAGCTATTCTTGATCAAGCTGAAGAACCAGAGGCACCGCCAGTGAACCCAACTCCAACTACTGATGTGGCTTCATCATCAAATACGGGTCATGATCTGGATACTGTAGAGAACTTGACTGTTCAGACGGGAGTGCAAGTACCTGATTATCCGGAATCTCAGATTCATCGTATTCACCCGCTGGAGCAAGTTATCGGTGATCCTGGAAGAAGTGTGATGACCAGAGGGCAGCTTAAAAGCGTTAATTCGCCAGAGAGTTTTGGTGTTTAGCTTTATATGCCAAAATTCAACAATCCGGTAGTCAAAATGATTGGTCGTTTGCGTGTTATGTGTCGCAGGTAGAGCCAAGGACATACAAGGACGCTTTGAAGGATGATGCCTGGGTGGAAGCTATGCAGGAGGAGTTATTACAATTTCAGAAATTGGGAGTTTGGACGCTCACGGATTTGCCGCCGGATAGGAAGAAGATTGGCACCAAATGGGTGTTTAAGTGTAAGAAGGATGATCGTGGGGTAATTGTTCGTAACAAAGCCAGATTGGTCGTGCAGGGTTTCCATCAAATCGAAGGGATTGATTATAATGAAATCTATGCACCGGTAGCACGAATCGAAGCTATTCGGATGTTCCTCGCGTTTGCTTCTTATAAGAAATTCAAAGTTTATCAGATGGGCGTGAAAAGCGCATTTCTGTACGGGAAAGTCAAGGAAGAGGTGTATGTCGGGCAGCCACCAGGCTTTGAGGACCCAATCCACCGGGATAAGGTCTACGTGCTGAACAAAGCTCTTTATGGCTTGCACCAGGCTCCGAGGCAGTGGTACGAGGAGCTAAGTACATACCTCATCACCAAAGGATTTAAGCGCGGCCTCGTTGATTGCACCCTCTTTACGAAGAAGACGGGAGATGACTTGCTTCTAGTACAGATATATGTTGATGATATAATATTTGGTTCAACTAACGAGCTTTTATGCAGGGAGTTTGAAACTGTCATGCAGGAAAAGTTCGAAATGAGCGCAATGGGGGAGATGCAGTTTTTCCTAGGCTTGCAGGTGGACCAAAGACCCGACGGGATCTTCATTCACCAGACGAAATATGTCTCCGACATCTTGAGCCGATTCCAGATGGAGGACTCAAAGCCAATGGATACCCCGATTCAACCCAATCACGGGATTGGAGTGGACGCTAAGGGGGAGCTGACGGATCCTTTTACATACAGAGCAATCATCGGATCTCTGATGTATTTGACGGCGTCTCGACCAGATATTATGTATGCAACGTGTCTCTGTGACCGTTATCAATCGAAGCCGAAACAAAGTCATCTGACGGCGGTCAAGCGTATCCTTCGATATCTGAAGGGTTGTCCCTCAAAAGGACTTTGGTACCCTAATGATGATAATTTTGATTTCATATCTTTTAGTGATGCAGATTGGGGCGGCTGTGACAAGGATAGCAAATCTACTACAGCTGGTTGCCAGTTTTTCGGGAGCAGGTTAATCACCTGGCAATGCAAGAAACAGACTTCCGTAGCACAATCTACCTGTGAAGCCGAGTACATTGCAGCCTCGAGTTGCTGTTCGCAAGTACTCTGGATTCAACAACAAATGGTGGATTACGGTTTGCAGTTTCTTAAAACCCCTATTTACTGTGACAACGAAGCCGCAATTGCATTAACTAAAAATTCGGAAAATCATTCTAAAGCGAAACACATCCGGATCAAATATCATTTTATCCGTGATTGTTACGCTAAGGAATTGATTGATATGATCAAAATTCATACTGACTACCAACGTGCAGATTTGTTTACTAAAGCTTTTGACCGTTCACGCTTTGAATATCTTTTAAAAGTAAACAATATAAAGGAAAAACAAGACTAATCGGCACCTCGGTTTATCGCTTTTTAGTTTTTAGTTTTTATATTTTGCTAATTGGGAATTTCTCTTTGCTAATTGGGAATTTCTCTTTACTATCCTAATCCTCAAAGAAGTTGATGCTTTCGAGGGGATTGTTTAATCCTCAAAGAAGTTGATGCTTTCGAGTGGATTGTTTCTTTTAAATTTTGTTTTTATTTTGTTTTTCAGAAAAATGAAAATCCAAAAATATGTTCTTTATTTTAGGGGGAGCCATTTTATCAGAAAAGCCAAAAACATTATAAAATTCAAAAAGACCTAAAAAATTAGAAAATCAAAAATGATTTCCTGGAAAAACAGAGGAAATGATAGTACATCAGTGGGAATCTGACACAGGCTAAAGAATTGTATAGTTAATGAGGAGTGTGTTGATTACGTGTGATATGCTGATAGGCTTCGTAGACTAAATATTGCGTGCATTAGTGATACAAACATAACGAACTACGCGTTCGTGGCTGAACACCTCATGGGCATATGGTCTTAGTACCGTAATTTCGTTTGATAGGATTGCCAAAATCTGAGGTTTCGGGTCGTTATGTTATGGTTATCCGGGATATTCTGATAAACTTTTGTCGTATTGATTTACGGACCTAGTTTTATCAGAATATTTGCTAAAAGAGCTTAATTGCCAAAACCGGAAGTTACCGAATTGAGGAACTTTATGTTTTAATTGATCATAGATCATTATTACATCGTATTGATCTTCTGATGCAAATCAGTGATTAATATCAGCCTCAACCTAGTGTATATGCACATGTTACTCTGCTGCATTCAATTGCTGACCTGTACACCTCTGTGCTATATACTTTGTAACTTTTACGGATAACTCTGGCATAATCACGCGTTACGACGAAGCTTTAAGCAATTACTTGATACGGGAGTATGTCGTGAGTGTGGGCACCACATCGTGTTAGTCTAATACACTTAACTCGTATCATTTTAAAGCATTGCGTAATTGTCTGCATGTGAGCTTACGTGGACCACAATATCAGCAATTGCCGTATCACATACTGTTTCTAATGATAATATTAAACAAAAAGATCAACGCTGTGATCAGATTTCTCAGAAAACTGATATGATCCTCTGACCGGATTTCACAAAAAGTTTACTGCTTTCATTTACTTTGATGCATTTTATTTTGTTGCAATTTACTTTTAATGTCAAAAAGATACAAAATCCAAAAAGATTTTAAGTGTGTTTTGATAAATTTTCAGAAAAATCCAAAATTTTTGCATTTCTGCTTTATTTTTGATAACCGGGGATGCTTGATAGTCAATTTCTGAGATTTGACAACACCATCTGGGCTTTGTATCATTCTAAAAGTGAAAATTTGTATTTTGGAAGCTTAACGGATTGAAAAATGTTGAACGGGATTCGAATTTGTAATTTGGCAAAATTTTTCAAGTTTTCCATTTTACATTCGCCCTTAAATGGGACGAATGTGGAATTCTTTTTACCTTCGGGTTGTTTCAACTGGGCGAAAGTGGTTTTTAACCCATAATCTACATTCGGGTTAAATGGTTTTACCTTCGTGCCATTGACTTGGGGCGAAGGTGGAAAATCTTTACATTCGTCCAGATGGAACGGGCGAAGGTGGAGTCTTTATATATGCCGTTTGCACATTCGACCAGCCACTTTAACTTTTTCAAATTTTCATCCATAACCAGACCTTGTTGTTTTTGAATCTTTTGCTTGTGCCTTTTGATCCTTGCATATCACTGATCATTTCTATATAATTTTTACAGGTAATGGTCAAGGATTAATGCCGGAATCGTTTGTTTTATGAACCGGCCTTAGGGTTTTAGGGTTCATGATGATTAACTGATTGTTAATACTTAATTTTGAAACACATTCATTCCACATCAGTTTTAGGGGGAGAATGTATCAGGAATTAGTATATAAACAAAGTTTAATCGTTGATTGATCGAATGAAACAATATAAACCCTAATTCCTATTGAAAACTGTTGTAGAATGAAAATTAGGGAAAATTGATGATAGACGAAGCTTAATCGGCCATGTTAGACAAGATTTGAATCAAAATGAATGGTTAAAAACATGATTGGAAAATTTTCAAATTTTGGGTTTGAACAGTTTCCACCTTCGGTATTTCGAGTGGACGAAGGTGAAACTGGTTGGATGAAGGAAAATCAAAATGGGCGAATGTATCTTTTTAGTCAAAATCTTTTTACATTCGACCAAAATCTTACACCTTCGGCCAAAATAATCTACATTCGACCAGTTAATTATGGGCGAATGTGGAATTCCAAAAGTCAAAAATTTTCAAGTTTTGTCGATTTCGTGTTTTGACGGTTATTTTGATTTTATCTTTCAGATGGCTGAAGAACAAGCAAATATTGATATTCCTGTGGAGACTGTAGTTACTGATCCAGTTCCAGAGACTGTGCAAGAAGGAGAATCTTCAAGCGGTACTAAATGGCCGTTTGAGAAAACTCATAATTGTTGCGCGTATCTAGGAGATGTTGAAAAGAACGTGGAGTTCACTGAGATTATTAAGTTTCTGAAGAGATGCAGAGTGGTTTATGCTTTGGCCACACCAACTATTATCTACAAGGATATAGTTGAGGATTTCTATAACAACGCCAAGTATGATTACTTTGATAATCAGACTATCATCAAAAGCAAGATTCAGGGAATGGAGATGTTTATTACTGAATCAGATATCAGAGAAGTTCTCCAGATCCAGTTTGAAACTAGTGAGGATCCAAGGGAATTATCATGGACTGAGCAGAAAGCCTGTTTCCTGAGGATGAAATACAAAGGACCGATTACTGATGGGTCTATTTACAAAGGGAAACTGGGAGTACAGTTTAAGTATTTTGCTCATGTCATTATACTGGTGTTTGGATGTGTAAGTGGAGGTTACGACGTGATGAGGAAGAGTTTGAGCTCATTAATGGTTGCGTTGACTCTCAACAAACCATTTAATGTTGCTGGGATGATTTTAGATCATATGTTAGAGATGTTGAAAGGATTGAAGCTTAAGAAGTTCATGCTTTATCCTAGATTCCTTATGATGATCTTTGACCATAAGTATCCACACTTGAAGAAAGATCCAACACAGATACTTGTTATGGATCACATGAATGTGAGAACCTTAGTGAGAATGAAAGGTTACAAAGGTGTGCCTGAAAATGAGAGACCACCTTACAGGAGGTTGTTTGGAGCCTTGGCTAGAGAGGATTACATGGATCCTGGAAAGAATACAGCGAGGCATCCTGATAGTGATAGTGACAATGATGATCCATTAGTTTATGCTGATGCAAGCACAAAGAGAAAGAGACAAGTTGTCAATCCCGGAGCCAAAGGGAAGGGTAAGGGAAAGACAGATCAAGGGAGTTCAAAACAACAAGTGGTGAGGAAGAAATCTACTGCTAAGAAGGGTACGAGTTTGGTAGATGAAGAGTCTGTTGATTCAGAAGAGACTGAGACTGAAGAACAGTGGGATTCGGATGCTGAAAATGTCCGGACTACCAAACAAAAGGCCACTTTGGTTGGTGAGTCTGAATCACTGAACAGATCAATTGAGGAAGCTAAGAAGAGCAAGCAATCTGTTGGTGCTGAAGATGAAGGGTTGACAGTGAATTTGGATGAGTTGAATGAAGGTGAAACCGTTGTAGTTAATTTGCCCAAGCCCAAACACAAAACCATGGCAAAGAAAACAAGTACCAAGCAGCTTAGAGAGAAAGAATTAAACCTACTTTTGAAAGGGAAGAGATTACCTGATGCTGGAACGTCATCTAAACAATCTTCACCAGCTGCTAAGAAGCAAAAGACTAAGGAGGCTACAACATTACCAGTGGATCAATTCAATATTGCACTGGATAATGTTCTTAACATGTTTACACAGCCTCAGAAAGGAAAAGAAAGTGAAGTTGAGCCATCAAAGTCTAAGTCCAAATCTAAGAAGGTCACTGTGGATGACGATGTGATGAAGCAGGTGAATAAAAGAATGGACGATATGATGAAGATGCTAGTGGCTCAGCAAGCTGAGATTGCCAAGTTTAAGCTGAATGAAGAAAAGATGCTTCAGATTGTGGTAGCTTCTAAATCTAATCAAGATGAGATAGATGAGAAAGTGAAGAAGCTTGAAGCAAAGAATAAGAAGCTTGAAGGAAAGTGTCTGAGAAACAAAAACAGATACAAGGCGATTAAAGAAGATAATAAAGAATTGAAGGCTGAAAACAAACGCCTTAGTGAGCTGATAGATAATCTGTACAACATTGCACCCAAGCTGAAGGAGGGTGAGGAAGATACAGAGAAAGAGGTTGAACAGGTAGACTTTGAACCATCTGAATCTGACAAAGAGGAAGAGGAGGATGATGAGGATGAAGAATCAGATAAGAGTGATGATGAAGGTGATAATAATGATGATGATGATGATGTTGAAGGTTCGGGAAGTCAAAAGGAGGATGATAGTAGTAGTAGTGATGATAATGATGGAGGAGATGATACTTCAAAGTTTACTTTTGAAAAGAGACCACCTTCAAAGAAGAAGAAAGACACAGGTGAGTCAAGTTCAAAGAAGAAAGGTGAGAATGTTGATGATGAGACTGTGTTTTGGAATGAGAAGGTGAGGTCCTTGTCTGATGATGCAAAACAAGTATACAAGGACATGTTAGAGAAAAGAGAATGGACCATTGAGTTCACAGGTCGTTTTGCTGAAATATTCCAAACTGATGACATGCGATATGAATTGGAATATAACGATCCTGATTTAGAAGAAGGGGAAGTACCTGCATCTGTGGCAAAGGAGATTTTAGATGGACTTGCACAGAGGGTAGGGAAAACGTTTGAAGAATTCATTGTTGATGAGTCGATTCCACATATTCCTGAAAAGGATATTGGAAATCACTCTGATGACAAAGAAACCCCTGAATTTGAAGAAGTTGAGATAGAGGATATCACACATGAGGAATATCCACAGTACTTCAGACAAACTGATGAAGACGTGGTGTTTCCTGATTTTACTGAAAGACATAATACGTCTGCTAAAAGAAAGGCAAAGAAGAGGAGTGCTGAGTTTGTGGAGAAAGTACTTGGAGCTGATTTGCCAGAATCTTCAAATAATTCTGATGAGTTGAAGGAGTATTTGAAGAAATTAAGATTGATGGATGAAAACCGACCAAAACCTGAAGCTCAAGGAAACTTTTATAGGTTTCATAATGCGAAGTTTAGAGGAAGAGCTCTAGGTTGGACATACTTAGGCAGGCTGAAGTGTCTAGCTGCTAAGTGGGAATCAGGAATCTTGTACTTTTACAGATTCATTGACTTGCTAACTCTACCGTACTGGGCGGTTAGAGATCTTTGCAGATTCCAAATGTCGGGTGCTTCAGTGAATAATTCACATGTCGGTTGGTGTGCAGACAAATTGGTTTGGGAAAGTAGAACGAGATGGAATAGATTCAAGCCTCAATATCCCCGGAGGAAAGTTCACAGGGATATTGATCCCAGAACCAAGTTGAAAAGGGTTACCTTGATTTATAAGGCACCTGAAGTTATGAGAAAGATACCTTTGATGCCTATGCCTCAACACTTCAGTGCTGACTTTATTTTCTGGTATTATGATTGGAGGAAGGCAGAAGCGGTGATCGTGTTGAGAGATGGAAAGGACAAATACAAGCATGTTCATGTATTTGATCCTATGTGGTTGATCAATTGCACCTTCGAAGACATCATCATGCTCTTTTATAATCCGATTCATCATGAGCCAAACGATGCAGATCTAGCAAGGAAATACACACAAGTTGTGGGTGTTTGCTTTGCTTATGACATTAATGCTGGAAGTAATTTGGAAGGTAAGCTTGGGAAAAAGGTGAAGATGGCTAATGTGTCAAAGCCTGTGAAGAGAAAACTAGAGCCTGAGATGACGACAGAGCAGAAGAAACAGCTCAGAATCAAGTTGCTGAACAAAGCCATGGACGAAGACAGAAGACGATCTAATCAATAGTCGAGGGGGAGTTTGTAGATGCGTTTTTGCGACTAATGATTAGATGCGTTAACATGTGTTAGATGTGGTAAAAGGGGCGAAGGAATACAGAATGGGCGAAGGTGAAAATAGAAGTGGGCGAAGGTATGTAGAGATGGACGAATCTGGAACCAAGACTGAACAGAAGATACATTCGACCACATGAAGTGGGCGAATGTGGAACAGGCCCACATTCGACCAGTCAAACTGGGCGAATGTGCAGGTTCTATAAATAGATTTTGTGATTTTGTAATGTAAAAAAAGTCATTTAGAGTGTGTGTTTTTGGTGTGTGTTCCAGAGAGGTCTGAGAGTGTTATTTTGTGTTCTAGATTAACTGTAATCAATCTGTAAGCAATTATTTGAAATAGTTAATCTATGAAAAGCTTTTAAAATGACTTTGATTGTGTTTTGATTGAGTTTATATCAGTTTGTTTTAAGCTAGGGTTTCCGCACCTGGTTTAGTAACTTGTATGATCATATAATCCTGTTTTAGTGTCGAATTCTCCCTCTACAAATAAAATAGAGACCGGTGGTCTCAAGGAATAAATTAGAGACCAGTGGTCTCAAGGAATAAAATAGAGACCGGTGGTCTTAAGGAATAAATTAGAGACCGGTGGTCTCAAGAAATAAAATAGAGACCGATGGTCTCAAGGAATTAAATAGAGACCGGTGGTCTCAAGGAATAAATTAGAGACCGGTGGTCTCAAGGAATAAAATAGAGACCGGTGGTCTCAAGGAATAAATTAGAGACCGGTGGTCTCAAGAAATAAAATAGAGACGAGTGGTCTCGGAGAATAAAAAGGGGGACTGGTGTTCTTTGAAAATATATTAAAGACCTGTCATGTGTACTTACTTAGGTATGGCTAATATGATATTCATGTATACTTTCAGGAAAGAAAGTGGACGAGGACTAGAGACCAGGATCGGATCGAATACAGAAAATCACCTTTGTATAATTAGTACTTATGTAATATCTTTTGAAACGGTTGCTTGTAAAAGATATGTTATAATATAAAAAGTCGCTGGAGCGACTGGTTTTGGATGTAAACTGGGACCGACTCTGATATATATATATATACGGTGAAAGCTTTATAAAAACAAAATTGGCGTGTTTCAAGTTGGTATTAGAGCACTGGTTTGAGAGATTTGAGTGTTCAATATGGATACTTAAACTCAAACTCTAGTGCTCTGGATAAACAAAGGTGAAATTCGATCCGAAGATGGTCTATGGCTTGTCTAAGTAAGTACAAAAAGGGGAAATTTTAAAGTTTTTGTTATAAGAAACCTATATAAAAAGGGGGTTATGGATAATGTAATGGACCGAAACTTGTTATTTGAAGTACGATATGATAATTATAAGAAAACATGGGTTTCGTATGTATAAGATTACACCTGGCCAATGTAATGTTATACATATGGTACCGGTGTGTTCTTGTAATGATCATGTTGGTATTAGATAATAACAAGGAGTAGGAGGAATGAGGAAAATATGCATCAATTTGTATACGTGTATGTAACATGTAGGATAAGAAGGCATATAAGTGTGCGTGGAAATACATGTATGTATATAGGCAAACCCCAGCTATGTCATAGGGTAAAACGCACACTAATAAGAGCCAATATTGCAGTATAAGCTATGGCTAATCAAGAAGAGCAAAGTTACCACTCTGGTGACGAAAAGTCTGATAGTAACAAAGAAAGAGCGGAGTCCTCTACAAGATGTGAACGTGAGACAAGTCCTTTGTCCGAAAGGATAAGGGATCAAATAGCGATGGAAGTGGGGAAGGCGTTTCAAGCCAATATTCCGTTTCTTCTTGTGAAGATGCAAAGTTCGGTGAGGAATTTGATTCAAGATGAATTATTCAAATTTAAAAGTCCTCACGAACAACGTACCCCCGAGAAAGAGAATCCCCAGGATGAACCAAATAAAGGAAAAGAAAAGTACCAGTGTACTTATAAAGATTTTATGGCGTGTAAGCCGTTGGAGTTCAAAGGTGAAATAGATCCACTGCTCAGCCACAGATGGATCACCGAGATGGAAAGTGTATTTGATAGAAGTCACTGTGATAAAAGTGACGAGGTAATCTTTGCTACAAGCCAACTCCGTGAGAGGGCAAAGGACTGGGGAGATATGGTTGAAGTGGAAAAGGGTAAAGAGGTTATAAGAAAAATGACGTGGTGCGAGTTCAAGGTGATATTCTTGGAATATTTTAGTCCACGGTCGGCTATGGATCGAATTGCTGAAGAATTCCTCCACATGCGTCAAACGCATCAGACCGTAGATGAAATTACAACAGAATTTTTCGATAAAGCCAAATTTTGTCCTTCATTGGTAGCCACAGAACGTATGTGGTTGAATCGCTACCATCTGATTTTGAAGGTAGAAATAAGAGAGTTTTTATCTCCTTCAAAGTGTGAAAAGTTATCTGAGCTTATTAATTGGGCTCGTGAAAGAGAATTGGAGATAAAGAGGCAGATAGAGAATGGCGAGAAATGAAAGGCCGAGACCCCAGTAGTGGCTGCACCATCAAAGAAGCCAAAGATATCAGGAAAGATGACGAAGATGGGGTCAAGGAATGAAATACGTAATTGTGGCATATGTGGTAAAGGACATTCAGGAGAATGTCGTTATAAGAATTTAGCTTGTTACAAGTGTGGAAAGATCGGGCATGCGACATCCCAATGCCCTAGTCCGGTTAATTTATGCTTTAATTGCTATAAGCCGGGGCACATTAAGAGCAATTGCCCAGAGCTAAGAGCAAGGGATGGGAAGGTCATCGAAGGATCTAGAACAACAGAGAATTCGAAGAGGAGGGAAGATCCAAAGCCACGAGGCAGGGCTTTTCAAATTACCGCAGAAGAAGCGAAGGTTGCACCTGATGTCGTGACAGGTACCTTTCTAGTCAATTCTCTCCCTGCTTATGTTTTGTTTGATTCTGGAGCTAGTAGATCCTTCGTATCCATGAATTTTGCTTGCCATAAATCCTTTGCTAGAAGTAAATTAGTAAATGCCTTAGAAGTTGAGGTTGCTAGCGATAAGAGTTTTGTCGTATCCGAAGTTTGTCGAGAGTGTAAGATAAATATTCAAGGAAAAGAATATTCTATCGACTTAATCCCCATTGCACTACGTGAATTCGATGTAATTATTGGGATGGATTGGTTGTCCCAAGATCACGTGTCGATAGTTTGCAATCAAAAGATTGTCTAATTTATGTCACCAACTGGAGAGCAAGTGTGTATCTATGGAGAAAGAAGGAGCAATATTATTGTATGCTCAATGGCAAAGGCCAAGAGTTACTTAAGGCATGGTCATCAAGCGTTTTTAGCCTATGTGACCGATAAAGAAACAAAAGGCAAGGAACTTGTTCAAGTCCCCGTAGTTAATGAATTCCTTGATGTCTTCCCTGATGAGTTACCAGGTGTTCCACCTGAAAGAGAAGTAGAATTCAAAATTGATCTAGTTCCCGGGGCTAAACCAGTGGCCAAGTCTCTGTATCGGTTGGCACCAAATGAAATGAAAGAGTTGATGTCCCAACTCCAAGACCTACTGGATCGAGGTTTTATTCGCCCAAGTGTTTCACCTTGGGGAGCACCTATCCTTTTTGTCAAAAAGAAAGACGGTAGCATGCGGATGTGTATTGATTACCGTGAATTAAATAAGTTAACCATTAAAAATAGGTACCCTCTACCTAGAATTGATGATCTTTTCGACCAACTACAAGTGCTAGCTGGTTCTCAAAGATTGATCTAAGGTCAGGATATCATCAAGTAAAGGTACGAGAAGAAGATATACCCAAAACGGCTTTCCGTACTCGATATGGGCATTATGAATTTGTGGTGATGCCATTTGGTTTAACGAATGCTCCAGCGGTTTTCATGGATCTCATGAATCGGATATGTAAGCCTATGCTAGACCGGTTTGTCATTGTTTTCATTGATGATATTCTTATCTATTCTCGAACTGAGGAAGATCATGCCCAACACCTTCGTGAAGTTCTTGCCACGTTAAGAAAGGAGAAGTTGTATGCAAAATTTTCTAAATGTGAATTTTGGCTTAGGGAAATTCAATTTTTGGGTCACGTGGTGAATGCACAAGGAATTCTAGTAGATCCTGCCAAAATAGAAACTATTATGCGGTGGTCAGCTCCGAAAACTCCCACTGAAGTCAAAAGCTTTTTGGGTTTAGCGGGTTATTATCGACGGTTCATTCAAGATTTCTCAAAGATAGCTTCCCCGTTGACTAAGTTAACTCGTAAGAATTCAAAATTTGAATGGAAGCCAGAACAAGAGAAGTCATTTGAACTATTAAAGGAAAAGTTGACAAAAGCTCCGGTATTGGCTCTGCCAGAAGGGACAGAAGATTTTGTAGTCTATTCTGATGCCTCAAGTACTGTTGGATTGGGTTGTGTTCTTATGCAAAGAGGGAAGGTAATAGCCTATGCCTCACGACAGTTTAAGTCACATGAAGCGAACTATCCAACCCATGATCTGGAGCTAGCGGTAGTAGTATTTGCACTGAAGATTTGGAGGCATTATTTATATGGAACGAAGTGCGCTATCTATACTGATCATAAAAGTCTGAAGTATTTCTTTCATCAGAAGGAATTGAATATGAGACAACGTCGATGGTTGGAGCAGGTAAAGGATTATGACTGTGAGATACTTTATCATCCGGGCAAGGCTAATGTTGTGGCAGATGCCTTGAGTCGGAAGGGGAATTATTCTCCAATCAAAGTAAAGTCATATAAACTGATTGTAAGCTCGGATTTGTTTGAGCAAATTAAAACTGTGCAAGTAGAGGCATTGAAAGATGAGAATCTAAAACGTGAAAGAATCATCGGGCAAATCCATCAACTTGAAGAGAATGATAAAGGAATTAAAGTTCACGGTGGACGAGTTTGGATTCCTTGGACGTGTAAAGTTAAAACAATGATTTTGGATGAGGCGCATAAATCAAGATACTCAATTCATCAGGGTGCAAAAAAAATGTATAATGATCTAAAGAGGGAGTATCGGTGGCCTGGGATGAAAAGAGATATTGTTAAGTATGTGGAGAGGTGTTTGACTTGTTTACAGGTCAAGGCTGAACATCAAAAACCATATGGAAAAATGCAACCACTAGAAATTCCATTAAGGAAATGGGAACACATTACAATGGACTTGGTGACGAAACTCCCCAAAACGGCCAAAGGTTATGACGCGATATGGGTAATTGTCGATCGATTGACGAAAAGTGCTCACTTTATACCCATTCGTGAAAATTATTCGTCAGAGCGAATGGCAGAAGTTTATACCAATGAGGTAGTGTCAAGGCATGGGGTGCCAGTTGTAGATGCACGTTTTGCGAGTAGTGATTGGATTAGCTTTATTAACATGTGTTAGTATGTTTATGATGGGTCGAAGGTAGACAAAATGGGCGAAGGTAGAAGAATGTTGGGCGAAGGTGAAGGCTGAAGTTCAAGAAGTTACATTCGTACCATGTATGTGGGCGAATGTGGACTATGTCCACATTCGCACCATAACACTGGGCGAACCTGCAGCTATTATAAATAGTTTTTGATCATTTGTAAGTTAGAGAGAGTTTTAGAAAGTGTGTGTTTGAAGGTCAGGTTCGTGTTAAGTTTGTGATTGTGTGTGATAGGTCTAGATTAACGTGTTAATCAATTGTAACAAGTTTTATGAAAGTTAATCTATGAAAAAGGTGTTTCAAATGATGTTTTACGTGTTTTGATTCAAGTATTATCATTTTGTTCATATCTAGGGTTTCCGCACCTGGATTTGTGACTTGTATGATCATTACATCCTGTTTTTAGCTAAATCATTCAACTACAAAGTGGTATCAGAGCCATACGGATCTTACAACAACAAAATTGATAATATCAAAGCTGATTTGGACTTAATTTTGGTCAAAATTCATCTGTTTTTGATTGAAAATGGTTTTTGAGTGTTTTTGAGGATTTTCGAATTGAATTTGGTGTTAAAATCAAGTTTTCCGAGAATTAAAGTTGTTTCAAATCAATTCCCGATCAAAACCTGATAAAGATCATCCAAATCCATAAACTTTTGAAAATCAGAGATCAAAATAACCGTTTTTCAAAGTGTAACCGTTTTTAAAGTCAAAATGGGCGAATGTATACCGTTGTGGGCGAACCTGACCTAGTTAGGACGAACTTGAGTGAATTGTGGACGAAAGTGTGTTCATTTTGGTCGAACCTAGAGTTTTGAGTTTGAATTTTTCACATTCGGGTATACTTTTCCACATTCGATTGATCACGCGGGCGAATGTGGAATTAGAGTGGTCGAACGTAGCTAATAGTGGACGAACGTGAAAAAGAGTCTTGGTTATTTTACTTTCTGGTGATATTCTACCTTCGGTTGACTTTGTTTGGACGAAAGTGACAAGTTTGGACGAACGTAGAATTGTTTGGGGCGAAAGTAGAGTTGAGTTTGGAAAATTTTCTAAGTTTTGTGATTTTCGAAGTTCGTGAACATCATGTGGAATTTTCCGACTACACCGAGACCAGCAACAACACAACAACAACAGCAAGTGACGATGGACCCATGGACAGTGGCAGCCCAAAAGACGAGCACACAGTCTTCGCAACCGATCAATTACATAGCGATGACTAGCTCGATGCCTCAGAGTGTTGCACCTCCAGCACCACAACCTGACTATTGGGGAGTAGCAGCCGCGGTGGTAAATACTCAAACTACCAATGCTATTTCTACACTAATAAATGACTTATTTTCAGGTAGCGGGAATCGTCCACCCAAGCTCATGGAGATGCAAGAATATAACCAGTGGCAGAAAAAGTTCAAGATCCATCTGGAAGGCATGGGAGTGGAGGGTGCAGAGGCATGGAGGATGATAGCTAAAGGTTACACTGCACCGGTTCTGGAGAACACAGCTGAACTAGTTCCATTGGAGAGCATGTCAGACGAGGAGAAAAAGAAATTTGCTGTGGAAAAGAAAGCTTATTCCCAGTTGACTCAGGCGATCACAAACGACTTACTACATCAGTTTGGAACATGCACTACGTCTAAGCAACTATGGGATGTACTCAAGAATAGGCATGCTGGGAATGAAAAGACGAGAAGGTTGAGGATGGAGGAGTTGAGAAAAGAGTTTGAGAATTTTACTTATGTTGGAAATGAGACTCTAAGAGAACTAACTCCTAGATATTGTCATTTACTAACTGAATTGTCTAGTTATGGTATACAGATTCCAATGAAGTTCTCAAAGAGAAGGATGCTTACAGATTCTAGACTATCAACGAGTTTGTGCAGAAGCTAGAAAACAAAGAGCTCGAGGAGAAGAGGAAAGCTAAAAGATCTCAGATTCCTCATAATCCAGAGTTATACTTTGGAGGTGCTTCAGCAACAGTTGGAAATTCAAGTGCAGGTGGAACAATAGCACCACACATTGCTTGTATTACCAATGTCATGGAACCACCAAAACCAACCATCAACTACATTGCACAAACCTCATCCTACTCACAACCATCATACACACCACCACCACCACAACAATACACTAATTCCTACATTTCACCATTCTCTCCAATGCAACAAGCAGCATTCTACACTGCTAGCCAATCACAACCACCACCTCAACAACCACAATACATGAACCAAGTGAATCAACCCAATCAACAACCGGTGGTTTTGGAGACTTCCAATTTGGGAAATGTGACTGTTGAAGTTGCTCAGCAACATATTGCATTAGTCTCTGCAATGGTTTCATCATATAACGGGTTGGTTGCAAGTCAAATTGGAAACAATAACCTGACCAATGAAGACTATGCACAGATTGATAAGGAAGAGATGGAACTGATTGACATTCAATGGGCTTTTGCTAGTATAATGAGAAGAGCAACAAAGTTTATTGAAAAGACGGGTAGGACTGATTTGGGAACTTCTCCAAATACAACCTACGGGTTTAACAAGGAGAAGGTGACATGTTTTAATTGTGGAGGGAAAGGTCACTTCAAACGGGAATGCACCCAGCCATCAAAACAAGGTAACAGAAACCCTTTCAATGCAAGTTACCAGAACCGTCAACAACAAAACCAAAACCAAGTTTCTTACCAAAGTAACAACAACTATCAAAACCAAAACAACTACCAAAACCGACAAAACACTTCTAACAACAACCAGAACAGACAACCAAACACAACAAACCAGACTCAAAACCAATCACCAAATAACACTAACAGAACAGTTATACCGATTACTACACCAAATGAAAACCAACAGAATACAAATCAGAATCAAGCTTTGGTGATCTAGCAGGATGAACGGTTTGACTGGTCTGGGATGCAAATTGGTGTTGAGGAGATCACAACTGGTGGAAATGTGGCTTGTGTTGCTCGACAGGTTGAAACTGAGGAGTCGGTGATAGTTGATAAGAGTGAAGAAACTGAGGTTGAAGTTGATGAATCTGTGGAAGAAGTGGAAGTGGAGACTGAGCCTGCTGAGGTTAAAGCTGAGGAGGCAAGTTCTGGAGTGGTGATTGACACAGTTTCTAATGTTCCTGAGGAGTGTGAACCAGTTTATTCAGATTCAGACAGTGAATCAGATGCAAAAGCAAGTGTTACATCTTTGGATGATGATATTGACCAGTTGCTAGCAGAAGCAGATTTTCTGAAGACGAGGAAGTCGTGCATTGCTGATGATGCTTTCACCAGAATTGATTATTCCAAGTTTTTCGCTGGAAAGGAAGCTCATTTTGCTTTGATGGCCATGACAAATCCTCCTAAACCTGTAAGTTCTGAATCTAGCACTGATGTTACTAGTGATAAATACTGTGGAACTTGTGATAGATTGACAAAGGAAAATAAAGAACTTCGCGTTCAACGTGATAGTGCTATCATCAACTGTCAATCTACTCGCAAAGAATTGATTGCTTTCAACAAAGTACTTGATGGATATAAAAAGGACATTTCCGATCATAAAAACACTCTTTCATTAAAACAACTTGCAATTAATAACTATATTAATGAAATTGAGAACACTAAGTTGGAAATGGCCGCTATTAAGTGCTTTGCTGAAAAAGTCAATAAGAAATTGGAGAGTTATAAGCACATTGCTTATGTTGTAGACCACATCATTGATGATCAAACCACTAACTATAAGTCTGTGCCATCTCCGGTGCTCTTTGAAAATCACAACTGTCATCAAGTGACACCGGAGAGCTCGGTAAAATCAGACTCATCATCGGAAAATGAATCTAATACCTCGAGTATTGGTGATCCTCTGAGAGTGATGACTCTGGAAGTTACCAAAGTGCTAATGCATGTGAAATTCCAAAAGAAAATCACATCATTACTAATGAACCAGTGTCATCATCTCAACATGTGCATCCGATGGCTAACGCACATCGTTATAAAAAGTCTGAAAAGAATGTGATTAAGAAAGAAATTAAGAAAGATGTTAAAAATGAACCTTGTGACAAACCAGTCAAGGTGTTCTATCGGATGGAAGGATCCGATAAGATCATCTCTGACGAGGAGTTTCCAATTAAGAATGCTAAATATGCTAAAATTGATAAAATTTGGCAAGAAAGAACTATTTGGTTCCCAAAACATGAGAGAACTAATGAGATTCCACCGGCAATTTTAAAGAAATTGTATTTGGATGTTCCTCAAGAACCAAAGGTTCATGTCACAGAGTTCATTAAACCCAAAAACAAAGCAAACGGTTTTCATGAGCCTGCTTACTCAAAAGGGCCACTCCCTGAGAGTTTGAGGAACCAACAGTATAATGATCAATATCCTGTTCGATCATTTGCTCAACCGAATGCTCCTAATGTTTTTGAGGAATACCGTGCATGCTTTAAATGCGGGGAGAGAGGGTATTTACTTGCTCACTGCCCGTATGTAAGGCATAAGAGGCACGAAGTTGAAGTGAGGAATTCCATGAGAAAACCGGTTGATCATTACGTTCCACCACATAGACGTGTTGTTCGTCAACAACAACAGTTTTATAATCAAAACAATTTTTATCAAATGAGGAACAATCGTCCATTTCAGTATGATCGCAGAAACCGGATTGCTATGGAAAATTCATGGAGAAAATCAATGGTGAACACAACAAATGATAGGCAAAGGGTTCCACCAAAACCTATTGTCAAGTCAAATGTTGGACCTAAATCTGTTAAGTCAGAGAAGGTAACCAAGAAAGTTTCTTTTGCAAACAATGTTCAGAAACCGACTGAGAACCAAAAATCTCAGATTCGTATCTTAAAAAGATCTGAACAATCTTGGACACCAAATGGATCTCCAGGTGCCTCAACTTCAAAATCCAATGAGAAAAAGGAAAATGTTTTGAATAATCCTAAAAGGATTGATCCAAAACAAAGTGTTGATGAGAATGCTTCTTTGAACAATGATATTCCAAGACCCAAGACTCAGGCTTGGGTCCCCCGAAAGAACTAACTGTTTTACTTGACGTGTGCAGGGAGCTTCAGCTGGCCCTATTAGCAGTCTTTGGATTGTTGATAGTGGAGCTTCAGGCCACATGACCGGGGATCTTGCGTTGCTGTTCGATGTGAAGAATATTAATGGTGGATATGTAGCATTTGCTGGGAATAAAGGCGGATATATCACTATGGAAGGAAGCGTGAGTAATGGGATTGTGAGCTTTGAGAGGATTTCATATGTGAAACATATAGACTATAATCTGTTGAGCGTCAGTCAAATCTGTGATAAACAATTTACTGTTCATTTTGATGACAAATCCTGCTACATTCTCAAACCGGGCTTCAAAATTCCAAAAGAGTGGGTAATGTTGAAGGCACCTCGTGTCAACAACCTTTATATTCTTGATATGTCCAAGGCGATGACATCCCAGGGGCAAATAACTTGTTTCCTATCCAAGGCGACCGAGAAGGAATCGATAATGTGGCACCGAAGAATGGGGCACATTCATCTGAGAAAAATGAATCATCTTGTGAAGAATGGACTTGTCGATGGAGTAAACGTGAAACATTTCCATTTGAATGACAAGTGTGTAAGCTGTGAGAAGGGGAAACAACACAGACAGTCCCACAAAGTGAAGAAAGTTAACTCTGTTGAGATGCCACATGAGCGATTGCACATGGATCTATTCGGGCCTGTCAAGCGTAAAAGTCATCTTGGGGAGCTTTACTGTTTAGTTGTCACTGACGACTACTCACGTTTTTCATGGGTGATGTGTTTGCAACATAAAAGTGACACCATTAACAATTTGAAAGTTCTGTTCACTCGATTGGAGAATCTCTACAATCTGAAAATCAAGAGGATTCGGAGTGATAGTGGTACGGAGTTCAAAAATGCAAAGATGGATGAACTTTGTGAAAGCAAAGGAATTCATCATGAATATTCAGCTCCGTACACCCCACAACAGAACGGTGTTGCTGAACGCAAAAACAGGACTCTAATTGAAGCGGCAAGAACAATGCTCGCAGACTCGAATCTTCCAGTAATGTTCTGGAACGAGGCGATTTATGCAGCAAATTATACATTCAATCGGGTTTTAACGGTGAAGAAGTTTGGTAAAACTTCTTATGAACTGTTACACCGACGAAAGCCGAACTTAGAGTATCTAGAACCTTTTGGGGCACCATGCACGATGTTGAATCCAAGCGAGAAGTTTAGTCCTAAAGCTGAAGAGGGATACTTTGTTGGATATGCAACCCCGCTCAAACGGGTATACAACAAGCGAACTCGTCAGGTGGAGGATTGGGCTAACGTGGAAGTTCAACGATATACTCAGAATATGCAAGGGATTGGTCCTGATTGGATGTTTGATTACAAAGATTTCTTTGAATCATTCAATCTAGATAGCTTGGTTGAAGAAGATTTTATCAGATTACTTTACGAGTGTGAAAACGCGGCGACTTCACCGTTGGTGCGTCCTATCACCGTGAACCCCCCACCAGCTTCTAATGATACCAATGTTCCTGTACCGGAGGAAGAAGTGTTTCAAGAGGCTTCTACTACTTTAGATTCGTCAAAGTCTGAAGATGAACAATTTGAAGAAGTTATTCTTGAACATGCAGATGAACCAGAGGCACCACCAGTGAACCCAACTCCAACTCCAGATGTTGCTTCATCATCTAACACGGGTCGTGATCTGGATGCTGTAGAGAACTTGACTATTCAGACGGGAGTTACTGTACCTGAACATCCGGAATCTCGGATTCATCGTATTCACCCGCTGCAGCAAGTTATTGGTGATCCTGGTAGCAGTGTGCTGACAAGAGGGCAACTGCGAAGTGTTAATTCGCCAGAGAGTTTTGGTGCTTTAGCTTTATATGCCAAAATACAAAAATCTGGTAGTCAAAATGATTGGTCGTTTGCGTGTTATGTGTCGCAGGTAGAGCCAAGGACATACAAGGACGCTTTGCTGGAGGACGCCTGGGTTGAAGCAATGCAGGAGGAGTTATTACAATTTCAGAAATTGGGGGTTTGGACGCTCACTGATTTACCGCCTGGAAGAAAGAAGATTGGCACTAAATGGGTGTTTAAGTGCAAGAAGGATGATCGTGGTGTTATAGTTCGAAACAAAGCCAGATTGGTCGTACAGGGATTCCATCAAATCGAAGGAATTGATTATAACGAAATCTATGCGCCTGTAGCACGTATTGAAGCAATTCAGATGTTTCTTGCGTTTGCTTCCTATAAGAAGTTCAAAGTTTATCAAATGGACGTCAAGAGCGCATTTCTGTACGGGAAAGTCAAAGAAGAGGTTTCTGTCGGGCAGCCACCAGGCTTTGAGGACCCTATCCACCGGGATAAGGTCTATGTGTTGAACAAAGCTTTATATGGTCTGCACCAGGCTCCGAGACAGTGGTACGAGGAGCTAAGTACATACCTCATGGCAAAGGGATTTAAGCGCGGACTCGTCGACTGCACCCTATTCACGAAGAAATCAGGGGATGATTTGATTCTTGTGCAGATATACGTTGATGATATAATATTTGGTTCAACTAACGAACTTTTATGCAGGGAGTTTGAAACTGTTTATGCAGGAAAAGGTTGAGATGAGCGCAATGGGGGAGATGCAGTTTTTCCTAGGCTTGCAGGTGGACCGAAGACCCACGGGGATCTTCATTCACCAGACGAAATACGTATCCGAAGTCTTGAGCCGGTTCCAGATGGAGGATTCCAAGCCGATAGATACCCTGATTCAACCCAATCACGGGATTGGAGTGGACGCTAAGGGGGAGCTGACGGACCCATTTACATACAGAGCAATCATCGGATCTCTGATGTATTTGACAGCATCTCGGCCAGATATTATGTTTGCTACGTGTCTCTGTGCTCGCTATCCATCGAAGCCGAAACAAAGTCATCTGACGACGGTCAAGCGTATCCTTAGATATCTGAAGGGTTGTCCCTCGAGAGGACTTTGGTACCCTAATGATGATAATTTTGATTTTATCGCTTTTAGTGATGCAGATTGGGGCGGCTGTGACAAGGATAGCAAATCCACTACAGCTGGTTGCCAGTTTTTAGGGAGCAGGTTAGTCACCTGGCAGTGTAAGAAGCAGACTTCGGTCGCGCTGTCTACCTGTGAAGCCGAGTACATTGCAGCCTCGAGTTGCTGTTCGCAAGTGCTCTGGATCCAACAGCAGATGGTGGATTACGGTTTGCAATTTCTTAAAACCCCTATACACTGTGACAATGAAGCCGCTATCGCATTAACTAAAGATACGGGCAATCATTCTAAAGCGAAACATATCCGGATTTAATATCATTTTATCCGTGATTGTTACGCTAAAGAATTGATAGATATGGTCAAAATCCATACTGACTATCAACGTGCAGATTTGTTTACTAAAGCTTTTGACAGATCCCGCTTTGAATATCTTTTAAAAGTTAACAACATAAAGGAAAAACAGGACTAATCAGCACCTCGGTTTATCTCTTTTTAGTTTTTTTTTTTAAATTTTCTTTCAAGTTTTTATTGTTTTTCAGAAAAATTAAAAACCCAAAAATATGTTCTTTATTTTAGGGGGAGTCATTTTATCAGAAAAACCAAAAACATTGACAAATTCAAAAAGACCTAAAAATTAGAAACATCAAAAATGATTTCCAGGATAAAAAGAGGAAATGATAGTATATCAGTGGGGATCTGACACAGGCTAAAGATTTGTATAGTAATATGAGGCGTGTGTTGACTACGTGTGATGTGCTGATAGGCTTCGTAGACTAAAAATTGCGTGCATTAGTGATACAAACATAACGAAATACGCGTTCGTGGCTGAACACCTCATGGGCATGTCGTCTTTGTACCGTAATTTCGTTTGATAGGATTACCAAAATCTGAGGTTTCGGGTCGTTATGTTATGGTTATCCGGGATATTCTGATTAAACTTTTGTCGTATTGATTTACGGACCTAGTTTCATCAGAATATTTGCGAAAAGAGCTTAAATGCCAAAACCGAAAGTTACCGAATTGAGGAACTTTATGTTTTTATTGATCAAAGATCATAATTACATCGTATTGACTTACTGATGCAACTCAGTAGTTGATATCAGCCTCAACCTGGTATATATGCACATGTTACTCTGCTGCATTCGTTTGCTGACCTGTACACCTCTGTGCTATATAACGTGTAACTTTTTCGGATAACTCTGGCATAATCACGCGTTACGACGAAGCTTTGTGAAATTACTTGATACGGGAGTATGTCGTGTGTGTGGGCACCACAATGTGTTAGTCTAATACACCTAACTCGTATCATTTTAAAGCATTGCGTAATAGTCTGCATGTGAGCTTAAGAGGACCACAATATCAGCAATTGCTGTGTCACATACTGCTTATAATGATAATATTAAACAAAAAGATCAACGCTGTGATCTGATTTCTCAGAAAACTGATATGATCCTCCTACCGGACATCACAAAATGTTTACTGCTTTGTTTACTTTGATGCATTTTACTTTTATTGTCAAAAAGATACAAAATCCAAAAAGCTTTTAGGTGTGTTTTGATAAAATTTCAGAAAAATCAAATGTTTTTGCATTTCTACTTTATTTTAGATAACCGAAGGTGTTTGATGGTCAATTTCTGAGATTTGATGAAACCATCTGGGCTTTGTATCATTCTAAAATTGAAATAATGAGTTTTTGAGACTTAACGGATTGAAAAATGTTGAACGGGATTCGAATTCGTGATTTGGCAAAATTTTCAGATTTTTCCATTTCACATTCGCCCCTTAATTGGGTCGAATGTGGAAAAATCTTCACATTCGGGCGTTTCTGATTGGGCGAAAGTGGATTTATCAAACACATTTTTCACCTTCGGGTGTATATTCCACATTCGGGCCATTCGATTGGGGCGAATGTGGAATCACACCACCTTCGACCATTGAAACGGGCGAATGTAGACTATCTATATATAGCCTATATCAGGTTCGACCTTTCATTTGTAATTTTTCAAAAAATTTTCATCATACCCAAACCTTGTTGCTGTGATTTCCTTTGATCTTGTTTCTTGTTCCCTGTTGTTCCTTGATCATTTTGCACTAATTTTCACAGGTAATGAGGCTCTAAACAGATCAGAATTTGGGATTGTTGGTTACGAACCTAGGGTTCCTAATCTGTGATGATTGGACTGTTTTTAATGAATGATTTTGTTTAGGATTCAATTCTCATCAGTTTTAGGGGGAGATTATATAAGGAATTAGGATAATAACATCATTAGATGATTAATCGAATAATTGAAATATATAAACCCTAATTCCTCTTTAAAACAGATGATAATTGAATAATTATGACAATTGATGTTGCACGAGAGTTAGTCGGCCATATTAGAACAAGTATTAATCAAAATCAGAGTTGAAAAACAAGTTTGACAAAATTTTGAATTTTTGGGGTTTTTCAGTTTACATTCGACCCATATTAAACTGGCGAATGTAGAACTTGATGGGCTAATGTGTTTAAAATTGAACGAATGTGATTTGTTATATGATAAATTCCACATTCGAACCAAAATGTTCACATTCGTACCTGTTATTCCACCTTCGGTCAAACAAAAGTGGGCGAATGTGGAATCTGTGAAATCTTAAAAGTTGTAATTTTTGTCGTTTTTGTATTTTGATGTGTTTTCTGATTTTTGATGTGCATATGGCTGAGCAACCTGAACATGTCGAGGCACCAGTGGAGAACATTGTACCAGATCCTGTCCAGGAAGTTGAAAAGGTTCCACGTGGATGGCCATTTGAACCGACACACAACTGCTGTGCATATGTTGGAGATGTCGAGAAGAATACTGAATTTGTTGGAATTGTGGAGTTTTTAAGGCGAAGTCGGATTATCCATGCCTAAGCTACACCAACAATAATCTACAAAGACATAGTGGAGGATTTTTACAGAAATCCTAAATATGATTTCTGGGAAGATCAGACTATCATCAAAAGCAAGATTCATGGTATGGAGATGATTTTAACCGAATCAGATATCAGAGAAGCTTTGCAGATCAAGTTTGAAGTTAGTGATGATCCTAGAGAGCTTTCATGGACTGAGCAGGGAGCGTGTTTTCTCAAGATGAAGTACAAGGGTCCGATTACTGATGGTTCAATGCACAAAGGGAAATTAAGTGTGCAGTTCAAGTATCTTGCACACGTAATTATCCATGTATTCGGGTGTGTGAGCGGTGGATACGACGTGATGAGGAAAAGTCTAAGTTCATTGATGGTTGCGTTAACACATAACAAACCATTCAATGTATCTGGTATGATTTTAGACCACATGCTCGAGATGTTAAAAGGTTTGAAGAAGAAACAGTTTATGCTGTATCCGAGGTTTCTCATGATGATCTTTGACCATAAGTATCCTGATTTGAAAAAGGATCCAACTATGATCCTAGGTCAAGATCACATGAATATTCGTACACTTGTGAGAATGAAAGGGTATAAAGGTGTGCCAGACAATGAAAAGCCACCTCACAGGAGACTTTTTGGTGCTTTGGCTAATCAGGGTTACACTGATCCTGGTAAGAACAAAGCTAGACATGACAAGAGCGACTCAGATAATGATGATCCATTAGTGTATGTTGATGCAAACACTAAGAGGAAGAGACAGGTAGTCAATGCCGGAGCCAAAGGGAAGGGTAAGGCAAAGACAGATCAAGGAAGTTCAAAGCAACAGGTTACTAGAATGAAGACAACAGCAAAGAAAGGAACTAGTTTGGTTGATGAAGATTCAGTGGATTCGGAGGAAACTGAAATTGATGAACAATGGGATTCTGAAAAGGAAAGAGTAAAGACCACCAAACGTAAGGCCACTATGGTTGGTGAGTCTGAATCTTTGAACAAGACTATTGAAGAAGTTTCACAGAAGAAGACTGTTGATGTTGATGAAGGTCTGAGTGTGAATCTGGACGAGCTGGAAGTAGGTGAGACTGTAGTTGTTAATTTGCCAAAACCGAAGCATAAGTCAATGGCAAAGAAGACTAGCACCAAGCAGTTGAGAGAGAAAGAGATTGCTCAGTTGCTGAAAGGTAAAAAGATACCTGATGCAGGTACATCATCTAAGCTATCTTCACCAGTGGCAAAGAAGCAGAAAAAGAGCAAAGAATCAGAAGCTTTACCAGTTGATGATTTCAATGCTGCTTTAGATAATGTTTTGGATATGTTCAAGAATCCTCAGAAGCAGAAGGCAAAAGAAGTAGAACCATCCAAATCAAAGAAAGTTACTGTTTCGGATGATGTGATGAAGCAGGTTAACAAACGGATGGATGACATGATGAAGATGATTGTAGCACAGCAGGCTGAGATTAGCAAATTCAAACAAAATGAGGAGAAAATGCTACAGATTGTTGTTGCATCAAAGACTAACCAAGATGAGATCGAACAGAAAGTGAAGAAACTTGAAGAAGAAAACAAGGATCTTGAGGTTAAGTGTACCAGGAATCGAAGAATGATTAGAATTATTAAGGCTGACAACAAAGAACTTAAGACTGAAAATAAACGTCTTAGTGATTGTTGGACAAGCTATACAGTGAAGCACCAAAGTTAAAGGATGGTGAAGAAGATAAAGAAAAAGAGGAGGAACAGGTTGATTATGAGCCTTCTGATGATGAAGTGGAAAAGGATGATGAGGAGGATGATGAATCTGATAAGAGTTCTGATGAAGAAAGCAAGAAAAGTGATAAAGATGATGATGATGCGGAGGGATCAGGAAGTAAGGATGATGATGGTAGTGATGGAAGTGATGATGATGATGGGGGAGATGATACGAGTAAGTTCACATTTGAGAAGAGGACACCTCAGAAAGATGCTGGAGAGTCTAGTTCGAAGAAAAAGAAAGGTGAGAATGTAGACTCAGATGAAAGCATCTTCTGGAACGAAAAGGTGAGATCTTTGAATGATGATGCAAAGAAAGTTTACAGAGATATGCTTGAGAAAAGAGAATGGACCATTGAGTTCACAGGCAAGTTCGCTGAAATCTTCCAAACAGAAGACATGAGGTATGAACTTGAGTACAATGATCCAGACTTAGAGGAAGGTGAAGTACCTGCTGTTGTTGCCAAAGAAATTTTGGATGGAATTGCACACCGAGTGGGGAAATCATTAGAGGAGATTATGATGGATCAGTCGATTCCAGATATTCCTGAAAAGGATATTGGAGATCACTCTGATGATAAGCAAACACCTGAGATGGATGAAGTAGAGATTGAGGATATTACTCACGAGGAATATCCACAATATTTCAGACAAAATGATGAAGATGTGGTTTTCCCAAACTTCACAGAGATACCAAACAGGTTGGCTAAGAAGAAAGCTCAAAAGAGAAGTGAAGAGTTTGTAGAGACTGTGTTTGGTACTAATCAGTAAAAACCTTCAAGTCAGAATGATGATTTGAAGACATTTCTACAGAAGTTGAAGGAAACTGATGATAAACGACCAAAGCCTGAAGCTCAAGGTAGTTTTTACAGATATCACAATGAGAAATTCAAAGGCAGAGCTCTCGGTTGGAAATATCTGGGAAGATTGAAATGTTTAGCTGTCAAATGGGAATCAGGAATCTTGTACTTTTACAGATTCATTGATTTATTAACTCTACCGTACTGGGCGGTCAGAGACATTTGCAGATTCCCTATGAATGGAGCTTCAGTGAACAATACAGCTGTTGGTTGGTTTGCTGATAAATTGGTTTGGGAGAGTAGAACTAAATGGAACAGATTTAAACCACAATACCCTAGAAGAAAAGTTCATCGTGATATTGATCCAAGAACAGGAAGACAGAGGGTGACTTTGATATAGAAAGCACCTGAAGTGATGAAGAAGATACCTTTGATGCCTTTACCTCAACACTTCAGTGCTGATTTTATCTTCTGGTATTATGATTGGAGAAAGGCAGAAGCGGTGATAGTGCTGAGAGATGGAAAGGACAAATACAAGCATGTTTATGTATTTGATCCTATGTGGTTGATCAATTGCACATTTGAAGACATCATCACACTATTCTATAATCTGATTCATTGTGATCCCAATGATGCAGATCAGGCTAAGAAGTATCGACAAGTTGTCGGAGTTCGCTTTGCTTATGATATAAACTCCGGAAGCAACTTGGATACTAAATTGGGCAAGTTGGTGAAGATGGCCGATGTGCCTAAGCCGGTGAAACGTAAGCTGGAGCCTGAAATGACAAAAGATCAGAAGAAGCAACTGAGAATCAAGCTGTTGAACAAGGTTATGGACGAAGACCGAAGACAATCCAATCAATAGTCGAGGGGGAGTTTGTAGATGCACGTTTTGCGACTAGTGATTGGATTAGCTTTATTAACATGTGTTATATGTTTCTGATGGGTCGAAGGTAGACAGAATGGGCGAAGGTAGAAGAATGTTGGGCGAAGGTGAAGGCTGAAGTTCAAGGTGAAGGTGAAGGTGAAGGTGAAGGCACGTTTTGCCACGTACCATGTATGTGGGCGAATGTGGACTATGTCCACATTCGCACCATAACACTGGGCGAACTTGCAGCTATTATAAATAGTTTTTGATCATTTGTAAGTTAGAGAGAGTTTTAGAAAGTGTGTGTTTGAAGGTCAGGTTCGTGTTAAGTTTGTGATTGTGTGTGATAGGTCTAGATTAACGTGTTAATCAATTGTAACAAGTTTTATGAAAGTTAATCTATGAAAAAGGTGTTTAAAATGATGTTTTACGTGTTTTGATTCAAGTATTATCATTTTGTTCATATCTAGGGTTTCCGCACCTGGATTTGTGACTTGTATGATCATTACATCCTGTTTTTAGCTAAATCATTCAACTACAGGATTGATATTGGGTGTTTACGCATGCTTCGGATCTGATCTGGAAGGTTAAACACGCAAAATTGCATTGTGCAGCTGCAGCAGGCGATTAGCATCACAACCGACTGCTGTTATAGGCGATTAGGCCCCCTTAAGGGGCGATTAGCATCCCAATCGCATGCTATTATAGGCGATTAGCATGCTAATTGCCTGTTGACCATCCCCAATCACATGTTGACTTTTCCTAATTGCATGCTAAGTTCCTAATCGCGTGTACTGCTGTCATAAGTGTATTTTGACATTCCGAAACCCGATTTGATGCCTAGGAACATGCTAGGAACCGCGTGACATGCCTAGTAACATAGTAACACATGTTTGGACTTGTTTGTGCGTTATTTGACCTATGTGTTAGACCCGTTGAACTTTAACACATGTTAAGTACTAAGTTGCATGATTTGTGTATGTTTGAGTATGAGATGAACACGTGGAATGTCGGGTCACCAATGGGATGTCGAGTCTTGTCTAAAGTAGTCTGGTTGTCGGTCAAACACGTTTTCGGACACAAAATGGTCATGGACTGGACTTAGGGACTAATGAACCCGACGGGTTATTAGTCTAACTTAACACGTATCTTATGATAGGTCGCCACTAGTTGGGACTATCATATCATATAAACGGTTTACTCATTTAACAGAAGACGCAACCTAAGGTGAGTTTCACGGCCCCAATCTTTACTGTTTTCGTTTTCGGGGGAGAAACATGCTTAGTACTTCGTTTTGTAAAAGATCATGTTATGCCGGGTTGGGTGTACGTTTCCCTTATGTTCTATGTGTATGTGGCTTACATTGTGATAGTTCGTTGTCCGTTGTGGCGGTAGTTCGTTAAATGGTGAATGCACAGTTCGTTGACCACGGAGTGATAGTTCGTTGGACATATTTGGATAGTTCGTTAGTCGTGGAAAACGATAGTGCGTTGGTTGCGTTAAACGACAGTTCGTTGATTGGTTCGTCTTAGAGTCTAAACGTCAAAAAAGAATTTTTCTTCAGTCAGTAGTAACATGATAGTTCTTTCAAAAGCTCGTGAAACATTTTCCTTAAAACCTGTGAACTCACCAGTATTTTATACTGATGTTTTTAGCATGTTTTCTCAGGTCGCTAAGGTAGCAGCTGTCATCTAGGCGCACGGAGTCGCACTGGAGTCGTCTCACGTCTAGGGTCATTTATGCATGTTTTCTTTGGGATGTTAAAATCTTAAACTTATGTTTCTGATTACTTTTAACTTTTGTAAACTTATACGCTTCCGCGCTTTCAAATGATGGTTTTCAAATCTTATGCATGGTTTTGTTTACGTATGTTTTTACATTTAGACGTCGTTTATTGTGACCGTTGACTTGGATCCTGGTGTGTCACACGCCTCGCGGTAGAACTCCGCAGGTGGAAATTTGAGGGTGTGACAGATTGGTATCAGAGCCAATGGTTATAGTGAACTAGGACTGCATGTAGAGTCTAGACTATAGCCGAGTCTCACACACTAGACGGTCACATACTTTTGAGTCGTGTCTTTTGGTAAACATACTAACCTTGTCGGGGTGTCGGTATCCTTATCACACAGCGTCATATTTTCTATCTCATTCTTGGTTACTCCTAGTTTCATTCGTTGATCTGTGTTGACTGTATCTTCCTAAGATGGGGGTATCGGTGACTTGAGGTTCGAGCTCGGGGCACGCCTTGAGGACCATGTAGAGCAATTTATCATTTCGGGTGCACACGAAATCATAAGTTGAAATGCATGAAAGGCTTGGTGGACCTCGTGTTGGGATTAATGGTCACATTTGAACCCGATCCTAGACCTTTCATATTCTCTTGGTTTAGCGTTGGTGATGGGTCTGAGCGTTTGTTTCTTGTCTTTCTCAGAAGATGTCAGGACGCACTGGTGGACGTACTGGGGGACGACGTGGAGGCCGCACTGGCGGGGGTAGAGGTGGTGGTAACATCACCCTGACATATGATGAGCTCAATGAGATGATGCAGCAACAGTCGGGCATTGCACTAGCTGCCTTTCAGGCTGCCCAACAGACTTTCATGGGTGCTGTCGCTCCTCCGGTGCAGGCGGGAGTTGCCTACAAACGGTTTAAGGATTGTCAGCCCCTCAACTTCCGTGGTACGGAGGGAGCTGTGGAGTTGCTCAGGTGGTTGGAGAAGACGGAGTCGGTGTTTGCTTTATGTGAGACTCCAGCAGCGGATCAGGTGAAGTTTGCTTCGGGGACTTTTGTATGACCTGCCCTGACGTGGTGGAACTGCGTCACTCAGACACTCGGTCTCGGGGAGGCCAACGCCATGCCTTGGGCGGATTTCGTGCGTAGGATGAAGGTGAGTACTGCCCGCGAGAGGAAATCAAGAGGTTGGAACAGGAATACGGGAGTCTTAAGATGGTGGGTTCTGAGGTTGAGGAGTACACGATCAGGCACAACGAGTTAGCAGTGATGTGTCCAGGTTTGTCGACACCAGAGTACAGGAGGGTAGAGCAGTATCTTGCGGGTTTGGTGCCAGAGATTGCGGGGTTGGTGGCTACAAGGGATCCTACTACCATGTCTGAGGCTGTGCGGTCGGCTACCAAGATGACCAACTTGAAGATTACCGAGCGTATTCTACCTCCCAGGGGCTCCGACGTGAAAACACCAAGGGACAACAAGAGAAAGTGGGATAGTACTGGAAAGACCGTGGGTTCGGGTCAGCCACATCAACAGGCAAGGAAGACTGAAGCCATGGGATCGTCCTCAGGTCAGAGGCAGAGCGAGTTCACGGGAAAGCTACCAGAGTGCAACCAATGCGGGTACCATCATCTCGGCAATTGTGAGAAGTTTCGTTGTAACCGTTGCAAGCAGGTGGGTCATGTTGCCAAGAACTGCAGGGTCAATCTTCAAACGGCTCCAGGTCAAGCGATCGTCCCTGCTCCTGTTCCTCAGGGAAATCGTGGGTGCTATCACTGTGGTGAGCTGGGACATCTCAAGCGCAACTGCCCGAAACTAAATCAGGCTGAAGCTGGGGCCGCAGGTGGCGGTGGAAACAACGAGGGTGGTGGTCCGACTGCTCGTGTCTTTGTGATCGGTGCTAGGGAGAACCAGGTGGACCCAGACACTGTTACCCGTACGTATTCTTTCTTATCTCTTGTTACGCTTTGGTTTTACTTTTATCCGCATCGTTTTGCATTCGTGTCTTCGGGTGTTTTCTTTACGGTTTGGTCTCTGTTTCTCATTCTTTGGGTCGATGAGGGTCCTTTGGGGATGCTACTTGGACGGTACCGGTGGGTTAGTTATACCAATCATAGTAGTCTCTAGTAGGCCTTCGATCGGGGGGGTCTCTTGTTTCATATTCACATTTGGGGAAGTGGTTTCCCGATTGTTACTGTCACGTTTTGGTTCACGACCTTCACTCGTTGTCTTTTGGGGAGACGTTACTTGGGCACACACAGAGGTCGACATGCATCACTGTTGAAACCGAAAGAATCTCGGGACGAGATTCCTTTCAACAGGGGGATGATGTGACGACCCGGAATATTTTTCTTCTTTGTTGTTTTCTCTCTCCGACTTCGGGAAATTTTTGGGACGAAAATTCTTTCAACAAGAAAATGATGTGACACCCGGCAAACTCCAGTAACTAACTTTGGAAAACTTAGTAAGTCTACCTTAGCGAGTCGCGCATACATTACACATGACAGGGTCAGTCGAGTCGAGTCGTGCATCATTGGGGTTTTAACACACGCAAGTCTTGAGTCCCGGGAATTGGTGAACGAGTGTGAACGTGTTTGTTTTCATGTAATATGTGTTTATAATCATTATGTGACTTATCGGTATGTGTATACGTGTTTACATACGTTAAAACGGTGATTACACGTAATTGCATGACATTATAGGTGATTACGCGTAATTGCATGATATTAGGGGGTGATTAGCCCTTATTGCATGCTGATAGGGGTGATTAGCCGTAATCACATGAAATATCAGGCGATTAGCCTTAATCACATGAAATGTCAGGCGATTAGGAGCCCTAATCGCATGTAACTGCTGCACAATCGCCTGACGTGTTTTAAACGACTAGAAACACCTATAAATACCACCCTTGACCTCTATAACACCATTTGTGCAACCCTAGCCGTCCCATAACATATCCCAACACACAAACACCCTCTGGAACTCGTTTTTACTTCAAAACAACCATTTCCAAGCTTATTCCATCATTTCCTCTTAAACCCAAGGTGTGTTCTTCAAACCCAAACCTTTAAATGATTATATTTTGTTCCCTAAAAGTCCAGACCTGACTTATAAATGTTTTTGTCTTGGAAAATCCATTTAAAACCGTTTTTAAACAAACCCAAACCTTTATGTGTGTTATATGTGTTATTTGTGTTTAAAGGTAGGATTTTTAGGATTGAAACATGATTGTTCTTGTGTTATTAAAGTGTTTATGGCTGTTATGAGTTAGTATGATGATGTTCTAGGAGTTTGGATGGTTTTGGTTGTGTATTGTTGATGTTTGATGTTTTGACCCATTTGGATGATTTTGAATGATTAAGGATGTTATGAGGTGTGTTGTTGATTGTATGATGTTAGGGTTTGCTTTAGGATGATGCTAGAGCAGTAGGATACCATCGGACAACGTGGTTATGTGATGAAATCTGGATATTTGCTACTTAGGGCAAGTTCTTGCATGTTGATGTGATGTTTACATGTTAAGTTTACTATTTTGGGAAAACGCTCGCATTCGGGACTGTTAGAATGATGAAGACTTAGGGGTTTTGCTTGAAATATGATTATTAATGTGTTAGGATTGATATTGGGTGTTTACGCATGCTTCGGATCTGATCTGGAAGGTTAAACACGCGAAATTGCATTGTGCAGCTGCAGCAGGCGATTAGCATCACAATCGCCTGCTGTTATAGGCGATTAGGCCCCCTTAAGGGGCGATTAGCATCCCAATCGCATGCTATTATAGGCGATTAGCATGCTAATTGCCTGTTGACCATCCCCAATCACATGTTGACTTTTCCTAATTGCATGCTAAGTTCCTAATCGCGTGTACTGCTGTCATAAGTGTATTTTGACATTCCGAAACCCGATTTGACGCCTAGGAACATGCTAGGAACCCCGTGACATCCCTAGTAACATAGTAACACATGTTTGGACTTGTTTGTGCGTTATTTGACCTATGTGTTAGACCCGTTGAACTTTAACACATGTTAAGTACTAAGTTGCATGATTTGTGTATGTTTGAGTATGAGATGAACACGTGGAATGTCGGGTCAGCAATGTGATGTCGAGTCTTGTCTTACGTAGTCTGGTTGTCGGTCAAACACGTTTTCGGACACAAAATGGTCATGGACTGGACTTAGGGACTAATGAACCCGACGGGTTATTAGTCTAACTTAACACGTATCTTATGATAGGTCGCCACTAGTTGGGACTATCATATCATATAAATGGTTTACTCATTTAACAGAAGACGCAACCTAAGGTGAGTTTCACGGCCCCAATCTTTACTGTTTTCGTTTTCGGGGGAGAAGCATGCTTAGTACTTCGTTTTGTAAAAGATCATGTTATGCCGGGTTGGGTGTACGTTTCCCTTATGTTCTATGTGTATGTGGCTTACATTGTGATAGTTCGTTGTCCGTTGTGGCGGTAGTTCGTTAAATGGTGAATGCACAGTTCGTTGACCACGGAGTGACAGTTCGTTGGACATATTTGGATAGTTCGTTAGTCGTGGAAAACGATAGTGCGTTGGTTGCGTTAAACAACAGTTCGTTGATTGGTTCGTCTTAGAGTCTAAACGTCAAACAAGTATTTTTCTTCAGTTAGTAGTAACATGATAGTTCTTTCAAAAGCTCGTGAAACATTTTCCTTAAAACCTGTGAACTCACCAGTATTTTATACTGACGTTTTTAGCATGTTTTCTCAGGTCGCTAAGGTAGCAGCTGTCATCTAGGCGCACGGAGTCGCACTGGAGTCGTCTCGCGTCTAGGATCATTTATGCATGTTTTCTTTGGGATGTTAAACTCTTAAACTTATGTTTCTGATTACTTTTAACTTTTGTAAACTTATACGCTTCCGCGCTTTCAAATGATGGTTTTCAAATCTTATGCATGGTTTTGTTTACGTATGTTTTTTACATTTAGACGTCGTTTATTGTGACCGTTGACTTGGATCCTGGTGTGTCACACGCCTCGCGGTAGAACTCCGCAGGTGGAAATTTGAGGGTGTGACAACAATACCAGTTAATAATACTGATCAGATTTTCAATAACTGCAACTGTTACAACAAAGAAAATAAAAACATACAGACGTCTTAAAGCTGTGTTGAGATAACACATATAAATCTACAGACGGATTAAACCTCTATTGTATAATATAAAACATAAAAGTTAATACGAGTCAATTTAAGATCATAAAACATAAATAATCATATATATAATTTTGACATACACAAAACTAAAAACAAAAACAAAATATAAACAACCTTTAACATCAACATACATAGCTACTTAAAGGAATTAATAAACTTAAGTTTCAATTTCATTGAAGCTTCAAGTTGTCCATGAAGATCTATAAATTTATTCAAAAACTCTACATCCTTACTCCCAGCCTCTGAATTGCACAATCACGACAAATCACCAACAGAAGTCGAAGGCATTGACTTCAAATCTCTTGAAGTCTTCAAATCTTGATAGTATTGTGCTGTAATTTGATTAAGAACAAATTCCTTCATTTCATCTTCTTGCCTATTAGTTGCCGCTGCAATTGAACCTATTGATGAAGAGTGAAATGTGAATGTTAAAATGGTTTATAATGAAAATCGTGATTTATTTACTAATTTATATATTTAAAACGCGTTAAATGAAAGGTCATACCCTAGTATACTTATTATAAAACACAAAATTTAATACGATTCAATTTAGCGTCACAAAACATAAAAACCCTATATAATTTTCAAAGACATACAAAACTAAAAACATGAATAAACACAACTGTTACAAAAACCCAACATAAAACTACAGACGGACTAAACGTCTATTGAGATAACACATAAAAAAGTATAGACGTATTAAAGGTCTGTTAAAAAAATGCAAAAGTTAATACGATTGAAATTACAAAACATATAAAACCATATATAATATTTAAATAAAAATACAAAAATAAATAGAATCAACGTTAAACATGATGATACAAAGCTACTTAAAGGAAATAATTAAATAACTTAAACTTCAATTCTATTGTGATGTAACTTTCGTATTTTGTTTTAATGAAAGGAATTTATGTAAAAAAAATTGACGCTTCAAATTGTGCATCTAGATCTTTCAATTTTGCCAATTCATCTATATCCTTAAATTCCATTGTCAAAGGTCTCGATGAATATTTGCATGAAAATCAGTAAACGAAAAACATAAAAATCTTTGTTATTCAACTTTAAAGTCACATATGATCCCCACACCTATGTATAAAGGAAGGAGATTCATGCAAATATTCATCAAGACTTTTGGCAATGAAAAAACCCAAGTTCAAGGATAATAAAATGCAAAATGCATAAACATTGAAAATAGCGATTCTGTGCAGTATATATAGAAAATAATAATCGATTGATGTTTTCCTTTGATTGTATGAATCATTGAAAAACATCAATTCCAATTTTCTTATCTGCGGAATTTTGGTGATATAATTTCCTTCAAAAATTAGTGCAGACACATTTCAAAGTAATATCATTATGCATATAGAATGGAGAGATGAGATGTATGTGAGAATAGTTAATAGTTAACCGAATATATAAAGATGGAAGATGAATATTAGGAAATCCGCCCTTTTAATAGCGTGAATATATTAAGTATTCGCAAAGTCCGTTTTCAAGTTTATCAGTTGGATTTCAAATATATCTAACATTCGAAGTTACTTTTGGCACCTTTTATTTTATTTATTTTTTATACAATGAAAGACAATTGCAAGACGACAATAATAATAAATAAAATAAAATAAAATAATAATAATGATGATGTAAATGAAGAACTTTAGCTAAAAACAGGAAATCTGATCATACAAGGCAATATTCCAGGTGCGGAAACCCTAGAACAGAACAAAATGATAATCAACGAATCAAAACACAAGAATTACGCTTTTCAAACTCATTTTCATAGATTACTTATTCAATATTGATTACATAAACCTTTTACAAGTTAATCTAATGACACATTCAAAACCTCAACCTAGAGAGCAAAACTCAGACCTACACAAACACAAATGACCAAAGTTCTAACAATCAAAACAAACAAATCCTTTATATAGTTGCTGCACATTCGCCCGGTATATTGGTACGAATGTGGAATTCTTCCACATTCGACCTCTTCCTAAGTACGAACATAGATATCTTCATTCCATCTTCCACCTTCGCCCTTTTCATTCTACCTTCGACCATAAATCTTTACATTCGACCTACACGATTCCACCTTCGACCTTCCTGAGCTACCTTCGACGATACAAAAACCTCTTAACATATGTTAATGATCACAATCCGAAGCATTAGTCGCACATAATGCATCTACAAACTCCCCCTCGACTATTGCTCGGATTGCCTTCTCGCTTCGTCCATCTGAATGTTCATCAACTTAATTCTCAGCTGTTTCTTTTGGTCTTTTGTCATTTCAGGTTCAAGTTTCCTCTTTGTTGAGTGCTTAGGTACTTCAGCTACCTTCACCTTCTTACCCAACTTCTGTTCAAGGTTGCTACCGGAGTTAATATCATAAGCAAAGCATACTACAACAACCTGTTGATACTTCTTTGCTTGTGATGCATCATTGGGATCACTATAAATTGGGTTGTAGTACAGCATGATGATATCTTCAAATGTACAGTTAATGAGTCACATTGGGTCAAAAACATGTATCTTCTTATACGAGTCCTTCCCATCTCTCAGCACAATCACCGCTTCAGCATTCCTCCAGTCATAATACCAGAAAATGAAATCATTACTGAAATACTGTTGAATTGGCATAAGCGGTATCTTTCTCATCACTTCAGGAGCTTTGTAGATCAATGTCACTCTCTTTCTACCCGTTTTTGGATCAATGTCCCTGTGAACCTTCCTTCTCGGGTATTGAGGTTTAAACATACCCCATTTTGTTATACTTTGCTAGACCAACTTGTCAGCAAACCATCCTACCGCTGTATTGTTCACAGACGCACCAGTCATCCTGAATCTGCATATATCTCTTACCGCCCAATACGGTAGAGTTAACAAGTCATAGAATCTGTAGAAGTACAGAATTCCAGTTTCCCATTTGACTGCAATGCACTTCAGACTTCTAAGATATTTCCAACCAAGAGCTCTGCCTTTAAACTTTTGGTTGTAATATCTGTAGAATCCTCCCTGTGCTTCTGGTTTAGGCCTTTTATCATCTGTTTCTTTTAGCTTTTTCAACAAAGTCTTCAACTCATCACTTTGTTCAGATGGTTTCTGTTTATCTTCACCAAACACATTCTTAACAAACTCTTCACTCTTCTTCTCAGCTTTCTTCTTAGCCTCCCTCATATGTGTTTCAGTAAAATCTGGGAATACTTCATTCTCATCAGTCTCTCTGAAGTATTGAGGATACTCTTCATGAGTTATGTCTTCAATTTCAATTTCCTCAATTTCTGGTGTTTGCTTGTCATCAGAATGATTACCACCATCCTTTTCAGGAATGTTTGGAATCATTTCATCTGACATAATCTCCTCCAGTGTCTTTCCAACTCGCTGTGCAATCCCTTCAAGAATCTCTTTTGTCACAGCAGCAGACACCTCACCATCCTCTAGATCAGGATCATTATACTCCAATTCATATCTCATATCTTCTGTTTGGAATATTTCAGCAAACTTCCCAGTAAACTCTATCGTCCATTCTCTTTTACCCAACATCTCTCGATAAATATCTTTAGCTTCATCTGATAACGCTCTAATTTTCTCATTCCAGAAAATGTTATCATCAGCATCTACATTCTCTCCTGCCTTCTTCGAGCTAGATTGACCAGAACTCCCCTTCTTGGTCTTTCTTTGTTCAAACGTAAATTTGCTCGAATCGTCATTATCATCATCATCATCATCATCATCATCACTACTACTACTCTCATCATCATTCTTTTTGTTACCTGATTCACCCTCAGCATCATCATTGTCATCATTAGATTCATCATCTGATTCATCTCCTTCTTCTTCTTCATCGGATTCTTCATAATCTACTTGTTCTTCTTCTTTCTCTTTCTCTTCTTCTCCTTCTTTCAATTTAGGAGCTTCACCATAAAGTTTTTGAAGAAGATCACTCATTCTCTTGTTCTCCGTTTTCAACTCCTTATTCTCTTTTCTAACACTCTTAATCATCCTCCTGTTTCCATTACACTTCACATCAAGCTCATTTTTCTCCTCCTCAAGTTGTTTCAACTTCTTTTCAAGTTCATCCTGATTTGTCTTTGAAGCAACAACTATCTGTAACATCTTTTCTTCATTTTTCTTAAACTTTTCAATCTTAGCTTGTTGAGCAATCAGCATTTTCATCATCTCTTCCATCTTCTTATTCACTTGCTTCATCACATCATCCGAAACAGTGACTTTTGATTAGGAAGATTCAGCAACAGGAGTCTTTTCTTTCTCTGGCTTTCTGAACATATTAAGAACAATCTCTAAAGTAGATTCCAGATCAGGAACTACTTCAGGTTCTTTGGAGGTCTTCTTTTGTTTCTTAGCTGCAGGTGAGGAAACCTGTGATGAAGTACCAGCTTCAAGAACTTTCTTTCCTTTCAACAACTTTTCAATTTCCTTCTCTCTTAACTTCTTTGTACTCACTTTCTTATCCATCGACTTGTGTTTAGGCTTTTTCAGATTCACCATTACTGTAGATCCATCAAAATCTCCAGTATCCAGCCCTAAATCACCTTCAACATCAATTGGCTCTTTCTGCAGCTGCTCTTCCACTGCTTTGTTAAGTGAATCAGACTCTCCAACAGCAGTGGCCTTGCGTTTGGAGCTCTTCCCTAAAAACTGGCATCCAGCTGTCGTGGATTTGCTGTCTTTGTCACAGCCGCCCCAATCTTCATCACTAAATGCGATAAAGTCAAAATTATCGTCATTAGGGTACTATAGTCCTCTCGACGGACAACCCTTCAGATATCTAAGGATACGCTTGACCGCTGTAAGATGACTTTGTTTCAGCTTCGATTGGAACTGTGCGCAGAGGCATGTAGCAAACATTATGTCTGGCCTTGATGCGGTTAGATACATCAGAGATCCGACGATTGCTCTGTATGTAAATGGGTCCGTTAGCTCCCCCTTAGCGTCAACACCAATCCCGTGATTAGGTTGAATCGGGGTGTCCATCGGCTTGGAATCCTCCATCTGGAACCGGATCAAGACTTCGAATACGTATTTGGTTTGATGAATAAAGATCCCCGTTGGTCTTTGATCCACCTGCAAGCCGAGGAAAAACTGCATTTCGCCCATCGCACTCATTTCGAACTTTTCCTGCATAATACGTTCAAATTCTCTGCAAAGAAGTTCGTTAGTTGAGCCAAAAATAATGGCGTCTACATAAATCTGGACGAGAAACAAATCATCTCCTGTTTTCTTCGTAAAGAGAGTACAGTCGACCAATCCACGTTTGAATCCTTTCGACATGAGGTACGTGCTCAGCTCCTCGTACCATTGGCGTGGATCCTGGTGCAACCCGTATAATGCTTTGTTTAAAACGTAAACCTTATCCCGGTGGATAGGATCTTCAAAGCCCGGAGGTTGACCGACGTAGACCTCTTCTTTGACCACACCGTAAAGAAAAGCACTTTTGACATCTATTTGATACACCTTAAATTTCTTGTACGAGGCAAACGCTAGAAACATTCGGATAGCTTCTATGTGTGCCACAGGTGCATATATCTCGTTGTTGTCAATTCCTTCGACTTGATGAAAGCCTTGAACTACCAATCTGGCTTTGTTCCTTACGATTACTCCTCTATCATCTTTCTTACACTTAAACACCCACTTGGTACCAATCTTCTTCCTTCCTGGAGGTAAATCGTAAGTGTCCAGACACCCAACTTCTGAAATTGCAACAACTCCTCTTGCATAGCCTCGACCTAAGCATCATCCAATAGAGCTTCTTTGTATGTCCGTGGCTCAACCGCGAAATATAACATGCAAACGACCAATCATTCTGACAACCAGATTTTTGTATTTTTGCATATAAAGCTAAAGCACCAAAATTTTATGGTGAATTGACACTTCGCAGTTGTCCTCTCGTCATCACACTTCTACCAGGGTCACCGATAACTTGCTCTAGCGGGTGAATACGATGAATCCGAGATTCCGAATGTTCAGGTACAATAACTCCCGTCTGAGTAGTCAAGTTCTCTATTGCATCCAGATCATGACCCGTGTTAGACGATGAAGCAACATCTGGATTTGGGTTCACTGGCGGTGCCTCTGTTGCATGATCAAGAATAGCTTCATCAAAATCTCCATCATCTTCCGATTCTGAAGTATCCAATGTAGTTGAAGCTTCTTGAAAGATCTCTTCCTCTGCTACAGGAGCATTGGTATCATTAGAAGCTGTTGGAGGAGTTACGGTGATCGGACGCACCAATGGTGAAGTCGCTACGTTTTCACACTCGTAAAGTAATCGGATAACAGCTTCTTCAACCAAGCTATCTAGATTGAATGATTCAAAGAAATCTTTGTAATCAAACATCCAATCGGGACCATTTCCTTGCACATTTTGAATATACCGTTGAACCTCCACATTTGCCCAGTCTTCCACCTGTCGAGTTCTTTTGTTGAATACCCGTTTAAGCGGGGTTGCATATCCAACAAAGTATCCCTCATCAGCTTTCGGACTAAGCTTTTCGCCTGGATTCAAAATAGTACACGGAGTCCCAAAAGGTTCTAGATACTCCAAGTTCGGCTTTCTTCGGTTCAACAGCTCATAAGAAGTTTTGCCAAACTTCTTCACTGTTAAAGCCCGATTTAGTGTATAATTTGCTGCATAAATCGCTTCGTTCCAGAACATTACTGGAAGATTTGAGTCAGCGAGCATTGTTCTTGCCCTTTCTATGAGAGTCATGTTTTTCCGTTTAGCGACACCGTTCTGTTGAGGGGTATACGGAGCAGAATATTCATGATGAATTCCTTTGTCTTCACAAAGAGCAATCATCTGTGCATTTTTGAACTCCGTCCCATTGTCACTTCGAATTCTCTTGATCTTAAGACCATAGACATTCTCCAATCGAGTGAACAGAACTTTTAGATTGTTAAACGTGTCACTTTTATGATGCAAACACCTTACCCATGAGAATCTTGAATAGTCGTCAGTAACAACTAAACAATAAAGCTCTCCAAGATGACTTTTGCATTTGACAGGTTCGAATAGGTCCATGTGCAACCGCTCAAGTGGCATCTCAACAGATTTTACTTTCTTCACCTTATGGGATTGTTTGTGTTGCTTTCCTTTCTTACAACTCACGCACTTGTCGTTCAAATGAAAATGTTTGACATTTACGCCGTCGACAAGCCCATTTTTCACCAAGTGGTTCATTTTCTTTAGGTGAATATGTCTCATCCTTCTATGCCACATGATTGATTCTTTCTCAGTAGCCTTTGATAGGAAACATGTCACTTGTCCCTGGGTCGTTATTGCCTTGGACATATCAAGAATATAGAGATTGTTGACTCGAGGTGCTTTCAACATTACCCACTCTTTTGGAATTTTGAAGCCCGGTTTAAGGATATAGCAAGATTTGTCATCGAAATACACAGAGAATTGCCTGTCGCATATCTGGCTGACACTTAACAGATTATAATCGATCTACTTCACATATGAAATCCTCTTGAAACTCACAATAACGTTACTCACGCTTCCCTCCATCGTGATGTAACCTCCTTTGTTTCCAGCAAATGCAACATACCCTCCATTAATATTCTTTACGTCGAATAGCAATGCTAAATCACCTGTCATGTGGCCTGAAGCTCCACTATCAACAATCCAAAGACTGCTAACAGGGCCAGCTGAAGCTCCCTGCACACATTAAGTAAACAAGTTAGTTCTTTCGGGGGACCCAAGCCTGTGTAGTCTTGGGTCTTTGAATATCACCCTTCAAAGATCCATTAACATCAACATTTGGTTTTGAAACGATCTTTTTCAGATCATTCAAAACTTTCTCAACCTTTTCACTTGATTTTGAAGTAGAGGCTCCCGGAGAACCATTAGGTGTCCAAGACTGTTCCGAACGTTTCAGAATTCGAATCTGAGACTTTGGAGTCTCAGTCGATTTCTTAGTATCGTTCACAAATGAAACTTTCTTGACTACCTTCTCGGATTTAGCCGATTTAGGTCCAACATTTGATTTGAAAGCAGGTTTTGGTGGTGCCTTTAGTCTATCAACTGTTGTGTTCACCATTGGTCTCTTCAAAGGGTTTTCCATGGCTATCCGTGTAGATGCACGTTTTGCGACTAGTGATTGGATTACGTGTTAACATGTGTTAGAATGAGAATCTGAAGGGGCAAATGTAGTTCAGTATGGACGAAGGTGTTTTGGTTAAGGGCGAAGGTAGATTAACTATGGGCGAAGATGGAATGCTAGAGAACAGAAGTCAGTTTCGCACCTTTGAAGTGGGCGAATGTGGACATTGTCCACATTCGCACCATGAAAAGGGGTGAACCTGCAGCACCTATATATATGTTTTGGTCATTTTGATGTTTAGAATAGTTATTGAATGTGTGTGTGTCGAGGTCAGGGATCTCTCTAGAGTGTGATTGTTTATGTTTGGTCTAGATTAACTTGTAGATTGATTGTATACATGTTTTGATCAAGTTTATCTATAAAATGGAGATTGAAAAGGTATCTTACGTGTTTTGATTTGCGTATTATCATTTTGTTCAATTCTAGGGTTTCCGCACCTGGAATTGTGACTTGTATGATCATTATATCCGGTTTTAGTTAAAATTCTTCATCTACAAAGTGGTATCAGAGCTTGACAGATCATACAACAACAAAATTGATAATATCAGAGCTGATTTGTGATATTCCCAAATGATCTTGTTTAAGCCTTGAATTGATATAAATATAGAGACGGGTGATTTTGAGCCAAGAACAAACAACTAATATAAGAAAAATAGATAGATATTGGATTGAACAAAGAGAACTTTCATTGAATGTAATAAACAAATAACAAGATAATCATCCACCCTGGGTGAGCTCCCCCGGGGTGGTGGCTCCAAAATGCACACCCTTCTATGGTGTCTAGTGTCCTATTTATAGATCCTGAGCCTTGTCCTCCAAGCAAGCCGCCACTTGCTTGGAAAACTACTAAAATGTGTGAGTACTTGGCTGAGTACTTGCCTAAGTACTCAGTGTGAGTACTTGGCTGAGTACTTAACTAAGTGCTCAGTATGAGTACTTGGCTGAGTACTTGCCTAAGTGCTCAGCCCACTGTGTGAGCACTTGGAAAACTTGCTTGTAATTGATAACATCATTCTCTAATTTGACCCAACAATATTCCCCCAAGAATGATGCTATCAATTCTTCATATGATCCTCAAAAGTATATCTGACACTGTCTTCGAATATTCACAAATCGGCTAAACACCCAAAATCTTTCATTGTTGTTTTCCCCCGCAAATATAGACCCTCCTAATTAATTCGAGACTAAAACTAAATCAGCAACTTCCACTCCGTGTAAGCTTTACGCTCGATTGATCATCTCTACTATAATTGGCATGAGATAAAGGTTCAAACCTCCGAATGATTGAAGTAGTGTAAACAGCTTCATAGTCTAAGTGCTCAGCCCACTGTGTGAGCACTTGGCTGAGTACTTGCCTAAGTGCTCAGCCCATTATGTGAGCACTTGGCTGAGTACTTGACTAAGTGCTCACCCCACTATGTGAGCACTTGGCTGAGTACTTGACTAAGTGCTCAGGGATGACACACACAAGTATGCAGCATCCGTACAGCTCTGCTAGAATAAGACAATCATGCACAACTCCCAAAAAGAATAATCATTATCCAATCATTGTAAACCCTAGGAGTCACAAATGCTCATCAGCCGCCATCTTATTTCTTCATATAAGTGCTCAAAATTTATCCACGAACAAGTACTCAACATTCAAGATATGAAACAAGTACTCAAGATATGAGACAAGTACTCAAGATATGAGACAAGTACTCAAGATATGAAACAAGTACTCAATATATGAAACAAGTACTCAAGATATGAAACAAGTACTCAACATTCAAGCATAAGTGCGCAGAATTCATCCACACATGAACTGAAAATTCATTTAGACACCATATTCAGCAACTGTTTTACGTCTCTGGCGGGTTTCAGTGGAAGATCCAATCAAAACAAGCCTTAAACGAGCCAACCGTGGCTCTGATACCAAATGATATTCCCAAATGATCTTGTTTAAGCCTTGAATTGATATAAATATAGAGACGGGTGATTTTGAGCCAAGAACAAACAACTAATATAAGAAAAATAGATAGATATTGGATTGAACAAAGAGAACTTTCATTGAATGTAATAAACAAATAACAAGATAATCATCCACCCCGGGTGAGCTCCCCCGGGGTGGTGGCTCCAAAATGCACACCCTTCTATGGTGTCTAGTGTCCTATTTATAGATCCTGAGCCTTGTCCTCCAAGCAAGCCGCCACTTGCTTGGAAAACTACTAAAATGTGTGAGTACTTGGCTGAGTACTTGCCTAAGTACTCAGTGTGAGTACTTGGCTGAGTACTTAACTAAGTGCTCAGTGTGAGTACTTGGCTGAGTACTTGCCTAAGTGCTCAGTGTGAGTACTTGGCTGAGTACTTGACTAAGTGCTCAGCCCACTGTGTGAGCACTTGGAAAACTTGCTTGTAATTGATAACATCATTCTCTAATTTGACCCAACAATTTGGACTTAATTTTGATCAATATTCATCTGTTTTTGATTGAAAATAGTTTTTGATTGATTTTGAAGGATTTCGAATTGAATTTGTGGTTAAAATCAAATTTTCCAAGAATTAAAGTTGTTACAAATCAATTCCGAATCATAACCTGATTAAGATCATCAAAATCTATAAACTTTTGAAAATCTCAGATCAAAATAAGTATTTTTCAAAGTTTAACCGTTTTTCAAAGTTAAAATGGCCGAATCTAGAGAGAAATGGGCGAATCTGACCTTGTTAGGGCGAACCTGAGGGATTTTTGGATGAAAGTACAATTATTCAGGTCGAACCTAGGTTGTTGTGTTTGAATTTTCCACATTCGGGTGAAAATTTCCACCTTCGGTTGATCGGGCGGGCCAAAGTGGAAATTTTGTGGGCGAAAGTAGATCTGGCCAGGCGAACGTGGAAAGAGTTTGGTGTGTTTTCTACTTTCTGGTGATTATTCTACATTTGTGTCAAGAATTGGACGAACGAAGAACTTTTGGGCGAAAGTAAAGTTCAGAAGGGCGAAAGTAGACTTGTGTTTGGAAAATTTTCTAAGTTTAGTGATTTTCGAAGTTCGTGAACATCATGTCGAATTTTCCGACTACACCGAGACCAGCAACGACACAACAACAGCAAGTGACAATGGACCCATGGACAGTGGCAGCCCAGAAAACGAGCACTCAGTTTTCGCAACCGATCAATTACATAGCGATGACTAGCTCGATGCCTCAGAGTGTTGCACCTCCACCACCACAACCTGTGACAGACTATTGGGGAGTAGCAGCCGCGGTGGTAAATACTTAAACTACCAATGCTATTTCTACACTAATAAATGACTTATCTTCAGGTAGCGGGAATCGTCCACCCAAGCTAATGGAGATGCAGGAGTATAACCATTGGCAGAAGAAATTCAAGATCCATCTGGAAGGCATGGGGTTGGAAGGCATAGAGGCATGGCAGATGATAGCCAAAGGTTATGTTGCACCGATTCTGGAGAACACCGGTGAACCTGTTCCTTTGGAGAGTTTGTCAGACGAGGAGAAAAAGAAATTTACTGTGGAGAAGAAAGCATACTCCCAGTTGACTCAAGCGATCACAAACGATTTGCTACATCAGTTTGGATCGTGCACTACTTCGAAGCAACTATGGGATGTGCTAAAGAATCGTCATGATGGGAATGAAAAGACGAGAAGGTTGAGGATGGAGGAGTTGAGAAAAGAATTTGAGAACTTTACTTATGTTGGAAACTAGACATTAAAAGAGTTGACTCCTAGATATTGTCATTTACTAACTGAATTGTCTAGCTATGATATACAGATTCCGATGACAGATCTGGTGGACAAGTTTGCAGATGCTTTACCACCGTACTGGGATCAACATGTCGAGGTTCTCAAAGAGAAGGATGCTTACAAGTATTGGACTATCAACGAGTTCGTTCAGAAGCTGGAGAATAAAGAACTAGAGGAGAAGAGGAAAGCCAAAAGATCTCAGATTCCTCAGAATCCAGAGTTATATTATGGTGGTACTTCAGCAACTGTTGGAAACTCGAGTGCAGGTGGTACAGTGGCACCTCACATAGCCTGTATTTCTAGTGTCATGGAACCACCAAAACAACCCATCAACTACCTAGCACAAACCTCCTCCTATTCACAACCATCATATACACCTCCACCACAACAATACACAAATTCTTACATTTCACCATTCTCTCTGATGCAGCAAGCAACATTCTACACTGCTAGCGAATCACAACAACCACCTCAGCAACCACAATACATGAATCAAGTGAATCAATCCAATCAGCAACCGGTGGTATTGGAGACATCCAATTCGCGCAATGTGACTGTGGAGGTTGCTCAGCAACATATTGCATTAGTCTCTGCAATGGTTTCATCATATAACGGTTTAGTTGCAAGTCAAATTGGGAATAACAATTTGACCAATGAAGACTATGCACAAATCGACAAAGAGGAGATGGAACTGATTGACATTCAGTGGGTTTTGCGAGTATTATGAGAAGGGCAACCGAGTTTATTGAAAAGACCGGGAGGACTGATTTGGGAACTTCTCCGAACACAACCTACGGTTTCAACAAGGAGAAGGTGACATGTTTTAACTGTGGAGGAAAAGGTCACTTCAAACGAGAATGCACTCAGCCACCGAAGCAAGGTAACAGAAACCCTTTCAACTCAAACTATCAGAACCGTCAACAACAGAACCAAAACCAAGTTTCTTTCCAAGGTAACAACAACTATCAAAACCAAAACCGACAAAACACCTCAAAAAACAACCAAAATAGACAACCAAACACAACCAACCAGAATCAAAACCACTCACCAAATAACACTAACAGAACAGTTATACCTATCACTACACCAAATGAGCAGTCACAGAATACAAATCAGAATCAAGCTCTGGTGATCCAGCAGGATGAAAGGTTTGACTGGTCTGGGATGCAAATTGGTGTTGACGAGATCACTACTGGTGGAAATGTGGCTTGTGTTGCCCGACAGGTTGATATCGAGGAGTCGGTGATAGTTGATAAAAATGAAGAAACTGAGAGTGAAGTTGATGAATCTGTGGAAGAGGTGAATGTGGAGACTGAGATTGTTGAAGTTTAGGCGAGGAAGCAAGTTCAGGAGTGGTGATTGACACAGTTTCTGATGTTCCTGAGGAGTGTGAGTCAGTTTATTCAGATTCAGACAGTGAATCAGACACAGAGGCTAGTGTTACATCTTTGGATGACGAGATTAATCAGTTGCTGGCAGAAGCAGATTTTCTGAAGACGAGGAAGTCGTGCATTGTAGATGACGCTTTCACCAGAATCGATTATTCAAAGCTTTTCTCTGGGAAGGAAGCTCATTTTGCTTTGATGGCCATGACAGATCCTCCTAAACAGGTAAGTTCTGAATCTAGCACTGATGTTACAAGTGATAAATATTGTGGAACTTGTGACAGATTGACTGATGAAAACAAAGAACTTCGCGTTCAACGTGATAGTGCTATAATCAACTGTCAATCTGCTCGCAAAGAATTGATTGCTTTTAACAAAGTACTTCATGGATATAAAAAGGACATTTCCAACCTTAAGAAAACTCTTTCATTAAAACAATTAGCAATTAACAACTATATTAATGAAATTGAGAATACAAAGTTGGAAATGGCCACCATTAAGTGTTTTGCTGAAAAGATCAATAAGAAACTGGAAAGTTATAAGCATATTGCTTATGTTGTAGACCACATCATTGATGATCAAACCACAAATTATAAGTCTGTGCCATCTCCGGTGTTTTTTGAAAATCATAATTGTCATCAAGTGACACCGGAGAGCTCAGTAAAATCAGACTCATCATCGGAAAATGAATCCAATACCTCAAGTGTTGGTGATCCTCATTCCGATGTGAGGCCGATTTTAGGTTTGAATGATGAAGGGGTAACAGTTGAAAATGTTGATTCAGACTCTGAGAGTGACTCTGGAAGTTACAAAAGTGCTAATGCATGTGATATTCCAAAAGAAAATCACATCATTACTACTGAACCAGTGTCATCGTCTCAGCATGTGCATCCGATGGCTAATGCACATCGTGAGAAAAAGTCTGAAAAGAAAGAAGTTAAGAATGAACTGAGTGACAAACCAGTCAAGGTGTTTTATCGGATGGAAGGATCCGATAAGATCATCTCTGACGAGGAATATCCAATCAAGTTTGCTAATTACTCTAAAATTGATAAAATTTGGCAAGAAAGCACTATTTGGTTTTGAAAACATGAGAGAACAAATGATATTCCACCGGAAATTCTAAAGAAATTGTTTTTGGATGTTTCGAAAGAACCAAAGGTTCATGTCACCGAGTTTATTAAACCCAAAAACAAAGCAAACGGTTTTCATGAGCCAGCCTACTCAAAGGGTCCACTCCCTGAGAGTTTGAGGAACAGACAGTATAATGATCAATATCCTGTCAGAACATTTGCTCAACCGAATGCTCCAAATGTTTTTGAGGAATACCGTGCATGCTTTAAGTGCGGGGAGAGAGGGCATTTACTTGCTCACTGCCCGTACGTAAGGCACAAGAGGCACGAGGTTGAAGTTAGGCAATCCATGAGGAAACCGGTCGATAATCATTACTATCCACAACAAAGGCGTTTTGTTCCTCAACAACAACAATTTTATAATCAAAACAATTTTTATCAAAAGAGGAATGATCGTCCTTTTCAGTATGATCGTCGTAACCGGATTGCTATGGAAAGACCGTGGAGAAAACCAGTGGTGAACACAACAAATGATAGACAAAGGTTTCCACAAAAACCTATTGTCAAGTCAAATGTTGGAATTAAATATGTTAAATCAAAGAAGGTACCCAAGAAGGTTTCTTTTGCAAACAATGTTCAGAAAACGACTGAGAACCCAAAATCTCAGATTCGTATCTTGAAATGTTCTGAACAGTCTTGGACACCAAATGGTACTCCGGGAGCCTCGACTTCAAAGACAAGTGAAAAAGTTGAAAATGTTTTGAATGATCCTAAAAAGATCGATCCAAAACAAAATGTTGAAGTGATTGATTCTTTGAACGATGATATTCAAAGACCCAAGACCACTCAGGCTTGGGTCCCCCGAAAGAACTAACTATTGTACTTGATGTGTGCAGGGAGCTTCAGCTGGCCCTATTAGCAGTCTTTGGATTGTTGATAGTGGAGCTTCAGGTCACATGACCGGGGATTTAGCTTTATTATTTGATGTGAAGAACATTAATGGAGGGTATGTTGCATTTGCTAGAAATAAGGGAGGATATATCACGATGGAAGGAAGTGTGAGTAATGGGATTGTGAGCTTTGAGAGGATTTCATATGTGAAGTAGATAGACTATAATCTGTTGAGCGTCAGTCAAATCTGTGACAAACAATTTACTGTTTATTTTGATGACAAATCTTGTTACATTCTCAAACCAGGCTTCAAAATTCCAAAAGAGTGGGTAATGTTGAAGGCACCTCGTGTCAACAACCTTTATATTCTTGATATGTCCAAGGAAATGACAACCCAGGGGCAAGTAACATGTTTTCTATCAAAGGCGACCGAGAAGGAATCGATAATGTGGCACTGAAGAATGGGGCACATTCATTTAAGGAAAATGAATCATCTAGTGAAGAATGGACTTGTCGATGGTGTGAATGTGAAGCATTTCCATTTGAATGACAAGTGCGTGAGCTGTAAGAAGGGAAAGCAACACAGACAGTCCCACAAAGTGAAGAAAGTTAACTCTGTTGAGATGCCACTTGAGCGATTGCATATGGACCTATTCGGACCTGTTAAGCACAAAAGTCATCTTGGGGAGCTCTTCTGTTTAGTTGTCACTGACGACTACTCAAGATTTTCATGGGTGATGTGTTTGCAGCATAATGGGACGGAGTTCAAAAATGCAAAGATGGATGAACTTTGTGAAAACAAAGGGATTCATCATGAATATTCGGCTCCGTATACCCCACAATAGAACAGTGTTGCTGAATGTAAAAACAGGACTCTAATTGAAGCGGTTAGAACGATGCTCGCAGACTCGAATCTTCCAGTAATGTTCTGGAACGAGGCGATTTATGCAGCAAATTATACACTTAATCGGGTTTTAACGGTGAAGAAGTTTGGTAAAACTTCTTATGAGCTGTTACACCGAAGAAAGCCGAACTTAGAGTATCTAGAACCTTTTGGGGCACCATGCACTATGTTGAATCCAAGCGAGAAGTTTAGTCCAAAAGCTGAAGAGGGATACTTCGTTGGATATGCAACCCCGCTCAAACGGGTATACAACAAGCGAACTCGTCAGGTGGAGGATTGGGCTAACGTAGAAGTTCAACGGTCCACTCAGAATGTGCAAGGGATTGGTCCTGATTGGATGTTTGATTACAAAGATTTCTTTGAATCATTCAATCTAGATAGCTTGGTTGAAGAAGCTGTTATTCGATTACTTTACGAGTGTGAAAATGCGGCAACTTCACCATTGGTGCGTCCGATCACCGTAACTCCTCCAACAGCTTCTAATGATACCAATGTTCCTGTACCGGAGGAAGAAGTGTTTCAAGAGGCTTCTACAACTTTAGATACTTCAGAATCAGAAGATGATGGAGAATTTGAAGAAGTTATTCTTGAAAACGCAACAGAACCAGAGGCACCTCCAGAGAACCCAAATCCAGATGTTGCTTCATCGTCTAACACGGGTCATGATCTGGATGCTGTAGAGAACTTGACTATTCAGACGGGAGTTACTGTACCTGAACATCCAGAATCTCGGATTCACCGTATTCACCCGCTGGAGCAAGTTATTGGCGACCCTGGAAGCAGTGTGATGAAGAGAAGGCAGCTGCGAAGTGTTAATTCACCAGAGAGTTTTGGTGCTTTAGCTTTATATGCCAAAATACAAAAATCTGGTAGTCAAAATGATTGGTCGTTTGCATGTTATGTGTCTCAGGTCGAGCCAAGGACTTACAAAGATGCTTTGCTGGAGGACGCCTGGGTTGAAGCAATGCAGGAGGAGTTATTACAATTTCAGAAGTTGGGGGTTTGGACGCTCACTGATTTACCTCCTGGTAGGAAGAAGATCGGCACCAAATGGGTGTTTAAGTGTAAGAAGGATGATCGTGGAGTAATTGTTCGAAACAAAGCTAGATTGGTCGTACAAGGTTTCCATCAAATCGAAGGGATTGATTACAATGAAATCTATGCACCTGTAGCACGCATGGAGGCAATTCGAATGTTTCTTGCGTTTGCTTCCTATAAAAAGTTCAAGGTGTATCAGATGGACGTCAAGAGCGCATTTCTGTACGGGAAAGTCAAAGAGGAGGTTTACGTCGGGCAACCACCGGGCTTTGAAGACCCTATCCACCGGGATAAGGTTTACGTACTGAACAAAGCTTTATATGGTTTGCACCAGGCTCCACGCCAGTGGTACGAGGAGCTGAGTACGTACCTCATGTCAAAGGGATTTAAGCGCGGACTCGTCGACTACACCCTGTTCAGGAAGAAATCAGGGGATGATTTGCTTCTAGTCCGGATATATGTTGATGATATAATATTTGGCTCAACTAACAAACTTTTATGCAAGGAGTTTGAAACTGTCATGCAGGAAAAGTTTGAGATGAGTGCGATGGGGGAGATGCAGTTTTTCCTCGGCTTGCAGGTGGATCAAAGACCCACGGGGATCTTCATTCAGCAGACGAAATACGTATCCGAAGTCTTGAGCCGGTTCCAGATGGAGGATTCCAAGCCGATGGATACCCCGATTCAACCCAATCACGGGATTGGAGTGGATGCTAAAGGGGAGCTGACGGACCCGTTTACATACAGAGCAATCATCGGATCTCTGATGTATCTTACCGCATCTCGGCCAGACATTATGTTCGCAACGTGTCTCTTTGCTCGCTATCAATCGAAGCCGAAACAAAGTCATCCGACGGCGGTCAAGCGTATCCTTAGATATCTGAAGGGTTGTCCCTCAAGAGGACTTTGGTACCCTAATGATGATGATTTTGATTTTATCGCTTTTAGTGATGCAGATTGGGGCGGCTGTGATAAGGATAGCAAATCCACGACAGCTGGATGCCAGTTTTTAGGGAGCAGGTTAGTCACCTGGCAATGTAAGAAGCAGACTTCGGTCGCACTGTCAACCTGTGAAGCCGAGTATATTGCAGCCTTGAGTTGCTGTTCGCAAGTGCTCTGGATCCAACAGCAGATGGTGGATTACGGTTTGCAGTTTCTTAAAACCCCTATACACTGTGATAATGAAGCCGCGATCGCATTAACTAAAGATATGGGCAATCATTCTAAAGCGAAACATATCCGGATTAAATATCATTTTATCCGTGATTGTTACGCTAAAGAATTGATAGATATGGTCAAAATCCATACTGACTATCAACGTGCAGATTTGTTCACTAAAGCTTTTGACAGATCCCGATTTGAGTATCTTTTAAAAGTTAACAACATAAAAGAAAAACAGGCCTAATCAACACCTCGGTTTATCGCTTTTTCGTTTTTAAAATTTTCTTTAAAGTTTTTACAGTTTTTTCAGAAAAACTCAAAACCCAAAAATATGTTTTACATTTTAGGGGGGGGTCGTTTTATCAGAAAAACCAAAAACAATAAAAAAAATCAAAAAGTCATAAAAATTAGAAAAACCAAAAATGATTTCCAGGATAAAAAGAGGAAATGATAGTACATCAGTGGGGATCTGACACGGGCTAAAGATATGTATAGTAATATGAGGCTTGTGTTGACTACGTGTGATGTGCTGATAGGCTTCGTAGACTAAAAATTGCGTGCATTAGTGATACAAACATAACGAACTACGCGTTCGTGGCTGAACACCTCATGGGCATATGGTCTTAGTACCGTAATTTCGTTTGATAGGATTGCTAAAATCTGAGGTTTCGGGTCGTTATGTTATGGTTATCCGGGATATTCTGATTAAACTTTTGTCGTATTGATTTACGGACCTAGTTTCATCATAATATTTGCCAAAAAGAGCTTAAATGCCAAAACCGAAAGTTACCGAATTGAGGAACTTCATGTTTTTATTGATTAACGATCATAATTACATCGTATTGATTTACTGATGTAAATCAGTAGTTGATATCAGCCTCAACCTGGTATATATGCACATGTTACTCTGTAGATGAAGAATTTTAGCTAAAACAGGATATTATGATCATACAAGTCACAATTCTAGGTGCGGAAACCCTAGAACTGAACAAAATGATAATACGCAAATCAAAACACGTAAGACACCTTTTCAATCTCCATTTTATAGATAAACTTGATCAAAACGTGTTTACAATCAATATACAAGTTAATCTAATCCTCAAATAAACATTCACACTCTAGAGAGAATCCTGACCTTGACACACACACTTTTTAAAACTATTCTAAACATGAAAATGACCAAAAACTATTTATAGATACTGCAGGTTCGCCCCTTTTGATGGTGCGAATGTGGACATAGTCCACATTCGCCCACTAGCTCAGTACGAATGTAACTTTAATACTTCAGCATTCTTCTTTCGCCCAGTCAACATCTTCCTTCGCCCAAACTATCACACCTTCGCCCACATTAAATCACATTCGCCCACTTCAGAACAACATTCTAACACATGTTAACACCTAATCCAATCACTAGTCGCAAAACGTGCATCTACATACTCTGCTGCATTCGTTTGCTGACCTGTACACCTCTGTGCTATATAACTTGTAACTTTTACGGATAACTCTGGCATAATCACGCGTTACGAGGAAGCTTTGTGCAATTACTTGATACGGGAGTATGTAGTGTGTGTGGGAACCACAATGTGTTAGTCTAATACACCTAACTCGTATCATTTTAAAGCATTGCGTAATAGTCTGCATGTGAGCTTATGTGGACCACAATATCAGCAATTGCCGTGTCACATACTGTTTCTAATGATAATATTAAACAACAAGATCAACACTGTGATCAGATTTCTCAAACAACTGATATTATCCTCTTACCGAACATCACAAAATGTTTACTGCTTTATTTACTTTGATGCATTTTACTTTTATTGTCAAAAAGATACAAAACTCAAAAAGATTTTCGGTGTGTTTTGATATAATTTTCAGTTTGCAGTTCAAGTCTTGTATTGTGTTACATTTCTGCTTTATGTCTAGATAACCGACGGTGTTTGATGGTCAATTTCTGAGATTTGATGAAACCATCTGGGCTTTGTATCATTCTAAAGTGAAATAATGAGTTTTTGAGACTTAACGGGTTGAAAAATGTTGAACGGGATTCGAATTCGTGATTTGGCAAAACTTTCAGATTTTTCCATTTCACATTCGCCCCTTAAATGGGTCGAATGTGGAAAAATCTTTACATTCGTGCGTTTCAGATAGGGCGAAGGTGGGTTTTAATCCAAATCTTTTCACCTTCGGGTGTATATTCTACATTCGTGCCATTGGTTTGGGGCGAATGTGGAATCACACCACATTCGACCACTTGAAACGGGCGAAGGTGCATGTCTATAAAAGCCATTTCTCAGATTCGACCACTCATTCTGATTTTTTCAAAATTTTTCAAACTTACGAGACCTTGTTGCCCTGATTTCTTTTGCATTCGCTAATTGTTCCCTGCTTATTCCTGATCATTTTAACCTAAGTTTTACAGGTAATGGACGAGGAATCAGATCAAAATTGGGTTTTTATTATACAAACCCTAATTTCATTAAACTGGACGTCATTGGACTGTTTCAATGAGAATTTTTGTTAGGGATTCAATTATTCTTAGTTTTAGGGTGAGAATATAACAGGAATTAGGTTTATATGATTGTTATGATGTTTAATCGATTGAATTCGTGGGTTTAAACCCTAATTCCTTTATAAAACCAATAATAATTGAATGATAATGTCAATTGATGATGTAAGAGTGTTAGTGGGTCATATTAGGCTAGGTTTCAAGCAAAATCAGATGTTAAAAACAAGTTTGGTAAATTTTTCAAATTTTAAGAAGAACAGTTTTACATTCGTCCCTTTTAAAACGGGCGAATGTAGAATATTTAGGACGAATGTGATTTTAATTGGGCGAATGTGATGTTTATTATGATCATTTCCACATTCGAACTAATTTGTCTACCTTCGTGCCTTTAAAACCCACATTCGACCATGAAAATTGGGCGAAGGTGGAATTGTGAAAAACTTAAAATTTTTAAAATTTGTCGTTTTTGTGTTTTGACGTATTTTCTGATTTTTGATGTGCAGATGGCTGAACAACCAAAAAATGTTGAATTACCAGTGGAGAATGTTGTACCAGATCCAGTACCAGAGGCAGAGAATATTCCACAAGCATGGTTATTCGAACCGTTGCATAATTGTTGTGCTTATGTTGGCAATGTGGTGAAGAACACAGAATTTTCTGGAATTGTGGATTTCTTAAGGCGAAGCCGTATCATTCATGCCTTAGCTACACCAGCTATTATCTACAAAGACATCGTGGAGGACTTTTACAAGAATGCATGATACGATTTCTGGGAAGATCAAACCATTATCCGAAGCACTATTCAGGGGATGGAGATGTTTTTAAAAGAAGAGGACATCAGAGAGGCGTTACAGATTAAGTTTGAAACAAGTACTGATCCCAGAGAACTTTCATGGACCGAGCAGAGGGCTTGCTTTCTTAGGATGAAGTATAAGGGTCCGATCACAGATGGTTCGATGCACAAAGGAAAGCTCAGTGTGCAGTTCAAATACTTTGCACACGTGATCATTCATGTGTTTGGGTGTGTGAGCGGTGGGTATGACGTTATGAGGAAAAGCCTAAGTTCATTAATGGTTGCGTTAACACTTAACAAACCATTTAATGTTTCTGGTATGATATTGGATCATATGCTCGAGATGCTGAAAGGTTTAAAGAGCAAGAAGTTCATGCTATATCCAAGGTTTCCGATGATGATCTTCGACCACAAGTATCCTGATTTGAGAAAGGATCCGACTATGATTTTAGGTCAAGATCACATGAACATTAGAACGCTTGTAAGGATGAATGGTTATAAAGGTGTGTTAGATAATGAGAAGCCACCTCAAAGAAGATTATTTGGTGCTTTGGTTAATCCGGGTTACACTGACCCAGGATTGAACAAAGCAAGGCATGATAACAGTGACTCAGACAATGATGATCCCTTAGTTTATGCTGATGCAAACACTAAGAGGAAAAGACAAGTTGTGAATGCTGGAGCCAAAGGGAAGGGCAAGGCAAAAGTTGATCAGAGTAGCTCAAAGAAACAAGTTACTCGTAAGAAGACGAGTGCTAAGAAAGGCACAAGTTTGGTGGATGAGGATTCGGTTGATTCTGAAGAAACTGAAGTTGATGAACAGTGGGATTCAGAGGAAGAGAGAGTTAAGACTACCAAGAGTAAGGCTACTATGGTTGGGGAGTCTGAATCATTGAACAAGACTCTTGAGGAAGTATTACAGAAGAAGACAGTTGATGTTGATGAAGGTCTGAGTGTTAACATTGATGATTTTGAAGGATCGACTGTGGTTGTGAACTTAAAGAAACCAAAACATAAGTCGATGGTCAAGAAGTCAAGTACTAAGAAGCTCAGAGAGAAAGAGATAGAACAGTTGCTTAAAGGCAAGAAGATACCTGAAGCAGGTACATCATCAAAGTTATCTTCACCAGTAGTAAAGAAACAGAAGAAGAGTAAAGAATCTGAAGCAGTACTAGTTCCTGATTTTGAAACTGCTTTGGAGAATGTGCTGGATATGTTTAAGAATCCTCAAAAGGAGAAGGCTAAAGAAGTTGAATCATCCAAGGCATCCAAAGTTACTGTTTCAGATGATGTTATGAAACAGGTTAACAAGAAGATGGATGATATGATGAAGATGATTGTTGCACAACAGGCTGAGATTAGCAAGTTTAAGAAGAATGAAGAGAAGATGCTACAGATTGTTGTTGCATCCAAAACTAACCAAGATGAGATCGAAAAGAAAGTTAAGCAACTTGAAAAGGAGAATAAGGATCTTGAGGTTAAGTGCAACAGGAACCGAAGGATGATTAAGAGTGTGAAGGTTGACAACAAAGAACTAAAGAAAGAGAATAAGCGTTTGAGTGATTTGTTGGATAAACTATATGGTGAAGCACCAAAGCTAAAAGAAGGAGAAGAGGATAAGGAAAGAGAAGAAGAGCAAGTTGATTTTGAGCCTTCGGATGAAGAAAAAGAGGATGATGAAGAAGATGATGAATCATAGGAGAGTTCTGATGAGGAAGGTGAGAAAGATGATAAGGATGATGATGATGCTGAGGGATCGGGAAGTAAAGATGATGATAATAGTGATGATAGTGATAATGATGGAGGAGACGATACTAGTAAGTTTTCATTTGAAAAGAGGAAGTCGAAGAAAAGTGATGCTGGAGAATCTAGTTCAAAGAAGAAGAAAGGAAGTGAGAACGTAGATTCAGATGAAAGTATCTTTTGGAACAAGAAAGTTAGATCTTTGACTGATGATGCAAAGAAAGTATATAGAGAGATGCTTGATAGAAGGGAATGGACTATAGAATTCACAGGAAAGTTTGCCGAAATCTTCCAAATGGAAGACATGAGGTATGAACTTGAATATAATGATCCTAACTTGGAAGAGGGTGAAGTATCTGCTGCTGTTGCCAAGGAGATCTTAGAGGGTATTGCACAGCGAGTAGGGAAGTCATTGGAGGAGATTATGATGGATCAGATGATTCCAGATATTCCTGAAAAGGATATTGGAAATCACTCTGATGACAAACATACACCTGAGATGAAAGAAATAGAAATTGAGGATATTACTCACGAAGAATATCCACAATACTTCAGGGAGAACAATGAGAATGAGGTATTCCCAAACTTTACTGAACACAGAAACAGAGAAGCTAGAAAGAAAGCAGAAAAGAGAAGTGAAGAGTTCGTAGAGAAAGTGTTTGGTGATGATCAGCAGAAATCTTCAGATCAGAATGATGATTTGAAGACATTATTACAGAAGTTGAAGGAAGTTGATGATAAACGACCAAAGCCGGAAGCTCAAGGTGGGTTTTATAGGTATCACAACCAGAAGTTCAAAGGCAGAGCTCTTGGTTGGACGTATCTTGGGAGGTTGAAATGTTTAGCAGTCAAATGGGAATCAGAAATCTTGTACTTTTACAGATTTCATGATTTATTAACTCTATCGTACTGGGCGGTTAGAGACATTTGTCGATTCCCTATGACTGGAGCTTCTATTAACAACACGGCTGTAGGTTGGTTTGCTGATCGGTTAGTTTGGGAAAGCAGAACCAAATGCAACATGTTTAAACCTCAGTACCCTAGGAGGAAGGTTCATCGAGATGTTGATCCGAGAACTGGGAAGAAGAGGGTTACCTTGATTTACAAAGCGCCTGAAGTGATGAAGAAAATTCCTTTGATGCCATTACAACAACACTTCAGTGCAGACTTCATCTTTTGGTATTATGATTGGAGAAAGGCAGAGGCAGTGACCGTGTTAAGAGATGGAAAGGATAACTACAAGAAGATCTACGTGTTTGATCTAATGTGGCTTATCAACTGCACGTTTGAGGATATTATCATGCTTTACTACAATCCGATACATTGTGATCCCAATGATGCAGAGCAGGCGATGAAGTATCAGCAAGTTGTTGGAGTTTGCTTTGCATATGATATAAACTCTGGAAGCAACTTGGATACTAAGTTGGGTAAGATGGTGAAGATGACTGATGTGCCTAAGCGTTCTGTAAAACGTAAACTTGAGCCTGAGATGACTAAAGATCAGAAAAAGCAGATGAGACTCAAGATACTGAACAAGATTATAGATGAGGAACGAAGACAATCCAATCAATAGTCGAGGGGGAGTTTGTGAATGCACGTTTTGCGACTAGTGATTGGATTAGGTGTTAACATGTGTTAGAATGAGAATCTGAAGGGGCAAATGTAGTTCAGTATAGGCGAAGGTGTTTTGGTTAAGGGCGAAGGTAGATTAACTATGGGCGAAGATGGAATGCTAGAGAACAGAAGTCAGTTTCGTACCTTTGAAGTGGGCGAATGTGGACATTGTCCACATTCGCACCATGAAAAGGGGCGAACCTGCAGCACCTATATATATGTTTTGGTCATTTTGATGTTTAGAATAGTTATTGAATGTGTGTGTGTCGAGGTCAGGTTTCTCTCTAGAGTGTGATTGTTTATGTTTGGTCTGGATTAACTTGTAGATTGATTGTATACATGTTTTGATCAAGTTTATCTATAAAATGGAGATTGAAAAGGTGTCTTACGTGTTTTGATTTGCGTATTATCATTTTGTTCAATTCTAGGGTTTCCGCACCTGGAATTGTGACTTGTATGATCATTATATCCTGTTTTAGCTAAAATTCTTCATCTACAATCCGGTTACGACGATCATAATTGTATTGACGATTTTCTCTCTTTTGATAAAAATTGTTTTGATTATAAAACGGTGTTGGTTGAGGAAGAAATCGTCTTTGTGGATAGTAATGATTGTCAACCGGCTTTCTCATGGATTGCCTTACTTCAACCTCGTGCCTTTTGTGCCTCACGTACAGGCAGTGAGCAAGTAAATGCCCTCTCTCCCCGTACTTGAAACATGCACGGTACTCTTCAAACACGTTCTGAGCATGCGGCTTTGCAAATGTATTGATGGGATATTGATCATCAACACATCTACGCCTTAAACTCTCAGGAGCTGGGCCCCTAGAGTAAGCTGGCTCAAGAAAACCGTTTGCTTTTTGTTTCGGTTTGATGAATTGGGTGACATAAACTTTTGGTTCTTTTGGAACATCCAAATACAATTTCTTTAAAATTTCTGGTGGAATATCATTTGACCTTTCATGTTTTGGGAACCATATGGTACCCTCTTGCCAGATTTTCTCAATTTTAGAGTAGTTAGCAAATTTGATTGGATATTCCTCATCAGAGATAATCTTATCGGATCCTTCCATCCGATAAAATACTTTGATGGGTTTGTCACCTGAATCCATCTTAACCTCTTTCTTTTGGGATTGTTTAACACGATGTGCGTTAGCCATCGGATGAGAATGTTGAGAAGGTGACACCGGTTCATTCGTGATTATGTGATTTTCATTTGGAATATCACTCACGTTCTCAACTTTCTCATTCTCAGTGTCCGAATCATCAGTTACAGCAGTAACTCCTTCATCATTCAAACCTAAAATCTGTCGTACATCGAAATTTGGATGTAACACCCCGTTTTACGATTAAATAAAATAGAATGTGTATGGAATTGGGTTAGTGAATAATGGATATCACGACTATTGAGATATCAGAATCTAGTCGAACCCTTAGTATTATAAGAGACCGTATTGTAATAATAATAAATATTATATTTGAACCCTACTCCGTTTTTAATGAAACATAAGTTGACGCGTAGATAAAAATTAGCTCGTCTTAGCGGTATATTCGGAATTTAGTAAAACGTTATAGTTTAAAAGTTATACGAGAAAAACGAGTGAAGCAGCTGAATTTATTTAATAAGTAATACTAATAAATCGGTATCTAAAATTGTGAGTGCATCATATATATGAAACGTGTGTGTATATAGTTGAATAGAATTTTAGGTGTCATATTAATTTTGAATATTTACATCAAGAGAAGACACGTAGACAAGCAAGTGTTTGGTGTCTTTGTTGTGACATATAGTATCAATATTTCTTGGTAGCCGGTCTTTAGAAATTGATAAAAGTCGGTTAAAAACGATGGTCAACAAATTCTTATAAATATTAGTGTGAGTTCATAAGATTCATATCACGTTTTTCAACTCTTCTCGCATACAAGTAGAGGTATGTTTCAGTTATTAAGTTTGATTACTTTATAAAATTATTATATGAGCATAACAACAGGAGTGGATATAATCTAAAGCGTAGGGTTAGGGTCATAACTGAGGTTGGTGTAGGGTAACCTAACCCTAATTTATGCATAGACTGATCACCTATGCTTAAACTAGGTAGGGTTACTCAAAGCCGACCACGGTAATGACTAGTTAGTACCTAATCTTTAATTAGCTAGTATCTAAGATAGTTTTGGTTTTGATCAGGGTATCAAGTTCGGATTGATTAGAGCAAACATCTATAAAGTAAAGGTGAGTTCTATGAATGTTTTCAAATGTGAGCATGCTTGTCCTAACTGGTAATTGTTATAATTGTATTCATGACTGTTGTACGCATGCATATAATCTGCACATACATACACATGATATATGGGGACCCTTATACGTGGCGCTGCGGTGGGATTTGTCAGTACTACGCTGCGGTGTAGCTGGCATTAACTGTATGGTAATGTAAGTCAAGGACCCGGTGAGGGTACCAGATTGACGTAAAATGTCAAGGACCCAGTGAGGGTGCCAGATTGACATCAGGTGTCAAGGACCCGGTGAGGGTGCCAGATTGACACGAGGGTTATGATGACATGGGCGGGTACAAGTCATGAATAATTGAAATAATGTGGTTTATAACTTGTGTATATTCATGAACTCACCAGCAATGTCTGACGTCGTTTTAAGCATGTGTCACAGGTAGTGATGGCTAGTTCTTGTGCATGATGTTTATCCCGGACCCGTATGACAAGTGGAATAGATATGCTAGTTCGTGTGGTGTGATGAAAAAGTTCAATATCTCTGGCTAGGAATAGTTGATAACGTTTGTACTTTTAAGTTTCCAACTTCTGTACCGTGAGTTTATATTAATATTAATAAATAAGAGTTTTATGTGTAAGTTGGTATCAATTGTGTATGGTGCATCCTTATCTAGGTGTGGGCGTCACAGTTGGTATCAGAGCCAAAGGTTTTAGTGAATTAGGTATTTATAGTAGAGATACCTAGGCTTCAACCTTCAAGATTAGGATTGCCTAAAGTAAATTTTATACTTGAATTAAAATATTTTTTAGATAAGGATGCTTAGAATAAGAAGGCTAGATTTCATAAGTTTACTACTGCTGGTTATGACGTATATGCGGGAAAAAAATGAAATACAAACCGAACAGGATTAGTATGTTAGAATGGTGGAGTTAATATTAAGAACCGGAGAAAGGTAAAACTAGAAGTCATGAACGGGGTACTGTAGCAAGAACTAGCTGAGGCAAAAGCTCAGTGAGGACAATAGAATTGTGTGTCTACATATGTGCTATATTTGAAAACGTGTTGTACCATGTTTATTATGTGAAGTAGCTATTATAGTTGCTTGTATATGAATAAGATACTGAAGTACTATTTTCTTGGAAACCTAGAAAATGTTGGCTAAACCATCTATTAATATTAACTGTTATCCTTGCCTACCTGTTGACCCCGCTTGTCATGCCAAACTAGTAAATTAGGCCATAACTCGATCGATCAAATAGCCATCCGAGTCGCGAAACCCTCTACAGAGACAAAAACTTCAGAGTACATGATGACCAGTTATGTCCGATGGAAAATATTTTGGGAAATAAGAAATTGCTTCGAATTGGACAGAGTTATGTTTGTTATTCACGCATTCAAATTTGGGGCACTATTTTGGTGGAGGATATAGAAACAAACCTGAGGCAAGGATTTGGCTGATAGTCTAACTTGGAGAGTATTCTTAGAACTGTTTACTTGATACTTATGTCCTCCAAGGAAATAGACAGAACTGAAAGTAAACTTATATACCTTGAGCGTGAGAATAAGACATTCCATGAAGTTATCACCAAAAATCCTCGACTAGTTCCTTACAACTGAATCATGTTATCATATTTATTTAGAGAGTACTTATAAAATACCGCATGTTCAGTAAGGCAACCAAACCAACTATATTTTGATACGGTAAACGTCAAGCAACCATCGCCCCATATCTAGCAATAGAAAACCCCATATCATGCCTCTATGATAAATTGGAACAATCATAAGAAGAATAGGATATCCATTTTTAGAAATTTTAAGAGGAAATGTGGACCCCCACCTTAGTGTCTCATAGGTAGAAAAGAACATTTCGATCCATGTCAACCGTTAGTGAGTAGAAATTGAAAGACCCTGGACACACACCCATCATGATTATAGAAAGCCCCATAGGTGTTCTGAATGTGGAGAGAGACATGTTTTTTTTAAGGATGACTACCCTCAGAAACACAAGAAGGAATGACTTAATAGAGCATGAGGAAAAACTTTTTTTTTTGTACCAATTGAAGAGGTCGTAGAAACCCCGACATGATAATGGGTATATTCCTCCTAAAATATTAGATGCTGGTACTAGTGCAGATAGAAGTTTTATATCTGAGCAATTTAGAGTTTTGATTAATCAGATTCTCTGTAAGTTAGATAAACCCTTTTATAGTAGAGCTAGCAGATGGAATGGAAGAAGAAATTGGAAATGGTATTAAGGATTGCATTCTCCGGGTTAGTAATACCTCGGCACCCATAAACTTGCTAGAAATGAAACTTGGAGAATTCGATGTAGTAACAGGAATGGATTGGCTAGTTAAGTTTTAAGCTCAGATATTGTGTGATAAGAAGCGGATTCGAATTAAAGACTCTCGGGGGAAATCTTTGATAATTCATGGGGAGAAACATAGTAAACCCATAAGTTTTGTCAGTAGTCTAAAAGCATCTAAGTGTATTTAGAATGGACATCTGGATTATCTAGTGTATACCTTGGAAACTAAGGAAGAAAAGAAACTTGAAGAGATACATGTAGTATCCGAATTTCCGGGAGTATTCTCTAAGGATCTTCCCAAACTACCACCTGCTAAGCAAATTGAATTTAGAGCTGACTTGATTTCTGGAGCAACCCTATCGCTAAAGCCTCATATCGCCTCGCCCTGAATGAGATAAAAGAGTTAAGAAACCAATTCTAGGAATTATTAGATAAAGGATTTATACGGTAGGGGGGGAGCACCTAATTCTCTTTGTTAAAGAGAAGGATGGTTCAATGAGAATGAGGATTAATAAGAGGTCAAAACAAGATCATAACAAAGAATCGATACCCACTACCAAGGATGGATAATATGTTTAATCAGGCACAAGGTGCAAGTTACTTCTCTAAGTCAAAGGTAGACTTAAGGTCTGGATACCATCAGTTGAAGGTGAGATAGGAAAACTACCTTTAGGACAAGGCATGGTCATTACAAGTTTCCGGTGATGCTTTTTGGCCTCACTAATGCATTAGACACCTTTATGAACCTTATAAACCAAGCTTGTGAACCATACCCCATTCATTTAGTAATCAACTTCATAGATTATATTCTCATCTATTCCAAGAGAGGAAACATAGACATATCGATGCCAATCTTAAATTGCTAAGGGATAAAATAAAATACTAAGATTATATAATAGGATATGAATACCTATTGGAGAAGGCTCAGTTATAAAGTGACATAAGAATCACATAGATATAAGTATGCTTCATCAATAAGTGTATATGAAAATACCTGACTTGCCTACAGGTTAAATAGAACATCAAAAGCCTTCACGATATTTAGTATAATCTGACAACCCTGAATGGATATATGAAAGATGATAACAATAGGATTTTATTACTAAACTTCCATGAACTAAGTCTGGGCATGATACCATTTAGGTTATATTAGATAGGTTAACTAAGACTGCTCACTTCTTTTCAATGCGGGGAGATTATAAGATGGAAAATATAAGAAGAATATGTCAAGGAAATCATCACCCGTCATGGAGTACCTATATCCATCATAGTAGATAGAGGTAGTCGTTTACATCCGTATTCTGGCGAGACTTCTTAAAGGAGTAAATTTAAGTATGACATAGCATTTATATATTGATGGATAAAGTAAAAGGACAATTTAGACACTGGAAGACATGCTTAGGACATGCGTTAGACTTCGGTGGCAGTGGAATGAACATCTACCCTTGATAGCATTTTCTTATAACGATAGTTATCGTTAGAATATCTAGGCCGCCCATATTGTGACATTATATGTTAGATGATTTCGATTATCCGTTGGTTAGTCAGAGAAAGATAGCCACCCTTAGCAGTTCCTGATATTATTAGGGTAACTACAAATAAGATCATACAAATATGAGAATAGATAGAAAGTTACGAGAGATAGAGAAAAGTATTAGAATTCCAGGGTACTATTTATGGTCTCGCCTTGGAAAGGCATCATTCGGTTTAAGAAAAAAGGGAAAAATTGAGTCCACGGTATATTGGACCATTTGAGATAATCGAAAGATCTAGCCCAGTAGCACATAAAAAACTGCCAGAGGAGTTGCAAGAGATACATGACACGTTTCACGTGTCCAACCTAAGAAAATGTCTGGCAGATGAGTCACCTAAGATGCCATGGCAGGAGGTTAAGGTTAACAACAAGTTAAATTTCACGGAACGTCCCATTCAAATTATAGGTCAACGAATAAAGAAATTAAGAAATAAAGAGTTTCCTCTAGTATGAGTCAGGTGGGACGCAAGGAAAGGACCTAAAGAGTCATGGGAGAAACAAGATGAGATGAAATAGAGATACTCATACCTCTTCACCTAAATTTCGTGGACGAAATTTCTATAAGGTGGAGAGAGTTGTAACACCCCGTTTTACGATTAAATAAAATAGAATGTGTATGGAATTGGGTTAGTGAATAATGGATATCACGACTAATTGAGATATCAGAATCTAGTCGAACCCTTAGTATTATAAGAGACCGTATAGTAATAATAATAAATATTATATTTGAACCCTACTCCGTTTTTAATGAAACATAAGTTGACGCATAGATAAAAATTAGCTCGTCTTAGCGGTATATTCGGAATTTAGTAAAACGTTATAATTTAAAAGTTATACGAGAAAAACGAGTGAAGGAGCTGAATTTATTTAATAAGTAATACTAATAAATCGGTATCTAAAATTGTGAGTGCATCATATATATGAAACGTGTGTGTATATAGTTGAATAGAATTTTAGGTGTCATATTCATTTTGAATATTTACATCAAGAGAAGACACGTAGACAAGCAAGTGTTTGGTGTCTTTGTTGTCACATATAGTATCAATATTTCTTGGTAGCCGGTCTTAAGAAATTGATAAAAGTCGGTTAAAAACGATGGTCAACAAATTCTTATAAATATTAGTGTGAGTTCATAAGATTCATATCACGTTTTTCAACTCTTCTCGCATACAAGTAGAGGTATGTTTCAGTTATTAAGTTTAATTACTTTATAAAATTATTATATGAGCATAACAACAGGAGTGGATATAATCTAAAGCGTAGGGTTAGGGTCATAACTGAGGTTGGTGTAGGGTAACCTAACCCTAATTTATGCATAGACTGATCACCTATGCTTAAACTAGGTAGGGTTACTCAAAGCCGACCACGGTAATGACTAGTTAGTACCTAATCTTTAATTAGCTAGTATCTAAGATAGTTTTGGTTTTGATCAGGGTATCAAGTTCGGATTGATTAGAGCAAACATCTATAAAGTAAAGGTGAGTTCTATGAATGTTTTCAAATGTGAGCATGCTTGTCCTAACTGGTAATTGTTATAATTGTATTCATGACTGTTGTACGCATGCATATAATCTGCACATACATACACATGATATATGGGGACCCTTATACGTGGCGCTGCGGTGGGATTTGTCAGTACTACGCTGCGGTGTAGCTGGCATTAACTGTATGGTAATGTAAGTCAAGGACCCGGTGAGGGTACCAGATTGACGTAAAATGTCAAGGACCCAGTGAGGGTGCCAGATTGACATCAGGTGTCAAGGACCCGGTGAGGGTGCCAGATTGACACGAGGGTTATGATGACATGGGCGGGTACAAGTCATGAATAATTGAAATAATGTGGTTTATAACTTGTGTATATTCATGAACTCACCAGCAATGTCTGACGTCGTTTTAAGCATGTGTCACAGGTAGTGATGGCTAGTTCTTGCGCATGATATTTATCCTGGACCCGTATGACAAGTGGAATAGATATGCTAGTTCGTGTGGTGTGATGAAAAAGTTCTATATCTCCGGCTAGGAATAGTTGATAACGTTTGTACTTTTAAGTTTCCAACTTCTGTACCATGTAGTTTATATTAATATTAATAAATAAGAGTTTTATGTGTAAGTTGGTATCAATTGTGTATGGTGCATCCTTATCTGGGTGTGGGCGTCACATTGGATCTCCAATACTAAAAGTATCGGATTCATCTTCCGATGCAGAGTCAGATTTTACTGAGCTCTCCGGTGTCACTTGATGGCAATTGTGATTTTCAAACAGCACTGGAGATGGCACAGACTTATAACTTGTGGTTTGTGATGGTTCATCAATGATGTGGTCAACTACATAAGCAATGTGCTTGTAGCTTTCAAGCTTTTTATTGACCTTTTCAGCAAAACACTTGATGGTGGCCATTTCTAACTTAGTGTTTTTTAATTCATCAATGTAACTGTTAATTGCCAATTGTTTTAATGAAAGACTTTTCTTTAAGTCAGAAATGTCCTTTTCGTAACCATCAAGCACTTTGTTGAATGCTATAACTTCATTGCGAGCAGATTGACAGTTAATCACAGCACTATCACGTTGTATGCGAAGTTGCTTGTTTTCTTCTGTCAATCTATCACAAGTGCCACAATACTTATCACTAGTAATGTCAGTGGTAGATTCAGAACTTACGTGTTTTGGAGGATCTGTCATAGCCATTAGAGCGAAATGAGATTCCTTCCCAGCAAAGAATTTGGAATAATCGATTCTGGTAAAGGCATCATCCACTATGCATGACTTCCTCGTCTTCAGAAAATCAGCTTCAGCCAGCAATTGATCAATGTCATCATCTAGAGAATTCACACTGGCCTCTGAGTCTGATTCACTCTTCGAATCTGAGTATACTGACTCACTTTCTTCAGGAATATCTGTGACTGAGTCAATCATAACTCCTGAACTTTTCTCTTCAGCCTGAACTTCAACAGTTTCAGTTTCAACATTCATCTCTTCAACAGTTTCCTCAATCTCACTCTTAGTTTCTTCAACATTTTCAGCTATCACCGACTCCTCATTATCAACCTGTTGTGCAACACAAGCCACATTCCCACCAGGTCTTATCTCCTCAACACCAATTTGGATATCAGTCCAGTCAAATCCCTCATCATTCTGAATCACCAAAGCTTGATTCTAATTGTTATTCTGTGGTTGCTCATTTGGTGTAGTGATAGGAATGACAGTTCTGTTTGGGTTATTTGGTAGTTGAGTTTGATTCTAGTTGGTTGTGTTTGGTTGTCTATTGGAGTTGTTTTGAGAGGTGTTTTGTCGGTTTTGGTAATTGTTTTGGTTTTGGTAGATGTTGTTTTGATAAGAGACTTGGTTTTGAGATTGACGATTCTGGTAGTTTGAGTTGAATGGGTTTCTCTTACCTTGTTTTGCAGGCTGTGTACACTCTCTCTTGAAGTGACCTTTACCACCACAGTTGAAACATGTGACTTTTTCTTTGTTAAAACCATATGTAGTGTTTGGTTAAGTGGCCAAATCCGTTCTTCCGGTCTTCTCAATAAATTCAGTTGCTCGCATCATGATGCTTGCGAAAGCCCACTGAATATCGATAAGCTCCATTTCTTCTTTATCGATTTTGTAGATGAAGAATTTTTAGCTAAAACAGGATATTATGATCATACAAGTCACAATTCCAGGTGCGGAAACCCTAGAATTGAACAAAACGATAACACGCAAATCACAACACGAATAATACATTTTCAATCACCATTTTTATAGATAACTTGTTCAAAATATGTTTACAATCACCTTACAAGTTAATCTAAATGAACTTAACACACTTTCACTCTAGAGAGAAACCTGACCACAAAACACACACTCTCCAAAACTATTCTAACCAACAAAATGATCAAAACATATATATACTTGCTGCACGTTCGCCCGTTTGTATGGTGCGAATGTGGACAAAGTCCACATTCGCCCAGTACCAAGGTACGAACTTAACCATTCTTCTGTCTTCATTCACATTCGCCCATTCCTGATCTTCCTTCACCTATACAAACACACATTCGCCCAGCCTGTTGGGACAAAGAGGATTGACGAAACCACCTTTTGATAACCTTAGTTTATTTCATATCTGCCTATGTATAGAACTGCTGAAGAACAAAAGAAGAAGTGCTGAAGAACAAACACCAAAGTACTGAAGAGTAAACTCATCAGAAGTTCTGAAGTCTAACCAGACATTTCACTGAAGAACTGCTGAAGACAAACTGCTCATCAGCAGTTTGTCACTCATCAGCACTTTGCATCAGAAGCTTCTAACCGACTGAAAGATCAGCAGTTTGATTATTATATAGTTTTGTTAAAGTCTTGATTTCAAGTTTCAATGTACAGACTGTAGTAACCTTATCTTAGCATAATATCTTTGTTAAATATCTTAGATTACTTCAGACTACAGTTTAGTACATTAGTCTATAAATAGATGAGTTTGTTCATCTATTTTCATATGTGATTTTGTGTAATATCTTTGAACTTAAATTGAAATCCTTCGGGCTTTAAACTTATAATTCCATTTCACATCTGAGAAACATAAACTGGTCTTACTGCTTTATACTTAAACTGTTTATTGTTTCTCATTTATTGTTCAGTCAAGGGGGAGTAATAACTCCTCATCAAAGTGATCTTTTAGACCTTTGAACACTTGTATTTCCGCTGCTTAATAACTCATATATAAATCTGATAACACGTAAGTGTTCATAAACTAAGCCACTGATCCAACAATTGGTATCAGAGCATCTGGTTAATCTGATCAAAATCAATCTAACAAATTGAGATTCAGACATAGGCTCAATATTAATATTCAATAAAGGATAAAAGGCTCACTTTTTAATCCATCACTTTAAGGAAGTATTGACAAATCCAAACTTCTTAAAAATGGATCCCTACAATACTGGATCTGCCAACAAACCTCCTATGTTAGTCAGAAATGAATATAACATATGGTCAAAAAGGTTGGCACATACTATTTCCCAAACAAACACTGGATGTTGGAGGTCTGTAGTCTTTGGACCTCACAAACCAGTTGTTAGTGATCCAGAGGGAAAGACAGAAAGACCAAAAGACCCAAAAGAATACACGGAGGAAGATTTCCAAAAGTTTGAGCTTGATGCAAAAGCTTTCTCCATGTTGGCTATGGCTCTCCCAAATGAAATTTATGCTGGCCTTTTACACTGTGAAAGTGCCAAAGAGCTGTGGGATTGCCTAAAAGAGCAGTTTGCAGGAACTGCTGAGGTGATAGCCAACATCAGAGAAATATTGGCTCAACAATATGAAACTTTTACTCACATAGAGGGTGAATCTTTAACACAACAATTTGAAAGATTTTCTTCACTCATCTCTGAGTTAAAAATAAACAATCAGACCTATTCAAATGAGTCTATGTTGCATAGATTTTTAAGGTCTTTACCTTCAAAATGGGAAACTTACTCTATAGTCCTCAGAACAAGTTCAGATTTTAACACCTTGAACCTAACTAGGTTACATGGTAAATTACTAACTTTTGAGAGAGAAATCAATCAAAAGAAAAAGTTGCAAGAATCTGGTAAAACTGCTGATGACTATACTCCGGGTAGCACAGCCTTATTAGGACATGACTCACCATCCTGTTCTAATAATTTTGGTTCTTTTGACCACATTGACATAACAGCTGGGATCTCATCAGATGGATCTTTCCCAGCTTATGACAATGAAGAACTAAGTCAAACTGCTGACAACATGTGTTTCATCATGGATGATTTAAAATACTTTAGCAGTGATGACTTAGAAGAAATGGAAATATTGCACCAACTGGCCTTGTTAAGCTTAAAAACTAACAAATTTTATAAAAGGTCAGGAAGGAAATTTCCAGGACTAAACAATTCAACAAAAGTTGGTTTTGACAAATCTAAACTAAGATGTCATAAGTGTCAAAAGTTGGGACACTTTGCTAGAGAATGTAGAAGCTCTAGCTATAACCAACCAATGTCCTCTGGAAATCAATTTAATCCCTCATATAATAGGAATAATGGAACTCAAGGGAGTGCTCATTTTGTACAGGCACAAGCTCCACATGTTCAATATGTGCCACAAGTACAATATGTTCAGATGCCTGCTCAACAACAACAGCAGCTCATGCCTCCATTTCCAACTGCTCAACAACCTGCACAAACTCAACAACCCCCTCAGCAACAAAGCTTATTTACCTCAGGGTATGTTGACTGGAGCAGTCTTCCTTATGACACATCAGAATGCAGTCAGGATGCAGACAATCAGGTCTATGATGTCAATTGGGGAGAACCTGATAATGGCAGAAAGAACTTTGCCTTAATGGCTTTTGAAGGATACTCTTCAAATTCTGCTCTCACACAGGTATCACAACAATCTCTGTTAAAGCTTTGCACTAAATCTTGCAAAGAATCATTTGCTTTAATTAGAGAAACCAATGTGCATTTACAAGGCAAATCCAATGACATGGAAAGAAAATACACACAAATGAAGTGTGATTTGGAAAGAAAAATTGTTTTGAAAAACAAAGAAATTTCCAAACTGAATGATAAATCCATTGAAACAGAAGCACAAATTAAAACAATGATAGACAGCCTAGGAAATGTCAGACAAGAGCTTGCTGACACCAAGGTTGATTGTGAAAAATGGGTTGAGTCTTGTAAAGGGTATCAAATGTTACTTAACAAACAAACTGCAGCCAATGTTAAGTTTGGCATTGGATATACCCACACTGAATCACCAACAGATTTCACCCACAAAACTGATAATGATGGGAAGAAATTGATTCAAACTTCTGATATGGAGGAATGCACATCCTACCATCAGAACTTCCTCAAAAAGGGAAGTACTGCAGAAGTTAAAACTACTGACAATAAGCCATCAGCAGTTTCAACTACATCAGGAGTTGAGACCCTGAAAACTGCTGATGACCTATTTCAAAAATCAGATTTTGTCAGTAAATTGCCTTCCAGCTCTCTTGATTTATCTAAAAAGAAAGAGAAGGCAAAAGCATGTGAAATATGTGGTCTGTTTAACCACATAACTGAACTTTGCAGATTTAGAAAGGTAAAACAGTTAAATAAACAAAGACAACAACTGATTGTGGGAAAACAGATAAAACAAGATTATCAAAATACCTTTTTCCCAACAAACAATAATCAAACAAAACCCTTTCTAAGAAGAGGCCTCTATCTCAACAAAGGTCATCTTCTCAAAGTTCAATTTCAGAAGTTTCACCTAACTCATCAGCAGTTTCACAAACTGCTAAAGTTAAAGATTTGATAAACCTGGTTAAACTTCTGATGACCAAAGTTGATGGTGGAAACCAAAGTGAACCCACCATTGTTCTTAATGACAAATCCATTGCCAAAAAGACATGGATTACTAAAAATGGTCCACAACAAGCTGCACCTGTTCTCAAGAGCAAACCCAAAGCCAAACTGGCTTGGGTTGCCAACACTACAACAAAAATGGGTTTTTAGTACGCACAAAAGCGTCCTAAAATGGTATTTTATAGGACCTTTTATTTAATAGGACCAACGGTAAAAGCGTTTCATGTAAAGGGGTCGTAATAACTCCCAAAACTTAAAAAGCGTCCTAATATCTCAAATTAGTTTATGAAACCAATTTCATGGTCGCATAATATATCTATGAACAACCCAAAAAACTCCTAATAAAAACATATTAGGACACTTTTACAATGTTCTAACATGTGCGTACCTACTTTTAATCTTTTAATACATATACAAGCGTCCTTAGAAAATAATTTATAGGACCCTTATGATGCAATATTATAGGTACTTTAGTACCAAAAAAAGGGTCCTAATATCCAAATAAGGTTATGAAACCAATTTTATGGTCGCATAATATTTCTATGAACAACCCATATAGCGTCCTAAGAAAAGCATATTCAGACGTTTTTATAATGTTCTAACAAGTTTAATAGGACAAAATAATATAGAAATCATAATATCATTACTCCAATTAAAAATTCGATTATCTTCCAAACACATCCCAAATGTCTAATAAGTGTCATGTTATATCTAAATATACAAACATATAAGCACAAAACTAAAATTTTTTTGAACAAAAACATGAAACTTCATTGTGTTCGTGAACCTCTTTCACAATCTTCATGCAAGTAAAATAATCTTCGTGTTAACTCTTTCTTGGCAACGCTACCATCCATCACCTGTTTAACAAAAAAGGATCTTTCAATATGCATCCAACAACAATACCATTCAAAATGAAAACAATGAATAATCACCATTTATTACAGTAGCTTGTGAGTTGTGATGAAGCCTAAATACACATAATTATAACAAATAAACTATTTACATTTAAAATAGGAGTTAATAGCTAAAATCGTCCCTGAGGTTTGGTCATTTTGCCACTTCAGTCCAAAACCCAAATCTTTTACATCTGGGTCCTTCAGTTTTATTTTTCTTGCCAAATTTGTCCCTGACAACGTTTAAGTTGTGGACTGAAGTGGCAAAAGTGACCAAATCTCAGGGACGAATTTAGCAAAACCCAAACCATTTTTGGGACGAATTTGGCAAAAAAAAAAAAAAAAACTGATGACCCATATGTAAAAGGTTTGTGTTTTGGACTGAAGTGGCAAAAGTGACCAAACCTCACGGACGATTTTGGCTATTAACTCTTTAAAATAGCTTACAATTTAAATGGGAGGCACTTATGCTTGCTCACTACTTAGGCATTCAACTGAAGAACAATTGGATCTGTCACTCCTTTTCCTTGCATACCTCGTAACTAATGTGTCAAATATTCATGCAAAATATAAATAAGTCTGAATCTTACTGAAACCACATTCTTAAATGTTGAAATTAAGTTATTGGAGATTTTAAACAACAAAAAAAATTGTCACCTTTACTATTTACCTTCTTTGATATTTAAAAATGACTTTGCTCACTCCTAAATAGAAGCATTGTACGTGCTAGATTCTACAAATGCTAGTCTCAGTCACTAAAAAGTAGTTTAGCAAAAGCATCTAGAATAAATCATAAGAACATCTTACTTTTTTTAGAACGGCAAACACAACAACCGCGAGACTCCCACAAGGGGGCTCGGCCAAATTGGCTTCCCTTGCTGGGAGGCCCGCCCGATGGTGGTTCCCGAACCGGGGGAAACCCGATCCCCCACCCGTCCGAAGACCCGTTGTGGAGAACCGGTAAAACCCGGGCGAGATCAGAACTCAAACTCGTGACCATAGGCGAGAAGTCATCTACCATTTCTCATTGTGTCCCTCAAATGTCACTCGTGGGAATTGAACCCGGGTCACCCAAGGGGGAGCCCGGTCCGTTCACCATCTAAGCTTCAAGTGACGACATAAGAATATCTAACTTATAAGTTGAAAGCACAAATATACAAAATACTAGTGAAGTACGGAAGCGAAAAACCACTTGTTTGGGAGTAGCAAAATAGTTCTACAATTAGCAAATTACCTGAGCATACATAGACAAGCAAGGATAAAATGTAACTCAAGTAAAATCTCCCTTTCAAAAAACTTGCAAGCTAAAAGTAACCCTTGTATTATCAACTGAAGGGCATAAATCAGATGTAGACTCCACTCCAGCATGAAAAGCGAGATCATTACATCAAGTATCATTAAATAACAACTGAATGAGTTGAGAATCATTATTCTAATTTCATAATAATAATGAAATTTGACTGATTCTTACATAATCAAACAGTGCACAAAACAAGTAAGCATTCTAGTGACCTAAACTAAACTATACATATAATATAGATTCTATTTTTCTTTAAATAAGTTGTCAAACAGAGCCCGGGTAACAGAACTAAACTAAAGCTTGGATTCCTAGCACCGGAAACCAACATTTTGATCCTTAGTCCATCAATGATGAAATAACTCTCCATAAATTACAAAAACAACAAAATCAAGTCAAAATTCATATAATTAATCTTGTGACCTTGATAATTGCGTTCTTATATAGGAAACTTTCATCTTGTATCAACTAAATGTAGTGTGAGCAAGATATCTGTTAAGTGATTATTGGCATAGACTTATTATTAAATATTCATAACAACATACCCTCCATGAACAAGCATTATCATCACCTTTATGTTCTTCGCACACAACGTCTCAATCCATTTCAGCATCATTTGATTCATTTGATTCAGGATCTACATTTAAAACAATTAAAAACTTAAAATAATGTTCCAGGAAACAACAATAGATGGTAAATTTATCATTAATACACATCTGCCTAAACTAATTAAGGACAATTAAAATCAAAACCCAATAAATAAAATGTAAGCAAACTTAATATCATACCATTTCATCTCCTCCACCAGTGGTCTTCTTAAATGAATTTTAATCAACAGCAGTCAGCATGCCCTAAAATCAACTCCAATACATAAAAAAAATTTCTTTAAACATATTTATCTTTTTTTTAAACATGAGTAGGCAGAATCTCTGAAGTTTACTAAAGCTTCTTCAATCATTGGCCAAGAGTAATGTAAGTTGCAAATTGTAAAAGCAAACACAATGAAAATTAGAACAAAAATCCAACTCTTTTCAAAGAGAATAAACCGGTTATTAAAAGTTTACAAAAGGGGAAAACATACCTTTCGGTAAATCTTTAGAACCTTGTTATTGTGCCCCTTATATTCTCTTTTGCGTAAGTTCTTGAACGAAATTGTTTATGCCACTATCGCTCCTTATCTGTTTCACTCAAATTCTAGCCTCTCCCCGAATCAACCAAAGAGCTTCTTTTATAAATCAAAGTGTAGAGACTAAATCGCAAATATAATTCGAAAATCGAGAGGCGATTCGATTGGCACCTTCGCCGCAGAGACAACTCAATTAGTAGATGTCGGCAAGTCAGGCCGGTAAGGTCAATAGTGCACTGGCAAATGGCTTAGGTTACGGTTAGGGTTTCTGGGTACGAGTTGGTAAAAACTAAAAAAACGATACCTTAAAAGTTTGGGCGCTTGAAACAAGCGCGGGCATACGATTAAATTTTGGGGAAGCGGAAATAGTAAAATTTTAAAAGCTAAACAAGAATGAAAAATTTAAATTCCTAGTGAACATGTTATAACTTATAAATTATGATTTAAATATATTGAATATTAAAAAAAAGTGAAAGTTCCCTACAGTTTTATAAATATATTAAATATATGTATTTATACGTAATATATAAAGATTAACAAAACTAGTGTTTTCGAAGTACGGCGCGTTGCGCCGTTGGCCATGATCTACGCAATGGGAGATCGAACGTAGGGGAAAGAACTATACGAACATAGGCGAACGTAGATGAAAGAACTATATGAACGCACACGAACGTATGCGAAAGTACTATACGAATGCAGACGAACGTTGGCATAAGTACTATACGAACGTAGACGAAAGAACTATACGAACGTGAACGTAGACGGCAGAATTATACGAACGTAGACGAACGTAGATGAAAGTATTATACGAACGTAAACGAAAGTTGGTGGCGAAAATGGGGAAAAAACTTAACCAAAAAGTCGGTGTCGAAATTGGGAAAGAAAATTAAAACAACTTACGTTGACGAACGGAGACGAACGTACTGTACGAACGTAGAGCAACTTGGGTTAAAGATCGGTGTTACAGACGAACGGAGACGAATGTACTATACGAACGTAGGCGGACACTACGTAAAAAAGAAAGAAATAAAATGTGGCAAAAGTAGGGGGAAAAAACCTAACCAAAAAGGGTGTTACAGACGAACGGAGACGAAAGCACTATACCAACGTAGACTGACACGACGTAAAAAAGAAAGAAATAAAATGTGGAAAAAAAGGGGAAAAAAACCTTAACCAAAAAGTTGGTGGCCAAAACTGTGGAAAAATAAAGATTGTGGGAGAAAAAGCTAACCAAAAAGTTGGTGGCCAAAATGAGGAAAAAAAAAGAACACCTAAAGAAAGGAAAAGAAAATGTGGCAAAAATAGGAAAAGAAAAACTTAATAAAAAAGTTGGTGGTCAAAACGCAAAAAAAAAACTTAATAAAGGAAGCAAAAAAAAAAAGAGGCGAAAAGGAAAAAGGTGGAAACTAACTATTTGTAAGATCTCTCCGTTTAATATATATATAATTCTAGAGATAATTGGTGTTTTATTTTTCTAAAAGGCAAACAAAGTCATCACGGGCTCTGGTGGAAATTCATTTACGACTAATTCAGGATACCCAAAGGGCACCCGATCCTCTAGGTCCAATCCAGGGAAAACTCGACCATCCACCCGCCTGAAGGCACGACAATGAATAATCTGTAAAACCTGGTATCCTTCAAGGCTCGAACTTGTGACCATTAAGCCCAAGTCACCTATCATTAGGCTTTCATACCACTCTACTAGAAGGTGGGTGGTGATGTTTTATGACTCAAATATCATGTGTCCTATTACAGTGTATTATAATAACACCACAATGATTAAGTGTCCTATAAAGGTTAAAGTTATAAGACCCATGTGTCAAGTGTCCTATTAAGTTATGTTCTAATATGACTTTGACTAGAAAGGGTCCTATAACACCGAGCATTTATGAATTAAATACAAAGTGTCGTATTAAGTTATGTTATAAAAGGACCCCCGGTGATCAAGTGTCCTATTACATTACCACATAATGGGACACCAACAACTAAATGTCTTATAAATTACTTTATTAGGATCTATATTTTAAGTGTCTTATCAAGTTATATGATAATAGGACCCCAAAGAATCATCCATCCTATTAAATAGCTTTTTAGGACCCCGATTTAATAGCATATATTATAAAAGGACCCCTAAATTTCATTTGTCCTATTAAATAGTTTTTAGGACTCTATTTTATAAGCGTCCCACACCAAAGGTCCTTAAAAGCCATTTTTGTTGTAGTGCAAAACTAACTAATTTGCTATCTTGTGCAGAGAGTCTCCAGAGGTTTGAATAGCATATGGTATGTGGATAGTGGAGGCTCAATGCACATGACTGGATGCAGATACCTGATAAACAATTTTATCAGTCAAAGAGAAGGATCTGTGTCCTTTGGGAACAATGCCAAGGGATATGTGCTAGGATATGGCAATGTATCCTCAGGCAAAATGCAGTTTGACATGGTCAATCTGGTTGAAAACCTTGAGTACAACTTGCTGAGTGTCTCACAAATGTGTGACAAAGGATATTCTTCCTTTTTCACAAAGACAGCATGCAAGATCATATCACCAGAAGGCCAGAAGTTGATAGAGAAGATTATTGAAGATCATACTTTGCTGATTGCCAAAAGATGTGGCAATGTCTATGCAGTGGACATTGAAAAAGACAAAGTATTGAACAAGACTGCCTGTTTCTTCTCAAAGGCATCAACTTCAGAAAATGATCTCTGGCACAGGAGACTTGGCCATGTGAACTTTAAAACCATCAATAAAGTCACAAAAATGGGCTTGGTCAGAGGTCTACCTTTGAAGGAATATCAGTGCAAAGAACACTGTGTTTCCTGTCTTAAAGGTAAACAGCATAAGTCCTCCTATAAGTCTATTGAAGAATAAAAAACAACTTCATGTCTTACACTACTCCAGATGGACTTATTTGGACCAGTCAAGATTATGAGCCTTGGTAAGAAGAAGTACTGCTTGGTCATCATTGATGACTACTCAAGATTCACATGGGTCTTCTTCTTCTATTCCAAGGATGAGGCAGCTGAAATCATCAAGTTCTTTATTCTACAAGTAGAGAAGCAATACTCTCTATCTGTCAAAGTCATCAGGAGTGACAATGGGACAGAGTTCAGGAACAAAACTCTGGATGAATTATGTCTGTCTAAAGGGATTGTTAGACAGTTCAGCATTCCCAGAACTCCTGAACAAAATGGTGTGGTAGAAAGAAAGAACAGAACATTAATTGAAGCAGCCAGAACAATGTTAGCTGATTCAGGCCTACCTTTGTATTTTTGGGCTGAAGTAGTCAACACTGCATGTTATGTTCAGAATAGAGTTCTTATCAACAAGAGACATACCAAGACTGCCTATGAAATTCTTCATGGCATTAAGCCCCTTATCTCCTTCTTCAGGGCTTTTGGATGTCAATGTTTTATCCTCAACATCAAAGACTCTATTTCTAAGTTTGCTGCAAAAGTTGACACAGGTTATTTTCTTGGTTATTCTCCTTTGAGAAAAGCTTACAAAGTTTTCAATTCAAGAACCAAGATAGTAGAAGAAACACTGAATGTCAAGTTCAATGAATCAAAACACACTCTTATTCCAGCAAATCCTGCTGAATTATTTGATCTTGACAATTTTCACTTCGGACCTAAAAAGACTGTTGAATCATCCAAACCTCCTCAAAATGGTTTTCAAGGATTTGAAGATGATAGTCCTGCACCATAGACTCCAAACACAGTCAGAAGATCAACTATCAAACCTTCAGAAGTTTCAATAGCTTCAACTTCAGGAACTACTGATGAACATTTTGAAACTACTGATTCAGCTGAACCTAAAACTCCTGAAGTTCAAATAACAGCTGAACCAGATATTATCAATCTCAGTGGTTTATTTGAAGAACCTGTAGAGCCATCATCCAGTACAGGTTTACAACAACTGATTGAACACAAGGATCATCCATTGGATCAAATCATGGGTGATATTGCATCAGGGGTACTCACAAGAAACCAGCTCTCCAACTTTTGCTTATTCTCAGCATTCATCTCTCAGTTGGAACCAAAGAAGTATCAAGAAGCCCTCAAGGACAACAATTGGGTGCAAGCAATGCAAGAAGAGTTGCTTCAATTCAAGAAACAACAGGTTTGGGAAATCTGTCCCTTACCTGAAAACAAGCAACCAATTGGAACAAGATGGGTCTTCAGAAACAAATCAGATGAGGCTGGTATGATCATCAAGAACAAAGCAAGACTAGTGGTACAAGGTTATTCCCAAGAGGAAGGAATTGATTATGATGAAACCTTTGCACCAGTTGCAAGACTTGAAGCTATCAGGTTATTTTTAGCTTATGCAATTTCCAACAACATTAAAGTTTATCAAATGGATGTCAAAAGTGCATTTTTGTATGGAAAAATAAAAGAGGAAGTGTATGTCTGTCAACCTCCAGGGTTTGAGGATCCTTCTCATCCTGATTGGGTTTACAGACTTGACAAAGCTTTTTATGGGCTAAAACAGGCTCCAAGAGCCTGGTATGAAACACTTTCCAACTTTTTACTAAAGAATCACTTCTCAAGGGGATCCATTGATAAAACTCTTTTCATAAAACATGTTGGAAATCATGTCTTACTTGTTCAAATCTATGTTGATGATATCATTTTTGGTTCAACAAATTCAAAACTGTGTGAAGAATTTAAGAAACTCATGCAATCAAAATTTGAAATGAGTACAATGGGAGAATTGCAGTACTTTTTGGGACTGCAAATCAAGCAACAGTCAAATGGAACATTTGTACATCAATCAAAATATGTTAAAGAATTATTAAACAAATTTCCTTTACAAGACTGTAAAACATGTTCCACTCCCATGACACCAATCACACAAGTTGAACCAGATGATCAAGGGAAACACATTGATCAAACCATGTATAGATGTATGATAGGTTCTCTTTTGTACTTAACTGCTTCTAGACCAGATATCATGTTTTCAACTTGTGTCTGTGCTAGATACCAATCTGCACCAAGAGAATCACATCTAATTGTAGTCAAAAGAATCTTCAGATATCTGAAAGGAACTCCTACTTTAGGAATTTGGTATCCTGCTTCAAGCAATACCAAGTTAACTGCTTTTTCAGATAGTGACTATGCAGGCTGCAAGATGTCAAGAAAATCAACATCTGGTGGTTGTCAATTCTTAGGAAACTGTCTGGTGTCCTGGCAATCAAAGAAACAAACATCTATGGCAACTTCAACAGCTGAAGCTGAATACATTGCTGCTGCAAACTGTACTTCACAGATACAATGGCTCCAATATCAACTACTTGATTATGGAATCAAAGAGACCAAGACCCCACTTTTAGTAGACAGCAAATCTGCCATTAGCATCATTCAAAATCCTGTTCAGTTTTCAAAAACTAAACACATTGAAATCAGGTATCATTTCATAAGAGATTGCTATGAAAAAGGCAAGATTGAGGTGAAGCATGTCACAACAGCTAATCAAATAGCTGACATTTTCACCAAACCCCTTGATTCAACAACTTTTCAGAGGTTAGTATCCATGCTTGGGATGTTAAACTTAGAAGAAAATCTTTAAGTGTTTCACTTTTTAGTTCTGCACATATTTTATTTTTCACTTACATACTTATCTGTCACAAACCTCTGAAGACCAAAAATTTGAGAAAGAGAAAGTTCTGATGAACAAATTTTGAAAACTACTGATAAACATCAAAATGGGATATTTTCAAAATGGATACAACTACTGATGAAAATCAGAAGTTAGAAAAGTGTTTTAAAAGTCATTTGCATCAGCAGTTGAAACTGCTGATGAGATAACTAAAACCACTGATGAAGAAACCTTTCTTCTTCAGCAGTTTGACTAAAAGGGTAAAACAGACTTTTCACTCATCAGAAGTTTGACCTAGTCGGTTAAAAACTTCTGATAAATACCCTGTTCCAACACTTATCCATTCAAAAAGCAAAATTCCCTCTCTCTCTCTCTCAAATTCAAAGCAAAACCCCTTCTCTAACCTAAAAATTACTGTTCGATCAAAAACAACCATGGCTCTCGTGTTAAAACAGGGACACAACCAAAGAGGCTACTTTGTTAAAGATGAAGCCTGGTCCCAGTATGATGAGATACTTGATCTCATCATGAAATCCCAATACTATGATGCTTTCACCATCGATCCACCCATTCATGAAGAAACTCTTAATGAGTTCTGGGCAAATTCAGAGACGGTGAAGGTGAACAACGAAGTGATTTCCCTCAAATCTTCCATAAAAGGGAAAATGATGGCCATCTCACCAGAAACACTAAACATCAGGATTGGTTTGAAGGATTCTGAGGCACCTGAGCATATTCCAACCTCAGATATTCATCTAACCATGACAGAGTGTGGCTATCAAGGTACTTTGGCACAAGCAACAGTTTACAAAAAAATATTTTGACCCACAATATAAACTGTTATTTCATTACATTATTATGTGTCTTAGTCCAAAAACTGGGTCAATAGATCAGATGCCTTCAACTTTTCAACCTATTTTTCATTCCATCATAAATGAAACTTCTTTCAAGGCATCAAAATTATTTTTCAATGAACTGGTTTTACATCATGAAAATGATAAAAAGAAATTTTTGTTGTATCCAAGGTTTGTTATGCAATGCATAATAAAAGAACATGGAGAGGGAGTACTTGAGGGAGAAACAACAACTTTAAACCCTTTAACTGCTCAAGTATTCTCTAGGCACAACAAACCAGCACTTATGCTAGAAGATGACCAAGGGGAAGAACAACCCATCCCCAAGGAACCCACATCTTCCAAACCCAAAAAGAAAACTCAAAAGCCTAAACAACAAAAACCAAAACAAACCAAGTCACTGAAAAAGAAAGTTCAGGAAGTGGAGAAACCTGAAACTACTGATGTGCAATCTGCACTTGAAAAGGAAGTGGCTGAAACATCCTCTCAGCACACTCCTTCTCCACCAACCAAAAGAAAACCAGTCACAGTTATTTTCAAAGAAAAAGATTTAAGAAACCAATAACTGTTGACCCTGCTTTTGAAACTACTGAAACCATCCCTGAAACCATCAAAACTCCTGAACACCAACCCCTCACAACTACTGAACCTGAACCCTCACACACAACAATAGAAATTGCCCAACTTCTCTCAGGACTAAAAGGAACCCATTCACCACATGCCACTCCCCTAGCAACACATCAAATTGGGGAGATGCCTTCAGAAGTGGACATGAATGTGGATCCTCTTAGCCCAACCCAGAGAGATGAGGATGAACAAGAGTTTGTAAGCCCAAACTTACAAACTTTTGATACTTTTGAGGCTGCTACTACTCACTTATCACCCAGTGGTGAACCTGAGGACAGTAGTAACATAGCTAAGACCTCAAACTTGGCAACTACTGATGAAGGCCTAAGGCCAGAAGTAGGAAAACCTCAGTACCAAGACAAAGAGGTTCATGAGACTACTAGTTTGGGTCCAGCTCATGATATAACTGATCCTGCCCTCTCTGAGGACATCATCAGGGATTCAGATGATTCCATTAAGTTGGTTGATGAATCAAACATTCCACAAACTGAATTGACGGTTGATATTGAAGGTCCTGCATCTAAGGTATCCAAGCTCAAGAAGCTGGTCACCAAGGATCAGGTTAAAGACCAGTTAGCCCAAAGTTCCCCAAAACTGGCATCTTCAGAGCAATCTGAAGATCACCCAAAAAGCACCCCTTCACCAAAACAACCTACCCAATTCCCTAGGCTCACAAGCATAGACTTGAACCAACTATGCAGCCCAGATGGTCCCCTGTACCAGGCACTCAAACAAATCATAACTGATCAACTCAAACCCTTCACAACTGCTTGGGAGTTAAAAGCTAACAATCAGTTTGGGTTGATCAACTCGAGACTTGCTGAGTTGAACAAGAAGATGGATGAAACACAAGATCAACTGGCAAGGTTTTCTGCTGCAACATCTCATTCTATTAGGCTTCCAGAAGTGGATGAAGCCAAAAAGGAGGAGATGATTAAGGAACCAACTGAAGTTGCTACAACACAAAGACAAACTCCTGATCCAGAAGCTGATATGCCAAAACAAAGACCAGGAAAAGAAGTAGCACCAGAGTTCAAATTATCTAAGGCATCAGAGGAAACTACTGATCCCATTTCTCAAACTACTGAAGACAATCCTTCAGCAGTTGTGACCCCAATTACCACATCAGCAGTTTTACCTCCTAAACCAACATCAGAAGTTCCTAAGGCAACTGAAAGAGAACCTGCTCCCACTCCTTTGTCTACAACAACTTCCACAACTGTTTTAAACCCTACTCCCATCAGCATGTCAAAAGATTTATTGGAGAAGAGTTTAAAAGAGGCGGCTAAGAAGGCAAAAGAAGACAGAGTATGGAACAGCCTAGAAACCAGAGATGATTTAAGCTTTGAAGAAAAATTGATCAAGTACCAAGAGAAACTTGATGAGCTTGAGGCTGAAGAGAGAGCACTTGAAGCTGCTGCTGAAGAAGACAAAAGAGCACAGCTTATAACATTCATAACAAAGAACTCCAAATCAAAACAAGTGGCCCTCAAAAGACTCTCAACACAAGAGCTGACCAGAAGAGCACAAATGCTATCTGATAGAATAGCAACAGAAGATGAGAGGAAAGCCAAAAGAGCTGAAGTGATTGAAGAATTAGTGGCAAATGGCTATGGTTCAAAAGCCTCAATCAGCAAATGGAAAGAACAAACTCTTTATGAGGATTACAAGAAATTCAAGGCAAAGAAAGTTGCTGAACCAGAGAGGTTTGAAACTCCAGAAGTCCAAACAACTTCTATTGTTAAGAGATCATCTGGTGCATTAAGAAGGCCAGCCACCAAGAGAAAAGCAGATGGAGATCCCATTGTCAAGACTGACTTCAAAATGATACTGCTAGAAGGAGATCAGTTAGTACATGGTGATTTTGATGTTGAAGAGAAACCCATCTTGACCCAATTCAGAGACAAGGCTACCTATGCTTATCAGTTGCAACAATCCATCCAAGAAAAGACACATACAAGGGTTGTTACAGAGCATCACATGCCCAATATGCCTATTCAAGGTGCTGCTGAACTTCAAGGAAGTCAAGAATCTCACCTGAGAGTCACTGAAATAGAAGACATTCCTCAATCAGGTCAACCTAAGGAAACTGGCTTAATTTCCTATGCCTCTGACTTTGACAGGTCAAAGGTAAACATTATTAAGTGGTCATTTACTGAATCCAACTCAGTACTTGTGACCAGGAGAGACCGTTCAAGTAAGGTCTATAGAAACTCAAAGGAGTTGAGTGTTTTATCGTCCAAAGACCTTCTCACCATTCAACATTTAACACCTGAACTTGGTCCTCTCACTGAGCAACAAAGATGTACTCTTACTACCCGGATGACAGCAGAGATCTGGAGGATACTAGAAGAGAGAAAAGGACAACAATAAAGAATAGATAAGGTTTTGGCATCATCAATCCAGGGGGAGATTGTTGGGACAAAGAGGATTGACGAAACCACCTTTTGATAACCTTAGTCTATTTCATATCTGCCTATGTATAGAACTGCTGAAGAACAAAAGAAGAAGTGCTGAAGAACAAACACCAAAGTACTGAAGAGTAAACTCATCAGAAGTTCTGAAATCTAACCAGACATTTCACTGAAGAACTGCTGAAGACAAACTGCTCATCAGCAGTTTGTCACTCATCAGCACTTTGCATCAGAAGCTTCTAACCGATTGAAAGATCAGCAGTTTGATTATTATATAGTTTTGTTAAAGTCTTGATTTCAAGTTTCAATGTACAGACTGTAGTAACCTTATCTTAGCATAATATCTTTGTTAAATATCTTAGATTACTTCAGACTACAGTTTAGTGCATTAGTCTATAAATAGATGAGTTTGTTCATCTATTTTCATATGTGATTTTGTGTAATATCTTTGAACTTAAATTGAAATCCTTCGGGCTTTAAACTTATAATTCCATTTCATATCTGAGAAACATAAACTGCTCTTACTGCTTTATACTTAAACTGTTTATTGTTTCTCATTTATTGTTCAGTCAAGGGGGAGTAATAACTCCTCATCAAAGTGATCTTTTAGACCTTTGAACACTTGTATTTCCGCTGCTTAATAACTCATATATAAATCTGATAACACATAAGTGTTCATAAACTAAGCCACTGATCCAACACAGCCTGAAACACCTTCGCCCCTTATATTATCATACTAACATATGTTAAATGCCTAATCCAATCATTAGTCGCAAAACGTGCATCTACAAACTCCCCCTCGACTATTGATTGGATTGTCTTCGTTCTTCATCCATAATCTTGTTCAACAACTTGAGTCTCAGCTGCTTTTTCTGGTCTTTTGTCATCTCAGGCTCAAGTTTACGTTTCACTGAACGCTTAGGCACATCAGTCATCTTCACCATCTTACCCAACTTAGTATCTAAGTTGCTTCCAGAGTTGATATCATAAGCCAAACAAACTCCAACAACTTGCTGATACTTCTTCGCCTGCTCTGCATCATTGGGATCACTATATATTAGATTGTAGTAAAGCATGATTATATCCTCAAAAGTACAATTGATAAGCCACATTGGATCAAACACGTAGATCTTCTTGTACTTATCCTTTCCATCTCTTTACACAATCACTGCCTCTGCATTCCTCCAATCATAGTACCAGAAGATAAAGTCTGCACTGAAGTGTTGTTGTAAAGGCATCAAAGGAATTTTCTTCATCACTTCAGGCGCTTTATAAATCAAAGTAACCCTTTTCTTTCCAGTTCTCGGATCAACATCCCTATGAACCCTTCTCCTAGGGTACTGAGGCTTAAACATGTTCCATTTTGTTCTGCTTTCCAAGACTAACCGATCAGCAAACCAAGCTACAGCCGTATTGTTAACAGAAGCTCCAGTCATCGGAAATCGACAAATGTCTCTAACCGCCCAATACGGTAGAGTTAATAGATCATGAAATCTGTAGAAGTACAAGATTTCTGATTCCCATTTAACTGCTAAACATTTCAATCTACCAAGATACTTCCAACCAAGAGCTCTGCCTTTGAACTTCTGGTTGTGATACCTGTAAAATCCACCTTGAGCTTCCGGCTTAGGTCGTTTATCATCAGCTTCTTTCAACTTCTGTAATAACGTCTTCAAATCATCATTCTGATTAGACGTTTTCTGCTGATCTTCTCCAAACACTTTCTCTACGAACTCTTCACTTCGCTTTTCAGCTTTCTTTCTCGCTTCTCTCTGTCTGAGTTGAGTAAAGTCTGGAAATACCTCATCTTCATTGTTCTCCCTAAAGTATTGTGGATATTCTTCGTGAGTAATATCCTCAATTTCAATCTCTTCCATTTCAGGTGTATGTTTGTCATCAGAATGATTTCCAATATCCTTTTCAGGAATATCTGGAATCATCTGATCCATCATGATCTCCTCCAATGACTTTCCTACTCGTTGTGCTATGCCTTCTAAGATCTCCTTGGCAACAGCAGCAGGTACTTCACCCTCTTCCAAGTCAGGGTCATTATATTCAAGTTCAAATCTCATATCTTCCGTTTGAAAGATTTCAGCGAACTTTCCTGTAAACTCTATAGTCCATTCCCTTTTCTCAAGCATCTCTCTATACACATTCTTCGCATCGTCAGACAAAGATCTAATCTTCTCATTCCAAAAGATACTTTCATTTGATTCAACGTTCTCACTACCTTTCTTATTCTTTGAGCTCGATTCTCCAGCATCACTTTTCTTTGACTTTCTCTTCTCAAATGAAAACTTGCTAGGATCATCTCCATCATCATCATCACTATCGTCACTCTTATCATCATCATCTTTACTTCCAGATCCCTCAACATCATCATCATCCTTATCATTCTTATCACCTTCTTCATCAGAACTTTCCTCTGATTCATCATCGTCTTCATCATCCTCTTTCTCTTCATCAGAAGGCTCAAATCAACTTGTTCCTCATCTCTCTCCTTATCCTCTTCTCCTTCTTTTAACTTCGGAGCTTCACCATAAAGTTTATCCAACAAATCACTCAGACGTTTGTTTTCCTTCTTAAGTTCTTTGTTGTCAACCTTCACAATCTTAATCATCCTTCGGTTTTTGTTGCACTTAACCTCAAGATCTTTATTCTCTTCTTCAAGTTGTTTAACCTTCTTCTCGATCTCATCTTGGTTAGTTTTTGATGCAACGACAATCTGAAGCATCTTTTCTTCATTCTTTTTAAACTTACTGATTTCAGCCTGCTGTGCAACAATCATCTTCATCATATCATCCATCTTCTTGTTAACCTGTTTCAAAACATCATCTGAAACAGTAACTTTGGATGCTTTGGATGATTCAACTTCTTTAGCCTTTTCTTTTCCCGGCTTAAACATGTTCAACACATTCTCTAAAGTAGCTTCCAAATCAGGAACTGGTGCTACTTCAGGTTCTTTGCTCTTCTTCTGCTTCTTAGCTACTGGTGAAGATAACTTTGATGATGTACCTGCTTCATGTATTTTCTTACCTTTCAGCAACTGTTCGATCTCTTTTTCTCTCAGTTTCTTTGTGCTAGACTTCTTGGCCATCGACTTATGCTTTGGTTTCTTCAAATTCACAACCACAGTCGATCCTTCAAAATCATCAATATCAACACTTAAGCCTTCATCAACATCAATCGGCTTTTTCTGCAACACTTGTTCAACAGTTTTGTTCAGTAATTCAGACTCCCCAACCACAGTGGCCTTGCGCTTGGTAGTCTTAACACGTTCTTCTTCTTAATCCCACTGTTCTTCAACTTCTGTCTCTTCTGAGTCAACAGAATCTTCATCAACTAAACTTGTACCTTTCTTAGCAGTCGTTTTCTTTCGTGTAACTTGTTTCTTAGAAGCACCCTGATCAACCTTCGCCTTGCCCTTCCCTTTGGCTCCAGCGTTTACTACTTGCCTCTTCCTCTTAGGTTTGCATCCGCATAAACCAGAGGATCATCATTATCTGAGTCACTGTTATCATGCCTTGATTTGTTCAATCCTGGGTCAGTGTAACCCGGATTAACTAAAGCACCAAACAATCTTCTATGAGGGGCTTCTCATTATCTGGCACACCTTTATAACCCTTCATCCTCACAAGTGTTCTAATGTTAATATGATCTTGACCCAAAATCATCGTCGGATCCTTTCTCAAGTCAGGATACTTGTTGTCGAAGATCATCATTAAAAACCTTGGATATAACATGAACTTCTTGCTCTTTAAACCTTTTAGCATCTCGAGCATATGATCCAAAATCATTCCAGAAACATTAAATGGTTTGTTGAGAGTCAACGCAACCATTAATGAACTTAGACTTTTCCTCATCACATCATACCCACCGCTAACACAACCAAACACATGAATGATCACGTGTGCAAAATACTTGAACTGCACACTGAGCTTTCCTTTGTGCATCGCTCCATCTGTGATCGGACCTTTATACTTCATTCTAAGAAAGCAAGCTCTCTGCTCGGTCCGTGATAGTTTTTCTGGTGCTTCGTGCCTGCTATGATTGCTTGGACAACTCGTCCTTCGTGGGACGTTTCCGCGAAATCTATTTCAGTAGAGCGTATATGCTGGGTATACACTCTTGGAAGAACTCTGTCTGGAAGATCATGTTCACCAAGAAATGGCCCGTCCCACGAAGGACGAGTTGTCCATGAGTTGGACTACTTTCCTTCTGGTAATGCCTTTCCTCTGGGGTCAGTACTCACTTCAAACTTAATCTTTAATGCCTCTCTGATGTCCTCTTCTGTTATGAACATCTCCATACCCTGAATAACGCTTCGAATAACAGTTTGATCTTCCCAGAAATCATATCGCGCATTCTTATAAAAATCCTCCACAATGTCTTTATAGATAATGGCTGGTGTAGCTAGAGCATGAATAATTCGGCTTCGCCTTAGAAAATCCACAATCCCAGAAAATTCTGTATTCTTCAGCACGTCTCCAACATACGCACAACAGTTATGCGTAGCTTCAAACGGCCAAGCTTGTGGAACAATCGCGGCTTCTGGAACTGGATCTGGTACAACATTCTCAACTGGTATCTCAACATTTTCCGGTTGTTCAGCCATCTGCAAATCAAAAATCAGAAAATACGTCAAAACACAAAAACGACAAATTTTAAAAATTTTAGGTTTTTCTCATTTCCACTTCCGCCCATTTTTAATGGTCGAATGTGGATATTAAAGGTTCGAAGGTAGAAAATTAGGCACGAATGTGGAAATAATCAAGTTGAAAATCACATTCGCCCGGTTAAGATCACCTTCGTCCTGATTTTTCTACATTCGCCCGTTTGAATAGGGACGAATGTAAAACTGTTCTTCCCAAAATTTGAATATTTTATCAGTTGTGATTTTAACCTCTAATTTTGATTGATTCATGTACTAACATGACCGACTAAGTCTATTATACCATCAATTGATATTAACATTCAATTTTTATTAGTTTTTACAAAGAATTAGGGTTTAACACTTAAAAACGATCGATTAATATGATCAAACACTGTAAAATCCTAATTCTTTCCACACTCTCCCCCTATAACTAATAACAATTGAAACCACATCAAAAATACGCATAGAAACAGTCCAGATTGTTCCAGTTTGATAAAACTATGGTTCGTAATCATAAAAACCCAATTCCTATCACATCTGTTGTCCATTACCTGTAAAAGTCTAGGTAAACTGTTCAGCATAGAGTAGGAAACAAGATTATAAGGCAAAAAGAATCAGGGCAACAAGTTCTTGCACTTAGAAAAATTTTTGAAAAATCCAGAATGAGGTGGTCGAACCTGTGATTAGGCTTATATAGATATGTACGTTCGCCCGTTTCACTTGGACGAATGTGGTATTGTTCCACATTTGCCACAATCAAATGGCACGAATGTAGGAATTACACCCGAAGGTAGAAAAAGATAAGTATAAATCCACCTTCGCCCAAAGTAAAACGCACGAATGTGAAAATTTTTCCACATTCGACCCATTTAAGGGGCGAATGTGAAATGGAAAAATTTGAAAATTTTGCCAAATCACGAATTCGAATCCCGTTCATCATTTTTCAACCCGTTAAGTCTCAAACACTCATTATTTCAGTTTAGAATGATACAAAGCCCAGATGTTTTCATCAAATCTCAGAAGTTGACCATCAAACACCGTCGGTTATCTAAAAATAAAGCAGAAATGTAAAACTTTTGGTTTTTCTGAAATTTATATCAAAACACACCTAAAATCTTTTTGAGGTTTGTATCTTTTTGACACTAAAACTAAAATGCATCAAAGTAAATAAAGCAGTAAACATTTTGTGATGTCCGGTAAAAGGATCATATCAGTTGTTTGAGAAATCTGATCACAGCGTTGATCTTTTCATTTAATATTATCATTAGAAGAAGTATGTGACACGCCAATTGCTGATATTGTGGTCCACATAAGCTCACATGCAGACAATTACGCAATGCTTTAAAATGATACGATTTAGGTGTATTTGACTAACACGTTGTGGTTCCCACACACACGACATACTCCCGTATCAAGATATTGCACAAAGCTTCCTCATAACACGTGATTATGCCAGAGTTATCCGTTGAGTTACAAGTTATATAGCACAAAGGTGTACAGGTCAGCAAACGAATGCAGCAGAGTAACATGTGCATATATACCAGGTTGAGGCTGATATCAACTACTGATTTGCATCAGTAAATTGATACGATGTAATTATGGTCTTTGATCAGTAAAATCATGAAGTTCCTCTATTCGGTAACTTTCGGTTTTGGCATTTAAGCTCTTTTAGCAAGTATTCTGATGAAACTAGGTCCGTAAATCAATACGACAAAAGTTTGATCAGAATACCTCGGAGAACAATAACATAACGACCCGAAACCTAAGATTTTGGCAATCCTATCAAACGAAATTACAGTACTAAGACCATATGCCCATGAGGTGTTCAGCCACAAATGCGTAGTTCGGTATGTTTGTATCACTAATGCACGCAATTTTTAGTCTAAGAAGCCTATCAGCACATCACACGTAATCAACACACGCCTCATATTACTATACATATCTTTAGCCTGTGTCAGATCCCCACTGATGTACTATCATTTCCTCTTTTTATCCTGGAAATCATGTTTGGTTTTTCAAATTTTTATGGCCTTTTGAATTTTTCAATGTTTTTGGTTTTTCTGATAAAACAACTCCCCCTAAAATGTAAAATATATTTTTGGATTTTTGAGTTTTTCTGAAAAACTGTAAAAGCTTTTAAAGAAAATTTTAAAACTAAAAAGCGATAAACCAAGGTGCTGATTAGTCCTGTTTTTCTTTTATGTTAACTTTTAAAAGATACTCAAATCGGGATCTGTCAAAAGCTTTAGTGAACAAATCTGCACGTTGATAGTCAGTATGGATTTTGACCATATCTATCAATTCTTTAGCGTAACAATCACGGATAAAATGGTATTTAATCCGGATATGTTTCGCTTTAGAATGATTGCCCGTATCTTTAGTTAATGCGATCGCGGCTTCATTATCACAGTGTATAGGGGTTTTAAGAAACTGCAAACCGTAATCCACCATCTGCTGTTGGATCCAGAGCACTTGCGAACAGCAACTCGAGGCTGCAATGTACTCGGCTTCACAGGTAGACAGCGCGACCGAAGTTTGCTTCTTACATTGCCAGGTGACTAACCTGCTCCCTAAAAAACTGGCATCCAGCTGTCGTGGATTTGCTATCCTTGTCACAGCCGCCCCAATCTGCGTCACTAAAAGCGATAAAATCAAAATCATCATCATTAGGATACCAAAGTCCTCTCGAGGGACAACCCTTCAGATATCTAAGGATACGCTTGACCGCCGTCAGATGACTTTGTTTCGGCTTCGACTGGTAACGAGCACAGAGACATGTTGCGAACATAATGTCTGGCCGAGATGCGGTAAGATACATCAGAGATCCGATGATTGCTCTGTATGTAAACGGGTCCGTCAGCTCCCCCTTAGCGTCAACTCCAATCCCGTGATTGGGCTGAATCGGGGTATCCATCGGCTTGGAATCCTCCATCTGGAACCGGCTCAAGACATCGGATACGTATTTCGTCTGGTGAATGAAGATCCCCGTTGGTCTTTGATCCACCTGCAAGCCGAGGAAAAACTGCATCTCCCCCATCACACTCATTTTGAACTTTTCCTGCATAACACGTTCAAACTCCCTACACAAAAGTTTGTTAGTTGAGCCAAAAATTATATCGCCAACATATATCTGAACTAGAAGCAAATCATCTCCTGTTTTCTTTGTGAACAGTGTGCAGTCGACGAGTCCGCGCTTAAATCCCTTCGACATGAGGTACGTACTCAGCTCCTCGTACCACTGGCGTGGAGCCTGGTGCAGACCATACAGTGCTTTGTTCAAAACGTACACCTTATCCCGGTGGATAGGGTCTTCAAAGCCCGGTGGTTGCCCGACGTAAACCTCCTCTTTGACTTTCCCGTACAGAAGTGCACTTTTGACGTCCATCTGATACACCTTAAATTTCTTGTAGGAGGCAAACGCTAGAAACATTCGAATTGCCTCCATGCGCGCCACAGGTGCATAGATTTCATTGTAATCAATCCCCTAGATCTGATGAAAACCTTGTACGACCAATCTGGCTTTGTTCCGTACAATCACTCCTCGATCATCTTTCTTACACTTAAACACCCACTTGGTTCCAATCTTCTTCCGTCCTGGAGGTAAATCAGTGAGCGTCCAGACTCCCAACTTCTTAAATTGTAACAACTCCTCTTGCATCGCTTCAACCCAGGCGTCATCCAAAAGAGCTTCTTTATATGTCCGCGGCTCGACCTGCGAAACATAACATGCAAACGACCAATCATTTTGACTACCAGATTTTTGTATTTTTGCATATAAAGCTAAAGCACCAAAACTTTCTTGTGAATTAACACTTCTCAGCTGCCCTCTCGTCACCACACTGCTTCCAGGATCACCGATAACTTGCTCCAGCGGGTGAATACGGTGAATCCGAGATTCCGGATGTTCAGGTACAGTAACTCCCGTCTGAATAGTCAAGTTTTCAACTGCATCCAGATCATAACCCGTGTTAGACGATGAAGCAACATCTGGATTTGGGTTCACTGGCGGTGCCTCTGACTCTGTTGCATTTTCAAGAATAACTTCTTCAAATTCTCCATCATCTTCCGATTCAGAAGTATCTAAAGTTGTGGAAGCCTCTTGAAACACTTCTTCCTCCGGTACAGGAACATTGGTATCATTAGAAGCTGTTGGAGGAGTTACGGTGATCGGACGCACCAATGGTGAAGTCGCCGCGTTTTCACACTCGTAAACTAATCGAATAACAGCCTCTTCAACCAAGTTATCTAGATTGAATGATTCAAAGAAATCTTTGTAATCAAACATCCAATCAGGACCAATCCCTTGCACAATCTGAGTATACCGTTGAACTTCTACGTTAGCCCAATCCTCTACCTGACGAGTTCTCTTGTTGTATACCCGTTTGAGCGGGGTTGCATATCCAACGAAGTATCCCTCTTCAGCTTTCGGACTAAACTTCTCGCTTGGATTCAACATCATGCATGGTGCCCCAAAAGGTTCTAGATACTCCAAGTTCGGCTTTCTTCGGTGTAACAGCTCATAAGAAGTTTTGCCAAACTTCTTCACCGTTAAAACACGATTAAGTGTATAATTTGCCGCATAAATCGCCTCGTTCCAGAACATTACTGGAAGATTCGAGTCTGCAAGCATTGTTCTAGCCGCTTCTATTAGAGTCCTATTTTTACGTTCAGCAACACCGATCTGTTGTGGGGTATACGGAGCCGAATATTCATGATGAATTCCTTTGTTTTCACAAAGTTCATCCATCTTGGCATTTTTGAACTCCGTCCCATTATCACTCCAAATTCTCTTGATCTTAAGATTGTAGATATTCTCTAATCGAGTGAACAGAACTTTCAAGTTATTAAAGGTGTCACTTTTATGCTGCAAACACATCACCCATGAAAATCTTGAGTAGTCGTCAGTAACAACTAAACAATAAAGCTCTCCAAGATGACTTTTGCGTTTGACAGGTCCGAATAGGTCCATGTGCAATCGCTCAAGTGGCATCTCAACAGAGTTAACTTTCTTCACTTTGTGGGACTGTCTGTGTTGCTTTCCCTTCTTACAGCTCACGCACTTGTCATTCAAATGGAAGTGTTTAACATTCAGGCCATCAACAAGTCCATTCTTCACTAGATGATTCATTTTCCTCAAATGAACGTGCCCCATTCTTCGGTGCCACATTATCGATTCCTTCTCGGTCTCCTTTGATAGAAAACATGTTACTTGCCCCTGGGATGTCATCGCCTTGGACATATCTAGAATATAGAGATTGTTGACGCGAGGTGCCTTCAACATAACCCACTCTTTTGGAATTTCGAAGCCCGGTTTGAAAATGTAGCAAGATTTGTCATCAAAATAAACAGTGAAATGTTTGTCACAGATTTGACTGACACTCAACAGATTATAGTCTATCTGCTTCACATACGATATCCTCTCAAAGCTCACGATCCCATTACTCACACTTCCTTCCATTGTGATATATCCTCCCTTGTTTCCGGCAAATGCGACATACCCTCCATTTATGTTCTTCACATCAAACAATAAAGCTAAATCCCCGGTCATGTGGCCTGAAGCTCCACTATCAACAATCCAGAGACTGCTAATAGGGCCAGCTGAAGCTCCCGGCACACATCAAGTAAAACAGTTAGTTCTTTCGGGGGACCCAAGCCTGAGTGGTCTTGTGTCTTTGAATATCATTGTTCAAAGAATCATTCATTTCAACAGTTTGTTTTGGATCGATCTGTTTAGGATCATTCAAAACATTTTCCACTTTTTCACTTGACTTTGAAGTTGAGGCTCCCGGAGTACCATTTGGTGTCCAAGACTGTTCCGAACGTTTCAAGATACGAATCTGAGATTTTGGGGTCTCAGTCGTTTTCTGAACATTGTTCGCAAATGAAACCTTCTTGGGTACCTTCTCTGATTTAACAGATTTAGGTCCAACATTTGACTTGACAATAGGTTTTTGTAGAACCCTTTGCCTATCATTTGTTGTGTTCACCACTGGTTTTCTCCACGGTTTTTCCATAGCAATCCGGTTACGATGATCATACTGAAATGGACGATCATTCCTCTTTTGATAAAAATTGTTTTGATTATAAAATTGTTGTTGTTGAGGAACAAAACGCCTTTGTTGTGGATAGTAATGATTATCAACCGGTTTCCTCATGGATTTCCTAACTTCAACTTCATGCCTCTTGTGCCTTACATACGGGCAGTGAGCAAGTAAATGCCCTCTCTCCCCGCATTTAAAGCATGAACGGTATTCCTCAAAAACATTTGGAGCATTCGGTTGAGCAAATGTTCTGACAGGATATTGATCATTACACTGTCTATGACTTACACTCTCAGGAAGTGGACCCTTCGAGTAGGCTGGCTCATGAAAACCGTTTGCTTTGTTTTTGGGTTTAATGAACTGGGTGACATGAACCTTTGGTTCTTTCGGAACATCCAAATACAATTTCTTTAGAATTTCCGGTGGAATCTCATTTGTTCTCTCATGTTTTGGAAACCAAATAGTGCTTTCTTGCCAAATTTTATCAATTTTAGAATAGTTAGCAAACTTAATTGGATATTCCTCGTCAGAGATGATCTTATCGGATCCTTCCAACCGATAAAACACCTTGACTGGTTTGTCACTCATTTCTTTCTTAACCTCTTTCTTTTCAGACTTTTTCTCACGATGTGCGTTAGCCATCGGATGCACATGCTGAGACGATGACACTGGTTCAGTAGTAATGATGTGATTTTCTTTTGGAATATCACACGCATTAGCACTTTTGTCACTTTCAGTGTCACTCTCAGAGTCTGAATCAGCATTTTCAACTGTTACCCCTTCATCGTTCAAACCTAAAATCGGCCTCACATCGGAATGAGGATCGCCAAAACTTGAGGTATTGGATTCATTATCCGATGATGAGTCTGATTTTACTGAGCTCTCCGGTGTCACTTGATGACAATTGTGATTTTCAAAGAGCACCGGAGATGGCACAGACGTATAATTTGTGGTTTGATCATCAATGATGTGGTCAACAACATAAGCAATATGCTTATAACTTTCCAATTTCTTATTGACCTTTTCAGCAAAACACTTAATGGTGGCCATTTCCAACTTAGTGTTCTCAATTTCATTAATTTAGTTGTTAATTGCTAATTGTTTTAATGAAAGAGTTTTCTTAAGGTCGGAAATGTCCTTTTTATATCCATCAAGTACTTTGTTAAAAGCAATCACTTCTTTGTGAGCAGATTGACAGTTGATTATAGCACTATCACGTTGAACGCGAAGTTCTTTGTTTTCATCAGTCAATCTGTCACAAGTTCCACAGTACTTATCACTTGTAACATCAGTGCTAGATTCAGAACTTACCTGTTTAGGAGGATCTGTCATGGCCATCAAAGCAAAATGAGCTTCCTTCCCAGCGAAAAACTTTGAATAATCGATTCTGGTGAAAGCATCATCCACTATGCACGACTTCCTCGTCTTCAGAAAATCTGCTTCTGCCAGCAACTGATCAATCTCGTCATTCAAAGATGTAACACTAGCCTCTGAGTCTGATTCACTGTCTGAATCTGAATAAACTGGCTCACCCTCCTCAGGAACATCAGAAACTGTGTCAATCACCACTCCTGAACTTGCTTCCTCAGCTTGAACTTCAATAGTCTCAGTCTCCACATTCATCTCTTCAACAGATTCATCAACTTCACTCTCAGTTTCTTCAGTTTTATCAACTATCACCGTTTCCTCGATATCAACCTGTCGAGCAACACAAGCAACATTCCCACCAGTAGTTATCTCCTCAACACTAATTTGCGTCCCAGACCAGTCAAACCGTTTATCCTGCTGGATCACCAACGCTTGATTCTGATTCGTATTCTGTGGCTGCTCATTTGGTGTAGTGATCGGTATAACTGTTCTATTTGTGTTATTTGGTGAGTGGTTTTGATTCTGGTTGGTTGTGTTTGGTTGTCTGTTTTGGTTGTTGTTTGAGGTGTTTTGTCGGTTTTGGTAATTGTTTTGGTTTGATAGTTGTTGTTACCTTGGAAAGAAACTTGGTTTTGGTTTTGTTGTTGACGATTCTGGTAGTTTGAGTTGAAAGGGTTTCTGTTACCTTGTTTAGGTGGCTGAGTGCATTCTCTTTTAAAGTGACCTTTTCCTCCACAGTTAAAGCATGTAACTTTCTCCTTGTTGAAACCATAGGTCGTGTTCGGAGAAGTTCCCAAATCAGTCCTCCTGGTCTTTTCAATAAACTCGGTTGCCCTTCTCATAATACTAGCAAAAGCCCACTGGATGTCAATCAGCTCCATCTCCTCTTTGTCGATTTGTGCATAGTCTTCATTGGTCAAGTTGTTATTCCCAACTTCACTTGCAACTAAACCGTTATATGATGAAACCATTGCAGAGACTAATGCAATATGTTGCTGAGCAACCTCCACAGTTACATTACCCAAATTAGATGTCTCCAAAACCACCGGTTGCTGATTAGTTTGGTTCACTTGATTCATGTATTGTGGTTGTTGAGGCTGTGATTGTGGTTAGCTAGCAGTATAGAATGCTGCTTGCTGCATCGGAGAAAATGGTGAAATGTAAGAATTTGTGTATTGTTGTGGTGGTGGTGTATATGATGGTTGTGAATAGGATGAGGTTTGTGCTAGGTAGTTGATGGGTTGTTTCGGTGGTTCCATGACACTTGAAATACAGGCTATGTGAGGTGCCACTGTTCCACCAACACTTGAGTTTCCCACGGTTGCTGAAGTACCACCATAATATAACTCTGGGTTCTGAGGAATCTGAGATCTTTGTGCTTTCCTCTTCTCCTCGAGTTCTTTATTCTCCAGCTTCTGAACGAACTCGTTGATAGTCCAATAATTGTAAGCATCCTTCTCTTTGAGTACCTCGACATGTTGATCCTAGTACGGTGGTAATGCATCTGCAAACTTATCCACCAGATCTGTCATAGGAATCTGTATATCATAACTAGAAAATTCAGTTAGTAAATGACAATATCTAGGAGTCAACTCTTTTAATGTCTCGTTCCCGACATAAGTAAAGTTCTAAATTCTTTTCTCAACTCCTCCATCCTCAACCTTCTCGTCTTTTCATTACCATCATGACGATTCTTTAGCACATCCCATAATTGTTTCGACGTAGTGCACAATCCAAACTAATGTAGCAAATCGTTTGTGATCGCCTGAGTCAACTGAGAGTATGCTTTCTTTTCCATAGCAAATTTCTTCTTCTCATCGTCTGACAAACTCTCCAAAGGAACAGGTTCACCGGTGTTCTCCAGAATTGGTGCAACATAACCTTTTGCTATCATCTGCCACGCCTCTGTACCTTCCAACCCCATGCCTTCCAGATGGATCTTGAATTTCTTCTGCCACTGGTTGTACTCGTGCATCTCCATTAGCTTGGGTGGCCGATTCCCGCTACCTGAAGATAAGTCATTTATTAGTGTGGAAATAGCATTGGTAGTATGAGTATTTACCACCGCAGCTGCCACTCCCCAATAGTCTGTCACAGATTGTGGTGGTGAAGGTGCAACACTCTGAGGCATCGAGCTAGTCATCGCTAAGTAATTGATCGGTTGCGAAGACTGAGTACTCGATTTCTGGGCTGCCACTGTCCATGGGTCCATTGTCACTTGCTGCTGTTGTTGTGTCGTTGCTGGTCTCGGTGTAGTTGGAAAATTCCACATGATGTTCACGAACTTCGAAATTCACCAAACTTAGAAAATTTTCCACACACACTTCTACTTTCGCCCTTCTGATATCTACTTTCGCCCACTTTTGATCACCCGAATGTAGACCAATAACCAGAATGTAGAAACACACCAAACCCTTTCCACGTTCGCCCGGAAAATTTCACTTTCGTCCACTTCTTTTCCACTTTCACCCGCCCGTAAAACCGAAGGTGGAAAATTCTACCCGAATGTGGAAAAATCCAACACAACAACCTAGGTTCGACCTGAATAATGCTACGTTCATCCAAAATAACCTCAGGTTCGCCCTAAACTGGTCCAGGTTCGCCCACTCTCTCTAGATTCGCCCAAAACATCTTTGAAAAACGGTTACACTTTGAAAAACGGTTATTTTGATCTGAGATTTTCAAAAGTTTGTGGATTTTGATGTTCTTAATCAGGTTATGATTCGGAATTGATTTGAAACAACTTTAATTCCTGGAAAACTTGATTTTAACCACGAATTCAAATCAAAAACCTTCAAAATCAATCAAAAACCATGTTCATTCAAAAACAAATGAATTTTGATCAAAATTAAGTCCAAATCAGCTCTGATATTATCAATTTTGTTGTTGTATGATCCGTATGGCTCTGATACCACTTAGTAGATGAAGAATTTTAGCTAAAACAGGATATTATGATCATACAAGTCACAATTCCAGGTGCGGAAACCCTAGAATTGAACAAAACGATAATACGCAAATCACAACACGAATAATACCTTTTCAATCACCATTTTTATAGATAACCTCTTCAAAATATGTTTACAATCACCTTACAAGTTAATCTAAATGAACTTAACACACTTTCACTCTAGAGAGAAACCTGACCACAAAACACACACTCTCCAAAACTATTCTAACCAACAAAATGATCAAAACATATATATACTTGCTGCACGTTCGCCCGTTTGTATGGTGCGAATGTGGACAAAGTCCACATTCGCCCAGTACCAAGGTACGAACTTAACCATTCTTCTGTCTTCATTCACACTCGCCCATTCCTAATCTTCCTTCGCCCATACAAACACACATTCGCCCAGCCTGAAACACCTTCGCCCCTTATATTATCATACTAACATATGTTAAATGCCTAATCCAATCATTAGTTGCAAAACGTGCATCTACAGATTTGAGCATAGTCCTCATTGGTTAGGTTGTTATTACCAATTTGACTAGCTACTAGACCGTTGTACGAAGCAACCATTGCTGAAACCAATGCAATGTGCTGTTGAGCAACTTCCACCGTGACATTATTCATGTTGGATGTCTCCAACACTAGTGGTTTCTGATTGACTTGATTCATCTGAGTCATGTACTGTTGATGTTGAGGTTGTTGTTGTGGTTGGTTTGCGGAATAACATGCAGCTTGTTGCATCGGAGAAAATGGTGAAACGAAAGAATTTGTGTATTGTTGTGGTGGTGGTGTGTATGATGGTGGTGTGTAAGATGAGGTTTGAGCTAGGTATTTGATCGGTTGTTTGGGTGGTTCCATGACACTTGAGACACATGCTATATGAGGAGCAACTGTTCCTCCAAGACTTGAGTTACCCATAGTTGATGAAGTACTAGCATGATACAACTCTGGGTTTTGAGGAATTTGAGACCTTTTTGCTTTCCTCTTTTCCTCAAGTTCTTTGTTTTCTAGCTTCTGGATAAACTCGTTTGATTGTCCGGTACTTATAAGCATATTTTTCCTTAAGTACTTCAAAATGTTGATCCCAGTAAGGTGGTAACGCATCAGCAAATTTATCCACCAAATCTGTCATAGGAATCTTAATGTCATAACTTGACAATTCTGTTAACAAGTGACAGTATCTGGGAGTCAACTCTTTCAGCGTCTCATTCCCAACATAGCTGAAGTTCTCAAATTCTTTCCTCAGCTCTTCCATCCTTAGCCTCCGCATCCTCTCGTTACCATCATGACAATTCTATAGCACATCCCATAATTGTTTGGAAGTTGTACACGAACCAAACTGATGTAGCAAATAATTTGTGATCGCTTGGGTTAGCTGAGAATACACCTTTTTCTCCACCGCGAATTTCTTCTTCTCGTCATCATCTAGAGGAATCTGCTCACCGGTATTCTCTAACACTGGTGCCACATATCCTTTTGCAATCATCTGCCACGCCTCGGTTCCTTCCAATCCCATTCCTTCAAGATGAATCTTGAATTTCTTCTGCCACTGGTTGTACTCTTGCATCTCCATTAGCTTGGGAGAGGCTGACCCGAAGGCTGCTTTATGGTCTCGGCTGGATGCTCTTGTGCTCCAATGGATATACACGACCATCTCGAATGAACTTCTTCATATTATCTGCGTTCCAGGCCAGTCGGCTTACCAGGCCTGGACTGCGCTTCAGAATGAATTCAATGACAACAGTAATACCCGCGCCATCTTTCTTGGACAAGAATTCGTCAACTTCAACCTTGCCAATTTTTCGTCCATGTCCGCCTATTTGCAGCATGCGAAACTTCTGGCAGACCAACTTCAGGCACCCGGATCTCCTATTGATAATCGCATGCTCGTCCTTCAGGTCTTGACTGGATTGACCAAACAGTTTGACGGCATCTCAACAGTTTTGCAAAACCATGACCCGCTCCCGGAGTTTTCTGAGGTTCGTTCGCGTCTCACCAATGAAGAATCCAAGAAAAAGAGACAATCTGCCACTGCTGCTCAGCAATCGGCTACTGCTTTGGCCGCTGTTGCAGCCTCCCGCCATCTTCTGATAACACTGCAGGAAATCGGAACAGATCCAGGGGCCGGGGAAAGGGTCGTTCACGTGGCTATACCAACAACAGGAGCCGCCAGCAGCCAAGCTCTCCGAACCTCCCGTATATTGTTTTCCCGAGTTCCTGGACAGCCAACCAGTCACAACTCATGAACAATCCTTCTCAGTAATGGCAATCCTCTTCGGCTCGACCGCCGTGTCCATACCCGTCCCGGTAAAATCAAAGTCAAGGCATCTTGGGAGCTCATCCTAATCAGGCCAACTACTCTTACACGCCTACAGACATTGAACAAGCCCTTTACACGATGGCTCTCAATCCACCTGATCATGGCGTTATGGACACTGGCGCCTCTTCTCACTCGGCCAACCAGCAAGGTATATACTCTCCGTCTAAGTTTAATAAGTGCACTAACAAATTCATAATTTTTGGTAATGGTCACTCTATCCCCTTTGTGGCACAAGGCAACCAAGTCCTTCCACCACCCTTCCCACCCCTAAAATAAACAATGTCCTTTTTGCCCCACACATTATTAAAAACTTAATTTCTGTTAGACGACTAACCAGGGATAATCTTGTTTCTGTTGAGTTTGACCCCTTTGGTTTTGTTGTGAAGGATCTCAAAACTCGGGCGCCCATCCTTAGATGCAACAGTACCGGCGATCTTTACCCGCTGACCGCTCAACTCTCCACAACTTTCAATCAACCATCCGCCTTCACCACCATCACACAAGATCGCTGGCATCAATGTCTAGGACACCTGGGAAATAATCTTTTACAATCTTTAAAATTGTCTTCTTTCATTAATTATTCCAAAAATAAACAAAACTTTGTGTGAACCATGTGTGTTTGGGAAGAGTACTAAACTTCCTTTTTATGATTCCATGAATTCTACTTGCATGCCTTTCGATATTATTCATAGTGATCTTTGGACCTCCCCTATCCTTAGCACAGGAGGTCACCGTTATTATGTGTTGTTTCTTGATGATTACATGGATTTTTTGTGGACTTTTCCGCTTTCCCATAAATCACAAGTTTTTGCAACTTTCCAATTTGAAAGAAAAGTCAAACAATTTCAATGCGACAACGGAACCGAATATGAAAACAATAACTTTTACAATTTTTGTAATACAAACGGCATGCATTTTCGTTTTTCTTGTCCACACACCTCCTCACAAAATGGCAAAGCGGAACGTAAAATCCGCACCATTAACAACATACTTCACACTCTACTTGCGCAAGCATCTTTACCCCCCAACCTTTGGCATCATGCCCTTGCCACCGTCACCTATTTGCTAAACATTCTACCCACCAAAACTCTTAAATTTAAATCACCCACCTCCCTTTTATACAATTGTCAACCGGAATACGACCATCTTCGTGTTTTCGGTTGTCTAAGCTATCCCATCACCCCCTCCACAACCATAAACAAACTCACCCATCACTCACACCCTTGCGTATTCCTAGGTTATCCCCCTAATCACCGTGGATACAAATGCCTAAACCTTTCCACAAACCAAATCCTCATTTCTCGACATGTTCAATTCGAGGAATCAATCTTCCCATTTGACATTCAGTCCCCAACTAAGCCCACCACATATGACTTCTTAAACCCCACCCTTAATCCCCTTCTCTGGCCACATATTTCGTCTGGCCCAACAGGCCCAGCAGGCCCACCGCCGAACAGTCCTGCCTCAGCCCACACATCACCAACTCATCCTACTTCCCAAGCCCAGACACCCCCTGCCACGAGCCCAAGGCGCCCAGCTCACCCAGCCCTTCGGCCCATACTTTCAGCCCATCCACTGATCACTCTACTACATCAGCCCCTACCACTAGCTTCACACCGACCAAACCCATCCCCACTGCCACTGAACCCATTCCACCACCCTCTCTGATCCCTGCCCCGTCACCTGTTCCAGCCAATAGCCGTACGGTTCGCACTCGGTCCAGGAGTGGAATTGTTAAACCCAAGAAACTATTCAACCTCAACACCACTACTCTTCAGCCTATTCCCAAAAACCCCAAGGTTGCATTGTCCACTCCGAAGTGGTATAGTGCCATGAACAACGAATTTAGTGCCCTTATTAAAAATAAGACCTGGGAGCTTGTACCTCGCACCCCTGACATGAATATTATACGCAGTATGTAGTTGTTTAAACATAAGTTCAGGTCTGATGGCACACTGGAACGGTACAAGGCACGGCTGGTTTGTGATGGCCGTGGTCAGCAGGCTGGTATAGATTGTGGAGAGACATTCAGTCCGGTTGTTAAGCCGGCTACTATCCGACTTATTTTGTCTCTTGCCCTGGCTCAATCCTGGCAGATCAACCAACTAGATGTCACTAACGCCTTTTTAGATGGAACCCTACATGAGACAGTCTACATGTATCAACCCATGGGGTTTCGAGATAGTACTTATCCAGACCATGTTTGTCGGCTAAAGAAGTCTTTGTATGGTCTGAAACAGGCACCTCGAGCGTGGTATCAACGGTTCACTGACTTTGTTCTTTTGCAGGGATTCCGGCAGAGTAAATCTGACAACTCCTTGTTCATTTATAATCAGGGCCGTGACGTTGCGTATCTCTTGATATACGTAGATGACATCATACTAACCACTTCAAATGAAGCTCTTCGTTTACGTCTAATGACTAGCCTTGCAGGTGAATTCTCAATGAAAGACTTGGGTCCATTGTCTTATTTTCTGGGTATTTAGGTTTCACGTACAGGCGACAACTTATTTCTCTCTCAATCGTCCTACATTAAGGACATCATCCATCGTGCAGCTATGGATTCCTGTAAGCCAGTTACCACGCCAGTCGACACACAGCCCAAGCTCATTGCAGATGCAGGACCACTTCATGATGATCCTACCACTTTTCGTTCTCTTGCAGGCGCTCTTCAGTACCTCACCTTTACTCGCCCTGACATATCCTATGCTGTGCAACAAATATGCATGCACATGCACGCTCCTCGGGTTGCTCACTGGAATGCCTTGAAACGGATCATTCGTTATATCCAGGGCACTCCTGATCTTGGTCTTCACCTAGGACCTTCTGACACTGGTTCTTTGCGAGCTTACACTGATGTTAATTGGGCTGGCTGCCCTGATACGAGATGTTCGACTTCAGGTTACTGTGTATATCTTGGTGACAACCTCATCTCCTGGTCGTCCAAACGACAGTCCACCATTAGCCGCTCCAGTGCTGAAGCCGAATACTGTGGAGTAGCTAACGTTGTCGCCGAAATCTGCTGGCTACGTAATCTCCTGCTAGAGCTTCATCGTCCGCTTACACGTGCCACTATAGTTTATTGTGATAATGTCAGTGCCATCTACCTATCGGGTAATCCAGTTCAACACCAACGCACGAAACATATTGAGCTAGACATTCACTTTGTTCGGGAACAGGTTCAAAAAGGTAACGTTTGTGTGTTGCATGTTTCCTCCCGTCATCAGGTTGCTGACATCTTCACCAAAGGCTTGCCCCGTGTAACGACCCAGTCAGTCGGTGACGGGTCGTCGGGTCGGGTATCAGAGTTGCACAGCGGATTTGGTTTGTGATAGTCTTTGACCTTTCCAGGATCCACGTCATCTTAGCTGTTGGGTTACCTGAACACATGCCAAAAATAGTTTCTGTCAACATAAAGTTGGTGAGGTCGTGTATTTTATAAAGTGAATGGCCAGTTCGTTTATTTATAATTCTTTTATATAAACAATGCTTTACTATTCTATTTCTGGAGGGGAAAATATATTCTATTATACCAATTTGATTAAACTATACCGATTATAGGTCATTTCTATTATATTCTATTAGTTGCCATTCCTATCGATTATACCACTCTGTTTGTGGTAAATATAATTATGCCTACCCTCTACTCGGGTAAGACTGGTTCTTGTCCTCTAGTCGGACAAGAAAGGAAATGGCGATATACCGGTCAGTACTGGCCTAGTTGTTTCTATTATCCCCTTTTCTATTATAATTCTTTTATAAAAACTATTATGTAAAGCATATCTAGGTTTTTCTAATAAATGACATGTATTTCCCCTAAAACGTTTAATAAAACAGTAAAAGTGGGGAGTTTAATCTTCTATAGTCTCTTTTATTACAATTATATGTCATATATATATCGATACGTTTCACGCGTGGGACTTGTTAGATTGTAATACTTAGGATATATATCATATATACAATTTATATATATAGAATTCGGTATATATTAGATAGTCCTAAACTCGGGGTTCATTATTGACACGACACGGACATCCTAAATCTAGCTGGCTATTACAGCTTAGCCTCATAAGCTGGCCATTACAGCTTGGCACTCGTAGCTACAGAATTGTGGATACGTACTTACCCGGATGCTGGATCGGCTGAGCATATTATTATTAACCCGAGTCTAGTATATCGTTTTATATATCGAATCTTATATATACAAACATATATATATTTTATATACGATTATTATTCTCTTATTATTATATCAAGTTCGTACGTTCCCGTATTATATATATATATTCGTATAATTCTAATAATCCTCGTCTAGCTATTGGACCGGGTTCTATTCCGGGTGTTGACCGAGTCACCGAGTCGACTCGGTATCGGTTTAACTCTCCGATTCGATTAACGGTACCTCGCAATAATCATGAAAACGGTATTATAATCGGATATCAATAACTAATACCAATATCTATATATAATAACTGTTTAAAGATTATACCTTTCGGGTTTTCATCGGGAAGTGACCAGAGTATAACCGGTTTTATCAGGAATAACCAGAGGGTTCGACAGTCACCGGATATATGACTAGAAACTGACCGGAGTTCAACAGAGAATCATATTATCAACCGGAATACAACGGGAATCCACCGAAGGCCCCAAACTACCAGATTATGTTACCCGAATACACCCACATCAACACACCTTACGAAGATAAGATAATCAAAAGGGGTTTGACTGAGTATAGTCAACCGGTGGGTTTTAGAAGCTGCAAAAGGGATTAATACCCGATGACAGTCACCGGATCTTGGTGACTGTCCGTACTTCTGAACACACAAAAACTCAATCGGTCACATGAGACAATCAACGGAGCCTGTAGGTGGTTATCAAGGAACCAAGGAGAACTATTAATAACCAACCACCATCGGTTATATAGCTGGAACAGGGTGTCGGGTTTTATAACAGAGACAGAGGTATCGGTGATGATTACGAGTTCATAGCAGAAACAGATGAACAAGAGAGTTATTATCGGGTTGGGTTCGATTAAAGAGATTGATCGGCAGAGGGTATTATCGGGTAGGAGTTATAGAGGGTTACCGGTTATCTTTCAAACAGAGAGGAGCAGAGGTTTGGGTTCGGAGAGATGGTTGCTGGTTATGGATGGTTACCGGGTAAGAGGGAGGCGGCGTCCGGCGACGGCGGCGCCGGAGGGTGGCCGGAGAGGGAGGTCTGGTTGGCTGCTCTCTTTGAAACACACTGTGTGTGTGTGTGTGTTGTTTGTACCGTACAAAGAGAGAGAGAGAGAGAAGGGTTTATAAAAGGTAAATATAATAAGGGGTGTTTGGCCACAGGGATAATAACTGAAACGCGGGTGTTTGGTAACGAGTATAACCATAAAATAAGAAACGTTTGGCAACGTTTTAAGAGAAGATAAGGAGCGTTTAACCGAGATAATAAAAGTCCAATAATTATTATCTATATAATCGATTAAAACGGTTGGTCACGAGATTCGAACTTAAATAATTTATTAAGTAGTCGGGTGGTCGGGTACGATCCGACCCGTTTACTAGACCCGTAACAACCTCGGGTTGTTACACTCTCCCCCCCTTAGGAAATTTCGTCCCCGAAATTTGAGTAATCTTGTCCTTTACACCCTTAATCTATAAGGATGTCACAAATCTAAACCGAACATTTATCAGTGAGACATGATCGGTTTTTGTGGTTTACAAGGAACTTGATCTTATATCAATTCAAATCTACGTTTTAACCTTTCTTGCTATAGTCATGTTAATACAGATATATGGACTATCTGTATTTTCAGGTATGACCATTAAAGGTTTTTCGTATAGATTGATATTTTTCTTTATACTGTGAATATTCTTCTAGTCTTGTTCCTCGTTAGAGTGAGAAATAGACTGAATATCATTCTTATATAAAGACGATACAAATATACTTGAGATTCCAATTGTTTGTCTTCTGAAAGATTTACAAACCTCCAGCAAACATCAGTAGAGTCTCAAATCGATACGATATACTCATCGTTTGATATTCGGATTTAACTACAATGATGGATTCTATATGGTTCTAGAGAGATAGATACGGAAGTCCCTTCATTATCATGACTTGAATGGGATCCGAGCTACTACCTCTTTTATTCGAACTTTAGAATTTGCCATCATTGTAATTCCGTTTCTTAAAGAGTAGAAATGATTTCTCAGATCATTAGACGTATCTTATGCGGAATCAAAAGGTGCCGGAAAAGACTAATTGAACTTGTTGAATTACACGGATTCAACAGTTCCTTTTTATCTTTGGAGAGATGAAAGGCATCATCATTGATGAGTCTTTTTAGGAAAAATCTTTGAATTATATTCTAATAATTCTTTCTTTGATAACGATTCAACTGACATTGAATTCTTATCACTTTTCTTTTTCATTATCTTGACCTACTGAAATCGGTCATTGAGATTTCTCTTAAATCATTGATAATAGTCTTACTGACTATTTCATTGATGATTGACTGCATTGTATCTCAATATATATTATTTGACTTTTCTTATTGTATTATTGTGAATGAGGTCTTTCACAATTCTACAGTCAATATATGTAATTTTATCTTTATAGTCTCGGAATCTACTGGTAACAATCGTTGTTACGATTCTTCGACTTTCAGATTCTAGTAACAATGCACTATTTATTCTTTCTCAAAAACATGATTATCATTTGGATTTATTGCATTAACTATTTCTGCAATTATTCCTTCTTGATATCATTTCGAGATATTCGATAACGCTCTCGATAAAAATGTATAATTTCTCTTTTTACAAAATATTCTTTATAAAATTTCTAGTCGTTTTCATATGACTTATATTTTTATCTAATAATTATATTTCTTGGCATATCGGATGCCTTTCTATTATTCAGACATATCGGATGTCTTTTCAATTTATAGTTCTTCTTATTTTTCGATTTATATTCTTTTATTTATCTATTTATATCCAAGCAAATACTGATACTCATTTATAGCAGACACTATAAATCCAGTCTTTCTATAATATATGCTTGCTTGGAATAATTCTTTTATATTTATGTATTCGATTAACGTCTATACATTCAGTGTCTGAAAACACTTTCTGATAAACTTATATATATAGGCAATCTATCATATTTTCTTAATCCAACTTATATAAGCGAAGCTTATCTCGTCGGGATAATCGTATAGATAGTTCCTGCCAGAATAATGATTTCTTATAATAACTCTCACAGCCTTCAACTCGGAACAGGGATTCCGTCATTCCTTGGCCAGAGAGTTTCACTGTCTATTCATTTTTCGTTTATACTTCGATTATACCTTGCGAATCTCTACGCGATTTCGCTTAGTATCAATCGTATTTCGATATATTCGATAAGTTATTTTTAATAATTCGTTGGATTCTACCATTTCCGGTTTCTGAATCCATATAAATTTATATCTGTTATATTTTAAGGATTTAACAATTCTTTCATCACTTCTTATTCATAAATTTCAACTTGGTAACACTTGACCGTTTTACCAATTTGATTATATTATAACTCGCACGAGTCTTTATACGAAGTGATTACAAAGATTTGTTCATAGCATTATATATCCTTATAAGGAATCCTGTGACTTGGTGGCAAATGTCCGGATATACCTTATGTAAGGGTCCGGATATCTGTTTGCCCCAGGGATTACACAGAGGATATACAATTATCTTTGATTTTACATTTTGGTTGGCAATCAAAAATCAATAAATTGATTTCTTTGATTCGTAGAATTTAACCAATCGATGGTTTATATTCTGCGAACATATTCTTAGTCGTATTTCACGGAGAAATTTCAACTAGATTGCAAATGAGATAGTCGTATTTTCTATATACGATATGCTGATAATTCGAATATATATTTCTTCTTCTTATTATTTCTTATTATTTCTTTTAATATGTTTATGACGCAAACATACTGTGATCTCGATAAACTCCTACTCGAATGTTCCTGTGCCTGTGGCATTCATAATTATGTCGCGATCATAATTACTATTCCACCTCACCTAACATTCCAGTACTTATTTATTTTAATCACAATAGGTATGTGTCCTTCACATATTATTCTGATATTCTTTTCTTTATTTTCTCTTGAATTAGAAATTATATTATTCCGGAATAAAACATGTTGATCCGAGTCTAACGAAATAGACTGTCAATCGTTCAAGAATTTGTTCGTGTCAAAGGATATTCAATATAACAATCCAATCTTTTAATCTTTCTGACTTGTTCGAGTCATAAGATTAAGACGGTATTTATATTGTCGTATAATCGAGCGAGTAAGAATTCGATTTCTTTAGATAGATTCCAGCTATTTTCGTCGCATAAATTCGAGATAATAATATTTCCGTTCAAAATATTATTTAATTCCGAAAAGGACCGAGGATAACACCTATCGGAAATTTTTATATATATACAAAGATAGATTTATATTATTAAACGTAATACATAATACTTATTGTTTATATCGAGATAAAATATCAAGAAAGTTATACGACCGAATGTAAATATAGAATTGTGCCGAAAAATACTCTTAACTTATATACGAATATAAATCCGATTAAAGATCTTTTACGAAAATGATACTAATTATGAAGTGAAATAAGTTTGGACAAAAATAATACTGCCGTGGTTTTATAAGATTTTCATATTTCGTAAAAGAATTTATAGTAATAATATTTAATCAAAATACTCAAATTTTTAATAAACGGGTTCCTTATTATAAATAGAATTATAAATTTCCCAAAACGTTTAAGAACAAAACTTTTAATATTTAACAAATTATACTAAATTATCTGTAACGTGATAGTCCATTAAAATAGATTTTGAGATATAACACTTATTTTAATAAAATAAAATTGAGGTATTGATAAAATTTCTCGACTTGTCAATTGAAAAACATTTGTTTAAAATTAAGGCGGAGGGGTATATATATTTATATATTTTTGCCAAAAATTGAAATACTCGGTTCTATATATAATATGAATGACTGGGAATAAGTTTAGAAAATCATAGAGTCATTTTGGAAAAAGGGTTAAAATCTTTTAAATAACCGCAGTATATGTTTAATTTCTGATTGAACACTCGAATAAAATTCTTTAGAAACCTAATATTAACATGTTTCTAGCATATCAAAATTTTATAAAAATTTTCGGAATTTACTGAGTAAGATAATATTTTTGGAAACTCGATCATAGGAATGTTCAAGTTGGAGCGTAGTGTTCGTATTCTGTTTATATATATATATCGGAATAACCGTGAGGTTAATGATCAGAAATCGGATATAAATAGTCACTGAGACTGGAATAATTCAACAAACTTATCTGAAGTTTCTTGAATCACGAAGAATGATTCATGTTTTATAATCTATTTATTTTTCTATATAAATATATATATACTTTTTATAACTTTCGTCATTTCTTATTTAATTCTCGATTTATTTTCTGATTTCTTTTAATATATCTGGTTTCTGTTCTGTATTGTTTCTCAATTATTATAGCCTTAATATCCTGTAAGATTTCCTAGAAATTAAATGTGCATATAAATTCACAATTGTGTACAGAATTGTCAATTTACCCCACATAATCATTCTAGTAATATCCTGTAGTGGATTTGTTCTGATTTCTAATATACTATTATGGTTCTCACCAACTTTATAATGGTTTGGCATTTTAGGTAACCAAAAATTTTTCTATCTATGATTTTTTTCTAATATTCCTGATATAACTTATATCTTTCTAAACAAAAATTCTTTTAAATAATATTGTCATAGATCCTGGATTGGTAAATACTTCAAGACTATCATTAAAAGATTTTGAGACTATCAATAAGCGCTGCTCTGATACCAACCTGTAACGACCCAGTCAGTCGGTGACGGGTCGTCGGGTCGGGTATCAGAGTTGCACAGCGGATTTGGTTTGTGATAGTCTTTGACCTTTCCAGGATCCACGTCATCTTAGCTGTTGGGTTACCTGAACACATGCCAAAAATAGTTTCTGTCAACATAAAGTTGGTGAGGTCGTGTATTTTATAAAGTGAATGGCCAGTTCGTTTATTTATAATTCTTTTATATAAACAATGCTTTACTATTCTATTTCTGGAGGGGAAAATATATTCTATTATACCAATTCGATTAAACTATACCGATTATAGGTCATTTCTATTATATTCTATTAGTTGCCATTCCTATCGATTATACCACTCTGTTTGTGGTAAATATAATTATGCCTACCCTCTACTCGGGTAAGACTGGTTCTTGTCCTCTAGTCGGACAAGAAAGGAAATGGCGATATACCGGTCAGTACTGGCCTAGTTGTTTCTATTATCCCCTTTTCTATTATAATTCTTTTATAAAAACTATTATGTAAAGCATTTCTAGGTTTTTCTAATAAATGACATGTATTTCCCCTAAAACGTTTAATAAAACAGTAAAAGTGGGGAGTTCACGATACTCACAGGTTTGCGTTTAATCTTCTATAGTCTCTTTTATTACAATTATATGTCATATATATATCGATAAGTTTCACGCGTGGGACTTGTTAGATTGTAATACTTAGGATATATATCATATATACAATTTATATATATAGAATTCGGTATATATTAGATAGTCCTAAACTCGGGGTTCATTATTGACACGACACGGACATCCTAAATCTAGCTGGCTATTACAGCTTAGCCTCATAAGCTGGCCATTACAGCTTGGCACTCGTAGCTACAGAATTGTGGATACGTACTTACCCGGATGCTGGATCGGCTGAGCATATTATTATTAACCCGAGTCTAGTATATCATTTTATATATCGAATCTTATATATACAAACATATATATATTTTATATACGATTATTATTCTCTTATTATTATATCAAGTCCGTACGTTCCCGTATTATATATATATTCGTATAATTCTAATAATCCTCGTCTAGCTATTGGACCGGGTTCTATTCCGGGTGTTGACCGAGTCACCGAGTCGACTCGGTATCGGTTTAACTCTCCGATTCGATTAACGGTACCTCGCAATAATCATGAAAACGGTATTATAATCGGATATCAATAACTAATACCAATATCTATATATAATAACTGTTTAAAGATTATACCTTTCGGGTTTTCATCGGGAAGTGACCAAAGTATAACCGGTTTTATCAGGAATAACCGGAGGGTTCGACAGTCACCGGATATATGACTGGAAACTGACCGGAGTTCAACAGAGAATCATATTATCAACCGGAATACAACGGGAATCCACCGAAGGCCCCAAACTACCAGATTATGTTACCCGAATACACCCACATCAACACACCTTACGAAGATAAGATAATCAAAAGGGGTTTGACTGAGTATAGTCAACCGGTGGGTTTTAGAAGCTGCAAAAGGGATTAATACCCGATGACAGTCACCGGATCTTGGTGACTGTCCGTACTTTTGAACACACAAGAACTCAATCGGTCACATGAGACAATCAACGGAGCTTGTAGGTGGTTATCAAGGAACCAAGGAGAACTATTAGTAACCAACCACCATCGGTTATATAGCTGGAACAGGGTGTCGGGTTTTATAACAGAGACAGAGGTATCGGTGATGATTACGAGTTCATAGCAGAAACAGATGAACAAGAGAGTTATTATCGGGTTGGGTTCGATTAAAGAGATTGATCGGCAGAGGGTATTATCGGGTAGGAGTTATAGAGGGTTACCGGTTATCTTTCAAACATAGAGGAGCAGAGGTTTGGGTTCGGAGAGATGGTTGCTGGTTATGGATGGTTACCGGGTAAGAGGGAGGCGGCGTCCGGCGACGGCGGCGCCGGAGGGTGGCCGGAGAGGGAGGTCTGGTTGGCTGCTCTCTTTGAAACACACTGTGTGTGTGTGTGTTGTTTGTACCGTACAAAGAGAGAGAGAGAGAAGGGTTTATAAAAGGTAAATATAATAAGGGGTGTTTGGCCACAGGGATAATAACTGGAACGCGGGTGTTTGGTAACGAGTATAACCATAAAATAAGAAACGTTTGGCAACGTTTTAAGAGAAGATAGGAGCGTTTAACCGAGATAATAAAAGTCCAATAATTATTATCTATATAATCGATTAAAACGGTTGGTCACGAGATTCGAACTTAAATAATTTATTAAGTAGTCGGGTGGTCGGGTACGATCCGACCCGTTTACTAGACCCGTAACAACCTCGGGTTGTTACACCCCGTGTCTTATTTGATGATTTTCGCTCCAGTCTCAGCATTCGTCCTCCCTTCGCTTCGACTGTGGGGGAGTAATAGACGTATATATTAGGAATCAATTGTATATTTAGTAAATTGAGATTTCGTCTCCTATTTAGAAGATTTGTATTGTATTATATAATAGGGATTATGTATAATGAAATAATCAAGCAATTGAGCATCATCTATCAGTGTTCTTTCAATTACTTTATTTCAGTTGTGACATACTGACATGTGTTGTAATTTTTTTTTTTTTTATTTTGGTATAGTAAGTTGTTTTATTTATATTGAACACCACCTCCAAGGGTAACCATTTGGTAAAGATGTAACATCATATTGTGAGTTGGGTGAAACATAAAGAAGATGCAACACACTCATAATATTTTTCCGTTAACAAATTAGACAACAGTTAATCTCAATATGTTTGATACATTAATGATGTGTCATGTTGGTAGACACAAATAAACGTTTACCTCACTAGACAATGTCGGCGCAGAATAGGGTCAATGAAGCTCACACAGACAAACTTTGAAAACGTCTTTTATCCCTGCATTAGCAACCCTACGTCTTTTATCACACAGACAAACTTTGAAAACTTTGAAATCATCTCTTCTTTCTTGATTAATATGAATCTTTGCTAGCTTCTACCCTAATCTCCATTTTTTGATTACTGGGTTCACTTCATTGGTGCTATTCGTTTGCATCGATGGCTTACTATAAACGCTAATCCTTGAAATCATCGCTAGCACCAGAACCATGCTCGAGATAATTATTAGACCAAATGCAATGTATTGTGCAACATATGACCGCAACCTTAGATGACTAACAATTAATGTTAGTCAATTCAATTGAAGGATTGGAATGATGAAGAGACTGGTTTTACTTACTAAAGGTGATAACGATCTAGGGCTCGATACTAACGTTCCTCAGGTTTCTGGTTTCACCGAATATGCACATGAGGGAGTTAATAATCAATCGGGTGTTGTGAAGTCCGATCCAAGTAACTATAAATATGGGCTTCTTCTACAATTATATATGGGATCAACTTCCTTAATCAAAACTAACCAATTTAGTATCAACCAACTACACCATCGATTGGGAGTACAGCTATTTATTCAAATTCATCGATCCTATTCATTCTAGCTGATTGGTTTAAGTCCAATTATCAATCCTGCTTGAATGCTGATTGTTAAATCAATTCTGGTTTTCTCTACTAGACACGCATGTATTCACCAACAACTTAACATTGACGATGGTAGTCTCACACATATCTTTTGAGACAATCACAAACTCCGGTTCAGGTGAATGTTCTTGTTGTTAGTACAAACCATTGCAACATTTCTAGTACAGTCCTGCTATTTTATTTTATTTTATAGTACTCGTTCACCATTTCGTGTCAAATTACGTACAGTCAACAAGTTTAGGTTTTGTTACCAGCCCAATGAGTACGTACGGACGGTTATTCGTAGCTTTCCTCCTTGGATTGTGTACTTGCTTCCACTTCTTTGGATCTTGAATTGGATGTTGCTTTGATTCCTACTTCTTTGTTTATGCCATTTGCTTATGCTTTTATGTGGAGCAAAATTATTTATGATCTTAGAATGCAATAAAAATTAGCTACTCCATAGGATTCCATGTAATTATATTTAACTTTTGCATGAATATCAAATGTATGACAAGTTTGTAGATGAATACGAAACCGTATTCGAGGTAAGCACATCCCACTAGCACTATTGGCATATTGGAGCATCAGATTGTTGTGGCAGAACTCGAATCAGCAGAGAATAGCGTAGAAGCTAGGATCCCAAAAGTTTGATCAAAATGATAACGAGAATAGATTAGATGCATGCATGCATCATTGGAGTTGTTACAAGTAGAGAAACACGAGAATGTTGTTGCGCATGCAAAAGTTGAATATACATGCTTCAATATTAAAACTTTTGTTTCATTTTTTTCTTCAAATGTGCCAGAAATGGACAGAAGCTTGATCAATTATTATAGTACGAAAGTCAATTGCATCTAAGTCTAAGTCGACAGAGGTTTGCTTTTGAAATAAGTATTGAGTCAAAGTCACGATTACTATCCAAACGCAAATCTGCCATTGGAGATTATGATTTCATATTTGGCTAAGTCTATTCAGCCTCCTCAAATGGTTGAGTTTACTCCTTTGAAGCTGGAGTTGGAGTTGGAGTTGGCCATGTATAGTCTTAATTGATGTTTGGGCAAGGTATTATTATATGCGTACGCGGATTAGACTGGTTGTGTTGGTTCAAAACCATCATGCCATACACCTTGAGGACAAAGTGAAGGGGGATGTTATGAACCGTATTGTGGGTGTTAGCTCAATTGTTAGAAACTACATCAAACTATGCTAAAACTTGGCAGCCCAGTAAAGGGTGATCAAAAAGTCCAACAGGTGAACAAAGGTGTATGAAATGTTCTGGTTTCTCATCTCAACTTCCTCTCCGTGAATCTCATCTCTTCTTGCCCTAATTTCCAATCTCCATTGTGGATTCAATTAGTTTGGAACCAAGGTGGACACACTTTATTACAAATAGCAATAGCGTCGAATTGTAATCAAGAGGATTAAATCACTCGTGAAATTTAAAACACCGAGAAAATGACTAGAGATGGAAAAAAAACGTGTATTGATCCCTAACCGTTTCAAATACCCAGGCCATAATACACAGTTATGGGGGGTGGAAATGGTTTTAAAAAAACCCACCCGATCTAACAGCATAATGTTGTTTTCCAATGGCTGCATAACAGCGGTCACCCATAAACGGGTAGTTCGGCTAAAAGAAAAAAATAAATAAATAAATCGGTTAACTAGTTAAGTGGGTTAGAAAAGCCAGTTAGTTAACCAGGTTATGCTTAGAAAAACAAAAACAAAAAAACAAAAGAAAAGAAAACCCAAATTGGTTAATAATCTATGGTTTAAAACAAAGCCGTCATCAGTTGCTCATGTTCATGTTACAAACCCGTTAATGTCAGTTACTAACTGGTTTCGGTTAAATAACTGGTTATTTTGTGCACCTCTAATCATTACACCTAGACCTAGCAAAACAGGTGGGTCGAGTCAGGTGACATGCCTAGTTTGACGTTTGGGTCAGAATATGTACGTGTTAGAATCTGCCAATTTTAAAAAGAAATAATAGTTGTCCTCTCTGAGGATATGGTCCAAGATAGAAATTCGTGGAGGCGTAGGATTAAAGTTAAAGATTTTTAGGATTTAAGATTACTTAGGAATTAGGGATGTGTATATATATATATATATATATAAATATATTTGTATGTTATATTATGTTATACATTCACTTTTTTTTTTTTTTTTGATATACAGTGTGCATTTGTCTTTTGTCGAGCCGGGGGTCTCTCTGGAAGCAGCCTCTCTATCTCTAAAGATAGGGGTAAGGTTTGCCTACATCTTACCCTCCCCAGACCCTACTAACAGCGTCGCTATTCGTGGGATTTTCCTGGGTACGGTTGTTGTTGTTGTTGTTAGTTGTCCTATGACGCACTGTGTTATTTTGAAACTACCCCTTTAGTTTAGTTGGCGAACTTGATTGAGCCTTGAAAACAACCAAACAATGAAAAGCTAACTCACAACATCACAGAAACATACAATTTCATGAACATAAAGCTAATTAGATAAGGCTTGTTTCAGCTTTAAGTATCAACCTCAAATTTCATTAAAAGGCTCCCTCATACTACAAATGCTTTCATTGGGGACTTTATTGAACCCTTGGTGATCAGAAAATAAACATGAACACTTACTTTTCATCTGCATCTCAATGTTGCAAACGCATTCACAATAAAGAAACCTGCTAAAGCATGTACAAACTGTACACGAAAATTAGCCTAGGACCGCGAATAACATGCAATTAAACCAAAGATGGAACGTACCAGAAGAAAATTTCGCCTCTAGAAGTCACAAAAATCACAAGCAAGCAGATCAAAGAAGGCGTTGGTAAAAAGATTGAAGAAATTATCACTGGCCTAGATGAAATGAACATAGATCGCCGTTGGCCTAGATGTTAACCTGAGATTTCTTAGCAATGTAAGATTATGATGGAGAGATCTGATCTCTCATGCTGAAGATCTGAAGAATTTAACGGTGTAAGATATCGATACATAAATTCTTGTTAGAAACCAGAAGCCAAAAATCGCAATTAGATAAAACATAGAACTTGAAGGGTGGAGACGGCTACACTTGGATGGAAAAAACTGACAGAAAACAGAACATCACCCATTATGACCTGTACATATTACCCCTGAGACCATCCTGACTGGTACATATTTTACCAATAGCCAATTAAGCCAGGTTTTGACCCGCTGGTCAATTTCCTAGGGGACCCAAACTAACCCAACATGCCTTAAAAACTACCCAGATGGCTAGAATTGCCCAAAAGTAAGTATCTCGGCTTCTTTTGCCAGGTCTAATTACACCCTCACAAGTCACAACTGCTAAAAAAAATGTCTAAACATATTGCAAGTTTGATGTAACATGCCTCTGGACAAAGTGGATAACAATCTTAATATGTTTGGTATGTTTATATTGTATTGGGCTAACAGAAAGACATACAACACTGACAGGATCACAAGACAACAATGGTGCACAGAGTAAAAGGACACTAAAGCTCTAGCCACAAATTTTAATGGCAGCATGTTTTTGGCACTGCATTAGCAACCACGCAATAATTAGCATTATCACTGGATCAAATAATAGTTTATTGTTTCGAAAACTATGACAATAAGTTATCTCTCATAAACAAACCAATCACAAATAGATTGTAGAATACTTCAGAGTATAACATTAGCCCAAAGGTGATAAGAGACATGTATTTGCAAACAATGATCTAGACTCTAGAGTGCCATGAAGGTATCCCAGAATGGGCTTGAGATCATTGAAGTGCGCATTTCATGATCACACATGTCTAAAAAAAATGCCAAATGCTCATTCGTTTTTGCAGCGTTTTACTCAATTGAAATGGGCTGTCTAGAGTGCATAAGTTCATAACATTGTTCATATTATCATGTTTTGAAGTTCATAGCTATTTATCATATAAAGACAAGCATTGTGTGCATCATACTGTCATGTTATTTCAATCCCACCAGTCCACCACAAAAATCATGATAAAATCAACAAACTCTACAAAACAAAACGTTCAAATATGTTATTATAAAATAAACTGTGAAACCGGTTATAAACTTATAATATAAGAACCCCTGCCAATAATGATCTGGTAATTACTCAATCAAGTAAAAGCAAAATGCAAAAGAACAACTTTCAGTAGAATCACCTCACAAATCTGGATCTGTTAGGAACACACACACTTGAACACTGATCACTTCTTCTTCGCAGGCTTCTTCACGTTCTGCTGCTTTTGTGGTTTACGCGTTCGTGTAAGCGCAAACTCTCCCAACTTGTGTCCTACCATAGCATCTTTAATCTGAATCGGACGATGTTTTTTCCCATTATAACGTGTTTCTCACCACTTTCATTAAGCTTGTTTATCATCTTCTTCAAATGATTAGCCACAAATGGGAACCTGTTTATAATTGGTGCCATTGATAATCAACCTTCTTTCTTCCACAAACACCTGTAAAATGTTAGCTTGACCGGTCAAACGAATAGGAAACTATGAAAAATGTGATTCACAGAACATACAATTAGGTAGGGGTAGCAATAACCAAACTGTTAACCAATGCCAAACCAAAAACCGATGAAAGCAAACTGAAATTAACAGAAAACCAAATTAACCGAAAATCGGTTATTGTTTTTTCTTGTGCCCTAGGTTAACCGAACCAACAAACCATTCATATTTTGACATATTTCTAGCTTTATACCTCGATTTCATATTTCTATGAAAAAAAAATTAGACCAAAGTTGGTATTGGTTATTAACCGAATCAAACCTAAAATTGACAAATTAACTGAATAAACCAAACCGATTAATTGAAAACCGGTTGGTTAATAAAATAGATTAACCGATGACTTCAGTTTCAGTTAAGGCTAATACCGAACCGACCTGAAGTTTGCATACTGTACAGATACCGAAAATACCAATAGATTTTTTGAAAAAGAGGGTACAGAACACAGTTCGGATACTGTACAACCGATATCGTACTGACTTTGTGGTACCAAATGCTCATCCCTACATACCATACGATATTTTCAAGCAACCCAAAACTAACTTAAGTGTAAACCCTAATATAACCAGGAAAGTCAACATTACAAAACAAATTGATGTGATATGAACAATAAAAGGTCGTGAATAATTAATAATCAAAATCGGAATAAATTTAGCAGAACTTAATAAAAAATTTCACCGTGAAGATGTAAAGTAATTAATCAATAATATGAATGAAGGGATAATATAACCAAAGTGATGTGATGTTCTCCTTATCACCTTATTTCCTTTTCCACCTCCTTATCTCCTTAATCTCAAAAGTTATAAATCCTTACTTATAACTTATCTCATTTTCAACCCACAAAAACTCCTTTTCAACCCATTACCCAAACATTATTTTCTCGTTATCTCCTTCTTGATTAAGGAGATAAGTTATAAGGAGGTAAAATAAGGAATCCCAAACATGCCCTAGGAAACGACGATGTTAATGAAAGCATCGATTTGCCTAGTATGTTTAAAGCAGTTAAATTGGTCCTTCAAGTTCTACAATACTACACTTCGAGCACCCCCTATGTTCCCTTATGACCCTAACAAAATAAGTTCATTATGTATACTTAGGGGTCGTTTATCAACTTCTGAATGGGTAAGTACTAACCTAGCAAAAGCTCTGAATAATTAAATGTTGAATTGTAAGTGATGTTTGGTTGGACATCTGAATAGCTAATATTTCTTGTCCTTCTGGTCCATTGACAACACAACACCAAACCATTTACTGGTTTTTGAAAACTATCTAACTGACACTCTTTATAAACCCATAAACCCACCCATCATTTTAACTTTAACACACACCCACACATATATTAGACAAAGAGAGAGAACATAGGTGAAAAAGGGAGAGACCGATGAGTCTCTTGCTGCTCACGGCGGCGCTACCGTAACTACTGCCATATCCTGACACACACATATTAGAGAGAGAGAGACCAGAACCGTATAGAGAGAGCCGAAGAGAGAGAGAGAAAAAGGAGGAGAGGAACCGTCGGCCATAGCCTCCAGCCGGCCCCCTTCCTGCTCCAATGATGAAGACAAAAGTGGGTGGTTATGGTGAAGCCCATTTTGTAACAACAGTGACTATTAGAGATGAAGGCGGTGACTGTAGGGTTTGCGTTTCTGAGCCTGTGATTCAGCCAGCGATACCTTTAAATCTTACCAGTTCAAAGGGCTGGTCAGATCGAAAATTCATTCAGACATCGCCGGCCAAACACCCCTGGTCTGAGTGAGTCAGACATGCTCACTAGTCAGATGCAACCAAACAGGGCCTTACTAGTTTATTTTACTAGGGATAGACAAAGCTAATATGAAGTAACAAAATGCATGTACCATAAAATGAATAGACCATTTTTTTCAGAAGAAAAAAGAAATTTATTAAGGATCAACACTCGATAACTCATAAGTCATAAAACACACTTCTAATTCTACGTGTGCACATCTTGCTCGAGTGAAGTCTTTGTAAAACTTTATCACTTCCTCAAAACACTCTAAAGTTGTGATGTGAAACTGGAAAAATAATACCCAAATTACTATCAAATGATATGGCATGATGATGATGATGATAGGCGATTCTGATTTGCAAATTGAGCTTATGTGATAGAATAACATACTTGTCCAGTCTTTATTATGGATATACAATCAATCACCTGGGTGACACCAAATAAAAGAATCAATAGGTAAGCAGTGAAGATCCATTTTGAAGATAAATAAAAATGTTCTAACTGCTATCAACTCAAACGATTATAGGATGGTAACTTTTCATGTCTCCCAACTATTTTCTCTACTCATACATAATTTAAGTATCTATTTCAATAATCACCGTATGTCAGTCGATTTCAATGTACATACATTTAAAACGGTCTAAAAATCGTACATGGTAGGTGAAGAAACAAATAGTCTAACCTCCTTGAGGGGATGATAAGACTAGTATTTCCACGGGATTGATCCTTCACTAGCAGCTTGATGGATGGAACTGACCTGCAAACACGAGTATAGTTTGGGTAGGGAGACGACTACACAAGGTAGTAGTTTATGATAAAAACGGGGTGAATGGGGATACTATCAGTGATAGCTCTTTGGGTTAGCAAAAAGTATCCTTTCTATTAGGGATGTGATCCCTTATATAGAGGTGGACATATGCCACCATTACCCAAAACCCAAATCGTAATGGGCCAGGCCCGATTAGGGTTGTCTCCACTACCCTAGATTATATTACTAAAGTAGTTAAGGGAATCTATAAATAAGGAAACATTGGAACGGTTACCGCTATTGTTGCTCTGCGCGCGGATATCATTCCATGATTGTAGGAAGGTAGTTATCTCATTACTTGGCGCGGACGCTTCCTTGATTACGCGGATAGTTCTTCCGCGTGGCCTATGGTCCGGGTTTTGGATGACAGCTCATCCTTCCTTGGTAGCGAAAACTGGGTATTTGTGCTGGAAATGTAATGTGTGGAAACATTGCTGTGGAGTGGGGATCTATGCGGAATGCGGAGAACAGGATTACTGTTGTTACGTTAGTCTTCCACAGTGCATGGGACATGTCATGTAGAGGTGGAGGACAGTTGTCAATTCCCCCTGCGAAGTTGAAAAGGTGGCAGCGCTGTGTCAGAAAAAGGAATAAATATAGTGATAATTTGATTCTTCGTCGACGTAGTAAATAGGAGTGAAAAATATAATTTCTTTCTTTGTCTTAAAAAAATAGGAGGAAGTTGTGACACTCACTAAAAAAATCTTTTTGTAGCGAATAATTTATTAAATAAAATAAATAAGCTTAACACAAAACAAGATAAAGAAATAATAATTTGGACGAACGACGGGAATTGAACCCCCGCATGGTGGATTCACAATCCACTGCCTTGATCCACTTGGCTACATCCTCCCCTCTACTATTATCTAGTATTACTATATTTTTTCATTAAATAAAAAAACATATTATTTCTTTATTCTTTTTCTTTTATAAATAAAATTAATAAATAAGAAAAATTGTCTTTTTTATTTATTTTCGATTGAAATTGAATTGTAAATAAAACTTCATAAAAGATTGGGAAAAGTATATGATATAGAAACCTATAATCTATCTATACTTTCAATAATAGGAGAGTCGTGAGTGACGTCAGAAAGCTAGCTGATATGTCAAGCGGAGAGACAGGTCACCAATGCCTGCGTGATGCAAAAACTGACGTCAGTAATCACCTTAAAGTATTCAGAAAAAATACGTGGACCACGTTAAAGCACCGCTGTTGACTTTAAAAGCATCTATTTGGTACCCTCGGTTTACTAACAGCTGGTCTGACCAATAAGTGAGCTCTTATATACATCTATTGACTATACGCAGCTGTTATGAACATCTGTTTAGTACATATTCAGCCCTTAACTTTTTGAAGGTTTAAGAGGGAAATTTTGAATTAACATAGGGAGGTGTGATTTCTACAGCTATATAATGATTATTATCTGATGCTTTCCTTATACAAAACCATTTTTTTCACAAATTAATTCATAAAATCTTCTCTCGAATTCTTTGTTAAAATCTTCTCGATGGATCTTCATAACAAAATTGGTAGTTTTGTTTGTGATCTGAACCCATCCAAAGATATCTGGTTTCTGAAGGTTCGTATCATACGAAAGTGCAAAGAAAATTTTAAGATAGAAATGATATTGATTGATGAGCTGGTAATGTAATTTTTTTCTTAGGATATTTTTATATGTTGTTATTCATGATATAAATACAAATATTGTTTCTGTCATGTTTTTCGCTTACTTTATGTTATGTTATTTGAGTTCTTTCGTTGATGTTTAGTGGAAAGAAAGTTTTAACATGGAAATTGTATTGATTGATGAGCATGTAGTGTAATTTTTCTCTAACCTTATTTTCGTTGATGTTTTCTCATGTTTTTCGTTTACCTTATGTTATTAAAGCTGTTGTCGTTGATATTTTCTTTTATATTTATTTTAAGGGTGATAAGATTCAGGCCTTCATAAAGAGTCCTTTGATCCACCTTTTTGACGACCAACTTCAAGAGGATGATGTTGTTATTCTATCTAAGTTTGGTGTCGGTGAAAACAAGGATCCATAAAGGGTTGTAGCACATGATTATAAGATCAACTTTTATTGTTGTACCATTGTTAGCCGTATTGTTGGTTGGCAAGGTGTTGAGTATGGATTTAATTTCATTGTTTTTAAAGATATTCTTAAAGGGGAAGCGAAGGAACTTTTGTCTGTTGGTTTGTTTCTTACTTTAAATTTAATATTGAGTATATTAAAAATTTTGTTTTTATGTTTTGAATTATATGTACATTTTATAGATGTTGCTGGTGGTCTCATTTGGTATGGATGTTTGGATGTGTTTGGACGACCTCCTAAAGAAACTAAAAGGATGAATTTTGATATTCAAGAATTGGAGTAAGCGTTTCCCTGTTTTTCGTTTGTAAATTATTGTTGTTACTTTCATTTTTTTTGTTTAATTTGTTTAGTGATGATCTAATAAATCAACCAAATCATTATTTAATTTTTATATTTATATATATATATATATTTACTTATGTTTGTGTATTGATTCTATATAGTGATACGATATTGCGATGTACTATGTTGAATGTTTATGCAGAACAGTTTAACGAATTCATTTCTCAGCACGCTGGTAATGAACATATAATGGTTGTTATAAAGCATGGCAAGGTTAAGGAATCAAAAGGTAATTTATTTTATACTCCTATTATTAAACATTTGTCAGTTCATTGTGGTTTAATATATATATATATATATATATATATACATATGTATATATATGTATTTAGATCAATTTATAGTTTAAAGTGACAACTTTGGAACTCGGATGTTTCTCAATGTAGATTTAATTGAGGTGAAGGAGTTAAGAAGGAGGTACAGTGTCATATTTTTATGGATTTATAATTAAATTAGAAATTTTTAGGAGGTCTTATTAATTCCAGCTATTTTTTAGTGTTATATTGAAGCAAGGACAAGATGCTGTTTTTACTTCTCAAACATTAGTTTCAGAACACTCTTTTTACCCATTACTTCAGGAATTCATTGTTGGTTCTGAAAAGAAATGTGTTGACGAGCTTATGGAGATTGATACGGTTTTAATATTGATTGATTATGATTAATATTTGTTCTCCTTATTACAACTTTTTTTGTTAAGTAATATAGTCTTTATTTCAATTTGGCAGCTAATGTGTTGTGTTGTAGTTGCAACAATTAAAATTGTGCAAGAAGGCTATGGTTGGTTTTATGATGCGTGTCGCAGATGTTTTGGGAATGTGATTACTAAATCAGAATTCTTACAGCTTCATGAAAATGTTACTGAAGAAACTCTCAAATTGCCTGCTTCTGCTTTGTTTTGTTCCAAGTGTGAATGTCATTGTACCACCGTTACTACAATGTACTTAGATCTAATTAAGTACAATTTGTTTTTTTATGTAAGATGGTTGCTTTTATTGAAGCTGTATGTATGTTTTTAGATAATCTTTTAATTTGTCTATCTGTTTTAGGTTCAAGGTGCATGTCAGGGTTCAGGATGAGACTGGTAGTGTATCCTTTGTGATGTTTGACCGAGATGTTATGAGAGTTATCGGATCATCCGCAAGTCATATAAGAGAAAGGCAGTTGAAGCTTGGTAATAGTGAAAGTTTGCTTCAAGAATTGTTTCGCTTGCTTGATAAGATGCTGGTTTGTAAAATTGATGTTTCTGAATACAATCTTACAAACGACTCCCATGTATGTACAGTCATGAAAATATGTGATAATCCAGTCGTAATTTCTGAGTTAATTGCTGTTCATAGTAATGGATATTGTAACGTGGATGAGGTATTAAATTAAACCCATTTTTAGGAATTGCTTACTATCTTTTACCTTTGAATGTTGTCTTAACAGTTTACCTTGTATGTTTGGTTTGTATGTACAATCTTTAGGTCAACCAGGTAGAGTGTGATTTCAAATTTGTTAACCAAGAAGAATCTGAGCAGGCCGGTAGCCAACTGATGTTAAAGGTGAGTATATTTTTTTGTAAGTTGATTAAGATGTTTCTTAAGTTTTTGTTGTTATTTAACAGATCATTATTTGTTTTTGTCAATTATTTGAAGGATGTTGTTTCTGTTACTTTCCTCTGCCGTTGATGCTGGAATGGATTGTACTGTAACTCCCGATGGAAAACAGGTTTTGAATATTCTGATAAACTAAACGTTGGTGACTTATCCTCTTCATGCAAAGGACCCCGGAAGGAGCGATCTAAGCCTAAGAGTTATCAACTTTTTTATTATTAAATTTCAATTTAGTAGACTACAATTTATTTTTTGATATTATTATTGTATTATAGTTGGTTGTATATTAGTTGGAATGGAACTACATTATCAAACATAACTGTTGCTATTTAATATTATCATAGGTATAACAGATGCTACTCAGTATCATCAGAAATATAACAGATGGTATTTAAACAGATCATATATTCATTTTCAGTCAATAGCAGCAGAAATATAACAAATGCTATTTAAACATATGTTATATTTAATTGCCAGTGTTTACAAACTGTTGTTATCAGCCTCTTCCTTTTCTGTTCTTGATTCTGATGGATTACTTTGCCCGATCATTTCCCCGAATGTGCCTGTCATAAGATCATCTATTGAGAACAGAGTTTTTTGTTGTTTCGAGCTGGTTGGTCACCATCATCATAATTTGGATTTCTTGGTAGAGTTGGATCAACTTTTCTTCGTTCCTCAAGCTTTTTGTAGCAATCCATCAGTGTTGATTCCTTCCAATGACGAACTTGTGTCATTAGTCCATAACCAGCAGCCACCAACTCCTTTCAGCCACCAACTCCTTTCTTATTCTTTTTAACTTTGAAAGTCTTTTAGAGTCAGTTTCTTTTCCCTTCTTCCAGTTTGGTGGAGTTTGTTTGTGATTAGGTTCTTTGGCCATCTCTTTAATTCTGTTAAGTTCACTCTCTAGTTCCTTAGAATCCCAACCAGCAAATTGACTTCTCATGGCTTTGTAACTTTTGGTTTTCATTATCTCATTAAGATATCCTTCTCTCAAAATGATTTCTATATCAGAGTCAGCTGGCCTGTTAGACACTGTCTTCGACAGCTTACTTAAGTATTCTTCTAAATTCTTAGTTTGCTGAATAAATCCTGTAAAATTAGTTGTGTTTCCCTGTCATCTTTTCCAACACTTTTCTGGTTTAAAAGCATGTCAGCCTGTTTTACTTTCAACTCCAAATACTTCTTAATATTCTTAGGCTTTGGAAAACCTTCAAGAGACTTGAAAGACAGTGACAGTGGTTCATTTGTTGAGTAGAAAGAGTCTATCTCAGGCTTTACTGCTTCTAAGTCAAGGACAAGATCTGAAAGCCCTTCTGGTACTTTGAAGATACATGTTTGATCTGTGGTGGCAACATTAGTTTGCACATTTTCAATTTGAACACATGTTGTTTGGATTGTTGTTTTGTCTGGTATTTTTGTGGTTTCTTGGATATCAGTATTTGTAGGGAATGTTAGGTTTTCTTTTGCATGTCTTCTTTGTACTTTTCTTCTTTTTGAGGAGCCTATATCCTCCTCTTTCATTTGCTGCTCTTTTCTTTTTTTAATCAATGCGGCAGCTTTCGCTTCTCGCTCCTTTTTTGCCTTCAACTTAAGTAATAGCTCTTTCTCTGCCTTTTGGTTTGCACTTTCATCAACTCTCTCCTCTAAAGCCACTATAGATTGATGCTCAACAGTTGTTATGACTGGAACATATCCTGGATTATCAGCTTTTTGCACATTAGAAGGGTTTGATGTCTTTGGTTGTGCTTCCTTGTCAGGTGGCAGGTTTATTAATTTCTCTTGGGCTTTGTTCTTCTTTTTGGCTTCATTATTATTTTCTTGATCTTCCTCATAAATTGTTGTTGGGGCAGAGCCAGTGGTCTTTAGTAGATGGTTTTTGATGGTTTTGATGTCAGCTTGAGTATCTTTGTATCTAGCGTCCACCATGTTTCTTATCAATGCCATGTGTGAATTATGATTAAGGTCTGCCATTTCTCTGTGAGTTTGGATAATTGGGACAACGTATTCCCATATCTTAGTGGCAATAGATGCTGGTGACCCATTGTATAATTCAATCAATGCTTCCATTGAAGATTCAAGTTTGCTGACTCTTTCCGTCAATTCTTCATATTCGAAGTCATCAGATACATTAATAGGATTATCAGAAATCCTACCAGATGTGGTTATGGTATTTGTTTCAATCACGTTAGTTGAGTCACTGTCCAAGGAGGTGAATGCTTTTTTTTTGTTGGTTCTTCGAACTTCCAACCGGTACAGAGTCCACAATTATAGTGTCAACAGTTGTTACCATCGCAGTTTCAGTTTCTTTTGATTATGCATTATCAGTTGTAGGAAGTGGAGAGGAAATGGTATCTGTCTGAGTTTGTGAAGTAGCTTGAAACAAGGGTTCAAAACGAGCTGTAATTCTAGAAGTAGGCTGTTTAAGAGAAGGTTGGGGTTTTGTTGGAACAGTTGTTTTGATTCTTTTCGGCTGTTTGCATTTAGCTTTATTTGTTGACTTACCTCTTGTGTTTTCTACACCAGTTGTTGTAGTATCTTGGACAGCAGTAGTAGCAGTTGTTTCAGAAACAGGTGTTGCAACGACATATGTTGAAACTGCACTTTCTTTGCTTTTAAATTGCAACATTTTTGTTAAAGTTTTATCTAACAAGCTTTTAATTGTCTTTGGTTCACCTTTTTTAAAATTCTCTTCAGTCAAAAGGTTTTTCAAGTAGAAGCTTATCAGTCTTGGATACAGTAGGAATGACTTACTTTGAGTTGAGTTTATGCCTTTGAAATTGCGAATTATATCAGAGAATACAGCCTTGGATAAATTGTAATCATTGTTTGTTAAAATTGCATACCCAGGATACTGTATGTTCAAAGGTATTTCATTAAAAGAAGTTGTCTTTGCGGATAGACAAATAAGAAGGGTGATGTGCGTGGTTTTAGTAATTAAAAGATATCATTTTCCCGGTGCCAAAAACATGGTATTTTAAATTCCAAACCTGGGATAAATGACTAATTTTTACTAAACCGATTTTACAAAGTTTTAAATTTATAAAGTAAAGAATATTTACTTTCGAAACTAAAACCAACACATAGGCAGAGAACCTGACGTGCATAGTATAGTTTCTGGGTAAGTAATGAGTATCGTATCCCCAAGAATCACACTTTCCCCTACTCAACATTACATCAATTTACTGATCGGGTTTTAAAAATAAAAACAAAACGGAGGGTTTCTTTAAAATAGTTTTTGAAAAGGGGTTTTGGTTTTATAGTGAAGAATGAAGCCTGAAATGGAAGAAATTGGTGGAAAAATGGAGGTTTGGTGGGTGGTGCAACGGTTTGCGAGTGGGAGGAGGAAGAAGAAATGAAGTTTTAAAAGTCAAAATGGCTTTTTAACCCCAAACATTCTGTCTGCACGAATGGCACGCTCATGCCACATGAAGTGGCACGACCGTGCTCAACTGCTTAGTTCCCCGTTTTTCACGTTTTTCAATTTTAAAACTGTTTTTAAGGGTCTGGTTTTAAATTTTTTGTCGGGTTTCCCCAAAATAATTTTTAAAACCCCATTTTAAGTTCGAAAACAATTAAATTTTTGAAAACTTCACCCGGTCTCATTTTCCACATTTTCCGCACTTACCTGGCGATCTTTAAGGGATGACGAACCGACCTCTAACGAAAATAAAGAAGAAATAAAAACCCTCCAAAATAAAAGTGATGACTCTGGCAGTCTCAGCTGTCCTCACAGGAATTCTCCAAGGTGGCCAATCCGAAAGCAAACCTGCAAAAAAAGACAAAAACAACCGTAATCATCGAAAATAAAGCAGAAATAAAAAGAAAAGCAAAATAAAGAAGGCCGAAAACAAAAGGAAAAATGAAGTAAAAAAAAATGAAAAAGAAAAATAAACTGATCAGCAAATTGACTTAAGTCTTTCTTTGGAAACAAATGTGTTCCCCGGCAACGGCGCCAAAAACTTTGATGTGCGTGGTTTTAGTAATTAAAAGATATCATTTTTCGGGTGCCAAAAACTTGGTGTTTTAAATTCCAATGCTGGGACAAATGACTGATTTTTACTAAACCGATTTTGCAAAGTTTTAAATTTATAAAGTAAACAATATTTACTTTCGAAACTAAAACCAACACATAGGCAGAGAACCTGACGTGCATAGTATAGTTTCTGGGTAAGTATTAAGTATCGTATCCCCAAGGATCACACTTTCCCCTACTCAACATTACATCACTTTACTAATCAGGTTTAAAAAGAAATACAAAACGGAGGGGTTCTTTAAAATAGTTTTTGAAAAAGGGTTTTGGTTTTATAAAAGAAAAGATAAAAATAGTATAGTAGTAAATTATGCATATCTCGGGGTCCATTGATTTAATAGTTAAGTTTATTATTAGAATTAATAGTTTACGTTTGTTAAGTTTGTGAGGAAGATGAGAGGGACTTGAAGTATTGACTCTTTTATAGAGAAGCGGAGGCTACTACTCGCGTAGAATGTTGAACCTCTCCAGCGTGCGTCCACCTGGGGTCTCTGCCAGGGCCTCGCGTAAAGCGGGATCCTCAAACTGCGCTCAAGTATCTGGTCTTCGAGCTCATCTTCTTCTCAAAGCGGAGGCTTCACTTCCGACGTGGAACACCGTACAACTAGAGGCATATGATACAAGAGATCACTGGTGCGACTTTAGGGAAACCTCCCTTTATCAAGAAAGTCATCCAATCATCTGGTGAGTATTGTGACAACCGTCACTCTCATATTTTAGCAAGTTGTCAGTTATAGTCCTCCTCGTTTTGAGCGTTTAGAAGTTCGGACCATAAACTTTCATTTATTTGGGATTAAAAGATTCTAGAGATTATAAAAGTTTTAAGTTAGGTTTTTGTTAGTTTTGTTAAACTTTATAAAAGAAATTTAATCAAGTTAATTGTGAAGGACCATTTCTGCCAATTATTAAAAGTTATAAACTAAAACTCCTCCCCTGCACCCATGCATTTCCGGCGAAACAATTCCGGCACCGGAGCTTTTTCCGGCGAGCCTTAATATGGGCATTTAAAGCCTTTGACAAACCATAACTACCCCAATGCGTTTCTCCATCCTTAACGATCGATTTTCCCATCTTTATTTCGTGCATTAAACTTGTTATAAACCCAATATGAATTCGATTTTTGTAACAGTCGCATAAGGTCCGGTCATAAATCCCAAAGCCTCTGTAACGTGTTGTTAAATATAAATTAATCTCTTCCAAACATTTCCAGATCTTTGCAATCTTAAACACACTTCAAAAACCATCTGAATTGAGTCCAGATTCATGATAATCGGCCTCCTTATTTTTCGGACCTACACACCTAGTTTTCGACCCTTAAACATTCTTGTAAGTACTTTTTTTATATGTCGTTTTGATTCTTGTTGATGTCCGATTAAAAACCCTCTATTACAGAAGTGTTATCGGACATGAATCAGATTATTGATTTTGGTTCTAGGGTTAGGGTTTACGTGATAGAATTGGGGTAGATGATGACACTTGGTATATTGTTTAAAAATATTATTGTTTATAAGATTTCAATAAACAAGTCTTTGGTGTAGTGGTTATTATGGTGTTGGGTGTGTGAGGGGACCCGAGTTCGATCCTACTCCCCATCACTTTTTCTGTTTTTTTTTATTTCTTTTATTTTCTTAATTTAATCTTTATATTATACATTTAAAATACATTATATCTTAAAATATTCATAACAAATTCATTTTTGCTCTAAAAATTATAAAATTTTAGGTGTAGCTTCTTGACACCCTAAAGAAAATTATCACAATTTTATTTTCTGGAAAATAAACTATTTTCGTAATTTTATTGATTTAAATTATTTTAATCATAATTAATTGATTAAAAATTCATTTTTAATGATTTTAATCTCAAAATTTCTGGGAAATTATTTATAAACATTATCAACTGAAATAAAAATTATCTTCTCAAAAAATAGTTATTTTTGATGTTTTTACTATTTTTAATCATTTAAACATAATTTAAATTCATTAAATCTATTTTGAATGCAAATAACTTAGAAAAATTATGGAAAATTATTTTCATTATTTTACATGAGAAAATAATTATTTTTCATAAAAATATCATTTTTGGATCATATCTTGTATTTTTAGTTTATTTACATTTAATTAGATATCGTTAATTATTTAGTTAAATGCAAATTATTAAAATATGTTTTATGGATAACTTTTCTATAAAATAGAAAATATTTTTATATGTGAAAACATAGTATTATAACTCTTTCGTCAGGTGTTAAATCTTAAATCATGATATACTTTATTTAGAATTTCTATTAAATTCAAGATATAATAAAACTTTATCTTCCCTACATAAGTCTAGCAAACCCTAATGCCTTAGACCCTAGATACTTTAGACTCTTAGACTTTTCCTCATTAGTATTCACATACATTATAGGTTGAATTCCTTGGAATTCCCATTACTTAACTCACGACTGCTTAAGTAGGTTGAATTCCTCGGAATTCCCATTACTTAACTCACGACTGCTTAAGTTGGATTTTGATCGTTTTCGCAAACTGTGAGTATATCTTTCCCCTTTTTCATGTTTTACTCTTTTGGGGCTACTCATGTACATTATGACAAAATGTTGTTCTGTTATTAAATGCAATTCTCATGTGTGTTTGCTTTATGTTAATTTGATGTATCTATGGCTGTCAAAATCATTAACCGTTGTGGCCTTGCATTTCAATGAATATTACTATGGTATATACCCCTTGTGACTCTGTTGAGAGACCTTGGTCATTGTCTTGTGATTCATTATACTCAAAAATGGTTTTGAAAGTGTTGTCTTGTCTTAGGGTTGGTTTTGACTGATACTGCTTAAATACATAATTGCAAACGGTATACAACACATGAATTGCTAAACACTTTTTTTTTACTATATGTATTCAAAACAAGGTATGCTCACCAATACAATTTTTGTATTGACAAAATTATTTTGTACATGTTTCAGGTCATTTTGAGATGCATTCTTTAAGCTTTTGGATTTATATTTAGATTTTGATTCATTGTATTTCAGTTTAGTTGGAATTTAGACTCGTTGTATTTTATTTCATTGTAATAAACTATTTAATCAGTGTATCTAAATTTACACTTTAGGCCATGAGCTAATCGTCACTACATGACACCTCGATGATTCCTCCATCGGTTGGGGTGTTACAAGTACCAGAAATGTGTCACTTAGATCTGGTCCACTTCAGAAGCCATTGCTTAGAACCCGGTTCGGATATCAGAAGCCCGAGGGATCTGTCTCACTACCGGTTTCCTTGCCTTGGATCTAGTTCTGGACTACCAGAAGCTGATTAAACCTCCAGTTATTAGTTAAGTTAATCAATTCTTATTTTATGTTTTCGGATGAGCTCACAAGTGCATGGGTTTTGACACACCATGGGTACACTCATGAGTTCTCCTAATAAGTTAATTATTGATTTTAGGTTCAAGTTATCATCAAAGCAGCCTGTCACAAAGATAAACAAATAAGTATTAGAAGAAGTGGACACCACAAATAACTAAAATTAAACTACTAGTAATAATAATAAAAGTCTACAAATCAAGTGGGTTCATGAATGATAGAAAGATACAACCATAAGACAAGATCAACACAAGAACATGGCTGCTCATAGACAAGCCATCCACCTCCAAGTGATATGTAACTCTCTTGATCCTCACGACCCTCGATATTATTGCATAACCACTCTACGATCCTCTTCTTGGCTAGACCGATCAAGGTAGGTCGAAGCCTAACCATTGAGGGATGTTAGGATGGCTAGAAGGCCTCCCACAAGACCCCAAGATCTCTGGAAGAAGCTTGGAGTTCAGCCCAAGAGAGCACAAGAAGAGATGAACAAATGGCGAGGGTTGGCTTGCTATTTATAGACCTCCTAGGGGTTGCACGGGCGTGCACAAGGGTGTCGAGGGCGTGCTTGCAGTTACACATACGTACTGTTTCTACATGGCAGAGTCTGTCTGTACTGTGCTATCTGGCACGGCCGTGCACCAAGGTTTGGCACGGGCGTGCATGTCTCTTCAGTCTCTGATTTCTTGCCCTCCAAGTTTCCTGGGTTATCTCCTCGTGTGCAGGGCCTTCATGCAGGTGATATGGCAAAAAAATCTGTTTTTGTGAAAATGACGTGGCATATATCTGAGCAAAAATTTTGAAGGTCAACACGTGTATTATATACTAACTTCGTGCAGGTGAGTGTAGGCATGCAAAGTCATTCCGGGACTGATTTTAGCATTGGTTAACTCCCGGAATTGTCTTCTGAACATACATGGAACAGGCTTGATGTCTGGTATCTTCAGGAATCTCCAGTTTTTGCATGTTTTCACCCGAAAATCCTTTCTTTCCGTCTTGGAGCTCCAGTTTCCTGAAATAATCAAATAGGAACAAATTAAGCATCAATTATAACTAATGTAAGCCTAATTGTGACCTATTTTGGGACTATTTATGCCTGTTTTATATGTTAATTCTGTGAGTTATCATAATACCCCACACTTAGACTATTTCTTGTCCTCAAGCAATCATCCACAATACAACCAGGTAAACTGTAGCTAACAAACCCGTAATCCATTTATTTTATTTTAGATCACTAGAAAAATAAAATTGCATGACACACCTACTTAACCCGTACGATTTTGCTTGAACCTACACCTGCTCACAATGTTCACTCATCACTCGGGTTTTATCATTTGGGTGAGTTTTGGGGGTGAACACGCGTGTCCTGGCCGAAGTTGAGTCAAGTCATACGCTTGTATGCAAATCAAGTCCTCGTCTCTAAACCAACTAACTAAGATAAATCAAGAGGACTTTTTATTCGGGTTGTAATGTAGGGGTGTAAAAATAAAGCTAAATTTTTTTTACCTATGTACAAGGGGGATGAGTCACCGAATCACAAAGGTGCATCAAGGTTGTGAAGATGACGAAGCAGCAAAGCGTGGAAAAGGGTGGCTTCGTCGCTGAGCAACATTTTCCGCAGCTATCTCTGAGAGGAGCCGAGTGTTTATCCCAAGGCCTTTCATCATGGCTATCTCGTCCCTCACCGTGTAGTCCATGTTACTTCCTTTTCTGAATTTTCTTTCGGCTCGGTATCGAATAGCACCCTCATGGATCAGTAAAGTGTACTCCATCTACGAATGAGTTGAGTTGTTGTTGCACTTGCCGTCATGAGACCAGTGACCACACTTCCTACATTTGTCATATCTTTTGGCCCGTCTCTTTGCAGCGCTTTTTGATTGTCCACAAAAGGGTGGATTTTGTTCCATCTTCCGCCACAATTTTCTTTCGTCTGCAGTCTTCTCAAAAATGAACTATATTATTTCTGGTGGCAGACGTGGCTGAGCAAAGTGGAAACAGCAAAGCAAGTGTTCGTCCAACGGATGCATCTTGAGAAAGCGAGGGGGAAGTAAGAGAGAGAATGGAGATCACAAAGAGAGAGTAGAGAGAGCTCAAAGTAGGAGAGAGAGAAAGAAGGAGAGAGAGAGAGAGAGAGAGAGCAGAATTCCAGTTCTTTAGGGTCTCACCGGTCAAAGACCAAATTTTAACTTTGAAGAACTTTCTTTGGGCTCTCTTTTTGATTTCTCTCTTTTTGGTTCACGCTCTCTTATTATTTTTGCTCTCCCCTACATATTATTCAAATTTTTTTAGAAGATCTCCCTCTAGACCCCGTCTTGTGTTGTTCCCTCCTTTGTCAATGGTGTTGCTTTTTCTTCAAACTTGCACTTCGCACCCTTGGTGATGCGATCTTGAAGCTGCTGTAGTGACGCGTGATCGGGACTCATTTATTGGGTGAAGAAACGAAAGGCTAAGGCTCAAAATGGTTTTCTAGGGGAAAGGATTTATTTGGGGAGAAACCTAAATGCCTCTATCATTTTTATTTTAATTACCGGTTTTAAAACAAGAAAATGCATAAACACACAAGTTCTAAGCAAGTCGGACTAAGGTCGGAAATCTCTCGAGAAATGAAACGATCAATAATATATGATGAATATATGCAAGCGTGGTGCTCGTGTAAAGGCTCAAGAAACTCTCACGGACAAAAAGGGTAGGGTAAGGTAGCGGTTTTAAGCTCAACTTTTGGGGTATTTTTCACTTGCCATGCAACCTATTTTTATACTTGAATTTATTTTATTTAAATGGATCTATTGGGTTTGATTAACATCATCTAATTTCGACTATCTTTTTAGTGTGAACCTTTCAGCATAAATGCCTAATAGCGTCCACTCGGACTAGCCTAATAGACTATACAAACCTGCCAAAGTGACCGTGATTGACGCTACGGGTATCAAATTGCTAAGAGGGTACCGGACAACCACAATCATATGACAAAATGACCCGCGAGATAAAATAAAATAGCAGTATTAATGGTCCACCCCACACTTAAAATTTTGGTATAAATTTTAAATGTAGAAAGAGAAAAAGGCAAGATAAACTAATACTCCCCTGATAATGACGAATCCACTCGTGTGTGAGTGAAACCTGCATCTTCCACCAAGAGACGTTAAAATAGCGGCTCCAAAAATAGCAAATTGTCACCAACCTGTCCTAAAATACTAGAAAAGAAAATAAAATAAAAGTAATAAAGATAAATAAAAACTACGTCCTAAGATAGATACTAGTGCCGGAGCACTAGCGGGGTGAAACGAGTCTTAGCATGCATCAGGCATGCCACACAACATCCATAGTACTAGTACAGTCATCCAACAAACAACCACAAAAGAAAAATAAAAATAGTGTTTAATGTCAACAACCATCATCGTGAAAACCTGTAGAGATAAAGAAATCAAACCGAGCGAGCATGGCGGGAGCGGCGGCTGGAGCGGGATGTAGAGGTGGAGCCGGTGCAGGAGGCCATATGCCTGGAAAAGTCCTTGCGGAAGGACCGAAACTCAGCAGTCAACGTGTCAAGTCTGTCTAAGATGGTGCGAATCATACCTCTTGACTGTGGGCTGTCGGTCCTGGCCGCTGCTGATGGTGATGGTGCTGTCTGGTGTCTAGGACTCCTCCGTCTCGAGCTCTGTCGTCTAGCTGCAGCGGCCAACGACTCTGGACCTCTGCCAGCAACTGCTGCCGAAGACTCTGCATCTCCTCTCTCCTCTGGGTGTCTCTCTCCACATGCTGCTGCAAAAGCTGCTTTCTCATCCCACAAATCCTTTTTGTTGTCAATCAGCTTCATAGTTTCCTTGTTAATAACCCCAGTATTCTTCATAGTCTATATGCCCAGGGAGCGGACCTGCTCAAAGACCGTCAGTCCGGTCACTGCCTCAGGGGTAAGGACCCCTAGTGATGTGGCGAGGTGAGTGATGTATGGGCCCCCAAAGATGAGACTAGATGGCTTAGTACCGAAGCTGCGGGTGAAAAACTTAGCCATCGCGTGGGCAAGATTGCCATGCCTCCCGTCGATGATGCAGTAGAGAAAGAAAGCTTCCCGCTCATTTACACCCCCTGTGCTGTGCTGTCCTTCCTGGCCCCAAGGTGCTGGCGATGATCATGTGGATCCACCTGTGGAGTAGGTCAGGAAAGTTAGACCTTTTAAGCTTCCTAGGGTCACACTCAACCTCTGAAATGGTGGACCAAAACTCTGCAGCTGTAACACCCTCGAGCCACCAGTAAAGACAAAACTCTGCAGCTGTAACACCCTCGAGCCACCAGTAAAGACTATCAGTAAAGATGGGCTCAGTAATCTCCCTTTGCCTATATAATCCCATGCGTACCCCGAACTCAGCTAATGTCATCGTGTACCAGTTTCGTGCCATCCTAAACCCAATACACCTGTTAGAAATCATGTCATCAGCAGAAACAGGAGGGGCGTACACAAATGAAGCCAGGAACTCCAGAGTGAGCTCCATGTAAACCGTATCCTTGATCCTGAAAAATCGATGCCACTGATGAGAAAGTAGGTGTGTGATCCTGGGTTCGAGCCCAACCTGCTCAAGAGCATCGTAGTCCACAGGCAGATGGGGTCGCAACAATCTCCTCTTAATTATCCTCAGCCTGTTACGAGCATAGCTTTCTGTTCCATTCCTGTTGAAATACGTCCAAGGGTGTACTGCATCAGGAATCTCCCCCTCCGGCTGAAAAGTGTAGGTCTCCGGTGAGGGTAATGGAGGTGACTCTCCAGACTGGTGTGAATGAGGTGAATGGTGGGAGTCGGATGATACTGATGGTGACCTAAAAGCTGCCTTCTTCATTCTTGGCATAGACCTGCAAAGCAACAGAATCAGTTCAGCTTTACAAACTTAAGCATTTTCATAGAATATAAACAGCTTGGGTCCAGTGGCTACAACCCCATGCTCAAATGATGAACATGGCCATCCGGCTCAGTCTACAATCTGTGTTCCTACTGGTTTGACTGTTTAAATTGGTTTTTGCCTAAAATACCCAAAAAATGATTTTAAATTGCAAAAATAACTTAAGTTTAAAACATAAAAAGTTCTGGTGGACTTTTAAGGTCAAGCACGCCCATGCACCTATGGTGCACGGCCGTGCATATGCTGATGGGTCAGATTGGTTACGCGGGAAATTTCTGGCGGTTTTCCTAGTCAAGCACGCCCTCGCACACTGCTGTGCACGGTCGTGCTTCTAACTGATGTGAGGGGTTTTCAAACCTGTTAGTTTTCTTGAAAAATTTTTCATCAAGTTTCTCAAAAATCTTAACCACATTACATTCCTAGTGTTCTCCTAACCATTTTCCTACAATAACATGCTCAGATTCGGGCCACAAACACTAGAAACCTAAGATTTTTATCAAAACCTAAACTACTCAAAATCTCAAGAAAACAGACTGATCTGGACGTAAAACACATAAAAGATGTTAGGGGTCAAGTATACATACCTTATAGTGAAGACTGGAGCCTGAAATGGAAGAAAATGGTCAAAAAATGGAGGTTTGGTGGGTGGTGCAACGGTTTGCGAGTGGGAGGAGGAAGAAGAAATGATGTTTGAAAAGTCAAAATGGATTTTTAACCCCAAACCTTCTTTCTACACGAATGGCACGCCCGTGCCACATGAAGTGGCACGGCCGTGCTCAACTGCTTAGTTCCCCGTTTTTCGCGTTTTTCAATTTAAAAACTGTTTTTAAGGCTCTGGTTTTAAAAATTTTAGTCGGGTTTCCCCAAAATAATTTTTAAAACCCCATTTTAAGTTCGAAAACAGTTAATTTTTGAAAAACTTCACCCGGTCTCATTTTCCACATTTTCTGCACTTACCTGGCGATCTTCAAGGGGATGACGAACCGACCTCTAACGAAAAAAAAGAAGAAATAAAAACCCTCCAAAATAAAAGTTGATGACTTTGGCGGTCTCAGCTGTCCTCACGGGAATTCTCCAAGGTGGCCAATCTGAAAGCAAACCTGCAAAGAAAGACAAAAACAACCGCAATCATCGAAAATAAAGCAGAAATAAAATGAAAAAGAAAAATAAATAAGACTGAAAACAAAAGGAAAAATGAAGTGAAAAGAAAAATGAAAAAGAAAAATAAACCGATTAGCAAAGTGACTTAGGTCTTTCTTGGAAACAAATGTGTTCCCCGGCAATGGCGCCAAAAACTTTTATGTGCGTGGTTTTAGTAATTAAAAGATATCATTTTTCCGATGCCAAAAACTTGGTGTTTTAAATTCCAAAGCTGGGATAAATGACTGATTTTTACTAAACCGATTTTACAAAGTTTTAAATTTATAAAGTAAACAATATTTACTTTCGAAACTAAAACTAACACATAGGCAGAGAACCTGACGTGCATAGTATAGTTTCTGTGTAAGTATTGAGTATCGTATCCCCAAGGATCACACTTTCCCCTACTCAACATTACATCAATTTACTGATCGGGTTTTAAAAAGAAATACAAAACGGAGGGGTTCTTTAAAATAGTTTTTGAAAAAGGGTTTTGGTTTTATAGAAGAAAAGATAAAAATAGTAGAGTAGTAAATTATGCAATCTCGGGGTCCATTAATTTAACAGTTAAGTTTATTATTAGAATTAATAGTTTAAGTTAGTTAAGTTTGTGAGGAAGATGAGAGGGACTTGAAGTGTTGAGTCTTTTATAGAGAAGCGGAGGCTACTACTCGCGTAGAATGCTGAACCTCTCCAGCGTGCGTCCACTTGGGGACTCTGCCAGGGCATCTCGTAAAGCGGGCTCCTCAAATCGCAGTCAAGTATCTGGTCTTCGAGCTCATCTTCTTCTTAAGGCGGAGGCTTCACTTCCGACCTGGAACACCGTACACCTCGTCTTAGCTCTCGCGTTTCGTACCGAAGGATCTCGCCTTAGGGTCATTCCCGAGTAGGCCAACAACGAATACCCATTGGTTAACGAACTAGGTCGATGTATCTCTCTTACAGTTTGTATCAGGAGACCGTACCCCCATTGGTTAACGGCGTTGTACTAACGAGAAGTAGATAAAGAATCCATTATTTATTTATCTTTACTGTGACACTTAACATTTAGCGATCAATTAAATATTAAGTTGGTTGAATTAATGATAACCTAATTACCCAAACCTTAACCTCCCGAACTGGATGAAAACCTTAGTAAAGGTGGCACATAATCCTAAAGGCATATGATACAAGAGATCACTGGTGCGACTTTAGGGAAACCTCCCTTTATCGAGAAAGTCATCCAATCATCTGGTGAGTACCAGAAATGTCTCACTCAGATCTGGTCCACTTTAGAAGCCATTGCTTAGAACCCGGTTCGGATATCAGAAGCCCGAGGGATCTGTCTCACTACCGGTTTCCTTGCCTTGGATCTAGTTCGGGACTACCAGAAGCTGATTAAACCTCCAGTTATTAGTTAAGTTAGTAAATTATTATTTTATGTTTTCGGATGAGCTCACAAGTGCATGGGTTTTGACACACCATGGGTACACTCATGAGTTCTCCTAGTAAGTTAATTATTGATTTTAGGTTCAAGTTATCATCAAAGCAACCTGTCACAAAGATAAACAAATAAGGATTAGAAGAAGAGGACACCACAAATAACTAAAAATAAACTACTAGTAATAATAATAAAAGTCTACAAATCAAGTGGGTTCATGAATGATAGAAAGATACAACCATAAGACATGATCAACACAAGAACATGGCTGCTCATAGACAAGCTATCCACCTCCAAGTGATATGTAACTCTCTTGATCCTCACGACCCTCGATATTATTGCATAACCACTCTACGATCCTCTTCTTGGCTAGACCGATCAAGGTAGGTCAAAGTCTACAAATCAAGTGGGTTCATGAATGATAGAAAGATACAACAATAAGACATGATCAACACAAGAACATGGCTGCAGAGCCTTCATGCAGGTGAGCGTGGCCATGCAAAGTCATTCCGGGACTGATTTTAGCATTGGTTAAGTCCCGGGATTGTCTTATGAACACACAGGGAACAGGCTTGAAGTCTGGTATCTTGAGGAATCTCCAGTTTTTGCATGTTTTCACCTGGAAATCCTTTGTTTCCGTCTTGGAGCTCTAGTTTCCTGAGATAATTAAATAGGAACAAAATAAGCATCAATTATAACTAATGTAAGCCTAATTGTGACATATTTTTGGACTGTTTATGCCTGTTTTATATGTTAATTCTGTGAGTTATCAAAGGGTATGGAAGAAAAATTTCATTGGTGGGGGAAAATCGAGTTTCATTATTGTCGCCCCAGTCGTTGTTCCTGCATACCCTCTTTTAGTGAACTCTGCGTTTAGTTCATCTTTCAAAAAAGAGACTTTACCTTGCAAGTCGTTTATTGAGAATGTTGTGGAGATGGATTCTCTGGTGATCTGAATATCTGTATCTCCAATTTTTGAAACAATCTTTTATTCTTTATCTAAAAGTTTCGCGTTCACCCAGAATTCTTTTAGAGTTTCGACATATATTGGAGCGTCAGCGGTGAGAATGGGTAGGTATTTCGAATTTGTGAGAATATCGATTATTGAGTGAAATTGTGTGTTACATTCTGTTTTAACCAAGTATGGTAGATTGTTATGAGGGCTTTTTAATTGAAGATCCATGCAGAAGATTGAAGAAGAAGATGTGAAATCTATTTAGGGTGTGGAAGTGGGAAAACCGTCTTTGTGTATTTAAAAGTCAATAAGACAATGTTACGTTTGTTTTTGAGGACGAAAGGAATGAAAAAGGGTTGCTGATATGGCAAAAAATCTGTTTTTATGAAAATGACGTGGCATATATCTGAGCAAAAATTTTGAAGGTCAACATCTGTATCATATACTAACTCTGTTGTTTTATTATACTGTTGAACAGTCAACAGTTGTTTTTGAAACAATGCCATACAGTAAATACAAAATACGTTTCAATCTTGGTTGACTTATATAAAAACGTATAAATATGAAGTTTAATTAGTAATATTATGTTATTTACACAAGTTATAAAATTAATCGAAAACATATTTATCATATTATAATGTATTCTAAATCTTTCTATTGTTTAGCTTATTAATTAGAAAATCTTAGGTATTTTATAAACCGATTTTCTAATAAAGATTTATAATGTTAGGCTTAATTTTAATTTGTATGTCGATATATGTTGTAAATACTATACGTTATTTTTTACTTTGTCGTATATAGTGTAATAATAATTATGTTATACTTAAGTATATATATATATAATTCAGCATATGGTCATTCTATTTCAGCAGATGTTCATGTTATTTCAACAGACTTTTAAATATGTTTTAGCAGACGTTCAGCCCAAAATATATTTAAAAATGATGTTTTGGGTTTTCTAACAATATTACTTTATTATAATTATAATATTAGTTAAATTTAATGGTTATTTTCTCTCTATAAAAGTAGAAGAAATTGGAATTTGTTTTCATATGTTTTTCCCTTAACTCATTTTTACATTCTAATGCTTATTTCATTTTGACATTCATAATGATCTTAATAATGATCTTATTTTCAAATGCATTCCAAACACTTCTCAACAAAGTATTTCTAATAATTCGATGTTAGTGTTGAAGTTGGAATTGGTGTTCTCAGAAAATGCTTACATACAATCAATATGTGTTTGCTGAAGAAGACCGGTGGTTATATAGGAAGCAAATCGGTCATAAACATAGAATAAGATGTTTATACTTTTCCTTCTTTGTATTGAATTCTGGAAAGGATTCTACCAAAGTTAAAATTTTTGTTTTAGTTTGTTAACTCGAATATTGTAAAATGCGTTACTTGGTACTTGATAATATAGTGTTTTGTTCGTATATCTTTGAATGTTAGGAGTCATTCGTCAAACAGATGGTTATTTTCTTTCAACGGAATTATAGAAATAGTTAGGAGATGTACATTGTTAATTTGGTAATATTTGTAAAATTACTCATTTGGAAATAATAGTTTCATTCGTTTTTTTGTGTATTTTTTATTTTTTTTTTCATGTAAAAGATTATAAATTTCATGAAGTTGCAATGTTACATTAAAATATTATTATTCATTGTTTTTACTTTGCAGTATAATGTAATCATCATGTTAAACTTGAGCATATACAATTCATCAGATGGTGCATCTATTTCAACAGATGATCATTTAATGGCAACAGAGTTTTAGATATTGTTTAGCAGATGTTCAAGTCGAAATATACTTAAAAATAATGTTTTGTGTTTTCTGTCAACAGTATTTGATTATTATTATTTCTTTTATTATTAATATTAATTAATAACATATTTAAGAATGTGTCATTTGTATTTTCATATCTTTTTTTCATAAAGCATTTTGATATTCTAATTTTTTACTACATATTCATAATAATTATATTAATAATGATATTATTTTGAAATCCATTCTAAAACTTCTCAAAGTATTGGTAATAATTCGATGTTACTTTTGAAGTTCAAATTGGTTTTCTCAAAAAATCTTTACAAACAATCAATAATTTGATGTTAATGTTGAAGTTAGATAATACATCTAAAAAATATAAAAAGTTAAATAATATTGAAATATCTCTTGCCGAATAAATATATTAATAATGTTTGTAATAACTGTTCAATCTTTTGCCCCCCATATTTAAATTTTGGGGTAAACGTTTAAAGTTAATATACAAAATTGTGTTTGTTTAAGTATTTTTCAGGTATAATCATAACATATAGCTTCTCTTACAAGCTATATCTAAAAGTAAATTAAATAAAATTATATAGAATAACCAATATTATTTTAAATAATAAAATTGTATAGTATTTTCTATTTAAATTCAGCTTAGAATATTAATAGAGGTGAGTGAAAAATAATAATAATGATCTTGAAGATCGATATTCAAAAAAAAAAAAATAATGACAATTTTTATGGTTTGTCATTTTTGAAGTTTAGAAGTAGTTAATTTATTGTGTGTTGATGAGAATTTGTAAAGAACGTCTGTAATAACATCTACTGTTAACATTCTTCAGTTTTTTAATATGTTCGAAAGATTATGGAATACATCTGTTCATGTGTCTGTATAGATCTTTAGTTGAGTCTGTTTGATTTAAATGCTATTCAGTTCAACAGTACTTTAATAAAAAAATAGTACAACACTTGGTTGGGGATAATCTGTTTACAAGCAAGTGTCATGTTGGTAATAATTATGTACAGTTCTGATTCGTAACAAAATCTCCATTAAAGATTTAGATCCTCGATTGTCGAAAACATGATCACTTTTTCGAAAGTTAGTTTGTTCAAATTTGGATATTTTTTAATTTAATAATAATATTTCCTATTTTAAATTATTAAAATTATTATTTTATTATAGTAATACTTTTTTTTAAATTTAAAAAGGAGATGGTTTGTATATTATAACAAATACGAAAGTTACGTGACAATAACATATCTTCTTTATGTTTTGTCAGTATTTTATATGTAATTTCTCAACTTAAATTATGTATATGTATTATTATTATTATTATATTATTATTTAGTAAAAAATCGTTTGTTATACCTATTGTCCGTTCCGAGTTAATTTATATGAATGTAGATGCGTTTTGCGACTAATGATTAGATAGTTAACATGTGTTAGGAATGGCTGATGGGGCGAAGGAAGAAGATATGGGCGAAAGTGAATACTGAGTGGGCGAAGGTAGATTAACAGTGGACGAATCTGGACTGGACAAGACTGAAGAACACATTCGACCACACCATGTGGGCGAATGTGGAATGGCTTCACGTTCGACCAGTTGAAAGGGGCGAACGTGCAGGTCCTATATATAGATTTTGTGATTTTGTAAGTTTAAGCGAGTCATAAGTTGTGTGTGTTATCAGGTGTTGTTCCAGAGAGGTTTGAGAGAATTTGTGTGTGTGTTAGATTAACTGAATAGACATTGTAATCAAGTTTTTGAGAAAGTTAATCTATGAAAAGCATTGAAAATGACATTGATTGTGTTTTGATTTGAGTTTACTTCAGTTTGTTCAAAGCTAGGGTTTCCGCACCTGGTTTTGTAACTTGTATGATCGTATAATCCTGTTTTCGTGTCAAATTTCGCCTCTACAAAGTGGTATCAGAGCGTAGAGGATCATACAACAACAAATTGATAAACTCAGAGCTGATTTGGACATTATTTTCATCAATTCATATATGTTTTTACATAAAAATGGTTTTTGAGTGTTTTTGAAAGAATTAGAGTTGATTTTGTGGTTAAAATTCAAAATTCCAAGTATTAAAGTTGTTCCAAATCATCTCCGAAGCAAAACCTAATCAAGATCATTCAAATTCACAAACTTTTGAAAATCAGAGATCAAAATAACCGTTTTTCAAAGTGTAACCGTTTTTCAAAAGTGAAAATGGGCAAACCTGAATCAGAGTGGTCGAAGGTGTAGGTTTCTGGACGAAAGTGAGAAAATTTTGGGCGAACCTAGAGTGTTTTGGGCGAACCTGGAAAATTTTTGTTGAATTTTTCACATTCGGGTCTAACTTTTCACATTCGGGTGATCGGGGGTACGAACCTGGAAATCAAAACGGGCGAACCTGGAGTAGATTTGGGCGAACGTGAAAAGTGTTAGAGTGTTTTTACTTTCTGGTGAGATTTTACATTTGGGTGAGTGTTTCTGGGCGAATCTACAACAAAAAGGGACGAACCTGAAACAGTTTGGGCGAACCTAGCACTAGTTTTTGGAAAATTTTCTAAGTGTTGAATTTCTCGAAGTTCGTGATCATGTGGAATTTTCCGACTACTCCGACACCAGCAACTACACAACCACAACAGCAGGTGATGGACCCATGGACGGTAGCAGCACAGAAGACGAGCACACAGTCTTCGTAGCCGGTTAACTACATGACTCAAAGCGCACCTCCAGCACCACAATCTGACTACTGGGGAGTAGCAGCAGCGGTGGTAAACACTCAAACTACAAATGCTATTTCCACACTGATTAATGATTTGTCTTCAGGTAGCGGGAATCGGCCACCGAAGCTTATGGAGATTCAAGAATACAATCAGTGGCAGAAAAAGTTCAAGATACATTTGGAAGGCATGGGAGTGGAAGGTGCTGAAGCATGGAACATGATTGCTAAAGGTTACACACCACCAGTTTTGGAGAACACAGGTGAACCAGTGCCATTGGAGAGCATGGCTGAGGATGAGAAAAAGAAGTTTGCTGTGGAAAAGAAGGCGTTTTCCCAATTGACACAGGCAATCACAAATGATCTTTTGCATCAGTTTGGGACTTGCACAACATCTAAGGCACTATGGGAAATGCTTAAAAGGAAGCATGATGGGAATGAGAAGACTAGAAGTTTGAGGGTGGAAGAACTTATAAAGGAGTTTGAGAATTTTTCTTATATTGGAAATGAAACATTGAAAGAACTAACTCCTAGATATAATCATTTGTTATCTGAATTGTCTAGCTATGGTATACAGATTCCTATGGCAAAGCAGGTGGATAAGTTTGCAGATGCATTACCACCAAACTGGGATCAGCATGTGGAAGTTCTGAAGGAGAAGGATGCTTATCAATACTGGTCTATTCAAGAGTTCATTGAGAAGCTGGAAAACAAAGAATTGGAAGAGAAGAGGAAGGCTAGGAGAGCACAAATTCCTCAGAATCCAAACTTATACTTTGGAGGATCTTCAGTTTCAGCTAGTACAAGCTCAGGAGGGCTAGTTACACCACATGTTGCATGTATATCCAATGTTATGGAATCACCTACCATGAACTATCATCAACAAACTTCATCCTTTTCACAACCACCACCACAACAACCATACAACTATTCATACATTCCACCATTTTCTCCAAAGCAACAAGCAGCTTTTTACACTATTAGCCAATCTCAACAACAACCAATGAACCAACCTAACCAACAAACGGTGGTTTTGGAGACATCTAACCTTGGTAATGTGACAGTTGAAGTTGCTCAGCAACACATTGCATTAGTCTCTGCAATGGTCTCATCCTACAATGGATTAGTTGCTAGTCAAATTGGGAATAACAACTTGACCAATGAAGACTACGCACAGATTGACAAGGAGGAGATGGAACTCATTGATATTCAATGGGCCTTTGCAAGCATAATGAGAAGAGCAACGGAGTTCATAGAAAAGACAGGAAGAACTGATTTGGGAACTTCTCCTAATACAACCTACGGGTTCAATAAGGAGAAAGTGACTTGTTTTAACTGTGGAGGGAAAGGTCACTTTAAAAGAGAATGCACCCATCCACCAAAACAAGGCAATAGGAACCCATTCAATGCCAGCTATCAGAACCGTCAACAACAAAACCAAAACCAAGTTTCTTACCAAAACAACAACCGTCAAAACAACTTTAATAACAACCAAAATAGACAACCAAACACACCAAACCAGACACAAAACCAAACACCAAACAATGCTAACCGAACAGTCATACCAATCACTACACCAAATGAACAACAACAGAATACCAATCAAGCATTGGTGACTCAACAAGATGAAAGGTTTGACTGGTCGAGTATACAGATAGGTGTTGAGGAAATCACTACTGGGGGCAATGTGGCTTGTGTTGCATATCAGGTTGATATTGAAGATTCAGTGACGATGGAGGAGAAGGTAGAAACTGAGGTTGAAAGTGATGAGTCTGAGGCTGAGATGGATGTGGAAACTGAACCTGTTAAGGTTAATGCTGAGGTTAAGGTTGAGAATAAAGTTGAAGAGACAAATTCTGGAGTTGTGATTGATACTGTTTCTGATGTTCCTGAGGAGTGTGAATCGGTTTATTCTGATTCAGACAGTGAATCGGATACGGAAGCAAGTGTTAATTCTCTGGATGAAGACATCGATCAGTTGCTAGCAGAAGCGGATTTTCTGATGACAAGGAAGTCGTGCATTGCAGATGATGCTTTCACAAAGATTGATTATTCCAGATTCTTTGCAGGAAAGGAAGCTCATTTCGCATTGATGGCCATGACTGATCCGCCAAAACCTGTAAGTTCTGAATGTAGCACTGATGTTACAAGTGACAAATATTGTGGTACTTGTGATAGATTGACTGAGGAGAATAAACAACTCCGTGTTCAACGTGATAGTGCTATCATGAACAGTCAATCTACTCGCAAAGAGTTGAATGCTTTTAACAAAGTATTAGATGGCTACAAAAAGGACATTTCCGACTTGAAAAATACTTTGTCTTTAAAACAATTGGCAATTAACAACTATATCAACTAAATTGAAAACACCAAGTTGGAAATGGCCGCCATCAAATGCTTTGCTGAGAAAGTAAACAAAAAGCTGGAAATCTATAAGCATATTGCTTATGTGGTAGACCATATCATTGATGATAAAACCACCAATTATCGGGCTGTACCATCTCCGGTTCTCTTTGAAAACCATAATTGTCACCAAGTGACACAGGAGAGTTCGGTAAAATCTGACTCAGCATCGGAAAATGAATCTAATACTTCAAGTATTGGAGATCCAAATTCCGATGTAAGACCGATTTTGGGGATCAATGATGAGGGTGTTACTGCTGAGAGTGTAGATTCAGACACTGAGAGTGATGACACTGGGTGTAATCAGAATGTTAATGCATGTGAAATTCCAAAAGAAAATCACATCATTACAAATGAACCAGTTTCACCATCTCAGATTGTGATTCCAATGAAAAAGATTCATTGTGAAAAGAAGTGTGAAAAGAATGTTGTGAAGAAAGATCTTAATGTGGTTAAGGAAGATCTTGAAAAGAATGCTAAGAACGAACAATGTGACAAACCTGTCAAAGTGTTCTATCGGATGGAAGGATCCGATAAGATCATTTCTGACGAGGACTTTCCAATAAAAAATGCCAATTATGCTAAAATAGAAAAGATTTGGCAAGAAAGTACCATTTGGTTTCCAAAACATGAGAGAACAAATGAGATTCCACCAGCTTTGTTAAAGAAGTTGTATTTGGATGTTCCTCAAGAACCAAAGGTCCATGTCACAGAGTTTGTTCGACCCAAAAACAGAGCTAATGGTTTTAATGAGCCTACTTACTCAAAAGGGCCACTCCCTGAGAGTTTAAGGAAGCAGCAGTACAATGATCAATACCCTGTTAGATCATTTGCTCAACCAAATGCTCCAAATGTTTTTGAAGAGTACCGTGCGTGCTTTAAATGTGGGGAACGAGGGCATTTACTTGCTCAGTGCCCATATGTAAGGCACAAGAGGCATGAGGTGGAAGTGAGGAATTCCATGCGAAAACCGATTGATCATTATGTGCCACCACATAGGAGAGTTGTTCCTCAACAACCACAAACGTTTTATAATCATAAAAATTTTCAACAAATGAGGAACACTCGTCCAATGCAATATGATCGAAGGAATCGGATTGCTATGGAACACTCATGGAGGAAGCCTGTGGTGAACGCAACAGTTGATAGGCAAAAGGTTCCACCAAAACCGATTGTCAAATCAAATGTTGGACCTAAGTCTGTTAAATCAGATAAGGTTACCAAGAGAGTTACATTTGCTAACCATGTTCAGAAACCGACTGAGAACCCAAAATCTCAGATTCGTATCTTGAAAAGGTCTGAACAATCTTGGTCACCCAATGGTACTCCAGGAGCCTCAACTTCAAGAGTTAATGAGAAAAAGGAAACTATTTTGAACAATCAGAAAAAGATTGATCAAAAAGTTGTTGAAAATGCTTGTGAAAATGTTACTTTGAAACCTGATGTTCCAAGACCCAAGACTCAGGCTTGGGTCCCCCGAAAGAACTAAATGATTTACTTTTTGTGTGCAGGGAGCTTCAGCTGGCCCTATTAGCAGTCTTTGGATTGTTGATAGTGGAGCTTCAGGCCACATGACAGGGGATCTTGCGTTGCTGTTCGATGTGAAGAACATCAATGGAGGGTATGTAGCTTTCGCGGGAAATAAAGGTGGATATATCACAATGGAAGGAAGTGTGAGCAATGGGATAGTGAGTTTCGAGCGGATTTCGTATGTGAAGCAGATCGATTATAATCTGTTGAGTGTCAGTCAAATATGTGACAAGCAATTTACTGTGCATTTTGATGACAAATCCTGCTATATTCTGAAACCGGGCTTTACAATTCCTAAAGAGTGGATAATGTTGAAGGCACCTCGCGTCAACAATCTATACATTCTTGATATGTCCAAGGCGATGACATCACAAAGGCAGATAACATGCTTTTTGTCCAAGGCGACAGAGAAAGAATCGATAATGTGGCACCGAAGAATGGGGCACATTCATCTGAGGAAAATGAATCAACTTGTGAGAAATGGACTTGTCGATGGAGTAAACGTGAAACATTTCCATCTGAATGACAAGTGTGTGAGTTGTAAAAAGGGGAAGCAACACAAACAGTCCCACAAAGTGAAAAAGGTTAACTCTGTTGAGATGCCACTTGAGCGACTGCACATGGATCTTTTCGGACCGGTCAAGCGCAAAAGTCATCTTGGAGAGCTTTATTGTTTAGTCCTCACTGACGATTACTCAAGATTTTCATGGGTGATGTGTTTGCAGAATAAAAGCGACACTTTTATCAATCTGAAAGTTCTGTTCACTCGATTGGAGAATATCTACAATGTGAAGATAAAGAGAATTCGGAGTGACAATGGGACGGAGTTCAAAAATGCCAAGATGGATGAACTTTGTGAAAACAAAGGAATACATCATGAATATTCGGCTCCATACACCCCTCAACAGAACGGTGTTGCTGAACGAAAGAATAGGACTCTAATTGAAGCGGCTAGAACAATGCTTGCTGATTCAAATCTTCCAGTAATGTTCTGGAACGAGGCGATTTATGCAGCAAATTACACACTTAATCGGGTTCTAACAGTGAAGAAGTTTGGTAAAACATCTTATGAGCTGTTACACCGAAGAAAGCCGAACTTAGAGTATCTAGAACCTTTTGGGGCGCCTTGCACTATGTTGAATCCAAGCGAGAAGTTTAGTCCTAAAGCCGAGGAGGGTTACTTTGTTGGATATGCAATCCCGCTCAAACGGGTATACAACAAGCGAACTTGTCGTGTGGAAGACTGGGCTAACGTGGAAGTTCAACGATATACTCAAAATATTCAAGGCACGGGTCCTGATTGGATGTTTGATTACAAAGATTTCTTTGAATCATTCAATCTAGATAGCTTGGTTGAAGAAGCTGTTATTCGATTACTTTATGAGTGTGAAAATGCAACAACTTCACCGTTGGTGCGTCCGATCACTGTGAACCCCCTACCAGCTTCTAATGATGCCAATGCTCCTATACAAGAAGAAGAAGTGTTTCAAGAGGCTTCAACTTCCTTAGACACTTCAGAATCTGAAGATGAACAATTTGAAGAAGCTATTCTTGAACAAGCTGAAGAACCAGAGGCACCGCCAGTGAACCCAACTCCAACTTCTGATGTGGCTTCATCATCAAACACGGGTCATGATCTGGATGCTGTAGAGAACTTGACTGTTCAGACGGGAGTGCAAGTATCTGATTATCCGGAATCTCGGATTCATCGTATTCACCCGCTGGAGCAAGTAATCGGTGATCCTGGAAGTAGTGTTATGACTAGAGGACAGCTTAAAAGCGTTAATTCGCCAGAGAGTTTTGGTGCTTTAGCTTTATATGCCAAAATTCAACAATCTGGTAGTCAAAATGATTGGTCGTTTGCGTGTTATGTGTCGCAGGTAGAGCCAAGGACATACAAGGACGCTTTGAAGGATGATGCCTGGGTGGAAGCTATGCAGGAGGAGTTATTACAATTCCAGAAATTGGGAGTTTGGACGCTCACGGATTTGCCGCCGGATAGGAAGAAGATTGGCACCAAATGGGTGTTTAAGTGTAAGAAGGATGATCGTGGGGTTATTGTTCGTAACAAAGCCAGATTGGTCGTGCAGGGTTTCCATCAAATCGAAGGGATTGATTATAACAAAATCTATGCACCGGTAGCACGAATCGAAGCTATTCGGATGTTCCTTGCGTTTGCTTCATACAAGAAATTCAAAGTCTATCAAATGGACGTTAAGAGCGCATTTCTGTACGGGAAAGTCAAGGAAGAGGTTTATGTCGGGCAGCCACCAGGCTTTGAGGACCCAATCCACCGGGATAAGGTCTACGTGTTGAACAAAGCTTTATATGGCTTGCACCAGGCTCCGAGGCAGTGGTACGAGGAGCTAAGTACATACCTCATCACCAAAGGATTTAAGCGCGGCCTCGTCGATTGCACCCTCTTTACGAAGAAGACGGGAGATGATTTGCTTCTAGTGCAGATATACGTTGATGATATAATATTTGGTTCAACTAACGAGCTTTTATGCAGGGAGTTCGAAACTGTCATGCAGGAAAAGTTCGAAATGAGCGCAATGGGGGAGATGCAGTTTTTCCTAGGCTTGCAGGTGGACCAAAGACCCGACGGGATCTTCATTCACCAGACGAAATATGTCTCCGACATCTTGAGCCGGTTCCAGATGGAGGACTCAAAGCCGATGGATACCCCGATTCAACCCAATCACGGGATTGGAGTGGACGCTAAGGGGGAGCTGACGGATCCTTTTACATACAGAGCAATCATCGGATCTCTGATGTATTTGACGGCGTCTCGACCAGATATTATGTACGCAACGTGTCTCTGTGCCCGTTATCAATCGAAGCCGAAACAAAGTCATCTGACGGCGGTCAAGCGTATCCTTACATATCTGAAGGGTTGTCCCTCAAAAGGACTTTGGTACCCTAATGATGATAATTTTGATTTCATATCTTTTAGTGATGCAGATTGGGGCGGCTGTGACAAAGATAGCAAATCTACTACAGCTGGTTGCCAGTTTTTCGGGAGCAGGTTAATCACCTGGCAATGCAAGAAACAGACTTCCGTAGCACAATCTACCTGTGAAGCCGAGTACATTGCAGCCTCGAGTTGCTGTTCGCAAGTACTCTGGATTCAACAACAAATGGTGGATTACGGTTTGCAGTTTCTTAAAACCCCTATTTACTGTGACAACGAAGCCGCAATTGCATTAACTAAAAATTCGGAAAATCATTCTAAAGCGAAACACATCCGGATCAGATATCATTTTATCCATGATTGTTACGCTAAGGAATTGATCGATATGATCAAAATACATACTGACTACCAACGTGCAAATCTGTTTACTAAAGCTTTTGACCGTTCACGCTTTGAATATCTTTTAAAAGTAAACAATATAAAGGAAAAACAGGACTAATCGGCACCTCGGTTTATCGTTTTTTTTTGTTTCTAGTTTTTATATTTTGCTAATTGGGACTTTCTCTTTGCTAATTGGGAATTTCTCTTTACTATCGTAATCCTCAAAGAAGTTGATGCTTTCGAGTGGATTGTTTCTTTCAAATTTTTGTTTTTGTTTTTCAGAAAAATCAAAAATCCCAAAAAATATGTTCTTTATTTTAGGGGGAGCCATTTTTATCAGAAAAATCAAAAACATTATAAAATTCAAAAAGACCTAAAAATTAGAAAATCAAAATTGATTTCCTGGTAAAACAGAGGAAATGATAGTACATCAGTGGGGATCTGACACAGGCTAAAGAATTGAATAGTATAATGAGGCGTATGTTGACTACGTGTGATATGCTGATAGGCTTCGTAGACTAAATATTGCGTGCATTAGTGATACAAACATAACGAACTACGCGTTCGTGGCTGAACACCTCATGGGCATATGGTCTTGATACCGTAATTTCGTTTGATAGGATTGCCAAAATCTGAGGTTTCGGGTCGTTATGTTATGGTTATCCGGGATATTCTGATAAACTTTTGTCGTATTGATTTACGGACCTAGTTTATCAGAATATTTGCTAAAAGAGCTTAATTGCCAAAACCGGAAGTTACCGAATTGAGGAACTTTATGTTTTAATTGATCATAGATCATTATTACATCGTATTGATCATCTGATGCAAATCAGTGATTAATATCAGCCTCAACCTAGTGTATACGCACATGTTACTCTGCTGCATTCAATTGCTGACCTGTACACCTCTGTGCTATATACTTTGTACCTTTTACGGATAACTCTGGCATAATCACGCGTTACGACGAAGCTTTGTGCAATTACTTGATACGGGAGTATGTCGTGTGTGTGGGCACCACATCGTGTTAGTCTAATACACTTAACTCGTATCATTTTAAAGCATTGCGTAATTGTCTGCATGTGAGCTTACGTGGACCACAATATCAGCAATTGCCGTGTCACATACTGTTTCTAATGATAATATTAAACAAAAAGATCAACGCTGTGATCAGATTTCTCAGAAAATTGATATGATCCTCTGACCGGATTTCACAAAATGTTTACTGCTTTCATTTACTTTGATGCATTTTTATTTTGTTGCAATTTACTTTTATTGACAAAAAGATACAAAATCCAAAAAGATTTTAGGTGTGTTTTGATAAAATTTCAGAAAAATCCAAAATTTTTGCATTTCTGCTTTATTTTTGATAACCGGGGATGCTTGATAGTCAATTTCTGAGATTTGACAACACCATCTGGACTTTGTATCATTCTAAAAGTGAAAATTTGTGTTTTGGAAGCTTAACGGATTGAAAAATGTTGAACGGGATTCGAATTTGTGATTTGGCAAAATTTTAAAATTTTCTATTTCATATTCGCCCTTAAATGGGACGAATGAAGAATATTTTCTACCTTCGGGTTGCTTCTAAACGGGCGAATGTGGGTTGGGAATTTGATTTTTACATTCAGGTGCCTATTTCACATTCGGGCACATTAGTTTGTGGGCGAATGTGGAAAATTCCCACATTCGACCCTACGAACGGACGAAGGTGGAGCTTATATATAAGCCATTTTCAGATTCGACCACCATTCCAAATTTTTCATAATTTCTTCGAAGTACCAGACCTTGTTGATTTTGTTTCTCTTGCTTGTGCGTTTTGTTCCCTGGATTATACTGATCATTTCTATATAATTATCACAGGTAATGGTGCTGTAACAAGACTGGAATCGTTGATTCTTTAACCGAACCTAGGGTTTTAGGGTTAATGGTCTTTCAGTGGTTGTTAATGCTTAATGTTGATAGATATTCATTTCATATCAGTTTTAGGGGGAGAAGTATACATGAATTAGGTTATTAACATCATTTAAGGAGTGTTTGATCGATTGAATACACTAGAACCCTAATTCTTTATAAAAACTGATATAAAATGAAATTTAGGGGAAATTGATGGATTGCGAGTCTTAGTCGGCCATGATAGACTATGTCTGAATCAAAATCTAGTGTTAATAACATGGTTTGCAAAATTTTTAAATTTTGGGTAAAGAACTATTTCACATTCGGTTCGTCGATTGGACGAAGGTGGAACAGAAAGGGACGAATGTACATATAAATGGACGAATGTGAATTGTATTCAGAAATCATTTCACATTCGACCAACATAAGTCACATTCGGCCAAAATAAATCACATTCGACCAGAAACTTGTGGGCGAATGTGGAATTAAAAAAAAAACCTAAAATTTTGAATTTTTGTCGATTTCGTGTTTTGACGCTTGTTTGTGATTTTATGTTTCAGATGGCTGAGGAACAAGAGAATATAGAGATTTCTGTTGAGACTGCTGTTCCTGATTCTGTCCCAGAACCTATTCAGGAAGGAGAATCATCAAGCGGTAGTAAATGGCCGTTTGAGAAGAATCATAACTGTTGTGCGTATTTGGGAGACGTTGAGAAGAATGTAGAGTTTACAGAGATAATCAAGTTCCTGAAGAGATCCAGGGTTGTTTATGCTTTGGCTACACCAACTATTATCTACAAGGATATAGTTGAAGATTTCTACAACAACGCGAAGTATGATTACTTTGATAATCAGACAGTTATCAGAAGCAAGATTCAAGGAATGGAGATGTTCATTACTGAAGCTGACATCAGAGAAGCTCTCCAGATCAAATTTGAAGTTAGTGAGGATCCAAGAGAACTTTCATGGACTGAGCAGAAAGCCTGTTTTCTTAGGATGAAATACAAAGGACCGATTACTGATGGTTCGATGTACAAAGGAAAACTGAGCGTGCAGTTCAAGTATTTTGCTCACGTCATTATACATGTATTTGGATGTGTTAGTGGAGGGTATGACGTAATGAGGAAGAGTTTGAGCTCATTAATGGTTGCGTTGACTCTCAACAAACCATTTAATGTTGCTGGGATGATATTGGATCACATGCTGGAGATGCTGAAGGGTTTAAAGAAGAAGTATTTTATGCTTTACCCTAGATTTCTGATGATGATCTTTGATCACAAATATCCTAACCTGAAGAAGGATCCAACACAGATACTTGCTATGGATCACATGAATATTAGAACCTTAGTGAGAATGAAAGGTTACAAAGGTGTGCCTGATAATGAGAGACCACCTTACAGAAGGTTGTTTGGAGCCTTGGCTAGAGAGGATTACAATGATCCTGGAAAGAACACAGCAAGGCATCCTGATAGTGATAGTGACAATGATGATCCTTTAGTATATGCTGATGCTAGTACTAAGAGGAAAAGACAAGTAGTCAATCCTGGAGCTAAAGGGAAGGGCAAAGGAAAGACTGACCAGGATAGTTCAAAACAACAAGCTGTGAGAAAGAAATCTACTGCAAAGAAAGGTACTAGTTTGGTGGATGAAGAGTCTGTAGATTCTGAAGAGACAGAGACTGAAGAACAATGGGATTCGGATGCTGAAAATGTCCGGACCACCAAACAAAAGGCCACTTTGGTTGGTGAGTCTGAATCACTGAACAGATCTATTGAAGAAGCTAAGAAGAGCAAGAAGTCTGTTGGTGCTGAAGATGAAGGGTTAACTATAAATTTGGACGAGTTGAACGAAGGTGAAACTGTAGTAGTTAACTTGCCCAAGCCCAAACACAAAACCATGGCCAAGAAAACAAGTTCAAAGCAACTTAGAGAGAAAGAGTTAGCACAACTCTTGAGAGGAAAGAGATTACCTGAAGCTGGAACGTCATCAAAACAATCTTCACCAGCCACAAAGAAGCAAAAGACTAAGGAGGCAACAACATTACCAGTGGATCAATTTAATATAGCACTGGATAATGTTCTTAACATGTTTACAAAGCCTCAGAAGGAGAAGGAAACTGATATTGAGCCATCAAAGTCAAAGTCCAAGTCAAAGAAAGTCACTGTGGATGACGATGTTATGAAACAAGTGAATAAGAAAATGGACGACATGATGCAGATGTTAGTGGCTCAGCAAGCTGAAATTGCCAAGTTCAAGCTGAATGAAGAAAAGATGCTTCAGATTGTAGTAGCTTCTAAGTCGAATCAGGATGAGATTGACGAGAAGGTGAAGAAGCTAGAAGCTAAGAATAAGAAGCTTGAAGGAAAGTGTTTGAGAAACAAAAATAGGTACAAGGCGATTAAAGAAGATAATAAAGAATTGAAGGCTGAGAACAAACGCCTTAGTGAGTTGATTGACAATCTGTACAATGTTGCACCCAAGTTGAAAGAGGGTGAGGAAGACAAAGAGAAAGAAGTTGAACAGGTTGATTTTGAACCATCTGAATCTGATAAAGAGGAAGATGAGGATGATGAGGATGAAGAATCGGAAAAGAGTGATGATGGAGATGATGATAATAATGATGATGATGATGATGCTGAGGGTTCGGGAAGTCAAAAGGAGGATGAGAGTAGTAGTAGTGATGATAATGATGGAGGAGACGATACTTCTAAGTTTACATTTGAGAAGAGACCACCTTCAAAGAAGAAGAAAGACACTGGTGAGTCAAGTTCGAAGAAGAAAAGTGAGAACGTTGATTCGGATGAGACTGTGTTTTGGAATGAGAAGGTGAGGTCCTTATCTGACGATGCTAAACAAGTATACAAGGACATGTTAGAAAGAAGAGAATGGACCATTGAGTTCACAGGTCGTTTTGCAGAAATATTCCAAACTGATGACATGCGATATGAATTGGAATATAACGATCCTGATTTGGAAGAAGGGGAAGTACCTGCATCTGTGGCAAAGGAGATCTTGGATGGACTTGCACAGAGGGTAGGAAAAACATTTGAAGAATTTATTGTTGATGAGTCGATTCCACATATTCCTGAAAATGATATTGGAAGTCACTCTGATGACAAAGACACCCCTGAGTTTGAAGAAGTTGAAATAGAGGATATCACACATGAGGAATACCCACAATACTTCAGACAAACGGATGAAGATTTGGTGTTTCCTGATTTTACTGAGATTCCTAATACGTCTGCAAAAAGAAAGGCAAAGAAGAGAAGTGCAGAGTTTGTAGAGAAGGTATTTGGAGCTGATATGCCAGAATCTTCAAATAAGTCTGATGAATTGAAGAATTATTTGAAGAAGTTAAGATTGATGGATGAAAACCGACCGAAGCCTTAAGCTCAAGGAAACTTTTACAGGTTTCATAATGCAAAGTTCAGAGGCAGAGCTCTCGGGTGGACATACTTAGGCAGGCTGAAGTGTTTAGCTGCTAAGTGGGAATCAGGAATCTTGTATTTTTACAGATTCATTGATTTGCTAACTCTACCGTACTGGGCGGTTAGAGATTTATGCAGATTCCCAATGTCGGGTGCTTCAGTGAATAATTCACATGTCGGTTGGTGCGCAGACAAGCTGGTTTGGGAAAGTAGAACTAGATGGAATAGATTCAAACCTCAATATCCCCGGAGGAAAGTTCACAGGGATATTGATCCTAGAACCAAGCTGAAACGGGTTACCTTGATTTATAAGGCACCTGAAGTGATGAGAAAGATACCTTTGATGCCTATGCCTCAACATTTCAGTGCTTACTTCATTTTCTGGTATTATGATTGGAGGAAAGCAGAAGCAGTGATTGTGTTGAGAGATGGTAAGGATAAATACAAGCATGTGCATGTATTTGATCCTATGTGGTTGATCAATTGCACCTTCGAAGACATCATCATGCTCTTTTATAATCCGATTCATTATGAGCCGAACGATGCAGATCAAGCAAAGAAATACACACAAGTTGTTGGTGTTTGCTTTGCTTATGACATAAATGCGGGTAGTAGTTTGGAGGGTAAACTTGGCAAGATGGTGAAGATGGCTAACGTGTCAAAGCCTGTGAAGAGAAAATTAGAGCCTGAGATGATGACAGAGCAGAAGAAACAGCTCAGGATTATGTTGCTAAACAAAGCCATGGATGAAGACAGAAAACGATCTAATCAATAGTCGAGGGGGAGTTTTTAGATGCGTTTTGCGACTAATGATTAGATAGTTAACATGTGTTAGGAATGGCTGATGGGGCGAAGGAAGAAGATATGGGCGAAAGTGAATACTGAGTGGGCGAAGGTAGATTAACAGTGGACGAATCTGGACTGGACAAGACTGAAGAACACATTCGACCACACCATGTGGGCGAATGTGGAATGGCTTCACGTTCGACCAGTTGAAAGGGGCGAACGTGCAGGTCCTATATATAGATTTTGTGATTTTGTAAGTTTAAGCGAGTCATAAGTTGTGTGTGTTATCAGGTGTTGTTCCAGAGAGGTTTGAGAGAATTTGTGTGTGTGTTAGATTAACTGAATAGACATTGTAATCAAGTTTTTGAGAAAGTTAATCTATGAAAAGCATTGAAAATGACATTGATTGTGTTTTGATTTGAGTTTACTTCAGTTTGTTCAAAGCTAGGGTTTCCGCACCTGGTTTTGTAACTTGTATGATCGTATAATCCTGTTTTCGTGTCAAATTTCGCCTCTACAATGAATCTTGCCCTGAAAGCCTTTTTCCATGCTTTCAGGAATTCATATATTAATCTTAAGTTATAAATTTCCCTTGAAGCTTCCATTTATAAGATTCCTTTTATTTAAATGGAACTCTATAATGTATTTGTTTAATGAACGTTTGTAAGTAACTTCATTGGAGCTCCTACTTTTAATGATTAGCTCTATCTAAGTTTACTTATTTCTTCTACTATAGTATTTTTTTAATTTATAATTTATAATTATGTAAATTTGAATTGAAAGTATGGGCTTCAGTGATGTTTCTTACAAATATTCATATTAATTAGTAAGTGTCCTTGTATATTGTACGTGCTATTTTTCAGTAGTCGCTAAATCGATTCTTTTGTAACCAGGGTGAAAAGTAGAAAGAGATTGAAGATATTAAATTGTGTAATGAAACACAAATTTCAACAAATATCTGTAATGAATAATGTTGTAAGTTCAGTTTTGGATGTTTTTTCTTAATAAACAACTCAAATTTTTTATGCTGTTATACTGTACAATGGATCGTTGAAATTTTTTTATATCAACAGAAGCTCGAGTTCCAAAGTTAATGATTACCATTTGAACTAATTTTATTAAAAATATTATGTTATTATTTTTGTGTTGTAATTGTGTTTTCTCTATAAAAGCTCCAAAAGTTATATATTATTGAAAATATAAGTCGACATTATAAATAAAAAAATAGACATATGTTTATAAAAATAAAATACTCCAAAGTTATAAGACTTTAATTATAAAGTTCAACTTACTTATTTAATTATATTTTATAGTGTTACTTTAATAACAAATTTAATTTTGTAATAAATGATGTTGTTACAGTTCAAATTTATAATCGAAAATGTCACACCCTCAAATTTCCACTTGCAGAGTTCTACTGCGAGGCGTGTGACACACCAAGATCCAAGTTAACGGTCACAATAAATGACGTCTAAATGTAAATCATACGTAATAAAATCATGCATAAGATTTAAAACCAACTGTTGAAAGTGCGGAAGCATTTAAAGTTTACAAAAGTCATCAGTAAATAAAGACATGAGTTCAAGAGTTTAACATCAAAAGACATGCATAAATGATCCTAGACGCGAGTACGACTCCGTACGCCTAGCTGACAGCTGCTACCTTAGCGACCTGATAAAACATGCTAAAAGGGTCAACATATAATGCTGGTGAGTTCACAGGTTTTATTTAAACGTTTAGTCCAATCCTTGAAAACCGTTACCGTTGCTGTTACTACTATGCTTGTGTGAACGCTAGCTAGGCGTTATGTAATATTACTACTACGGGTGAAACCATTGCTGACTGTGTTTGTTACTGTGTAACCCTTATTTCCGGACTACCGTCATCACCGGTAGGCCCTGTGTGTTTAGAGACAATATGCACCCGCCCGGCCTCCAGCCGTCGAGTGGGGTTTGTCAGTTCCCAATAGTGCTATCCACATTTCCCCGCCATATACCCATGTTAGTGGTTTCTAAGGGAATTTAGATGAACCGTATAGTAATAAGATGTTAGCCATAGTATAACATGAAAATGTGTGATAAAAGAGTTTGAGCATGTTTCTCCCCCGAAAACGAAAACAATAAAGTGTGGGGTCGTGAACTCACCTTAGGTTGCGTCTTCCATTAATGAGTAAACCGTTATGTGTATGATAGCCCCAACTAGTGGCGACCTATCATAAGATGTGTGTAAAGTTAGACTAATAACCCGTTGGGTTCATTAGTCCCTAATGTCCAGTCCATGACCATTATACGTTTGAAAATGCGTTTGACTGACAACCAGACTATGTGAGACAAGACTCGACATCCCATTGGTGACCCGACATCCCACGTGTTCATCTTTTACAAGGTATCATTCATAATACGCAAACAACACTTAACATGTGTAAGAGTTCACCGAATCTAGCATACAGTTCAAATAACTCACAAATAAGTCTGAGCACGTGTTACCATGTTACTAGGCATGTTACGGGGTTTCTAGCATGTTCCTAGATGTCGAATCGGGTCTCAGAATGTCAAAATACACTTACAACAGCAGTACATGCGATTTGGAAAAGTCAACTAGTGATTAGGGGCTATAAGACATACAATATAGGCGATTGGGTGGCTATAAGACATGCAATTCAGGGTTTAACTAGTGATTAGGGCTATAAGACAAGTATTATAGGCGATTGGGGGCTATAAGACATGCATTATAGGTGATTGGGGGCTATAAGACATGCATTATAGGCGATTGGGCTCCCAATCACCTTCAGCATAGGCGATTAGGATCCCTAATCGCCCCCTGCAGGTCTGTTCCGATTTTTCGCGCGTTTAACCCTCCAAACCAGATCCGGAACGTGTGGAAACACCAAATATCAATCATAAAACATTAACAAACATATTTCAAGCAAAACCCCTAAATTATCATCATTCTAACAGTCCCGAATGCGAGCGTTTTCCCAAAGTAGCATACTTATCATGTAAACATCACATCAACATGCAAAAACTTACCCTAAATAGCAAATATCCAGATTTCATCACGTAACAACGTTGTCCGATAATATCCTACTGTTCTAGCATCATCCTAATGCAAACCCTAACATCATATAACCAACAAAACACATCATATCATCCTTAATCATTCAAAACCATTCAAATGGGTCAAAATACCAAACATCAACAATACACAACCATGGACCTCCAAACTCCTAAGTTAACATTATCATAATCCATTTAAGTCAGTGTAGATGCACGAATTGCGACTAGTGATTGGATTAGGAATTAACATGTGTTAGTGAAGATTTCTGAATGGCCGAATGTGAAAGTTAGTGGGCAAATGTATGTATGAATGGATGAAGGAAGAAGCTTATTGGGCGAATGTAGAAGGTTGAAGAGCAGAAGAACACATTCGTACCTTGTAGTGGGCGAATGTGGACATAGTCCACATTCGCACCATGAAAAGGGGCGAATGTGCAGCTTATATATATATGTTTTGGTCATTTGTAAGTGAAAGAGAGAGTTTTTGTAAGTGTGTGTTGAGAGGTCAGGTTCAGGTTAAGTTTGTGAAAGTGTGTGTGTTGATTAGATTAACAAGTGAATCAATTGTAAACAAGTTTTATGAAAGTTAATCTATGAAAAGATGTTTAAAATGATGTTTTACGTGTTTTGATTGGAGTATTATCATTTTGTTCATATCTAGGGTTTCCGCACCTGGATTTGTGACTTGTATGATCATTACATCCTGTTTTAGTCAAATTCTTTCAACTACAAAGTGGTATCAAAGCTATATGGATCATACAACAACAAAATTGATAATATCAGAGCTGATTTGGACTTAATTTTGGTCAAAATTCATCTGTTTTTGATTGAAAATGGTTTTTGAGTGTTTTTGAATGATTTAGAGTTGAATTTGTGGATAAAATCAAGTTTTCCAAGAATTAAAGTTGTTCCAAATCAATTCCGAATCAAAACCTGATAAAGATCATTCAAATCCATAAACTTTTGAAAAATCAGAGATCAAAATAACCGTTTTTCAAAGTGTAACCGTTTTTCAAAATGAAAATGGGCGAATCTAGACTGTTATGGGCGAACCTGACCTAGTTAGGGCGAACTTGAGTGATTTTTGGACGAAAGTGTCTTTAGTTTGGACGAACCTAGAGTGTTGAGTTGATATTTTCCACATTCGGGTAGACTTTTGCACATTCGATTGATCGCGCGGGCGAATGTGGAAATAGAGTGGTCGAACGTAGCTAATTGTGGACGAACGTGGAAACTGGTTTAGGTTATTCTACATTCTGGTTCCTATTTTACCTTCGGCTGATACTGTTTGGACGAACGTGTAATCAAATGGGACGAAAGTAGAATATTTTGGACGAACGTAGATTTGTTTTTGGAAAATTTTCTAAGTTTTGTGATTTTCGAAGTTCGTGAACATCATGTGGAATTTTCCGACCACACCGAGACCAGCAACGACACAACAACAGCAGCAAGTGATGGACCCATGGACAGTGGCAGCCGAGAAAACGAGCACTCAGTCTTTGCAACCGATCAATTACATAGCGATGACTAGCTCGATGCCTCAGAGTGTTACACCTCCAGCACCACAACCTGACTATTGGGGAGTAGCAGCCACGGTGGTAAATATTCAAACTACCAATGCTATTTCTACACTGATAAATGACTTATCTTCAGGTAGCGGGAATCGTCCACCCAAGCTGATGGAGATGCAAGAATATAATCAGTGGCAGAAAAAGTTCAAGATCCATCTGGAAGGCATGGGAGTGGAAGGTGCAGAGGCATGGAGGATGATAGCTAAAGGTTACATTGCACCGGTTCTGCAGAACACCGGTGAACCAGTTCCATTAGAGAGCATGTCAGACGAGGAGAAAAAGAAGTTTGCTGTGGAGAAGAAAGCATACTCCCAGTTGACTCAGGCGATCACAAACGACTTACTGCTTCAGTTCGGAACGTGTACTACGTCGAAGCAGTTATGGGATGTGCTTAAGAATAGGCATGATGGGAATGAAAAGACGAGAAGGTTGAGGATGGAGGAGTTGAGAAAAGAGTTTGAGAATTTTACTTATGCTGGAAATGAGACTCTAAAAGAATTAACTCCTAGATATTGTCATTTACTAACTGAACTGTCTAGTTATGGTATACAGATTCCAATGACAGATCTGGTGGACAACTTTGCAGATGCTTTACCACCGTACTGGGATCAGCATGTTGAAGTTCTCAAAGAGAAGGATGCTTATAGATTCTGGACTATCAACGAGTTTGTGCAGAAGCTGGAGAACAAAGAGCTCGAGGAGAAGAGGAAAGCTAAAAGATCTCAGATTCCTCAGAATCCAAATTTATATTTTGGTGGTACTTCAGCAACAGTTGGAAACTCGAGTTCAGGTGGAACTGTGGCACCTCACGTTGCTTGTATTTCCAATGTCATGGAACCACCAACACCAACCATCAACTACATTGCACAAACCTCATCCTACTCACAACCATCATACACACCACCACCACAACAATACACTAATTCCTACATTTCACCATTCTCTCCAATGCAGCAAGCAGCATTCTACACTGCAAGCCAATCACAACAACCACCTCAACAAACACAATACATGAATCAAATGACTCAACCCAGTCAGCAACCAGTAGTTTTGGAGACTTCCAATTTAGGAAATGTGACTGTTGAAGTTGCTCAGCAACATATTGCATTAGTCTCTGCAATGGTTTCATCATATAACGGGTTGGTTGCAAGTCAAATTGGGAACAATAACTTGACCAATGAAGACTATGCACAGATAGACAAAGAGGAGATGGAACTAATTGACATCCAGTGGGCTTTTGCGAGTATAATGAGAAGGGCAAATGAGTTTATTGAAAAGACGGGTAGGACTGATTTGGGCACTTCTCCAAATACAACCTACGGGTTTAACAAGGAGAAGGTGTCATGTTTTAACTGTGGAGGTAAGGGTCACTTTAAACGGGAATGCACTCAGCCACCAAAACAAGGTAACAGAAACCCTTTTAACTCAAACAACCAGAACCGTCAACAACAAAACCAAAACCAAGTTTCTTTCCAAGGTAACAACAACTATCAAAACCAAAACAACTACCAAAACCGATAAAACACCTCAAACAATAACCAAAACAGACAACCAAACACAACCAACCAGAATCCCCAATCACCAAACAACACTAACAGAACAGTTATACCGATTACTAGACAAAATGAAAACCAACAGAATACGACTGGTGGAAATGTGGCTTGTGTTGCCCGACAGGTTGATACTGAGAAGTCGGTGATAGTTGATAAAAATGAAGAAACTGAGGTTGAAGTTGATGAATCTGTGGAAGAAGTGGAAGTGGAGACTAAGCCTGTTGAGGTTAAAGCTGAGGAAGCAAGTTCTGGAGTGGTGATTGACACAGTTTCTGATGTTCCTGAGGAGTGTGAGTCTGTTTATTCAGATTCAGACAGTGAATCAGACACAGAGGCAAGTGTTACATCCTTGGATGATGATATTGATCAGTTGCTAGCAGAAGCAGATTTTCTAAAGACGAGGAAGTCGTGCATTGCTGATGATGCTTTCACCAGAATCGATTATTCAAAGTTTTTCGCTGGAAATGAAGCTCATTTTGCTTTAATGGCCATGACAGATCCTCCTAAACCTGTAAGTTCTGAATCTAGCACTGATGTTACTAGTGATAAATATTGTGGAACTTGTGATGGATTGACAGAGGAAAACAAAGAACTTCGCGTTCAACGTGATAGTGCTATTATCAACTGTCAATCTACTCGCAAAGAATTGATTGCTTTCAACAAAGTACTTGATGGATATAAAAAGGACATTTCCGATCTTAAAAACACTCTTTCATTAAAACAATTAGCCATTAATAACTATATTAATGAAATTGAGAACACAAAATTGGAAATGGCCGCCATTAAGTGTTTTGCTGAAAAAGTCAATAAGAAATTGGAGAGTTATAAGCACATTGCTTATGTTGTAGACCACATCATTGATGATCAAACCACTAACTATAAGTCTGTGCCATCTCCGGTGCTTTTTGAAAACCATAATTGTCATCAAGTGACACCGGAGAGCTCGGTAAAATCAGACTCATCATCGGAAAATGAATCAAATACTTCAAGTATTGGTGATCCTCATTCCGATGTGAGGCCGATTTTAGGTTTGAATGATGAAGGTGTTACAGTTGAAAATGTTGATTCAGACTCCGAGAGTGATGACTCTGGTAGTTACCAAAGTGCTAATGCATGTGAAATTCCAAAAGAAAATCACATCATTACTATTGAACCAGTGTCATCATCTCCACATGTGCATCCGATGGCTAACGCACATCGTGAGAAAAAGTCTGAAAAGAAAGAAATTAAGAAAGAAGTTAAGAATGAACCGAGTGACAAACCAGTCAAGGTGTTTTATCGGATGGAAGGATCCGATAAGATCATCTCTGACGAGGAATTTCCAATTAAGAATGCTAACTATGCTAAAATTGATAAAATTTGGCAAGAAAGCACTATTTGGTTTCCAAAACATGAGAGAACAAATGAGATTCCACCGGCACTTTTAAAGAAATTGTATTTGGATGTTCCTCAAGAACCAAAGGTTCATGTCACAGAGTTTATTAAACCCAAAAACAAAGCAAACGGTTTTCATGAGCCTGCTTACTCAAAAAGGCCACTCCCTGAGAGTTTGAGGAACAAACAGTATAATGATCAATATCCTGTTCGATCATTTGCTCTACCGAATGCTCCAAATGTTTTTGAGGAATACCGTGCATGCTTTAAATGCGGGGAGAGAGGGCATTTACTTGCTCACTGCCCGTATGTAAGGCATAAGAGGCACGAGGTTGAAGTTAGGCAATCCATGAGAAAACCGGTTGATCATTACGTTCCACCACATAGACGTGTTGTTCCTCAACAACAACAATTTTATAATCAAAACAATTTTTATCAAACGAGGAACAATCGTCCATTTCAGTATGATAGTAGAAACCGGATTGCTATGGAGAATTCATGGAGAAAACCAGTGGTGAACACAACAAATGATAGGCAAAGGTTTCCACCAAAACCTATTGTCAAGTCAAATGTTGGACCTAAATCTGTTAAATCAGAAAAGGTAGCCAAGAAAGTTTCTTTTGCAAACAATGTTCAGAAACCGACTGAGAAACCAAAATCTCAGATTCGTATCTTGAAAAGATCTGAACAATCTTGGACACCAAATGGTTCTCCAGGTGCCTCAACTTCAAAGTCAAATGAGAAAAAGGAAAATGTTTTGAATGATCCCAAAAAGATTGATCCAAAACAAAATGTTGAAGTGAATGTTTCTTTGAACAATGATATTCAAAGACCCAGGACTCAGGCTTGGGTCCCCCGAAAGAACTAATTGTTTTACTTAATGTGTGCAGGGAGCTTCAGCTGGCCCTATTAGCAGTCTTTGGATTGTTGATAGTGGAGCTTCAGGCCACATGACCGGGGATCTCACGTTACTGTTTGATGTGAAGAATATTAATGGTGGATATGTTGCATTTGCTGGGAACAAAGGCGGATATATCACTATGGAAGGGAGTGTGAGTAATGGAATTGTAAGCTTTGAGAGGATTTCGTATGTGAAGCAGATAGATTATAATCTGTTGAGCGTCAGTCAAATCTGTGATAAACAATTTACTGTTCATTTTGATGACAAATCCTGCTACATTCTCAAACCGGGCTTCAAAATTCCAAAGGAGTGGGTAATGTTGAAGGCACCTCGCGGCAACAACCTTTATATTCTTGATATGTCCAAAGCAATGACTACCCAGGGGCAAATAACATGTTTTCTATCAAATGCGACCGAGAAGGAATCGATAATGTGGCACCGAAGAATGGGGCACATTCATCTGCGAAAAATGAATCATCTTGTGAAGAATGGACTTGTCGATGGAGTGAATGTGAAGCATTTCCATTTGAATGACAAGTGCGTGAGTTGTAAGAAGGGGAAGCAACACAGACAGTCCCACAAAGTGAGGAAAGTCAACTCTGTTGAGATGCCACTGGAGCGATTGCACATGGATCTTTTTGGACCTGTCAAACGCAAAAGTCATCTTGGGGAGCTTTACTGTTTAGTTGTCACTGACGACTATTCAAGATTTTCATGGGTGATGTGTTTGCAGCATAAAAGTGACACCTTTAACAACTTAAAAGTTCTGTTCACTCGATTGGAAAATCTCTACAATCTAAAGATAAAGAGAATTCGAAGTGATAATGGGACGGAGTTCAAAAATGCAAAGATGGATGAACTTTGTGAAAACAAAGGAATTCATCATGAATATTCGGCTCTGTACACCCCACAACAGAACGGTGTTGCTGAACGCAAAAACAGGACTCTAATAGAGGTGGCAAGAACAATGCTTGCAGACTCGAATCTGCCAGTAATGTTCTGGAACGAGGCGATTTATGCAGCAAATTATACACTCAATCGGGTTTTAACGGTGAAGAAGTTTGGTAAAACTTCTTATGAACTGTTACACCGACGAAAGCCGAACTTAGAGTATCTAGAACCTTTTGGGGCACCATGCACGATGTTGAATCCAAGCGAGAAGTTTAGTCCTAAAGCTGAAGAGGGATACTTCGTTGGCTATGCAACCCCACTCAAACGGGTATACAACAAGTGAACTCGTCAGGTGGAGGATTGGGCTAACGTGGAAGTTCAACGTTATACTCAAAATGTGCAAGGAATGGGTCCTGATTGGATGTTTGATTACAAAGATTTCTTTGAATCATTCAATCTAGATAGCTTGGTTGAAGAAGCTGTTATCAGATTACTTTACGAGTGTGAAAACGCGGCGACTTCACCGTTGGTGCGTCCGATCACCGTAAACCCCCTACCAGCTTCTAATGATACCAATGCTCCTATACCGGAGGAAGAAGTGTTTCAAGAGGCTTCTACAACGTTAGATTCTTCAGAGTCAGAAGATGAACAATTTGAAGAAGTTATTCTTGAACATGCAGCAGAACCAGAGGCACCGCCAGTGAACCCAACTCCAACTCCAGATGTTGCTTCATCGTCTAACACGGGTCATGATCTGGATGCTGTAGAGAACTTGACGATTCAGACGGGAGTTACTGTACCTGAACATCCGGAATCTCGGATTCATCGTATTCACCCGCTGGAGCAAGTTATCGGTGATCCTGGTAGCAGTGTGATGACAAGAGGGCAGCTGTGAAGTGTTAATTCACCAGAGAGTTTTGGTGCTTTAGCTTTATATGCCAAAATACAAAAATCTGGTAGTCAAAATGATTGGTCGTTTGCGTGTTATGTGTCGCAGGTAGAGCCAAGGACATACAAGGACGCTTTGCTGGAGGACACCTGGGTTGAAGCAATGCAGGAGGAGTTATTACAATTTCAGAAATTGGGGGTTTGGACGCTCACTGATTTACCGCCTGGAAGAAAGAAGATTGGCACTAAATGGGTGTTTAAGTGCAAGAAGGATGATCGTGGTGTTATAGTTCGCAACAAAGCCAGATTGGTCGTACAGGGTTTCCATCAAATCGAAGGGATTGATTATAACGAAATCTATGCGCCTGTAGCACGCATTGAGGCAATTCGAATGTTTCTTGCGTTTGCTTCCTATAAGAAGTTCAAAGTATATCAAATGGACGTCAAGAGCGCATTTCTGTACGGGAAAGTCAAAGAAGAGGTTTATGTCGGGCAGCCACCAGGCTTTGAGGACCCTATCCACCGGGATAAGGTTTATGTGCTGAACAAAGCTTTGTATGGTTTGCACCAGGCTCCGAGGCAGTGGTACGGGGAGTTGAGTACATACCTCATGGCAAAGGGATTTAAGCGCGGACTCGTCGACTGCACCCTATTCACGAAGAAATCAAGGGATGATTTGCTTCTGGTGCAGATTTACGTTGATGATATAATATTTGGCTCAACTAACGAACTTTTATGCAGGGAGTTTGAAACTGTCATGCAGGAAAAGTTTGAGATGAGCGCAATGGGGGAGATGCAGTTTTTCCTAGGCTTGCAGGTGGACAAAAGACCCACGGGGATCTTCATTCACCAGACGAAATATGTATCCGAAGTCTTGAGCCGGTTCCAGATGGAGGATTCCAAGCCTATGGATACCCCGATTCAACCCAATCACGGGATTGGAGTGGACGCTAAGGGGGAGCTAACGGTCCCATTTACATACAGAGCAATCATCGGATCTCTGATGTATCTGACAACATCTCGGCCAAATATTATGTTTGCAACGTGTCTCTGTGCTCGCTATCAATCGAAGCCAAAACAAAGTCATCTGACGGCGGTCAAGCGTATCCTTAGATATCTGAAGGGTTGTCCCTCGAGAGGACTTTGGTACCCTAATGATGATGATTTTGATTTTATTGCTTTTAGTGATGCAGATTGGGGCGGCTGTGACAAGGATAGCAAATCCACTACAGCTGGATGCCAGTTTTTAGGGAGCAGGTTAGTCACCTGGCAATGTAAGAAGCAGACTTCGGTCGCGCTGTCTACCTGTAAAGCCGAGTACATTGCAGCCTCGAGTTGCTGTTCGCAAGTGCTCTGGATCCAACAGCAGATGGTGGACTACGGTTTGCAGTTTCTTAAAACCCTTATACACTGTGACAATGAAGCCGCGATCGCATTAACTAAAGATACGGGCAATCATTCTAAAGCGAAACATATCCTGATCAAATACCATTTTATCCGTGATTGTTACGCTAAAGAATTGATAGCTATGGTCAAAATCCATACTGACGATCAACGTGCAGAATTGTTCACTAAAGCTTTTGACAGATCCCGCTTTGAATATCTTTTAAAAGTTAACAACATAAAGGAAAAACAGGACTAATCAGCACCTCGGTTTATCGCTTTTTAGTTTTAAAATTCTTTTTCAGTTTTCATTGTTTAAAAAAAATATATTAAAAACCCACAAATATGTTTTATATTTTAGGGGGAGTCATTTTATCAGAAAAACCAAAAACATTGAAAAATCAAAAAGACATAAAAATTAGAAAAACCAAAAATGATTTCCAGGATAAAATGAGGAAATGATAGTACATCAGTGGGGATCTGACACAGGCTAAAGATATGTATAGAAATATGAGGCGTGTGTTGATTACGTGTGATGTACTGACAGGCTTCGTAGACTAAAAATTACGTGCATTAGTGATACAAACATAACGAACTACGCGTTCGTGGCTGAACACCTCATGGGCATATGGTCTTAGTACCGTAATTTCGTTTGATAGGATTGCCAAAATCTGAGGTTTCGGGTCGTTATGTTATAGTTATCCGGGATATTCTGATTAAACTTTTGTCGTATTGATTTACGGACCTAGTTTCATCAGAATATTTGCCAAAAGAGCTTAAATGCCAAAACCGAAAGTTACCGAATTGAGGAACTTTATGTTTTTATTGATCATAGATCATAATTACATCGTATTGACTTACTGATGCAAATCAGTAGTTAATATCAGCCTCAACCTGGTATATATGCACATGTTACTCTGCTGCATTCGTTTGCTGACCTGTACACCTCTGTGCTATATAACTTGTAACTTTAACGGATAACTTTGGCATAATCACGCGTTACGACGAAGCTTTGTGCAATTACTTGATACGGGAGTATGTCGTGTGTGTGGGCACCACAATGTGTTAGTCTAATACACATAACTCGTATCATTTTAAAGCATTGCGTAATAGTCTGCATGTGAGCTTAAGTGGATCACAATATCAGCAATTGCCGTGTCACATACTGTTTCTAATGATAATATTAAACAAAAAGATCAACGATGTGATCAGATTTCTCAAATAACTGATATGATCCTCTTACCGGACATCACAAAATGTTTACTGCTTTGTTTCCATTGATGCATTTTACTTTTATTGTCAAAAAGATACAAAAGCCAAAAAGATTTTAGGTGTGTTTTGATGTAAATTTCAGAAAACCCACAAGTTTTTACATTTCTGCTTTATTTTAGATAACCGACAGGTGTTTGATGGTCAATTTCTGAGATTTGATGAAACCATCTGGGCTTTGTATCAATCTAAAAGTGAAATAATGAGTTTTTGAGACTTAACGGATTGAAAAATGTTGAACGGAATTCGAATTCGTGATTTGGCAAAATTTTCAGATTTTTCCATTTCACATTCGCCCCTTAAATGGGTCGAATGTTGAAAAATCTTACATTCGTACGTTTTGTGGTGGGCGAAAGTGGGTTTTACAAAATACTTATCCACCTTCGAGTGAATATTCCACATTCGGGTCATTAGTTTGGGGCGAATGTGGAATCACACCACATTCGACCATTGGGAACGGGCGAATGTGCACGTTATATATAAGCCAACAACAGGTTCGACCATCATTCTGCAATTTTTTCAAAATTTTTCATCTTACTGAGACCTTGTTGCTTTGATTTCGTTTGACCTTGATTATTGTTCCTTGCTATTTCCTGACCATTTTGAACTACTTTTCACAGGTAATGGCTACCTAAACAGATCAGAAATTGAGTCTTAGGGTTACGAACCCTAGGGTTTTTCATCTGGACTAATTGGACTGATTTTAATGGGTGTTTGTTATAGGGATTCAATCATTATATGTTTTAGGGGGAGTATTACAAAGAATTAGGTTTTTGACAGGTTTAGATGATTAATTGATTGTTTGAACATGCTAAACCCTAATTCTTATTAAAAACAGATAATAATTGAATCATTTTTACAATTAAGGATTTACGAAGGCTAGTCGGCCATATTAGGCTATGTTTAAATCAAAATCAGAGTCTAATAACAACTTTGGCAAATTTTTAAATTTTGGGATAATACAGTTGTACATTCGACCCAAATAAAATGGGCGAATGTAGAAATGATTGGACGAGAGTGAGATATTTTGGGCGAATGTGACTTTTAACCTGATAATTTCCACATTCGAACCAAAATGCTTACATTCGTACCTATTATTCCACCTTCGGCCAAGCATAAATGGGCGAATGTGGAATCTGTGAAAACTTAAAATTTGTAATTTTTGTCGTTTTTGTATTTTGACGTATTTTCTGACTTTTGATGTGCAGATGGCTGAGCAACCTGAAAATATCGAAGCACCAGTGGAGAATATTGTACCAGATTCTGTACCAGAAGCTGAGAACGTTCCACGAGGATGGCCGTTTGAACCAACACACAACTGCTGTGCATATGTTGGAGATGTAGAGAAGAATACCGAATTTTCTGGTATTGTGGAGTTTTTAAGGCGAAGCCGTATTATTCATGCCTTAGCCACACCAACAATAATATACAAAGACATAGTGGAGGACTTTTACAGAAATGCAAGATATGATTTCTGGGAAGATCAGACCATTATTCGCAGCAAGATTCAGGGGATGGAGATGTTTTTGACTGAATCAGACATCAGGGAAGCTTTACGGATTGAGTTTGAAGTGAGTACTGATCCTAGAGAGCTTTCATGGACCGAGCAGAGGGCGTGCTTTTTGAGGATGAAGTATAAGGGTCTTATTACTGATGGTTCGATGCACAAAGGAAAATTAAGTGTGCAGTTCAAGTATTTTGCACACGTAATTATCCATGTATTCAGGTGTGTAAGCGGTGGATACGATGTTATGAGGAAAAGCCTTAGTTCATTGATGGTTGCGTTAACACTTAACAAACCATTCAATGTATCTGGTATGATTCTGGATCACATGCTTGAGATGCTGAAAGGCTTGAAGAAGAAGCAGTTTATGCTATATCCGAGGTTTCTTATGATGATCTTTGACCATAAGTATCCTGATTTGAAAAAGGATCCAACTATGATCCTAGGTCAAGATCACATGAATATTCGAACGCTTGTTAGAATGAAAGGCTATAAAGGTGTGCCAGACAATGAAAAGCCACCTCACAGGAGATTATTTGGTGCTTTGGCTAATCAGGGTTACATTGATCCTGGTAAGAACAAAGCAAGACATGATAACAGTGACTCGGATAATGATGATCCATTAGTGTATCCTGATGCAAACACTAAGAGGAAGAGACAAGTAGTCAATGTCGGAGCCAAAGGGAAGGGTAAGGCAAAGATTGATCAAGGTAGTTCAAAGCAAAAGGTTACTCGTAAGAAGACAACTACAAAGAAAGACACTAGTCTGGTTGATGAGGAATCGGTGGATTCGGAGGAAACTGAAGTTGATGAACAGTGGGATTCTGAAGAGGAAAGAGTAAAGACCACCAAACGTAAGGCCACTATGGTTGGTGAGTCTGAATCTTTGAATAAGACTATTGAAGAAGTTTCACAAAAGAAGACAGCCAATGTTGATGAAGGTCTGAGTGTGAATCTTGATGAGCTTGAAGTAGGTGAGACTGTGGTTGTGAATTTGCCAAAACCAAAGCACAAGTCAATGGCAAAGAAGTCAAGTACTAAGCAGCTGAGGGAAAAAGAGATTGCTCAGTTGCTTAAAGGCAAGAAGTTACCTGACGCAGTTACATCATCTAAGCTATCTTCACCAGTTGCTAAAAAGCAGAAGAAAAGCAAAGAAGCTGAAGCATTACCAGTTGATGATTTCAATATTGCTTTGGATAATGTGTTGGATATGTTCAAAAATCCTCAGAAGCAAAAGGCTAAAGAAGTAGAACCATCCAAGTCAAAGAAGGTTACTGTTTCGGATGATGTGATGAAACAGGTTAACAAACGGATGGATGATATGATGAAGATGATTGTAGCACAACAGGCTGAGATAAGCAAGTTTAAACAGAATGAGGAGAAGATGCTACAGATTGTTGTTGCCTCTAAAACTAACCAAGATGAGATCGAGAAGAAAGTGAAACAACTTGAAGAAGAAAACAAGGATCTTGAGGTTAAGTGTAACAGGAATCGGAGGATGATTAAGATTGTTAAAGCTGACAACAAAGAACTTAAGACTGAAAATAAACGTCTAAGTGATTTGTTGGATAAACTATATGGAGAAGCCCCTAAGTTGAAAGAGGGTGAGGAAGATAAAGAAAAAGAAGAAGAACAGGTTGATTATGAGCCTTCTGATGAGGAGAAAGAGGATGATGAGGAAAATGATGAATCAGAAGAGAGTTCTGATGATGATAGTAAGAAAGATGATAAAGATGATGATGATGCGGAGGGATCAGGTAGCAAAGATGATAATGATGATGATGAGAGTGATGATGATGATGGGGGAGATGATACAAGTAAGTTTACATTTGAGAAGAGAACACCACAGAAAGATGCTGGAGAGTCTAGTTCGAGGATAAAGAAAGGAGGTGAGAATGTAGACTCAGATGAGAGCATTTTCTGGAATGAGAAGGTGAGATCATTGAATGATGATGCGAAGAAGGTTTATAGAGATATGCTTGAAAGAAGAGAATGGACCATTGAGTTCACAGGCAAGTTTGCTGAAATCTTCCAAACGGAAGATATGAGGTATGAACTTGAATATAATGATCCAGATTTGGAGGAAGGTGAAGTACCTGCTGCTGTTGCTAAAGAGATTCTGGAGGGTGTTGCACAGCAAGTAGGGAAGTCATTGGAGGAGATAATGATGGATCAAATGATTCCAGATCTTCCTGAAAAGAAGATTGGAAATCATTCTGATGATATACAGACACCTGAGATGGAAGAGGTAGAAATTGAGGATATTACTCACGAGGAATATCCACAATATTTCAGGCAAAATGATGAAAATGTGGTTTTCCCAAACTTCACTGAGATACCAAACAGACTTGCTAGAAAGAAAGCAGAGAAGAGAAGTGAGGAGTTTGTTGAGAAGGTGTTTGGTACTGATCAGCAGAAACCTTCAAATCAGAATGATGATTTGAAGACATTCTTACAGAAGTTGAAAGAAACTGACGATAAACGACCAAAGCCTGAAGCTCAAGGTAGTTTTTACAGATTTCACAACGAGAAGTTCAAAGGCAGAGCTCTTGGTTGGAAATATCTGGGAAGATTGAAGTGTTTGGCGGTCAAATGGGAATCAGGAATCTTGTACTTCTACAGATTTCATGATTTATTAACTCTACCGTACTGGGCGGTCAGAGACATTTGCTGATTCCCTATGACTGGAGCTTCAGTTAATAATACAGCTATTGGTTGGTTTGCAGATTGTTTGGTTTGGGAAAGTTGAACTAAATGGGACATGTATAAGCCACAGTATCCTAGAAGGAAGGTTAATCGAGATATTGATCCGAGAACAGGAAGAAAAAAGGTGACCTTGATTTACAAAGCGCCTGAAGTGATGAGAAAGATTCCATTGATGCCTTTACCTCAACATTTCAGTGCTGATTTCATATTCTGGTATTATGATTGGAGAAAGGCAGAGGCTGTGATAGTGCTGAGAGATGGAAAGGACAAATACAAGCATGTTTACGTATTTGATCCTATGTGGTTGATAAATTGCACGTTTGAAGACATCATCATGCTATTCTACAATCCAATTCATTGTGATCCCAATGATGCAAATCAGGCTAAGAAGTATCAACAAGTTGTCGGAGTTTGCTTTGCTTATAATATAAACTCCGGAAGCAACTTGGATACTAAATTGGGCAAGATGGTGAAGATGGCCGATGTGCCTAAGCCTGTGAAACGTAAACTTGAGCCTGAAATGACTAAAGATTAGAAGAAGCAACTGAGAATCAAGATTTTGAACAAGATAATGGATGAGGAACGAAGACAATCCAATCAATAGTCGAGGGGGAGTTTGTAGATGCACGAATTGCGACTAGTGATTGGATTAGGAATTAACATGTGTTAGTGAAGATTTCTGAATGGCCGAATGTGAAAGTTAGTGGGCGAATGTATGTATGAATGGACGAAGGAAGAAGCTTATTGGGCGAATGTAGAAGGTTGAAGAGCAGAAGAACACATTCGTACCTTGTAGTGGGCGAATGTGGACATAGTCCACATTCGCACCAGGAATAGGGGCGAATGTGCAGCTTATATATATATATGTTTTGGTCATTTGTAAGTGAAAGAGAGAGTTTTTGTAAGTGTGTTTTGAGAGGTCAGGTTCAGGTTAAGTTTGTGAAAGTGTATGTGTTGATTAGATGAACAAGTGAATCAATTGTAAACAAGTTTTATGAAAGTTAATCTATGAAAAGATGTTTAAAATGATGTTTTACGTGTTTTGATTGGAGTATTATCATTTTCTTCATATCTAGGGTTTCCGCACCTGGATTTGTGACTTGTATGATCATTACATCCTGTTTTAGTCAAATTCTTTCAACTACAGTCAGGAACACATTCATAACACAAGAATAACCATGTTTCAATCATAAAAATCCTACCTTTATACAAATACAACACATATAACATGCACAAAGGTTTGGGTTTGTTTAGAAACGGTTTTTAATAGATTTTCAAAGACAAAAACGTTTAGAAATCAGGTCTGGACCTTTAGGGAACAAAACATAATCATACAATGTGACACCCGGCAAACTTCGGTTATTAACTTTTGAAAACTCAGTAAGTCTACCTTAGCGAGTCGTGCATACATTACACATGACAGGGTCAGTCGAGTCGAGTCATACATCATTGGGGTTTTAACACACACAAGTCTCGAGTCTCGGGAATTGGTGAACTAGTGTGAACGTGTTTGTTTCCATGAATTATGTGTTTATAATCTTTATGTGACTTGTCGGTATGTGTATACGTGTTTACATATGTTAAAACGGTGATTACACGCGATTGCATGACATTATAGGTGATTACACAGCATAGAGGGCGATTAGGAATACTTAGCATGCAATTGGCAGGCTAATCGCCTATAGCTATAGGCGATTGGGCCTAATCGTGTGCCACTGAGGGCGATTAGGAGCCCTAATCGCCTGTAGCTGCTGCGTAATCGCTTGACGTGTTTTAACGACTAGAAACGCCTATAAATACCACCTTTGACCTCTAAAACACCATTTGTGCAACCCTAGCCGTCCCATAACCTATCCCAACTCACAAACACCCTCTGGAACTCGTTTTTGCATCAAAAACCCATTTCCAAGCTTTAAACACCACTTTCTCCTAAATCCAAGGTGTGTTCTTCATCCCCAAACATTTATATGATTATGTCTTGTCCCCTAAAGGTCCAAACCTTATTTCTAAACTATTGTGTCTTTGAAAATCTATTAAAAACCGTTTTTAAACAAACCCAAACCTTTATGCATGTTATATGTGTTGTATATGAATAAAGGTAGGATTTTTATGATTGAAACATGATTGTTCTTGTGTTATTAAGGTGTTTGTAGCTGGTATGAGTTAGTATGATGATGTCCTAGGAGTTTGGATGGTTTTAGTTGTGTATTGTTGATGTTTGGTATTTTGACCCATTTGAATAGTTTGAATGATTAAGGATGATATGAGGTGTTTGTTAGTCATTTGATGTTAGGGTATGCTTTAGGATGATGCTAGAACAGTAGGATGTTACCAGACAACGTTGTTACGTGATGAAATCTGGATATTTGCTATTTAGGGCAAGTCTTTGCATGTTGATGTGATATTTACATGTTAAATATGCTATTTTAGGAAAACACGTGCATTCGGGACTGTTAGAATGATGATAACTTAGGGGTTTTGCTTGAAATATGTTTGTTAATGTGTTATGATTGATATTGGGTGTTTACACATGTTTCGGATCTGAGTTGGAGGGTTAAACGCGCGAAAAAGGCGGAACAGAACAGCATAGGCGATTAGGAATCCCCAATCGCCTATGCTATAGGCGATTGGCCCCTAATCACATGATCTATAGGCGATTAGGGAGCCTAATCGCCCTCCCACCATGCAATTGCAATGCTAATCGCCTATATGCATGTCTTATAGCTCCTAATCACTAGTTAACTTCTGAATTGCATGTCTTATAACTCCTAATCACCAGTTCACTTTTCCTAATCACTAGTTGACGTTTCCTAATCACATGTACTGCTGGTGTAAGTGTATTTTGACATTCCGAGACCCGATTTGACACCTAGGAACATGCTAGAAACCCCGTAACATGCCTAGTAACATAGTAACACGTGTTTTAACTTATTTGTGCGTTATTTGATCTATATGTTAGACTCGTTGAACGTGTTAAGTACTGGTTGCATGATTTGTATGTGTTAATGTATGAGATAAACACGTGGGATGTCGGGTCACCAATGGGATGTCGAGTCTTGTCTCATGTAGTCTGGTTGTCAGTCAAATGCGTTTTCAAACAGATAATGGTCATGGACTGGACATTAGGGACTAATGAACCCGACGGGTTATTAGTCTAACTTTACACACATCTTATGATAGGTCGCCACTAGTTGGGGCTATCATATCACATAAAAGGTTTACTCATTAACGGAAGATGCAACCTAAGGTGAGTTCACGGCCCCACATTTTACGGTTTTTGTTTTCGGGGGAGAAACATGCTTAAACTCTTTTATTACACATTTTCATGTTATACTATGGCTCTCATCTTATTACTATACGGTTCATCAAAAGTCCCTTAGAAACCACTAACATGGGGATATGGCGGGGAAATGTGGATAACGCTATTGGGAACTGACAAGCCCCACTCGATGGCTGGAGGCCGGGCGGGTGCATATTGTCTCTAAGCACACAAGGCCTACCGGCGATGACGGTAGTCCGTAGGAAAGGGTCACACAGTTACGGCATAGTCTGCAGTGGTTTCAGCCGTAGTAGTAATATTACCTGACGCCTAGCTAGCGTTCTCATAAGCATAGTAGTAACAGCAACGGTAACGGTTTTCAAAGGATTGCTTTAAACGTTTAAATAAAACCTGTGAACTCACCAGCATTATATGTTGACTCTTTTAGCATGTTTTCTCAGGTCGCTAAGGTAGCAGCTGTCAGCTAGGCGCACGGAGTCGCACTTGAGTCGTACTCGCGTCTAGGGTCATTCGTGCATGTCTCTTTATGTTAAACTTTTGAACTTATGTCTTTATTTACTCATGACTTGTAAACTTTAAATACTTCCGCACTTTCAGATGTTGGTTTAAATCTTATGCATGGTTTTTATTTACGTATGTTTTTACATTTAGACGTCGTTTATTGTGACCATTGACTTGGATCCTAGTGTGTCACACACCTTGCGGTAGAACTCCGCTTGTGGAAATTTGAGGGTGTGACAGATTGGTATCAGAGCCAATGGTTATAGTGAACTAGGACTGCATGTAGAGTCTAGACTATAGCCGAGTCTCACACACTAGACGGTCACATACATTTGAGTCGTGTCTTTTGGTAAACATACTAACCTTGTCGGGGTGTCGGTATCCTTACCACACAGTGTCATATTATCTATCTCATTCTTGGTTATTCCTAGTTTCATTTTATCTTCTCCTTCGGGTTTGCAGTCGAAGGGACTTGTTTGTTGATCTTCTGTGTTGGCTGTCTCTTTCTAAGATGTGGGTACCGGGCGACTTGAAGTTCGAGCTCGGGGCACGCCTTGAGGAACACGTAGAGCAATTTATCATTTCGGATGCACACAAAATCATAAGTTGAAATGCATGGAAGACTTGGTGGATCTCGTGTTGGGATTAATGGTCACATTTGGACTCGATCCTAGACTCTTCATATTCTCTTGGTTTAGCGTTGGTGATGGGTCTGAGCGTTTGTTTCTTGTTTTCTCAGAAGATGTCTGGACGCACTGGAGGACGTACTGGGGGATGACGTGGAGGCCGCACTGGCAGGGGTAGAGGTGGTGGTAACATCACCTTGACGTACGATGAACTTAGTGAGATGATGCAGCAACAGTTGGGCGTTGCGCTGGCTGCCTTCCAGGCTGCCCAGCAGACTTTTATGGGTGCTGCCGCTCCTCCGGTTCAGGCGGGAGTTGCCTATAAGCGGTTTAAGGATTGTCAGCCCCTCAACTTCCAAGGTACGGAGGGAGCTGTGGAGTTGCTTCGGTGGTTGGAGAAGACTGAGTCGGTATTTGCTTTATGTGAGACTCCAGCAGCGGATATTGGGTGAAGTTTGCTTCGGGGACTTTTATAGGACCCGCCCTGACGTGGTGGAACTACGTCACTCAGACACTTGGTATCGGGGAGGCCAACGCCATGCCTTGGGCGGATTTCGTGCGTAGGTTGAAGGCTGAGTACTGTCCGCGAGAGGAGATCAAGAGGTTGGAACAGGAATACGAGAATCTCAAGATGGTGGGTTCTGAGATTGAGGAGTACACGATCAGACACAACGAGTTAGCGGTGATGTGTCCAGGTTTATCGACACCAGAGTATCGGAGGATAGAACAGTATCTTGCAGGTTTGGTGCCAGAGATTGCTGGGTTGGTGTCTGCGAGGGATCCTACTACCATGTCTGAGGCTGTGCGGTCGGCTACCAAGATGACCAACTTAAAGATTACTGAGGGTGTCTTGCCTCCTAGAGGCTCTGCTGTGAAGGCGCCGGTGGATAACAAGAGGAAGTGGGAGAGTGTGGAGAAGAGTTCAGCTGTGGTTCAGCGACAGCCGGCAGCGAAGAAGGCTGAAGCTTCAGGGTCAGCGTCAGATCAGAAACAGGGAGGCTATGCTGGAAAGAGCCCTATGTGTGGACGGTGTGGTTTTCATCATTATGGTACTTGTGATAGTTTTCGTTGTGAGCGTTGTCAGCGGACGGGGCATCATGCGAAAGATTGTAGGGTCAACCTTTCGTCCAGACCGACTCAAACTGCTGCTACTACTACCCCTGCTCCACAGGGGAACCAGGGTTGCAATCATTGTGGGGAAGCAGGGCACTTCAAGCGAAACTGCCCAAAGTTGAACCAAGGGGGCACAGGGACTGCAGGGAAGGATGGAGGCAACGAAGGCGGTGGTCGGGCTGCTCGTGCTCATGCTTATGTGATCGGTGCTAGAGAGAACCAGGAGGACCCAGACACTGTTACCCGTACGTATTCTCTCTTATCTTTCGTTACACTTTGGTTTTACTTTGATTCGCATCGTTGTGCATTCGTGTCTTCGAGTGTATTCTCTTCATGGGTTTTGGCCACTGTTTCTCATTCGTTGGGTCGATGAGGGTCCTTTGGGGATGCTACTTGGACGGTACCAGTGGGTTAGTTATACCGATCATAGTAGTCTCCAGTAGGTCTTCAATCGGGGGGTCTCTAGTCTTGTATCCACATTTGGGAAAGTGGTTTCCCGGCTGTTACTATCACGTTTTGGTTCACGACCTTCATTTCGTTGCTGTAGATGCGTTTTGCGACTAGTGATTAGATAGTTAACATGTGTTAGAAAAGGCTGTTTGGGCGAATGTAGGATGATATGGGCGAAGGTGAAGAAGAAATGGGCGAAGGTAGAAGGTATTGGACGAATCTGGAACTGGACTACACTGAAGAACACATTCGACCATTGTAATGGGCGAATGTGGAAATCACTCACATTCGACCAGTCAAACTGGGCGAACGTGCAGTGCCTATATATAGATTTTGTGATTTTGTAAGTTAAATAGAGTCATTAGGTGTGTGTGTTTTCAGGTGTTGATCCAGAGAGGTTTGAGATAGAGTGTGTGTGATCTAGATTAACTGTAATTGAATTGTAATCAAGTTTTTGAATGAGTTAATCTATGAAAAGTATTGAAAATGACTTTGATTGTGTTTTGATTTGAGTTTACATCAGTTTGTTCAAAGCTAGGGTTTCCGCACCTGGTTTTGTAACTTGTATGATCATATAATCCTGTTTTCGTGTCAAATTACGTCTCTACAAAGTGGTATCAGAGCTTAGAGGATCATACAACAACAAATTGATAAACTCAGAGCTGATTTGGACATTATTTTGATCAATTCACATCTGTTTTAGTATAAAAATGGTTTTTGTGTGTTTTTGAAAGAATTAGAGTTGATTTTGTGGTTAAAATTCAAAATTCCAAGTATTAAAGTTGTTCCAAATCATCTCCTAAGCAAAACCTAATCAAGATCATTCAAATTCACAAACTTTTGAAAATCAGAGATCAAAATAACCGTTTTTCAAAGTGTAACCGTTTTTCAAAACTGAAAATGGGCGACCCTGGATCTTAGTGGTCGAAGGTGTGAGTTTCTGGTCGAACCTGAGAATTTTCTGGGCGAATCTAGTTAGTTTTGGGCGAACCTAGAAAATTTTTGTTGAATTTTTCACATTCGGGTTACATTTTTCACATTCGGGAGATCGTGCGGGCGAACCTAGAACCAAAACGGGCGAACCTGGAGTAGTTTTGGGCGAACGTGAAAAGTGTTAGTGTGTTTTTACTTTCTGGTGAGATTTTACATTCGGAAGTTACTGTTTGGGCGAACCTGAAGCAAAAAGGGACGAACCTGAACAATTTTGGGCGAACCTAGACTAGTGTTTTTGGAAAATTTTCTAAGTGTTGAATTTCTCGAAGTTCGTGATCATGTGGAATTTTCCGACTACTCCGACACCAGCAACTACACAACCACAACAGCAGGTGATGGACCCATGGACAGTGGCAGCACAGAAGACGAGCACACAGTCTTCGCAGCCGGTTAACTACATGACTCAAAGTGCACCTCCAGCACCACAATCTGACTACTGGGGAGTAGCAGCAGCGGTGGTAAACACTCAAACTACAAATGCTATTTCCACACTGATTAATGATTTGTCTTCAGTAGCGGGAATCGGCCACCGAAGCTTATGGAGATTCAAGAATACAATCAGTGGCAGAAAAAGTTCAAGATACATTTGGAAGGCATGGGAGTGGAAGGTGCTGAAGCATGGAACATGATTGCTAAAGGTTACACACCACCAGTTTTGGAGAACACAGGTGAACCAGTACAATTGGAGAGCATGGCTGAGGATGAGAAAAAGAAGTTTGCTGTGGAAAAGAAGGCGTTTTCCCAATTGACACAGGCAATCACAAATGATCTTTTGCATCAGTTTGGGACTTGCACAACATCTAAGGCACTATGGGAGATGCTTAAAAGGAAGCATGATGGGAATGAGAAGACTAGAAGTTTGAGGATGGAAGAACTTAGAAAGGAGTTTGAGAATTTTTCTTATATTGGAAATGAAACTTTGAAAGAACTAACTCCTAGATATAATCATTTGTTATCTGAATTGTCTAACTATGGTATACAGATTCATATGGCAAAGCAGGTGGACAAGTTTGCAGATGCATTACCACCAAACTGGGATCAGCATGTGGAAGTCCTGAAGGAGAAGGATGCTTATCAATACTGGTCTATTCAAGAGTTCATTGAGAAGCTGGAAAACAAAGAATTGGAAGAGAAGAGGAAAGCTAGAAGAGCACAGATTCCTCAGAATCCCAACTTATACTTTGGAGGATCTCCAGTTCCAGCCAGTACATCAAGCTCAGGAGGGCTAGTAGCACCACATGTTGCATGTATATCCAATGTTATGGAATCACCTACCATAAACTACCATCAACAAACATCATCCTTTTCACAACCACCACCACAACAACCATACAACAATTCATACATTCCACCATTTTCCCCAATGCAACAAGCAGCTTTCTACACTGCTAGCCAATCTCAACAACAACCAATGAACCAACCTAATCAACAAACAGTGGTTTTGGAGACATCTAACCTTGGAAATGTGACAGTTGAAGTTGCTCAGCAACACATTGCATTAGTCTCTGCAATGGTCTCATCCTACAATGGATTAGTTGCTAGTCAAATTGGGAATAACAACTTGACCAATGAAGACTACGCACAGATTGACAAGGAAGAGATGGAACTCATTGATATTCAATGGGCTTTTGCGAGCATAATGAGAAGAGCAACGGAGTTTATTGAAAAGACAGGAAGAACTGATTTGGGAACTTCCCCTAACACAACCTACGGGTTCAATAAGGAGAAAGTGACTTGTTTTAACTGTGGAAGGAAAGGTCACTTTAAAAGAGAATGCAACCAGCCACCAAAACAGGGCAATAGGAACCCATTCAATGCCAGTTATCAGAACCGTCAACAACAAAACCAAAACCAAGTTTCTTACCAAAACAACAACAACTACCAAAATCGTCAAAACAACTTTAATAACAACCAAAATAGACAACCAAACACACCAAACCAGACACAAAACCAAACACCAAACAATTCTAACCGAACAGTCATACCAATAACTACACCAAATGAACAACAACAGAATACCAATCAAGCATTGGTGACTCAACAAGATGAGAGGTTTGACTGGTCGAGTATGCAGATAGGTGTTGAAGAGATTACTACTGGTGGCAATGTGGCTTGTGTTGCATATCAGGTTGATATTGAAGATTCAGGGTCGGTAGAGGAGAAGGTAGAAACTGAAGTTGAAAGTGACGAGTCTGAGGCTGAGACGGATGTGGAGACTGAACCTGTTAAGGTCAATGTTGAGGTTAAAGCTGAAGAAACAAATTCTGGAGTTGTGATTGATACTGTTTCTGATATTCCTGAGGAGTGTGAATCGGTTTATTCTGATTCAGACAGTGAATCGGATACAGAAGCAAGTGTTAATTCTCTGGATGAAGACATCGATCAGTTGCTAGCAGAAGCAGATTTTCTGATGACAAGGAAGTCGTGCATTGCAGATGATGCTTTCACAAAGATTGACTATTCCAGATTCTTTGCAGGAAAGGAAGCTCATTTCGCATTGATGGCCATGACTGATCCGCCAAAACCTGTAAGTTCTGAATGTAGCACTGATGTTACAAGTGATAAATATTGTGGTAAATGTGATAGATTGACTGAGGAGAATAAGCAACTCCGTGTTCAACGTGATAGTGCTATCATGAACAGTCAATCTACTCGCAAAGAGTTGAATGCTTTTAACAAAGTATTAGATGGTTACAAAAAGGACATTTCCGACTTGAAAAACACTTTGTCTTTAAAACAATTGGCAATTAACAACTATATCAATGAAATTGAAAACACCAAGTTGGAAATGGCCGCTATCAAATGCTTTGGTGAGAAAGTAAACAAAAAGCTGGAAAGCTATAAGCATATTGCTTATGTGGTAGATCACATCATTGATGATCAAACCACCAATTATCGGTCTGTACCATCTCCGGTTCTCTTTGAAAACCATAATTGTCACCAAGTGACACCGGAGAGTTCGGTAAAATCTGACTCAGCATCGGAAAATGAATCTAATACTTCAAGTATTGGAGATCCAAATTCCGATGTTAGACCGATTTTGGGTATCAATGATGAGGGTGTTACTGCTGAGAGTGTGGATTCAGACACTGAGAGTGATGACACTGGTTGTAATAAGAATGATAATTCATGTGAAATTCCAAAAGAAAACCACATCATTACAAATGAACCAGTTTCACCGTCTCAGATTGTGATTCCAATGAAAAATGTTCATTGTGAAAAGAAGTCTGATAAGAATGTTGTGAAGAAAGATCTTAATGTGGTTAAGAAAGATCTTGAAAAGAATGCTAAGAACGAACAATGTGATAAACCTGTCAAGGTGTTTTATCGGATGGAAGGATCCGATAAGATCATCTCTGACGAGGACTTCCCAATAAAAGATGTTAACTATGCTAAAATTGACAAAATTTGGCAAGAAAGCACTATTTGGTTCCCAAAACATGAGAGAACAAATGAGATTCCACCAGCTTTATTAAAGAAATTGTATTTGGATGTTCCTCAAGAACCAAAGGTCCATGTCACAGAGTTTGTTCGACCCAAAACAGAGCTAATGGTTTTAATGAGCCTACTTACTCAAAAGGGCCACTCCCTGAGAGTTTAAGGAAGCAACAGTACAATGATCAATATCCTGTTAGATCATTTGCTCAACCAAATGCTCCGAATGTTTTTGAAGAGTACCGTGCGTGCTTTAAATGTGGGGAACGAGGGCATTTACTTGCTCAGTGTCCATATGTAAGGCATAAGAGGCACGAGGTGCAAGTGAGGAATTCCATGAGGAAACCGATTGATCATTATGTGCCACCACATAGGAGAGTTGTTCCTCAACAACCACAACCGTTTTATAATCAAAACAATTTTCAACAAATGAGGAACAGTCGTCCAATGCAATATGATCGAAGGAATCGGATTGCTATGGAACAATCATGGAGAAAACCTGTGGTGAATGCAACAGTTGATAGACAAAAGGTTCCACCAAAACCGATTGTCAAATCAAATGTTGGACCTAAGTCTGTTAAATCAGATAAGGTTACCAAGAGAGTTACATTTGCTAACAATGTTCAGAAACCGACTGAGAACCCAAAGTCTCAGATTCGTATTTTGAAAAGGTCTGAACAATCTTGGTCACCTAATGGTACTCCAGGAGCCTCAACTTCAAGGGTAAATGAGAAAAAGGAAACTGTTTTGAACAATCAGAAAAAGATTGATCAAAAAGTTGTTAAAAATGCTTGTGAAAATGTTATTTTGAAACCTGATGTTCAAAGACCCAAGACTCAGGCTTGGGTCCCCCGAAAGAACTAACTGATTTACTTTTTGTGTGCAGGGAGCTTCAGCTGGCCCTATTAGCAGTCTTTGGATTGTTGATAGTGGAGCTTCAGGCCACATGACAGGGGATCTTGCGTTGCTGTTCGACGTGAAGAACATCAATGGAGGGTATGTAGCTTTCGCGGGAAATAAAGGTGGATATATCACAATGGAAGGAAGTGTGAGCAATGGAATAGTGAGTTTCGAGCGGATTTCGTATGTGAAGCAGATAGACTATAATCTGTTGAGTGTCAGTCAAATATGTGATAAGCAATTTACTGTGCATTTTGATGACAAATCCTGCTATATTCTGAAACCGGGCTTTACAATTCCTAAAGAGTGGATAATGTTGAAGGCACCTCGAGTCAACAATCTATACATTCTTGATATGTCCAAGGCGATGACATCACAGGGGCAGATAACATGCTTCTTGTCCAAGGCGACAGAGAAATGGACTAGATAGCTTGGTTGAAATGGACTTGTCGATGGAGTAAACGTGAAACATTTCCATCTGAATGACAAGTGTGTGAGTTGTAAAAAGGGGAAGCAACACAAACAGTCCCACAAAGTGAAAAAGGTTAACTCTGTTGAGATGCCACTTGAGCGACTGCACATGGATCTTTTCGGACCGGTCAAGCGCAAAAGTCATCTTGGAGAGCTTTATTGTTTAGTCGTCACTGACGATTACTCAAGATTTTCATGGGTGATGTGTTTGCAGAATAAAAGTGACACCTTTATCAACCTAAAAGTTCTGTTCACTCGATTGGAGAATCTCTACAATGTGAAGATTAAGAGAATTCGGAGTGACAATGGGACGGAGTTCAAAAATGCCAAGATGGATGAACTTTGTGAAAGCAAAGGGATACATCATGAATATTCGGCTCCGTACACCCCACAACAGAACGGTGTTGCTGAACGAAAGAATAGGACTCTAATTGAAGCGGCTAGAACAATGCTTGCTGATTCAAATCTTCCAGTAATGTTCTGGAATGAGGCGATTTATGCAGCAAATTATACACTAAATCGGGTTCTAACAGTGAAGAAGTTTGGTAAAACATCTTATGAGCTGTTACACCGAAGGAAGCCGAACTTAGAGTATCTAGAACCTTTTGGGGCGCCATGCACAATGTTGAATCCAAGCGAGAAGTTTAGTCCTAAAGCCGAGGAGGGTTACTTTGTTGGATATGCAACCCCGCTCAAACGGGTATACAACAAGCAAACTCGTCGTGTGGAAGACTGGGCTAACGTGGAAGTTCAACGATATACTCAGAATATTCAAGGCACGGGTCCTGATTGGATGTTTGATTACAAAGATTTCTTTGAATCATTCAATCTAGATAGCTTGGTTGAAGAAGCTGTTATCAGATTACTTTATGAGTGTGAAAATGCAACAACTTCACCGTTGGTGCGTCCGATCACCGTGAACCCCCTACCAGCTTCTAATGATACCAATGCTCCTATACAAGAGGAAGAAGTGTTTCAAGAAGCTTCAACATCATTAGACACTTCAGAATCTGAAGATGAACAATTTGAAGAAGCTATTCTTGAACAAGCTGAAGAACCAGAGGCACCGCCAGTGAACCCAACTCCAACTTCAGATGTGGCTTCATCATCAAATACGGGTCATGATCTGGATGATGTAGAGAACTTGACTGTTCAGACGGGAGTACAAGTACCCGATTATCCGGAATCTTGGATTCATCGTATTCACCCGCAGGAGCAAGTTATCGGTGATCCTGGAAGCAGTGTTATGACCAGAGGGCAGCTTAAAAGCGTTAATTCGCCAGAGAGTTTTGGTGCTTTAGCTTTATATGCCAAAATTCAACAATCTGGTAGTCAAAATGATTGGTCGTTTGCGTGTTATGTGTCGCAGGTAGAGCCAAGGACATACAAGGACGCTTTGAAGGATGATGCCTGGGTGGAAGCTATGCAGGAGGAGTTATTACAATTCCAGAAATTGGGAGTTTGGACGCTCACTGATTTGCCGCCGGATAGGAAGAAGATTGGCACCAAATGGGTGTTTAAGTGTAAGAAGGATGATCGTGGGGTTATTGTTCGTAACAAAGCCAGATTGGTCGTGCAGGGTTTCCATCAAATCGAAGGGATTGATTATAACGAAATCTATGCACCGGTAGCACGAATCGAAGCTATTCGGATGTTCCTCGCGTTTGCTTCTTATAAGAAATTCAAAGTTTATCAAATGGACGTTAAAAGCGCATTTCTGTACGGGAAAGTCAAGGAAGAGGTTTATGTCGGGCAGCCACCAGGCTTTGAGGACCCAATCCACCGGGATAAGGTCTACATGCTAAACAAAGTTTTGTATGGCTTGCACCAGGCTCCGAGGCAGTGGTACGAGGAGCTAAGTACATACCTCATCTCCAAAGGATTTAAGCGCGGCCTCGTCGATTGCACCCTCTTTACGAAGAAGACGGGAGATGATTTGCTTCTAGTGCAGATATACGTTGATGATATAATATTTGGTTCAACTAACGAGCTTTTATGCAGGGAGTTCGAAACTGTCATGCAGGAAAAGTTCGAAATGAGCGCAATGGGGGAGATGCAGTTTTTCCTAGGCTTGCAGGTGGACCAAAGACCTGACGGGATCTTCATTCACCAGACGAAATATGTCTCCGACATCTTGAGCCGGTTCCAGATGGAGGACTCAAAGCCGATGGATACCCCGATTCAACCCAATCACGGGATTGGAGTGGACGCTAAGGGGGAGCTGACGGACCCATTTACATACAGAGCAATCATCGGATCTCTGATGTATTTGACGGCGTCTCGACCAGATATTATGTACGCAACGTGTCTCTGTGCCCGTTATCAATCGAAGCCGAAACAAAGTCATCTGACGGCGGTCAAGCGTATCCTTAGATATCTGAAGGGTTGTCCCTCAAAAGGACTTTGGTACCCTAATGATGATAATTTTGATTTCATATCTTTTAGTGATGCAGATTGGGGCGGCTGTGACAAAGATAGCAAATCTACTACAGCTGGTTGCCAGTTTTTCGGGAGCAGGTTAATCACCTGGCAATGCAAGAAACAGACTTCCGTAGCACAATCTACCTGTGAAGCCGAGTACATTGCAGCCTCGAGTTGTTGTTCCCATGTACTCTGGATTCAACAACAAATGATGGATTACGGTTTGCAGTTTCTTACAACCCCTATTTACTGTGACAACGAAGCCGCAATTGCATTAACTAAAAATTCGGAAAATCATTCTAAAGCGAAACACATCCGGATCAAATATCATTTTATCCGTGATTGTTATGCTAAGGAATTGATCGATATGATCAAAATACATACTGACTACCAACGTGCAGATCTGTTTACAAAAGCTTTTGACCGTTCACGCTTTGAATATCTTTTAAAAGTAAACAATATAAAGGAAAAACAGGACTAATCGGCACCTCGGTTTATCGTTTTTTAGTTTTTAGTTTTTATATTTTGCTAATTGGGAATTTCTCTTTGCTAATTGGGAATTTCTCTTTACTATCGTAATCCTCAAAGAAGTTGATGCTTTCGAGGGGATTGTTTAATCCTCAAAGAAGTTGATGCTTTCGAGTGGATTGTTTCTTTTAAAACTTTTTGTTTTTATTGTTTTTCAGAAAAAATTAAAATCCCAAAAATATGTTCTTTATTTTAGGGGGAGCCATTCTATCAGAAAAACCAAAAACATTATAAAATTCAAAACGACCTAAAAATTAGAAAATCAAAAATGATTTCCTGGTAAAACAGAGGAAATGATAGTACATCAGTGGGGATCTGACACAGGCTAAAGAATTGTATAGTATAATGAGGCGTGTGTTGACCACGTGTGATATGCTGATAGGCTTCGTAGACTAAATATTGCGTGCATTAGTGATACAAACATAACGAACTACGCGTTCGTGGCTGAACACCTCATGGGCATATGGTCTTAGTACCGTAATTTCGTTTGATAGGATTGCCAAAATCTGAGGTTTCGGGTCGTTATGTTATTGTTATCTGGGATATTCTGATAAACTTTTGTCGTATTGATTTACGGACCTAGATTTATCAGAATATTTGCTAAAAGAGCTTAATTGCCAAAACCGGAAGTTACCGAATTGAGGAACTTTATGTTTTAATTGATCATAGATCATTATTACATCGTATTGATCATCTGATGCAAATCAGTGATTAATATCAGCCTCAACCTAGTGTATACGCACATGTTACTCTGCTGCATTCAATTGCTGACCTGTACACCTCTGTGCTATATACTTTGTAACTTTTACGGATAACTCTGGCATAATCACGCGTTACGACGAAGCTTTGTGCAATTACTTGATACGGGAGTATGTCGTGTGTGTGGGCACCACATCGTGTTAGTCTAATACACCTAACTCGTATCATTTTAAAGCATTGCGTAATTGTCTGCATGTGAGCTTACGTGGACCACAATATCAGCAATTGCCGTATCACATATTGTTTCTAATGATAATATTAAACAAATAGATCAACGCTGTGATCAGATTTCTCAGAAAACTGATATGATCCTCTGACCGGATTTCACAAAATGTTTACTGTTTTCATTTACTTTGATGCATTTTAATTTGTTGCAATTTACTTTTATTGTCAAAAAGATACAAAATCCAAAAAGATTTTAGGTGTGTTTTGATAAAATTTCAGAAAAATCCAAAATTTTTGCATTTCTGCTTTATTTTTGATAACCGGGGATGCTTGATAGTCAATTTCTGAGATTTGACAACACCATCTGGGCTTTGTATCATTCTAAAAGTGAAAATTTGTGTTTTGGAAGTTTAACGGATTGAAAAATGTTGAACGGGATTCGAATTCGTGATTTGGCAAAATTTTTAAAATTTTCCATTTTACATTCGCCCTTAAATGGGACGAATGTGGAAAATTTCCTACCTTCGGGTTACCACAAAACGGGCGAATGTGGGTTATTTGCTTGATTTTCACTTCCGGGTAAATATTCCACATTCGGGCACATTCACTTGTGGGCGAATGTGGAAAATCCCCACATTCGACCCACCAAACGGACGAAGGTAGCCATTATATATAAGCCAATAGCAGATTCGACCCCTCACTTATAATTTTTCAAAATTTTTCTCAGTACCAGAACCTTGTTGATTTTGTTTCTCCTGTTTGTGCGATTTGTTCCCTGGATTATACTGATCATTTTCATATAAAAATTACAGGTAATGACAACGGATTGAGCATGGAATCGTTGATTCTTTAACCGAACCTAGGGTTTTAGGGTTTATGCCTTTTCAGTGATTGTTAATGTTTAATATTGATGGAAATTCATTCCATATCAGTTTTAGGGGGAGAAGTATAAAGGAATTAGGTTTTTAACATCGTTTCAGTATTGATTGATCGATTGAATATATAAAACCCTAATTCTTATTGAAAACTGATATAGAATGAAATTTAGGGGAAATTGATGATACACGAGTCTTAGTCGGCCATATTAGACAATGTCTGAATCAAAATGTAGTGTTAAAAACATGTTTTTGAAAATTTTCAAATTTTTGGTAAAATCCATTTCACCTTCGGGCGAACGTTTGGACGAAGGTGGAACAGGAATGGACGAAGGTACCTACAAACGGACGAATGTGATTTTCTACTCAGAATCATTCCACATTCGGCCAACAGATTGCACATTCGGCTAAAGAAAACTACATTCGACCAGAAACTTGTGGCCGAATGTGGAATTCTTAAAACCTAAAATTTTGAATTTTTGTCGATTTCGTGTTTTGACGTTTATTTTTGATTTTATGTTTCAGATGGCTGAAGAACAAGAGAATATAGAGATTCCTGTTGAGACTGCTATTCCTGATCCTGTCCCAGAACCTATTCAGGAAGGTGAATCATCAAGCGGTAGCAAATGGCCTTTTGAGAAGAATCACAATTGCTGTGCATATCTGGGAGATGTTGAGAAGAATGTGGAGTTTACAGAGATCATCAAGTTTCTAAAGAGATGCAGAGTTGTTTATGCTTTGGCTACACCAACTATTATCTACAAGGATATAGTTGAGGATTTCTATAACAACGCGAAGTATGATTACTTTGATAATCAGACAATTATCAGAAGCAAGATTCAAGGAATGGAGATGTTCATTACTGAAGCTGACATCAGAGAAGCTCTCCAGATCAAATTTGAAGTTAGTGAGGATCCAAGAGAACTCTCATGGACTGAGCAGAAAGCCTGTTTTCTTAGGATGAAATACAAAGGACCGATCACTGATGGTTTGATGTATAAAGGAAAACTATGCGTACAGTTCAAGTATTTTGCTCACGTCATCATACATGTATTTGGATGCGTTAGTGGAGGTTATGACGTGATGAGGAAGAGTTTGAGCTCATTAATGGTTGCGTTGACTCTCAACAAACCATTTAACGTTGCTGGGATGATATTGGATCATATGCTGGAGATGCTGAAGGGTTTGAAGAAGAAGTATTTCATGCTATACCCTAGATTCTTGATGATGATCTTTGATCACAAGTATCCTAATCTGAAGAAGGATCCAACACAGATACTTGCTATGGATCACATGAATATTAGAACCTTGGTGAGAATGAAAGGTTACAAAGGTGTGCCTGATAATGAGAGACCACCTTACAAGAGGTTGTTTGGAGCCTTGGCTAGAGAGGATTATATGGATCCTGGAAAGAATACAGCAAGGCATCCTGATAGTGATTCTGACAACGATGATCCTTTAGTATATGCTGATGCAAATACAAAGAGGAAAAGACAAGTAGTCAATCCTGGAGCCAAAGGGAAGGGCAAAGGAAAGACAGATCAGGGAACTTCAAAGCAACAAGTTGTGAGAAAGAAATCTACTGCAAAGAAAGGTACTAGTTTGGTGGATGAAGAGTCTGTAGATTCTGAAGAGACAGAGACTGAAGAACAATGGGATTCGGATGCTGAAAATGTCCGGACCACCAAACAAAAGGTCACTTTGGTTGGTGAGTCTGAATCACTAAACAGATCTATTGAAGAAGCTAAGAAGAGCAAAAAGACTGTTAGTGCTGAAGATGAAATGTTTACTGTGGATATGGACGAGTTGAACGAAGGTGAAACTGTAGTTGTGAACTTGCCCAAGCCTAAACACAAAACCATGGCCAAGAAAACCAGTACAAAACAACTCAGAGAGAAAGAGTTAAACCAACTTTTGAGAGGGAAGAGATTACCTGAAGCTGGAACGTCATCAAAACAATCTTCACCAGCCACAAAGAAGCAAAAGACTGTAGAGGCAACAAAATTACCAGTGGATCAATTCAATATAGCACTGGATAATGTTCTTGACATGTTTAGAAAGCCTCAGAAAGAGAAAGAAACTGAAGTTGAGCCATCAAAGTCAAAGTCCAAGTCAAAGAAAGTCACTGTGGATGACGAGGTTATGAAACAAGTGAATAAGAAGATGGATGACATGATGAAGATGTTAATGGCTCAGCAAGCAGAAATAGCCAAGTTCAAGCAGAATGAGGAAAAGATGCTTCAGATTGTAGTAGCTTCTACGTCGAATCAGGATGAGATTGACGAGAAAGTAAAGAAGCTAGAAGCAAAGAACAAGAAGCTTGAAGGAAAGTGTTTGAGAAACAAAAACAGATTCAAGGCGATTAAAGAAGATAATAAAGAGTTGAAGGCTGAGAACAAACGCCTTAGTGAGCTGATAGACAACCTGTATAATGTTGCACCCAAGTTGAAGGAGGGTGAGGAAGACAAAGAAAAGGAAGTTGAACAGGTTGATTTTGAACCATCTGAATCTGATAAAGAGGAAGATGATGATGATGATGAAGAATCGGAAAAGAGTGATGATGGAGATGATGATAATAATGATGATGATGATGATGCTGAGGGTTCTGGAAGTCAGAAGGAGGATGAGAGTAGTAGTGATGATAATGATGGAGGAGACGATACGTCTAAGTTTACATTTGAGAAAAGACCACCTTCAAAGAAGAAGAAAGACACAGGTGAATCGAGTTCGAAGAAGAAAAGTGAGAATGTTGATTCGGATGAGACTGTGTTCTGGAATGAGAAGGTGAGGTCCTTGTCTGACGATGCTAAACAAGTCTATAAGGACATGTTAGAAAGAAGAGAATGGACCATTGAGTTCACAGGTCGTTTTGCTGAAATATTCCAAACTGATGATATGCGATATGAATTGGAATATAACGATCCTGATCTTGAAGAAGGGGAAGTACCTGCATCTGTAGCAAAGGAGATCTTGGATGGGCTTGCACAGAGGGTAGGGAAAACATTTGAAGAGTTCATTGTTGATGAGTCGATTCCACATATTCCTGAAAAGGCGAAGTCACTCTGATGATAAAGACACCCCTGAGTTTGAAGAAGTTGAAATAGATGATATAACGCATGAGGAATACCCACAATACTTCAGACAAACTGATGAAGATTTGGTGTTTCCTGATTTTACTGAGATTCCTAATACGTCTGCAAAGAAAAAGGCAAAGAAGAGAAGTGCTGAGTTTGTAGAGAAGGTATTTGGAACTGATATGCCTGAATCTTCAAATAAGTCTGATGAATTGAAGAATTATTTGAAGAAGTTAAGATTGATGGATGAAAACCGACCGAAGCCTGAAGCTCAAGGAAACTTTTACAGATTTCATAATGCTAAGTTCAGAGGCAGAGCTCTCGGGTGGACATACTTAGGCAGGCTGAAGTGTCTAGCTGCCAAGTGGGAATCAGGGATCTTGTACTTTTACAGATTCATTGACTTGCTGACTCTACCGTACTGGGCGGTTAGAGATTTGTGCAGATTCCAAATGTCAGGCGCTTCAGTTAATAATTCTCATGTCGGTTGGTGCGCAGACAAGCTGGTTTGGGAGAGCAGAACTAGATGGAATAGATTCAAACCACAATATCCCCGGAGGAAAGTTCACAGGGATATTGATCCCAGAACCAAGCTGAAGAGGGTTACCTTAATATATAAGGCACCTGAAGTGATGAGAAAGATACCTTTGATGCCTATGCCTCAACACTTCAGTGCTGATTTCATTTTCTGGTATTATGATTGGAGAAAAGCAGAAGCGGTGATTGTGTTGAGAGATGGAAAGGATAAATACAAGCATGTACATGTATTTGATCCTATGTGGTTGATTAATTGCACTTTCGAAGACATCATCATGCTCTTTTATAATCCGATTCATCATGAGCCGAACGACGCAGATCAAGCAAAGAAATACACACAAGTTGTTGGTGTTTGCTTTGCTTATGACATAAATGCTGGTAGTAGTTTGGAGGGTAAACTTGGCAAAATGGTGAAGATGGCGAACGTGTCAAAGCCTGTGAAGAGAAAATTAGAGCCTGAGATGACGACAGAGCAGAAGAAACAGCTCAGAATCAAGTTGCTAAACAAAGCCATGGACGAGGACAGAAAACGATCTAATCAATAGTCGAGGGGGAGTTTGTAGATGCGTTTTGCGACTAGTGATTAGATAGTTAACATGTGTTAGAAAAGGCTGTTTGGGCGAATGTAGGATGATATGGGCGCAGGTGAAGAAGAAATGGGCGAAGGTAGAAGGTATTGGACGAATCTGGAACTGGACTACACTGAAGAACACATTCGACCATTGTAATGGGCGAATGTGGAAATCACTCACATTCGACCAGTCAAACTGGGCGAACGTGCAGTGCCTATATATAGATTTTGTGATTTTGTAAGTTAAAGAGAGTCATTAGGTGTGTGTGTTTTCAGGTGTTGATCCAGAGAGGTTTGAGATAGAGTGTGTGTGATCTAGATTAACTGTAATTGAATTGTAATCAAGTTTTTGAATGAGTTAATCTATGAAAAGTATTGAAAATGACTTTGATTGTGTTTTGATTTGAGTTTACATCAGTTTGTTCAAAGCTAGGGTTTCCGCACCTGGTTTTGTAACTTGTATGATCATATAATCCTGTTTTCGTGTCAAATTACGTCTCTACAGTTGCATTTTGGGGAAACGTTACTTGAGCACACACAGAGGTCGACCCTCATCACTGTTGAAGCCGAAAGAATCTCGAGACGAGATTCCTTTCAACAGGGGGATGATGTGACGACCCGGAAAATTTTTCTTCTTACTTGCCTCTTTCTCTTCGACTTCGGGAAATTTTCGGGACGAAAATTCTTTCAACAGGGGGATGATGTGACACCCGGCAAACTTCGGTTATTAACTTTTGAAAACTCAGTAAGTCTACCTTAGCGAGTCGTGCATACATTACACATGACAGGGTCAGTCGAGTCAAGTCGTACATCATTGGGGTTTTAACACACACAAGTCTCAAGTCCCGGGAATTGGTGAACGAGTGTGAACGTGTTTGTTTCCATGAATTATGTGTTTATAATCTTTATGTGAGTTGTCGGTATGTGTCTACGTGTTTACATATGTTAAAACGGTGATTACACGCGATTGCATGACATTATAGGTGATTACACAGCATAGGGGGCGATTAGGAATACTTAGCATGCGATTGGCAGGCTAATCGCCTATAGCTATAGGCGATTGGGCCTAATCGTGTGCCACTGAGGGCGATTAGGAGCCCTAATCGCCTGTAGCTGCTGCGTAATCGCCTGACGTGTTTTAAACGACTAGAAACGCCTATAAATACCACCCTTGACCTCTAAAACACCATTTGTGCAACCCTAGCCGTCCCATAACCTATCCCAACTCACAAACACCCTCTGGAACTCGTTTTTGCATCAAAACACCCATTTCCAAGCTTTAAACACCATTTTCTCCTAAATCTAAGGTGTGTTCTCCATCCCCAAACCTTTATATGATTATGTCTTGTCCCCTAAAGGTCCAGACCTGATTTCTAAACTATTGTGTCTTTGAAAATCTATTAAAAACCGTTTTTAAACAAACCCAAACCTTTATGCATGTTATATGTGTTGTATATGAATAATGGTAGGATTTTTATGATTGAAACATGATTGTTCTTGTGTTATTAAGGTGTTTGTAGCTGGTATGAGTTAGTATGATGATGTCCTAGGAGTTTGAATGGTTTTAGTTGTGTATTGTTGATGTTTGGTATTTTGACCCATTTGAATAGTTTGAATGATTAAGGATGATATGAGGTGTTTGTTAGTCATTTGATGTTAGGGTATGCTTTAGGATGATGCTAGAACAGTAGGATGTTACCAGACAACGTTGTTACGTGATGAAATCTGGATATTTGCTATTTAGGGCAAGTCTTTGCATGTTGATGTGATATTTACATGTTAAATATGCTATTTTAGGAAAACACGTGCATTCGGGACTGTTAGAATGATGATAACTTAGGGGTTTTGCTTGAAATATTTTTGTTAATGTGTTATGATTGATATTGGGTGTTTACACATGTTTCGGATCTGAGTTGGAGGGTTAAACGCGCGAAAAAGGCGGAACAGAACAGCATAGGCGATTAGGAATCCCCAATCGCCTATGCTATAGGCGATTGGCCCCTAATCACATGATCTATAGGCGATTAGGGAGCCTAATCGCCCTCCCACCATGCAATTGCAATGCTAATCGCCTATATGCATGTCTTATAGCTCCTAATCACTAGTTAACTTCTGAATTGCATGTCTTATAGCTCCTAATCACCAGTTGACTTTTCCTAATCACTAGTTGACGTTTCCTAATCACATGTACTGCTGTTGTAAGTGTATTTTGACATTCCGAGACCCGATTTGACACCTAGGAACATGCTAGAAACCCCGTAACACGCCTAGTAACATAGTAACACGTGTTTGGACTTATTTCTGCGTTATTTGATCTATGTGTTAGACTCGTTGAACGTGTTAAGTACTGGTTGCATGATTTGTATGTGTTAATGTATGAGATAAACACGTGGGATGTCGGGTCACCAATGAGATGTCGAGTCTTGTCTCATGTAGTCTGGTTGTCAGTCAAATGCGTTTTCAAACATATAATGGTCATGGACTGGACATTAGGGACTAATGAACCCGACGGGTTATTAGTCTAACTTTACACACATCTTATGATAGGTCGCCACTAGTTGGGGCTATCATATCACTTAAACGGTTTACTCATTAATGGAAGACGCAACCTAAGGTGAGTTCACGGCCCCACATTTTACGGTTTTTGTTTTCGGGGGAGAAACATGCTTAAAATCTTTTATTACACATTTTCATGTTATACTATGGCTCTCATCTTATTACTATACGGTTCATCAAAAGTCCCTTAGAAACCACTAACATGGGAATATGGCGGCGGAAATGTGGATAGCGCTATTGGGAACTGACAAGCCCCACTCGACGGCTGGAGGCCGGGCGGGTGCATATTGTCTCTAAGCACACAAGGCCTACCGGCGATGACGGTAGTCCGTAGGAAAGGGTCACACAGTTACGGCATAGTCTGCAGTGGTTTCACCCGTAGTAGTAATATTACCCGACGCCTAGCTAGCGTTCTCATTAGCATAGTAGTAACAGCAACGGTAACGGTTTTCAAAGGATTGCTTTAAACTTTTAAATAAAACCTGTGAACTCACCAGCATTATATGTTGACTCTTTTAGCATGTTTTCTCAGGTCGCTAAGGTAGCAGCTGTCAGCTAGGCGCACGGAGTCGCACTGGAGTCGTACTCGTGTCAGGGTTATTCGTGCATGTCTCTTTATGTTAAACTTTTGAACTTATGTCTTTATTTACTCATGACTTGTAAACTTTAAATACTTTCGCACTTTCAGATGTTGGTTTAAATCTTATGCATGGTTTTTATTTACGTATGTTTTTACATTTAGACGTCGTTTATTGTGACCGTTGACTTGGATCCTGGTGTGTCACACGCCTCGCGGTAGAACTCCGCTTGTGGAAATTTGAGGGTGTTACATACAAAGGTTTGGGGATGAAGAACACACCTTAGATTTATAGGAAATTGATGTGTAAAGCTTGGAAATGTGTGTTTTGATGCAAAAACGTGTTCCAGAGGGTGTTTGTGAGTTGGGATAGGTTATGGGACGGCTAGGGTTGCACAAATGATGTTTTACAAGTCAAGGGTGGTATTTATAGGCGTTTCTAGTCGTTTAAAACACGTCACGCGATTACGCAGCAGTGCATGCAATTAGGGCTCCTAATCGCCTATAGCTATAGGCGATTAGGGCCTAATTGCCCTCAACAACAGGCGATTAGCCTGTAATCGCCCTCAGTCCTCTCCTAATCGCCCTCCCTACCAGGCGATTAGGATGCTAATCGCCCTTAGCCTGTTCTAAACACCTATAATGTCACGTAATCGCGTGTAATCACCGTTTTAACACATATAAACACGTATACACATACCGACAAGTCACATAAAGATTATAAACACATAATTCATGAAAACAAACACGTTCACACCCGTTCACCAATTCCCGGGACTCGAGACCTGTGTGTGTGTGTGTGTGTTAAAACCCCAATGATCCTCCGAATCATTGATCCCTGGACAAGCACTTAACGCGAGTTGACTCGACTGACTCTGTCATGTGTAACGTATGCATGACTCACTAAGGTAGACTTACTGAGTTTTCAAAAAGTTAATAACTGGAGTTTGCCGGGTGTCACAGAAAATTACAGATAAATTGTTTATTTACCCTATAAATGGAAAGGAAATATCAATATTCATTTCCCAATCTTATATGACTTACACTTTTTTTCAGTTTCAAACTCTGTATCCCTTAGTCATAATGATATTACGATCAAATTTCCTTCCACCAATATTCTAAAAGATTCTTACAATCAAAGGAAAAAGGATTATCAACAATCCGTCTGCAGTGAACTTCGAATTGTTGTTTATTGAAGATTCTTACAGTCAAAGAAAAACATAAATCGATTATTACTACATGCAAATCCTGTTTTGAAGTGTAGGCTGGATTCTTAAATTTCATGATGTTTAGCTCGAAAGGGTTGTTGAAGTTTGTTTTAATTATATTTAATGCAAATGCAACAGATCTTAAATACCGCCATTCGTTTTGTTTGAGTTTTTGTTTCGAGTTCTATGGCAGAAAGATCATTCTTTACTGTTGTTTCTTAGAAGCGTTCTTTGAAGTTTATTGGGATTTTTATTTAGTTTGTTAACTTTGATGTTGTAAATTTGTTAACTGATATCAAAGCAGTTTTTTAAGAATATTTGTACTTTTTCTTTTACAAGTGTACCATTTTCTATGTAGATTTTAAAATCAGATAGTTCGCTTCAATTAAAATTGTTTGTAGTAACAGCGGTTTTCTTTACAGTGTCTGTTCATTTCTGTTGATTTATGTTTTCATTGTTGTAACACCGTTCACTATTTATTAAATATCTATAGAATGTGTTTGTAAATGCTGATAGAGTTTTGTTTGATAACATCTGTTAAAAACTCAACAAATGTTATAAAAAGACACAAAAGTCATGATTAAGATTCTGAATTTAGTTTTTTAACAATATTATTTTATTATTATTGTGTTGTTGCAATTGTCTTTCTTTCTATAATAATAAAAAATTAATAAATAAAAAGCCCCAAAATAATGATTACGTGTTTGAAGTTACTTACTGAAGTAATTAAATATTTTTCAATTAAAGTAAAATTCATAATCCATATACATAAATAATATAATTATTTAAATTTGTACAAATATTGGTAAATAGTATTTGTGTTTGTTATAAAATTTGATTGTTAAATAAAAAGATAGAATATGAACAGTTGTTTCAGTGAGAAAATATCAAAATTCATCATTTATTACACATATTAACATTTTATTTATCAATTTTAAAATGTTTCTGTATTTTAATTGTGTAACCAAATATGATGTTTCGCTGATTTTTTTACGGTTTTTTTCCTTCTACGATTTTACACAATCCGTTCATAAAAATACTCACAGACTTTTTTGTGACAACAATTGTTTTTATTATCAAGAGATTTTATAAAAGGCCCCAAAATAATGATAACGATTTTGAAGTTACTTTATTAAGATTATTATATTATATTGGTTTGCTATAATATAATTTACTTTTTTAAAATACTTCATATCATTTATAGATTCAAATCAGTATAAATTAAATACTTTTTATTGCTTAATAAAAATAAAAAAAATAATGATAATATGTAAATTTGTGTTAATATTTTTTAGTTGTTAAACAATATTTAAATAAAGTACATCTATCATTAACAACTTTCGTATTTTGCATGTTTCCATTTACTTCCTTTATCTGAAAAGTTGTCATGGTAAAGTTATAAGTTCTGGACCTTTTGTAATTATGAATTTGAAAAGACTAATATTGTTTAAATTTATAGTAGTAAATTATTTATAACATTATTTTATTATTTTATTTTTTGTATTTGAAATGACTAATATTTTTTTGACTCTATAAATGGCGAGGAAATCGTCATTTCAGTTTGTAATTTTATTTCTATTCTTACCAACAGTCTTTTCAAAAATTCAGCAATACGTTATTTTTATTAAACTTCTTACCAACAGTCTTTTCAAAAATTTTGTTAATGAAAGAAAAATGTGTTTCCAATAAAACTTTGATAATCAAGTTGGAATTGGTGTTCTCGGAAGATTCTTACAATTATTTCAATCAAAAGAAAATATTTATATTAGTATGTTATTTATAACATCATTTTGTTATTTTATTTTTTGTGATTGTAATGGTTTCATGTTTACTTGAAAACCACGACACCAAATGCAGGTTGATTAGAGAAATAATATTTCTCTGCTTACTGAGTATTTAAATACATTATCTGGTAGTTTTTTTGTTCTTTTTATTTCTTGCTTATGTTTTGTTTGTCTTTTGTATTAATTTTTAAGTTCATGGAACAAATTTCATAGTTAGTATTACTTCACTTTTGTAGGGACAATGGAATTTTTTGTTAGAAGACTTCCTTCTTGTATGTATGTAAACAATCTTATTTTGTAGTTTTTCTTTGTATCTTGTATTTTTAATGTTTGTGTGACTCAGGTATTTTGAGTAAAATTAAGAAATTTCAACAATCCGTTTTTAAAAAACTTGAAAAGTCAATGCATCTCTTTGAAGGATGCTATGAAAATGCCCAAAAGTAATGATTACGATTATGAAATTACTTTATTAACATTATTATTATATTATTTTTATGATTATTGATGTTGCAATTGTCTTTCATTATATAAAAAATAAGTAAAAAAATTCCAAAAGTAACTTACAACTTTAGATTTACTTCAAATCCAACTGATAAAGTTGAAAACCAACTTGGAAAATACTTAGTATATTCACTCTATAAATATGGAGGAATTCCCAATATTCATTTTCCATCTTTATATTTTCGTTTAACTATTCTCACAATACATCTCTCTATCGCATATGCATAATGATATTACTTTCAAATGTCTTTCCACAAATTTCTAAAGATTCTTACAATCAAAGGAAAATAGATTACCATCAATTCGTTGATAAGAAAGTTGGAATTGTTGTTTTTCCATGATTCATACAATCAAATTGAAACAGCAATCCATTATTATTATATATGTACCTAGCAGCAGGTCCCTAATCCAATATTTAGGGCTTTTAGAGTTAGATGACATTTAAATACGAGCAGTTTTCGTGTACTGCTTTTCGTTGTTTTGTTTGTGGTTTTGTTTCAATGATGCTGGCAAGAAAGATCATTCTCTAAGAAATTGTATCTTTTTCCTGCATTTTCTATGTATTTTGTTGTCTAATTGAGGAAATGTGTTCATGTGTATTAGTTCACTTTTCTAATAATATTGGAATTTTTTTATTAGAATACTTTTATCTTTTATGTTTGTAAACAGTTTTGTTTTGTGGTGTTTTACACATGTAGGTGTTGCCATGTACTTCTTTTCATTGTTTTTTGTTTCGATGATGCTGGCAAGAAATATCATTATCTAGACTTTGGTGGCTAGAAGGATTTTTTTATGTTTCTTTGTATTTCTGTGTAGTTTGTAAAGTCACATATTGTAATTCTGTTGTTATTAAAGTACTTTTTTTAGAGATATTTGTATTTGTTCTTTTATAAGTCTACCATTTTGTATTTATTTCTGTTAAATTCAATATTTAATTCAAATTATGGATTTGTAATAATAGTGTTGAATTGTGTAACTGCTGTTTCACCAATTTCTTGATTACTCAACAGATTTTGATAAACAATGTAATGAAATTTCCGTTGAAGATTAAAATTAATTGTTTGTTTCTAATATCTATTTTTGCACCAGATATTTTCATTCGTGTGTTCATTTTTCTCTTCCTCATTGTAACAGTTTCAGTGGCGTGAATTTCCAAAGTTAATGATTATAATTTTGAGTTTGGTGTATTTTGCAATTAAACGTAAGAGTAATAATTTAAAATCGTAACAACATAAGTTTAGCAGATCGTTAACAAATTTTGATTGACGGTTATTAGGTAAGCATTTTAGATAACCATTGTTAGTGACAACGTTGTTTTACCAAACGAAGTTAAGAAACCATTTCATTTTGAATTTACATAAAACAGAACTAAGGCAGAACTTAAACAATTATTTATAATATGAATGAATAACGTAAAACATCACATGTTCATATTTCTACAAATATTGCTACATAGTATTTGTGTTTATATGGAAATTTGTATTTAAAAAAATAAAGAATTTGAAGAATTGTTTAAGTGGGAAAATTATCTAAACAATTGAATTTACATTTGTTTTAATAAACAGTGTTTAAAACACAGTGTTTTAAAAATATGTGTTATCTCAACAGCGCTTTAATTTGTTTGTAGATTTATGTTGCCGTGTTTGTGACAGTTTGTGAATGAAATAGACGTTACGAAATACAATTTTTGTTTTAATAGTAGATTGATTCTTTAATTTGGTTTTTACCAACAGAGCATAACAGTTGGCCTGTTTACGTTTTTTTATAGCAGGCGATTGGCTTCGTCTGTTCGTTTTCTAAAGAATTTGTCTATTTATGTTTCCCAAGTTGTATACACTCTTTAGATACTATAAACGTTTTGAAATTAAATAATCCTTATAACAAAAATTTTCGTTTAACACTTTAACCCAAGTATAATAACTATACTATGCTATGACCTTTCATTTCACGCGTTTTAAATGTATAAATTAGTAAACAAGTCACGAATTTCATAATAAACTATCTTAACATTTACATTTCAGTCTTCATCAATAGTCACAATGGCAGCCCTAACTAATAACCAAGAACATGAAATGAAGGAATTTGTTCTTAATCAAATTAGATCACAATACTATCAAGATTTGAAGACTACAAGAGATTTGAAGATTTGTTTTGACAGTTTGCACTTGGGCACGTTTGACCAAGATGATGTTCAATGGATTTTGAAATCAATGCCTTCGACTGCTGTTCGTGATTTGGCGTTGTTGTACAATTCAGAGGCCGGGAGTAAGGACATAGATTTTTTGGCAAAATTGAAAGATCTACATGCACAACTTGAAGTGTCAATGGAATTAAAGCTTAAATTTATTAATTCCTTTAACTAGCTATATATATTGATGTTTAACGTTGATTCTATTTATTTTTGTTTTTAGTTTTAGTTTTGTATGTCTTTCAAGATTATATATGGTTTTTTATGTTTTGTGATGGTAAATTGACTCTTATTAACTTTTGTGTTTTATTAAACAGACCTTTAATCCGTCTGTAGATTTATATGTGTTATCTCAACAGACGTTTAATCCGTCTGTAGATTTATGCTTGGGTTGTTGTAAGAGTTGCAGTTATTAAACATCTTATCAGTATTATCAAGTGGTATCGTCAATCGTGAAAGGAACAGACGTTACGAAATACAAGTTTTCTTTTTAACAATAGATCGATGTTTAATTTGGGTTTTACTAAACAGACCATAACAGTTGGTCTGTTTACGTTTTTTTATATTTTTGGGTGGTTATAATAACTGTTATAAAGAAATAAACAGACGCTACTAAACAACTCTTCTTTGCAGCAGACGATTGGCGATGCAAATGAAATAAAAGAAATACTTTTTATTGCTTAACAAAAATCATAAATAATAATGATAATATGTAAATTTCTGGTAATATTTTGTAGTTGTCTAATAATAGTAAAATAAAGTACCACTATCATTACTGTCGTATTTTGCAAGTTTCTATCTACTTCCTTTTTTGTACACTTGTCATGGTAAACTTATAACTTCTGGACTCTTTCATAATTATGAATTTGAAAAGACTAATATTATTTAAATTTATAGTACTAAATTATTAATAACATTGTTTTATTATTTTGTTATTTTTGTTTGTAATTGTTTTTAACTTGATAATTGAGATAAGTCGTGAAAAATTTTATTATAATAAGTAACTTACTGTTTGACTCTATAAAAGGCGAGTTAATCGCCAGTTCAGTTTGTAACCTTATTTTTCTTCTTTTATTCGATAAACACACCAAACGTCGATAAATGCAGCAATGTGTTATTTCATTTAAATTTCTTACTAACAATCTTTTCGAAATTTCTGTTAATGAAAGATGTTGTTACAGTCACTCTTTTGGCGATGTTTTTTCTTACACGGATTACAGAATCTATTGACAAAAATACAGAGAAACTTAGTTTGGACAACAACTGTTTTTACTGACAACAGATGTTATAAAAAGACCCAAAAATAATGATTACGATTTAAAGTTACTTTAATATCATTATTATTTTATTATTATTGTTGTGTTGCAATTGTCTTTCATTATATAAAAAATAAATAAAACATGCCAAAAGTAAATTCGAACTTCAGATTTATTTGAAATCCAACTGATAAAGTTGAATACCAACTTTACGAATATTTAGTATATTCACGCTATAAAAGGGGGGGATTTCCCAATATTCATTTCCCATCTTTATATATTCATTTAACTATTCTCACATACATCTCTCCATCCCATATGCATAATGATATTACTTTCAAATGTGTTTCCACAAATTTTCAAAAGATTCTTACAATCAAAGGAAAATATATTACAAACATTCGTAGATAAGAAAGTTGGAATTGATGTTTTTCGATGATTCATACAATCAAAGGAAAACATGAATCCATTATTATTATCTATATATGTTGCACAGATTCCCTATTTTCAATCTTTAGGCAATTTAGATTTATCATCCTTGATCTTGGGTTTTTCATTGCCAAAGGTCTTGATGAATATTCGCATGAATCTCCTTGATTTACGCATAAGTGTGAGAATCATCTGTCCCTTTAGGGTTGAATAACAAAGATATTGTCATTGTCGTGTACTGATTTTCATGCAAATGTTCATCGAGACCTTTGGCAATGGAATTGAAGGACCTACATTTTTTGGCAAAATTGAAAGATCTACATGCAAAACTTGAAGCGTCAATGGAATTGAAGCTTAAGTTTATTAATTTCTTTAACTAGCTTTGTATCTTAATGTTTAACTATGAATCTATTTATTTTTGTTTTTAGTTTTGTATTGTCTTTCAAGATTATATATGATTTTTTATGTTTTGTGATGGTAAATTGAAGCTTAAGTTTCTTAATTCCTTTGACTCGTATTAACTTTTGTGTTTTATTCAACAGACCTTTAATCCGTCTGTAGATTTATATGTGTTATCTCAACAGACCTTTAATCCCTCTGTGGATTTATGTTTGGTTTGTTGTAACAGTTGCAGTTATTAAACATGTGATAAGTATTATTAACCGGTATCGTAAAAGGAACAGACGTTACTAAATACAATTTTTCTTTTTAACAATAGATCGACTGTTTAATTTGGGGTTTACTAAACAGATGGTACTAAACAGATCTTCTCAGTAGCAGACAATTGGTTTCTTAATGTTGGTTTTACTAAACAGGCATTAAGGTAGGACTCGGTTTCCCTTGTGTTTCACACGGGATTTCACCTAGTATATATAATAAACCAAAGCCATTTTGATGACATGGCACTCAAAGAGGCATTCTCACCTTTGAGTGTGCCATGTGATATCCCATGTGGCATTGAGTATTAAAAAAAAACCTAATCACTTTAATCAAACCTTCTTCCTCTATATCCTCTCCTACCATTCCAAACCCTAAAAACCACCATCCAACCTTCCTCTATCTCTTCCTCCGAATCAATAATCCAACAACTCTCCGACATAACCTCTGCTTCCAAAGAAGAAGCCACCTTCTTCCTAGAATCACACAACTACGATCTAGACTCCGCTCTCTCCACCTTCTTCGAAACCACAACAACCAACACTGCTGACCCCGTCATTCCTCCACTTGACCGTAACCCTCCACATCCTTCTACTGCTGCTGTTGATGATGATGATGATGATGAAGATGATTCTCCGTCTCGGTCACGGTCAGTTTCTCCCCCTCATTCAATTGGTGGGAATCCGTACAATTTGAGAAGAAGGAATAATAATAATAATAATAATAATAATAATAATAATAATAAGGAGGAGGAGGAGGAGGAGGAGGCGTCTGGTAGTCAGTTTGGTGGAAGGATTCGGACGTTTGCAGATTTGAATAGGAGTGGTGGGGATGGGTCTGGGAGTGAGTCTGATGAGCCTCAGGAGTATTATACTAGCGGTGAGAAAAGGTAACGTTTGTTAGGTTTATTATTATTATTATTATTTGTTTGATTATTATTATTATTATGATTATGATAGGTTTAAATTGTCCACTTTAACAGGTTTAATTTGTTATTGTGATTGTTATATGTTTAATTGTTCGGTTAGGCTATTTTTATTGTGATTTGTTTGTTTAATTGTTCAACTTTATAGGTTTAATTGTTATCATTGTGATTATTGTAGGTTTAATTGTCTAATTATGAGATTGTGATTATTGTAGGTTTTATCAGTGGGATTGGTCGGTTAGTCCCTCATCAGCGCAGTAACTTTTGGAGTTGACGGATTTTTTGGAATTAACGGATAACATGTTACTGAATGACGATCGGTTTTTAACGGAACATTAAAGGGAGATCAAAACCCTATTCCTGCCATCTACGATTATCACCACCGAATGTATAAGTTTCATATATTTATTCTATAATATTATAATATGAGAATCGATAACATGCGGATTATGATTACAAAGGTCTGAACAAAGGATTTCAATATACATGAAAATCCCTAATATCCAATGTGAACATGATAAAGATCAATATACAAGGTAAATCATATAAAGAAGCAGCAAAGCAATACTACAATAATCTTTTATACAATAGTTTTTATAATAATAAATGAGTTGTATATGGATTTTTAAGGCTGCAAACTGGTTTCTAAAATGTTGATTTGTTGTTGAATTTGTGTTTTGGGTATGCTGTTTAGGTGCAACATGTTGATAGTAAGAGAAGTGGTTCTGATATACCTACTCATGAGTATGTTATTATGGATAGTATGAGAGAGATTATTTTCTGTCGTTTAATGCCGAAACACAAGCCGCTGTGGTTTTTAGGCTCAGAATCCGCTGCCCTGTTTGTTATTTCGAAACCAACCACACACATGATTGGTAATCCAGTAGTTTTTATGATAACAATTAGTTGTATATGGATTTTTAAGGCTGCAAACTGGTTTCTAAAATGTTGATTTGTTGTCGAATTTGTGTTTTGGGTATGCTGTTTAGATGCAACATGTTTATAGTAGTTTTCTTGAAACCTATCGTTAAATTATAAGATTTCGGATAAAAAATTTTCTTTATTGTGTTGTTTTTGACAACTTTTGCACTTGAGGGTCAAGTGAAAGAAAAGAGTAAATGGTTTTCATCATGAGAAAACTTAAGGTACATAACATCATTCTAACTATTAATATTAGATTTTTCAACCCGGGACGTTCCCGGGGTATAATCTAGTATAAATTAATACAAAGAAAAAACACACAATCGAACCAAACTATAAAATATAATAATGAGGTTAATGAGGTTAATTTTTATTTGTTACTTTGTGCGTTGTAATATTATTTGCCGGAATGATTGCTAAATCTGCACAATTTCCCCTTCATGCATGGAAGGGTCGACCCTTATTTCGGCCATAGATATCGAGAACATTAAAAGGTTTTGTGACAACAAGTTGTGTGTCAAGGAAAAGAAAAAACCAGCAAAATTTAAAGTACTGCAAAAGCAAGCCAAGGCATTGGAGAAACAATAAAAGACGTGGAAAGAGACCTTTAAATAAAGGAGGGGCAAGAAAAGAAAGTGGAATGACGTAATCACTTGATCGATACTCAAATGGATTTATGCTCGAACAAAAAAGGGGGTAGCAACACGTTGGGGATCGATATACAACTTTTAAACTTAATTGTAGTAGTTTTTGAAATTATTTTGTTGATTTGTTTTGTTTTCTATTTTAGATTTAATTAAAAAAAATAGTAGCAACATAAGAGTAGAAAAGGCTGATTTTAATGTCAAGAAAAAGAGACTTTTTATCTTAAAACAGAAAAGAAAAAGAAAAAGAAAAAGAATAGCCGAGATAAATAGTCTAAGTAACCGATCCCAACCACCCTTTCCTCCCCACATGACATGTTTGTTGGTTGAATCACAACCCAACCCATCACCTGCCTGCTCCACTTCAACCATCAACCATCCTTCCTTCCCCACACGCATCCATATCTTTTCTTTTCTTTTCTTTTCTTTTAAACACTCTGTTCATTTCAACAAACCTCCACTCTGCTCTGCACACCCTTTATTTAATCTGTTCATACACAACAACAACTTTAATTAATTCATCAGATTCTTGGTTAACTTCACTCCACCTGAGACATGGGTTTGACTTTAAATTAGTTTGTTTAATGTTAATAATAAGAGATAAAGAGAACATTACTTACTACAACAATACAACAATGTCTTGGAAAAACAGAGGAGGTCTTCTGTCAAAGCAACTGACTCTCTTCTTGTGTGCTGGTTGCTTCTTTGCTGGAATGCTCTTCACCGACAGGTTTTTTTTTTTTTTTTTTTTTACTGACCCCACTTACCACTTCTAAATAAATTATATTAATGGGTTGCCTTTTTTCTTATATAATATTTGTCAAATGATTACAAATGTAGTTTCTTTAAGTTGTTGAATCTTATTTATTTTGTTTATCTTGAAATGGGTTTTATAGATTTTGTGTTTATATGTTTGTTCCATGAAAAATCTTGAATGTTGATATGTATTTGGGTAAGTATTGTTAGGTGAAACATTGAGGAAAATAATTCTAGGAAATCTGTTTGTTATTCTTCAATTTTAATGATATGGGTTTGGATCAATTTTATTGCTTTTAGAGCTGTCTTTCCCTGCTTTTATATATATATATATAAAAAAAAGTTGTATTCTTAGGTGAATATTGAGGAAATTTGTCCTGTTTTACATTGATTAAAGCTTACATTTTGGATGTTCATCAAAATTTGTACTTTTTAGATCTTGAAACACTAAAACTGGTATGCATCTGGTTGATTGATTCAAGTCCAAAAGCTCCTTTGTTTTGCATAATGATGGTTATTTAGTAATTTTAATATGCATAACACTTTTCCTAAAATGCCCTTCATCCTCTCTATGAAGGATGTTTTGTTTAAAGGTTGCATAATGTACAAGGGTGATTATGGAATAGTTACCGACTAGCATTAACGGTTACATTCTCTGACTACTTACATTTGGTTTGATTTGGTTTTCCTTATGGTGTTAGAATGTGGACAGAGCCTGAAGCTAAAGGTCTTCCGAGACCAACCAGAGTCAACGATGAACAAATTCAGTTAGCTGCAGATGGCTGTGACACAAAATTTGTGAGTAAACAAGTTCCAGAATTATTTCTTCGTCCATTGTTCAATCTCTTATCTTCTTGTCAAGAAGGATATAAGAAGGGATGCCAAAGATATGATCCGTGAAGTTTCAAATACACACAATGCCGTCCAGTAAGCTTCCAGTTTTATATTTTATCGAGAGTAATACATTTGACTTTTGAAAGTTAACTTTTTTTTTCTATGGCGCAGAACACTAGATAAAACGATTTCAAACTTGGAGATGGAATTAGCTTCTGCAAGAGCGCTGCAAGATTCTATAATCACGGGCTCTCCTATAACTGATGATTTAGTGCTACCAGAGCCCGTTAAGAAAAGAAAGTACCTGATGGTCTCTTTTAGCAGCCGAAAGAGACGAGACTCTGTACGGGCTACTTGGATGCCTCAAGGTTGTTCTCCCTCCTGCATTTTTAGCTTATGCACATCATTAGAGGTGGGAAAATGGGTGGTTGGTTAGGTTAAAATCAAACGGGTTCTTTTGTTCGGGTTCGCTACTTGGCTCTGGTTAACCCTAAAACACTCTTTTTCCAATTTTATTTATGACGTTATTATAATCGTTAGCATGTCGAGATGATGACAAAAGCTAAACCATTTCATTAATAATCATTTTTGACAACTTGATATATGGGCATAGTTACCAAATTCGCTCAAACTGACGCGAATTCCGTATTGGATCGCGCTGTACCCAAACGAAAATCGTTATGTACCGAATCGCCTTTGGTACGCGACTTCAATCGGACGGTACGGTGCTCCCGTTTGAACTTCCAATCGTTCCGATCGTTATTGGGTATGTTAACCGGATCGTGATTGGGTATGCAAACTGGATCGATAGGATGAAGAGAAAGGGACTGGTAAGTGTGTTGATGAGGAAGAAAGAAGAAAGGGACTGGTAATGTGACGGCTGGGATTTTTTTTTTGGGTTTTAGGGTTATAAAACTTTAAGAATATTAACATTTAACCCCTCTATCTTTCAACACTTAACATTTAGTTCATAAGACTTGTAATTTTAACATAAAAGGTGTAAAATTAGTTTGTATATTTAAACATGTACCCCTACTCTCTTCACTAGTTTACACTTGGTACTTATACTTATAAATTTGTACATAAAAAGTATAAAATTACATTATATTACTACACATAATATAAATTATAAATAGCTATTTTTTATATTTTTAAAATGTTCTACTACCTTATCGCTATATCGTACCAGACTCCATGGTACACCGTACCGGTTCGTACCGAAATGAGCCTACCCCCCTTCGTACCGAATTCGTCCAGTCTAGCGAATTGCGTATTCGTACCGCGAACCCGTACCGTTGCGTACCGCGATTTAGGTAACTATGTATATGGGTTTCGTGAATTCAGAATACATTTAGGTGACTTCTTCCCCCTTTAAACCAACTGACGTCTAAGTAACCGTTAAAGATAAAAACAAATTCTGTTCAAAATATGTAATTTTGGTTCGGGTTGAAACTTCTCAAGGGCTTGATCCGACACACTTTCTATCCAAAAATTAATGTGTTTTTTTTTTTATAAATATTTAGTTTGTCAAAATGATGTAAAGTTCATTTTATTTCACTAATTGCCTGATTTTTGTATATAACATTTGTGGTTTTGTGTGTTCAAAAATACACTTTGGGTGACTTCAATCTGTAGGACCTATTTAGCGCATTGACCCTTTTTCTTCTTATCTTATATATATTACCCCGTCGCGACAAAACATAGCCTGAATCAAGATTCTACCTCTAAAACCGACATGATCTTATTTTATTTAAATCGTGAATTCTCTTTATTTTGCCTCAGGTGATAAACTGAGGAAATTGGAGGAAGAAAAGGGTATCATTATGCGATTTGTTATAGGCCACGGGTAGGCATCACTTACATCACCATCTTCCTGTTACGCATAAAAACAAAATAATATAAACTCTTTTAAGAGCTGATTGAGTTGACCTTTACTTATTTTTCCAGTGCTACATCTGGTGGCATTCTAGATAGAGCTATTGAAGCGGAAGACCGAAAGCATGGAGATTTCTTGAGACTGGTAAAGATACAATCCTTTTTAACCGTTTTTAATCTTGATTTAAGAGTTTGCTGACTTACATTGTATGTCAGCAGGAACATATCGAGGGGTACCTTGAGTTAACAGCTAAAACAAAAACATATTTTACAACAGCTGTTGCTTTATGGGATGCAGATTTTTATGTCAAGGTTGATGATGATGTACATGTAAACATAGGTAAAGCTATACAAATCTGTTTTAGCGTTTTTGTTCTTTAAATTCGAGGTGGTAATGATGACCCATTTGCCTAAAAATGGGTTCCTTTGAGTTATAATTTGTCTTCAATAGAAAAAATGGCTAGAACTAGTCAATCGTGTTTAATGTCATTGTATTGAAATTGCATACAACCTTCTTATGATTATATAGTCTTTTTTGTAATCATATTTATCACATTAACTCATTTAAAGTTTATCAAAATAGAAGCATTTTTGGAGCAAGCCAACTTGACCCAACCCGTTTTGACATGTACATAAATTACATACATCTGTTACCCAACCTGCCTGCTTTTTCTTATTGCAATTATAGAGTTTTTGTAATTGTGTATAGTATCATTTTATGAAGTGGACAAAAAAGCTAAAGATTACTTTTGGAGCTACACTTGATTCAACGCTAGCTAAGCATTGGCTGAACCCACGTGTGTACATTGGATGCATGAAATCCGGACCCGTTCTGGCTCACAAGTAAGCCATGGTCTTTCTTCTAGCTCGATTGTTTGTATTTTTAAACTGTCATGGGTTTGACTTTTGACATTTGACTTTTGTTTACTTAAAGAGGAGTGAGATATCATGAACCCGAGCACTGGAAGTTTGGTGGGGAAGGAAACAAGTATTTCCGACATGCCACCGGTCAACTATATGCTATTTCAAAAGATTTAGCCACTTATATATCAATAAACCAGTAAGTATGATCGCTTAACTACGAATTCTATATAAAAAGGGTATCCGTTATTGTTAACAAGCCTCTTAAACTTTAAATCTTTTTAGAAACGTGCTACACAAGTATGTAAATGAAGATGTATCACTGGGATCATGGTTTATTGGACTTGATGTAGAGCACATTGATGATAGAAGACTGTGTTGTGGGACACCACCTGGTATTTTTCTAACACATTATTATTATTATTATTATTATTATTATTATTATTATTATTATTATTATTATTATTATTATTCCTTCTGTTTAATTTTCTTTTTTCGCAAATTGGATTTTAATAGTCTAAAGTATGACCCAATGGCCGATAATAATCCATAAACGACACTCCTAACTTCTACTATCGTTACCAAGGGCAATCCCACTGTAATGGAAAAGTCTAGTGAATAATTGCCTGATTTTTATCCCCCAATCGTTGTAAATTATTTTAAAAGGACATGAATGAAAGTTAGGGCATATGGAGTTACGTTTCCTTTCGAGTAGGATTGCCCTTAGCAACAAAAGTGAAAGTTATGAGTGTCATTGGTCACATTGTCACTATGAATCGCTATCGGCCAATGGGTCATAGTTTAGATTATCAAAATCCATTTTGCATTGTGTGTGTGTGTGTTTTCCAGTCCTTTTGTAAAAATTATTGTTTTATGCAAATGCAGATTGTGAATGGAAAGCTCAAGCCGGGAACATATGTGTGGCTTCTTTCGACGGGAGCTGTAGTGGCATTTGCAGGTCTGCTGACCGAATGAAGGAGGTGCACAGGCGGTGTGGGGAAGGTGAAAATGCTCTTTAGACCGCATCCTTCTGATCAAAGCAGCAAATCTATAGCATCCATCAAAGTTTTTATTTATTTATACAGCATATTTGTTTATATAAAGAAATGGTGAGTTTGATGGTGAGATGAATGAGGGTGCTGCTGCTCTATTTTAGGTGAAGAGGAAGTAGCCAATGTTTTTTTGTTTAATCTGAATAAGTTTTAGGTGAGTAGATGGTAAATATTGTTTTGGAACTCTTGAAGATTTTTTAATTAACATAAGTTTGAACTTAAATTTTAACTAGGTGTACGCGGATTGCGCGTTTTTCGTATTTGTTTAAAAAAAACAATGTTTCAAACCTGAGACCTCAAACCACCCAAATGCACCACAAACCACTCCACCACCAAGCCATTTTGTTAATTAGTATAGAATTATATGTATTTATAAATAAATAAGTGTTGGGAAAAAATGTCATGTTTGTAACGAGTTTTGAACCCAAGACCCCAAAGAACACACAAATACCACAAACCACTACACTACTACCCCATTTTGTTAATTCTTATTGAATCATATGTATTTATATATAAATAAGTGTTTAAAAAAAAAAAGACTCCAATGGGTTTTGAACCCAAGACCTCAAAGAGCACATAAGCACCACTATACCACTACCCCATTATTTGATTTCTTATTAAACTATAGGTATTTAACATAACAAAATAAATAAAATAATAATAAAAGTACTATTCAAATAGGTTTGTCTATTAATCTATATATATAATAAAAGAAAGTCATTTTGATGACATGGCACTCAAGGAGGCATTCTCCCCCTTGAGTGTGCCATGTGTAATGCCATGTGGCAGTGGTTTAAAAAGATATATTAAAACCCTAACACATTATTTCTATTCCAAGTTGTTCTTCAACCTATAACCTGCCTCAACAGAGCTCCATAGCCGTAAACCACACCTTTCACCATCTTAGTCAAACACCATTCTAAACCGAAACCAATCTCAGTAGATTTGATATTGTGCTTCCGATTAGTGAGTAGCTTTCGTTCTTTTGTACGCCGTTTGAGACGCCGGACACCTCGCCGTCACGGCTGGACACTGGTGGAGAGGAAGTGACGTCAGTGAAGGTGGTGGAGGTGACTACGGTGAAGAAGCCGTCGGAGACGGTGGATAACGATGGTGGTGGTGTTAACTCCGATCATCTGCCTCACACCCTAAAACCTTCCATCACCTTCTCCACACCAATCGATTCCAAGGTATGAACCCTAAATCATCTCCTTTATTAAGGGAAGTGGAATGACCTGTGTTTCGACAGGGTGTACAGCTAAACAGTTTTGGTACCATCTCCATACCTTCAACATTATCAAAACATCCAATTTGTTATAAATTTGTTGACAAAATTATACTGGCAGCTTGAAGAACAAGTTATCTAGGGTTTTTAGTTGATTGGATGAAGGAAAGGTGTGGAACAATTAAATGTGACGGAGTGTCACGATTTTGATGAATATTATTATTGTTTAGATTGAATTTGGGGGTTTTGGGATGAAATTCAAAGAGAGAGAGAATAGGGATGGACTCTGTGTAGGGAGGCGGTGGGGAGCGACTCTAATCATTCCATAGCTTTCGTCAAATTATTCTGTTTTTCCATTTTTTTATATCTGTTTATTTTAATAAAAGAAAACTATGAGCGCGTTATTATGCCAAATCATACTGATACCGGTACTGGAAGCGTTTATCTTGAAATTTATCAAAAATAGGTATTGGTCCTGAAAGTGTTTAGTAGAGTATTCCAATCTCAACATAAGCGAAGATCACGTCGGCTACCCTCCTCAGGAAGTCAAGAGCCTCCTTCACCGTATCGCTGAAGGCAATCGAGCCACCGGTGGCTGTATCTTCGTCAGCAAGGTTTACGGCATCGCCGGTCAGTAATTTTTCTCAATTTTATAGTGGTCAATTTCTAATTTTGTGCATTGTCCCTTTTTTGCAATGTTCTGTTTTATTTGGATTTTGAGGTACGATGATTTTTTTTCTTTTAATTTTAGGTTCTTGAGTCATGATGAATGTTTAATGTAGGGCAAATAATTTAGGTTAGTGACAAGTTTGTTTATACGATTTCCGGATTTGTAATAAAGATTGTTAATTTAAAGAAACAAATATAATTTTTGCTGCTAATCATACTACTGAGCGCAGTTCGGTACGTCAAGTTTGTCATATTATTTTCAATATAATTACTGTGTTGTTTTATATAAGTTATGAAAGTGATCAAATTTGTTAATTGTAGTTCAAGTTTGAAGTTAGAAAAGGTACCTCTAAACAACGTAATGGGAATCAAATGAGGAAGTTATTAGCTAAAGGAAAATCAAATGGAACCTCATCCAAAAAACGGCCACCAAGTATTTTAGCCATGCTGATGGGTAGAGGTCGATTTTCTTCTAAAAAAGTTCTTAATCCAAAGACAACAAATGGTAAAGTTGTTGATCATTCTTCTTATGAATGTAGAAGGAACGCAGAACTATATTGTAATGGGACTGAGTGCATGTGGAGAGGCGCTATAGAGACTGTACCGGAGGTAAGTAGTCAAGCGAAAGAGAGTTTTGAAAGTGAGAGCTTGCAAATGTTAAGTAGTGGTTTCGTCTGTGAATCAGACAAAACCAATACAATTTATAGTATTGAAGAGAGCCAAATTCTTACGATTCAGCATGTTTGCTTATAGGAAGGAAGTCGAATGTGATTGAGTTCTCTTGCAGGTCTGCAAATGACACGTGATTTGGGGGTTATGATTTTCAACATTTTGTGGTACATTGCAGGATTTAGATAACCATAAGTGTTATGTTTAAGTTATTTTGTCTTTTCATTTGTTTACTAATATTAGATTTTTCACCCCCGAGACGCTCCCGGGGTATAATCTAATAGTATATAATACATTTCAGTGTAAAATTTAAAGCATAAAAATTGTTTTGTTAATAGAAGTTATAATTGAGTTACATAGACTCATATTTTTGTTTTGACAACAGATTTTTAATCCTTTAATAAGTGATAGAGTTTATACCCAAGCCGTGACCTCATGACGTGGGGTGTTAATCGTGTCAGGATGATGTGTTTCGGATTGATGGATAAGCAAAGTGACTGGTTGAAAAATATAACCAACAAGTACAAAAGTGTCCATATCGTTTCGTGTCATATGCTCTTAATATCACCAAGGTCATCATCATCATCATCATCATCATCATACTCAGTTAATCCCACCTATAGCAAAGCTAGGGTAGGGTCTGAGGAGGGTAAGATGTAGACAGCCTTACCTCTACCCCTAAGAATAGAGAGGCTGCTTCCAGTGAGACCCCCGGCTCGATGTGGTTTGGTATCAAGCCTTGGACATAAGGCACAAAACACTTAGCAATCGGGACAAACCCGATCGGTGCATGTACCCCCTTTGTCTTTTGGCTATCAACGCCACCACATGATGCATGATTAACCATCCGTCATTCTAAACGTTATTTTCACGAAATTAGTAAAATAACGTTAAAACTAGTGCAATTTTACTTTTGCCCCCCGAGGACCACACATATATACATTATATGCGCACACCTTAAGTGGGCCGTTAATATCACCAAGGTCAACCCGTTTAATAATCAATTGCAAATATGAATAACACCTAGTGACTATTTAAACAATCAATACTCTGGCTCAAACAAAAACTATTTTAATATCCTTTTAATGGTTTTGGTCATCTCCCATCCACATTTTACGAACTTATCCAAAGAGACCTGATGATGATTAAAGATGACGCCATTACAAAGCCTCCATACGCAACAGAAAGTAGTGATAACTAAAGCATGAACGGATATATATGGCACCACTAAGCCACAATTTGACAAATCGTTTCAACCAGGACCAAAAAAACATGCTCCGCAGACTCAGGCGATTTTTGATGAAAAACGACTGATAATATGCGGTGAACACGTGATCTTCAGATGTTCAGTCTGACGGTCTCCCAACTGAGCTATACCCGCAAGGTATTATTCTGCTTATTATTGTTTCTTATAAATTAATGGGAAAAGAGAAACAAATTTTCCTTTCTAGAAATGCCGATCAATCTATATTTAGAAGCTTGAAATTCTTTTTGCTAAATTTGAAATCGTCTTATATGAATTTTAACTAAAAATATTCATTGCCTGAAGCCGAATGCACGATTCCGGTCAGATTCGGTTGTGTCCGGGAAGAGTGGTCGTATCCGGGGTAAACTTATTCAGTTATTCCTTTAGGCTATGGGGTGTGGAGGAGGCCTATCATGGATGATGGTCCCCAACCTCATCAGCCACATCAGCATTGGGTAGGTCCATTCTCCCAATGATGGCCCAAAGGTGTGGATGATGGGTCTCCCCCTTTTCTTTTATTTATTTTTGTTTTTTAATTAATTAATATTCTAATTTTAAAAAAGTAAAATTAATATTAATTATTAATGTTTAGATTTTATAAGAAAATAAAAAAAAAAGTTTATAAGGCTTTAATTTCTTTTAAACTTATCACATAAACAAACAAAACAAACTTAAGCAAAACCCAACTCCCCTTTAGCCCCAACCCCACCGGTCCAAACAACCCAATCCCCCACCCCTGTAACCATTGATGATTTTCATATCCTTCTTCACAGAAAGAAACAACATGAAGATTAAGTGAAAGAGGGAAGGAAAAAAAGAAAAAATAAATAAACTCCACATGGAGGATTGGCAAGACCGGCAACTAGATGTCGGTGATGATGATGTCAGGCCTGGGGCGGTGTTGTCGGGCCTCCCTTGCCATCGCCGCCCCAATGTCGTTCCCCATACCCTCCAGCCTTTTGTTTTCATAAAAGTTAATTTGTTCGCTCTATGAATCCAATCTGCATTATATTTTGGATTGATAATGATGATATTCAGAAATGAAATTCATGTTTTTTTTGGTAGGGTATAAACACGTAATTTATCATCATTATGATTAGTTTCCATTGTTGCTCACAAAAATTATAACAGGGCCGACCCCAAGAATCCTAAAAAGTTTAAGGGTCTGGGGTGAGTAAAATTGGTTTGTGTAGGAAGTGTAGAAAAGAGCTATAGCCATTGGATCGAATTTTTAAATTAAGGATATTATAGACTTCATGTACCTTTTTGAAATATCCTAATCCCACTTTTTAGCAAAATCATTTGACTAATTATAAAGATCTTCAACCCTAAGTAACTCAATATTCATTGTTTTATGTAAATTCACACATTTTCTTCTATTTTCATTCCATACAATCATCAACAAATTATTGAAATCCACGAATCAGCATTGTTTTTAAACAGATGTGAATTAGTAGTATTTTTTAACATATACGAATAAGTAGTGTTTTATATAAAATAACAAGCATTTTCACAAAAAGGATAACATGAGTGTTTTTAACACATGCAAATCAGTTATGTTTCTAAACAGATGCGAAGCAGTAGTGTTTTTAAACAGACGCGAATCAGTTGTGTTTTTAAACAGATGCGAATCGGTAGTTTTTTGAAACACTGCTAGTAGGAGGTTTAAAACACGCGCAAAAGTTGGATTGAAGATGACTATAGAAGATGAATACAAACCGACGCACAAGTTATTGTGGGTGCAGTTGCTTTTTCTTTTTGGAAGATGAATTGACTTTATATGTAGGAGAGAGAGAGAGCCGTTAATATTATTATCTATAATAATATTTAGATGAGAAAAAGAGAGAGAGAGAGAGAGATTAGAATGTAGAAGCATTAAAACAGTTTCTAAAACACTTTGATACCCTCAATTAAAACATATATTGATGATCCTACCCTTAATTCCTTTATATATTAATTAGATTTTAAACACATCTCATCTTTTAATCTCCACTATCCATGTTAGGAACCGTTATATAACTAAGACCACCTACAACAAGAGCAATTGTTGGTGTTAGTGGGAGGGAAAGTATTCTTGTGTAAAAATGGATGAATAGGAAGTGTGTAAGTGAAAGGGATGAGAGGAGAGAGAAAAGAGAATAAATATTTTTATGTGATGTGAGTAGGGGAAGAGAAATAAACCATATCATTGGTTGGGAGCTTCCACTTTGCACAAAAATACCTTATTGGTGATTGGTTGGGAGCTGCCACTTTGCACAAAAACACCTTATTGGTGATGCTCCAAGTATTCATCCTAAAGTTTATGGTGGAAAAAATTAAAGGGTTTATGTAAGAATAGTCAATTCAATTCACATGTGTTTTGCTTTATATTGGTAGCTTAAGATTTAGTAAATAACAAATTCTATACACTAACAATTCAAAACGTGAATAGTAATAAATAATAATTGGAACTCATGTTGACAGTTTGATTTCTCACGCTACAACTCAAATGTTTTTTTTTTAGAATTTATCTTCTAACATTCTAATATGTGAATGGCTCTTAAATATATCATATTATTAATAGTAAGAGCATTCACATCCTCTTTACCAAATCTCATCCATCAAATTACACTAAAAATCACTACTCTACCTTTAAATCTTCTCTCTCCTAATTAAAATAATAATACTTTTATCATTATAATTTCTCTCTCTTCACTCACAACTACTTACAAAAATATTAAAATATATATAGGGGTGAACAGTAGCTTTTCATATATAGGGTGGAACAGTGCTTCCACCAAATATTTTCTCTCTCCTCCACTCATAACCACTTACACTCACCCATATAATTTGGTGGACACATTCACGTACATTTGGTGGACCAAATGTGAATGCTCTAATTGATTCTAAGTTAGCATATTGTAAATTTAATTCATAAGTTAGTTAAATCAAAGTTAACTTTTATGGTTATGATCCAACGCTAATAAGATACTTAATTAACAAACAATAATTATGATTCAAAGTGAATAATTTAATTAACTAATCAACTTTATTAACACACTCAGCGTACTGATATCAATAACGTCAGAATCGGTAACACGTTTTGTGTTTATAGTTTTTACGATATAAAACATTTGTCGATATCTTTTGGGTATATTATGATTTTATTTCTGGGGCTCTATTTCGGTTGCTATAGAGAGTGACAGTACTGTAATGAACCGAAGCAATGCTTACCGAATACCCGAAGCGTAGCACGGAGAATCTTCCTAGTTAACTAACTATGAAGCTACACCGTTAAATAAAAAGTTAAAAGCAAAATAATATAAAATTTTTAAATGAGCACTTGACTTTAATTCTTGTATTCCTCAATCATTTATACTGAGATTGTTAAAAGCAAAAGCATATTATGTTCTAGTACGCTGACAAATCGTGTATTAATAGGTTTAATAGGTCTTTAACGACGCAAACAAGTCAAGTCCTAAACATGAACACGACTTGTTTAACTCGTTTATAATATGGTTTTATGTTTTATGTACCAGAAAAGGGAAATGAAGGATGTTTGCCTCTTAATTCTAAGTATCTAAAAAAAAGTAAAAAAATCATTTGGTATACTATTTAGTTAACAGATCTTACCATGTCTTGTACAGGTTACTAGCCCTATGTTACTAGCCAAACGAAACTTTTATTTATATCCAAAATGACCGGCATGGAACTGGCCAATACAAGATACAATCCACCAAGCAAGCGCCCATCAAAATGAACCCAAAAAATCAATCACCAAGCGCCACGACCCACCTATACCTAAACTCTAATTATAGTCCAAAAAGAAGAAAACTAGAAATTCTCATAATATAATTGGGTCCCACTCGACCTTTAATTCCAACTTAACGTACACATGGTTTAATTCTGATTCGAGATGCTTTAGAGTACACGCTTTACGCTATGAACTAATTCTGATTCGAAGTTAGCATCAACGTCGACTTATGATCTTGTGACCGCGAGTTTTGTTGTTTTTACTTGTAAAAAATGCTTACTGCTATTATATATCGAAGATGAAAAACAGGAACAAATTGCCTGATTTTTGTATATAACATTTGTGGTTTTGTGCGTTCAAAAATACACTTTGGGTGACTTCAATCCGTAGGACCTATTTAGCGCATTGACCCTTTTCCTTCTTATCTTATATATATTACCCCATCGCGACAAAACATAACCTGAATCAATATTTCTACCTCTAAAACTGACATTTTTTTTGATAGAATTTATTTCATTCCGTGACTAAGAAAATTACATCAAGATAGCGGGCAGACGGGCAACAAGCTGCGCCGCCACCCCTTTCTGAATAGCAAATCCTAATCTTACTTTATTTAAATCGTGAATTCTCTTTATTTTGCCTCAGGTGATAAACTGAGGAAATTAGAGGAAGAAAAGGGTATCATTATGCGATTTGTTATAGGCCACGGGTAGGCATCACTTACATCACCATCTTCCTGTTACGCATAAAAACAAAATAATATAAACTCTTTTAGGAGCTGATTGAGCTGACCTTTACTTATTTTTCCAGTGCTACATCTGGTGGCATTCTAGATAGAGCTATTGAAGCAGAAGACCAAAAGCATGGAGATTTCTTGAGACTGGTAAAGATACAATCTTTTTAACCGTTTTTAATCTTGATTCAAGAGTTTGCTGACTTACATTGTACGTGAGCAGGAGCATATCGAGGGGTACCTTGAGTTATCAGCTAAAACAAAAACATATTTTAAAACAGCCGTTGCTTTATGGGATGCAGATTTTTATGTCAAGGTTGATGATGATGTACATGTAAACATAGGTAAAGCTATAGAAACCTGTTTTAGTGTTTTTGTTCTTTAAAGTCAAGGTGGTAATGATGGCCCATTTGCCTAAAAATGAATTCCTTTGAGTTATAATTTGTCTTCAATAGAAAAAATTGCTAGAGTTAGTCAATCGTGTTTAATGTCATTGTATTGAAATTGCATACAACCTTTTTATGATTATATAGCCTTTTCTGTAATCATATTTATCACAATAGAAGCATTTTTGGACCAAGCCAAGCCAACTTGACCCAACCCGTTTTGACATGTACATAAATTACATACATCTGTTACCCAACCTGCCTGCTTTTTCTTATTGCAATTATAGAGTTTTTGTAATTGTGTATAGTATCATTTTATGAAGTGGGCAAAAAAGCTAAAGATTACTTTTGCAGCTACACTTGGTTCAACTCTAGCTAAGCATCGGCTGAACCCACGTGTGTACATTGGATGCATGAAATCCGGACCCGTTCTGGCTCACAAGTAAGCCATGGTCTTTCTTCTAGCTCGATTGTTTGTATTTTTAAACTGTCATGGGTTTGACTTTTGACATTTGACTTTTGTTTACTTAAAGAGTAGTGAGATATCATGAACCCGAGCACTGGAAGTTTGGTGGGGAAGGAAACAACTATTTCCGACATGCCACCGGTCAACTATATGCTATTTCAAAAGATTTAGCCACTTATATATCAATAAACCAGTAAGTATGATCGCTTAACTACGAATTCTGTATAAAAAGGGTACCCGTTATTGTTAATGAAGAAACACGTACCTTTACGGGTAGATATTCCAGCGATAATGAAGATGAAAGTGACCACACAACGTCTTCTCCGACTCCAAGATCTAGATCTGCAACAAGAAAAAAGGAAAAGAAAAAGGGATGGAGGCGACTGCCAGGAGTTTCCTGTCACAACCCGACCTAGGTGGGCTCGGTCGGAATACAGATGGTTACCAAAAACATCACGCAATGCAAGCAAACAGCGAAAGCAATGTAAAAATAACTATTCTTTTATAAATAACACTAGTTTACATTTTCTATACAATGTACCGTCTCCAATACAAATACTCCGGGTAATATCTAGGGCTCTCTCTTGCTTTCTAACTCGTCCGTCTGGGATACTCCGGTTCGTAGCTGCTCCTTCCTTGTAACTCAGACAGGTACCTGAACACATGCTTAAAATAGGTTTTGGGTCAACAATAATGTTGGTGAGTCCGTGCGTTAGTTTAAAATGGTTTTCAATAAGTTTATCCTTTCAAAATCAAGTTCGTAAAGTTTACTCGGTTCAACACATGGTGATGTACAAGCGACACCTCAAACCTTAACACAGAATCTACCTACTGCCATTATAGATTCTCCTGGCAAAATATATGTCACAACGGTCCTGTAGACCTCAGTGGAGGGTTTTCCGGGCTTCCGGATCCACTGTGTGTGGGGGTTTCCCCAAGTAGTACTACCCACATATTAAGTGGCCCAACCCCTGGGTTAATGAGTGTCAGTATGGTATCCGGCAGCTGTTATCTTGTCACATCAAACAGTTCATAAAAAGGAAGCATGCATTCACCCCAAAATAGTAAAACACAAAAAGGGAATGGTACACGGAACTCACCTGGAAGCAATGCAGTCGTGCATTATACGAAATAAGTATTTGCTATCACGTCCTGGTATCTTCCTGAACGAATCCTAGATCGAAAATATTATTAGTCTTGGTTTCATTTGTAATGGTTATATGTGGGGGACGAGCTCGAACGTATGGTTCCTAACCAATGCAACTCCACGTCTTTCTATTATTTCAGACCTTGGTATGTACCTATTAGTAATTTCCATGTATTCCTAGTGTTGTAGGTTCCTTCTTCATTCAAGACGTATTAAACGTCTGCTCGTCTAAATGAGTTCTTTATGTTTCAGTCTTAAAGTCCCATGTGTCAAATCCATAGTCTTTAGTGTTTCACATTTTATGTGTCGATTCCCCAAGAATAATTCTTAATCCGGGTCATAGGTATGTCCGAGTTCTTGTCCTATTGTTATTATGTCCAAGTTGAGTGTTCAGTGTTCCGAGTTGTCTAATGTTCACATGGCCAGTCCGAATGTCCGAGGATACATGGTGTTAACCCAAGCTTATCAATACTTGTTCTATTATATATGTTTAGATCTTATCATGGGTCGGTTCTAGTCATGTCCGTTTCAATATATTCACTAATCTTATATAATAGGCATACATGTGTTTATTACATCTAAATCTTATGTCCAAGTTGTCGAACCCTTCTCCTAGTGATCGTTGCCTAATCTTCCAAGTGTCGAGTCCATATCTCATGTCCACATTGTCCAAGTAATGTCCGATTCAATATACATGAGTATAAGTTTATTCTTAGTATGTGTCGATTAAGTGTAGGTTCGAGTCTTATGTCCGAATATCAAGTACACGTCTTAGTCTTGATCTACACTTGTAACATATGCTATATATGTGTGTGTAGGCTTATGGTCGATTCATTAGTTGAGCTCGTCAAATTCCCACACGCAAGGTTGTCTAATATTATATTAATATTTATAATTAACGAGTCTGTAGGTCCGGTAATACCTCTTGCTCGGCTTCGGTTTTTGTCGGTCAAACTGACCCGGTTGATTGAAGTTGACTGGTTAACTTTTGTTGACTTCTGTTGACCATGTTTTGACCCGTCCCTTGACCCGACTCCTAGACTGTAACTAAACCTGAAACACCCAATCATCTCTCTGACCCAAAATCAACACCCTTCTGCCAGAAACCACCCTCGTTCCCACCACTGCCATCGTAAACCACCACCAAACAACCTCCACCTTCGATACCCGAGCTCAACTCCTCAGCAGTGACCTTCATCATCTTCAACCATCTCAACAATCATCATCATAATCCTTCCAGATTATGAATCAAGAGAAGGGTTGGGTTTTTACCTGGATCTGGCGGTGACCGAGTAACAGGAGCAGCACCACCGCCGTCTTCGTCTCCTCAACCACCGCTGGCACCGTCGTCTTCATCCTCTTCCTCTACCCGAGCTCTCTCTCTCTTCTTCTCTCTGCTTTCCTTCTGCGTCTCTCTCTCTCTCTCTCTCCTCGTTACTCTCTCTCTCTCTCTCTCTCTCTCAGTAGTAATAATAGATGTGGGTGTTGAGGAGGTGAAGGGTTGGTGGGGCTGTGGTCGCCGGAGCTCCGCCGGAGTGGCGGCGTGGAGCCTCCGGCTCCTCCTCTCTCTTCTGCTCCTGATCAATATGTTATGTGAGGTGTGTGTGTGTGTTTTATGCAAGAGATGAAAGATAGAATGGAAGGATTGTTATAAGTGTGTGTGTGTGTGTACGAGATGTAGAGTGAGAGAGTGCAGGGAAAGAGGTTAAAATGTAATGGGTTTTTATAATAAGGGGTAGGGAATGGTTTCTCCAAAACCATTAAATGGTTTAATGGTTTTGGGGGTTGGGGTGTCACAATGAGAGGAGGACAAGTGTCCTCCTCTTGGTGACTCACCAGTTTTGTTCGGGTGCGGGTTCAGGTTCGTGACGTTTATCAGTTCGGTCTTATAACTCGTATTTAAATAATATTATGTATATACATGGGTTCAGTTTTTAGTTTCACATATAATCGTATTTATGTGTTGGCTATATTTAATATAAACGCGAAAAATTTTTGGGTCCACTCTGGGTTGTTACATTTCCTCCCATCACAGACACAAAAAGTGTGATAGGCTCCAACCTGTTCCCTAGGGTTAGAGGTGAACCTCTTAAATAGGGAACTAATGGGCCACCATCACAAACCCCTAACTATATGGGCACATAGCCCATTGGCACCAAGCCCAGTTAGGGGGTTGCCTCCATAAAACCCTCAGCCCAGTAAGCTTAATACAAGCTAAATTGCAACGGGCCTCGCTATTGGGTTAATAACAAATAATATATATTATTATAAATAACGTTGGGTGTTGACCGGCTTGACCAAGCCGGGACACACGTCGTCATGTCCCCCAGTCTAGTATCATGATTAAGATGATGGTGCTAGACTAGAAGAAACTCATAGTCCTATAGTAGATATTGTCTCATCAAATAAATTATGATGGAATCAGGTGGCGCGCGACAAATGTTTGGTTAATCAACTATCTATCCGTGTTTTTGATTTGTTCTCCAAGTACGCATAAGGGTAACATGCTTAATCATAACGTTTTAGGGCGTCTTAAGGTTTGAAATGTGATGGTGGCACTAAGATTGAATGTACTTGAGCATGAGTATTCTGACTACCAATGCGCGGTTTGGATGATATAGTACAGCTTGCGCGCGCGATGTCTTTCATGCTTTTTGATGCAATATAACTTGTGCACATTTGACGTGTCTTGTATGTTGTTTAATTTGTAGGTATTGCCTGGTTTGATTAGGGTTAACCCGTATCATACCTGGTCCTGCCCCCCAGTCTAGTGTGATGGTCGACATTGAGTATGACGCCAGACTAAAAATGTTATCGAAGGAATGAAAAATTGGATTCATGTGAATCAAGCCAAACATATTATGGAGTGACATCCGGCTCGGATTGCCCGGTTCATCAGGGAATTGTGAGATTAATCCGTACCGCACCTCATTAATTGGTAGGAGTATAAAAGTTACCCTTATGATAGCAACATAATGATGACAGGCCAAAACGAAGTCCGACAGACTGTTATATCCGAGTGTTATTCACTAGGTAGGATGTAGCCTGTACTTTGTTTTGCCGAACTCATTATTTGTTATCATCGGATTCCTTTTTACCCTATTGTAAAGGGAGGTTTGTGGTAGCACACAGGCTATGAACATTTGAGTAAGGTGCGTGATCCAGATTGAGACCTAGTTCTGACATGTTGTCCAAAGTTTTGATTTGAGCTTTTTACTGTGGTGCATAGCGTAGCCAATTGTGGTGGGCGACCTAATAATGTCGTATCGCGCATGAAGATGCATTATGGCACTGGGACACGCGTATTCCGAATATCAGACGATGTAAAGAACCTTGCTTGAGTATCAAAGTGTTATTTAAATTTGTGTTGTGAATGAACGCTTGCTGACATATAAAGCGTTTTTCAACACGGTTAACATTATTGAACACGTGCATGAGTTATTAAATGGCGTTACCTGCCGCGCTTCATGGAGTGTTTATTTGACTAATAAAAGCCATTTATAAGGTCTTGGCCTGAAGTTCTCTTGTTCTAGTATTCTCATAGAGTAGATGGACTCTGGTATTTACTAACAAAGTCTTTCATATGCATGTAGCATGAATGAACACTTTTTAAATGCAATAAAAACTTTTTTTTATCACGCGTTAGCGTGTTGGGTGTTTGTTTACATTTGACGTCATGCCATGGCGTGTGAAACACTTGCTCAGCACATGGAAATGTTTTATAGCAATGTAGCGCGAATGAAGACTTTGTTGAAGTTATCCCATGTTTCTCATGTCGCACTATTGCATAGGCTGTCCAAGAAAACAAACACTCCCCATGCCCTATTATCGAAGCAAATAGCCATTTTGTAATGCAATCTCATGAAAAGTAAACTAAATGCCATAACTAGTGTTTTATTGTAATTCAAGAAATATGCAAGTATAATGGCGTGTGACGCGGTGACCAACAGATCATTATGATTACATATTTGGGTGATCAACAGATCGAGTCTTCAAGTGTAACACTTCTTAAGCTGCGCGACATTCCCAGTACGCGGGATGGGGCTTCCATCTAAGTGCGTTGGGGAGGAAGCGTCGTTGCCCAGGTTCTCCGCGATAAGGTAGGGTCCTTCCTAGTTAGGTTCCGACCTTCCTCGAGGTTATGCCCTGCTGGCTTCGTTATCGCGTATGACGTATTCGTCTGCCTTAAAAAACTAGGATACGTTTATCATAGCATTTTCCCAGAATTGTTTCTTCCTTGTATTTGGCTTCATTGATTGCAATGATTTCACGTCGTCCTTCCAACGCCTCCAGATTTTCTCAGAGTAACTGGTTGTTATCGATGTTAAGAACCGACCGGTGGGATGTAGGAGGGCGGTCGTGCGCAAATTTAGGGTGAACTGTTGGATGGTCTGCTTCAAGGCGATATGGCGCAAGAGCGGATTAACAACGCGAATTAGGCATTAAATGATCCAAACTTGACCTCCGTCTAGGAGATTTCTGCAAAGGTAGATGGCGAGGGCATATCGACATTGAAGGAGATGCCAGCAGAATATACTGATTAGGCACAAGTACCTCGTCAAGTGCCAAGTATAACGAAGCCCATTGCTTTATGTTTGTCTGTTCCCCCCTTGTTTTTGTATTTTCATTAAACACAAATGCTCTAGCTTATATGTTTAATTTTTATAACGTTAAGGGGTCGATATTGCCCAACTCAAGTGTAATTAAAGCTTGTCATTGCTATCTGACGTAAGCTCATTTTTTTAGCAACAGGTCAGCGATTTGACCATTGTCTTGTATATTCAACAACCGTTGGCGATGGTAAACGTGGACATGGCACCGCCTGTGATAAGTGTGGTGCCTTAGGCGGTTACGCCTGTTAAAATAGCTTATGTTCCTGCCTAAGTGGCAGGGGTTGCCAATGTAGGCATAGTTGCGCATTACACTCCTGCAGAAGTGCGCGCTATGCTCGGTGATCCGTAAAGGTCGTTTGGAGCGTTTTGTATTTCCCTTGTTGTATACTTTTTGTTATACATTTGGGACAAGTACTTGGTTTTTGGTTCGTAGTGGTTTTTGCATATCTCGAGATGAAGATATCCACTCTTAGCGCTGTAAAGTTCAGTAGCATTGCGGATTTTTGTCCGCCGCTAGTAGTAAATTGTGATGGATATGTTTATCCAATTATGATGCAGTATAATTGCAATTGTGTATTTTTTGTGGTCTCTTGTACTTCAAGTGTTAGTCCAAGTGTTAAAGAGAATAATCTATCGACTGTAATGTAGTCGTTATTCGAGTAGTCTAGAAAGTGTGTTATTACAACTGTCTAGAAAGTGCGATAGTGCGGTAGTCGTGTTCTTAAAAACACTAAAGATTCATAAATGCATACATGTTCTCTAATGGTGATCAACATACCGGTTTCATTGTTACATGTAGCATTTGTTTTAACTAGGTGGCATTCCATGTTCGCGGGATTGGCCTTTCATCGAGGTGCGCCAATGTCTACGCACCTATTAGGTATGAGCCTTCCCAGTTGGGTTCCAACTGGGGTTGTGCTCAGTTGGCTTCATTGTCACGCAACATGTATATCCAAATATACATGTGGCGTGTATCCAATATGGATGTGGCGTATAGCCTAGTTTGGATATGGCGTATAGCCGAATAAAGATTTAGCGTATAGCCAATTATAGATGTGGCGTATAGCCGAATAAGGATGTGGCACGTAGCCAGCTAGTGACTTGACCCATAGCAGAACCTGTGAATGGTCAGTGACTCCCCGTCTTGTACATAGACGGACTTTACACGAGACGTTTGGTTTGTCTGCACATCTAATACACAGGCTGAGACTAGATGCTTGCTTTCAGTAGTAGTGGCGCTACACCTTGCTAGTCCTCGAGTTCAGTGCTGCTATTATGTTAGTAACATTGAACTTGAATGATATGTATTTAAAATCAATAATGTAAGTACATATAAAATTATAACCTGTTTAAAAGGCTGTTAAATAAAGCATGGACGAAGGGAAAAGAACGAGGAAACCTTTTGCTCTCGCCTGTTTTGGGGCGAGGACCATTGGTTGTAAGTAGTCTCGCACGTAACCGAATTTGATAGAAGCATCCGGTGGTAGTGGTGTCAACTGTGTCGTACCATGCAAGTTGTAGAGTCTATGCTGCAACATGACATTAGTAGTTTGGAACTAAATAAAGTAGATATTTAAACAGTAGATACGTATATGTGGTAACTAAACCCTATCATTGTATACAACTTATTAGATGTGTAAGACCGAAGTGTCAAGACCTGAATGCTTGGCTATATTCGGTCTAACTATTATGTAGCTTCTCAGCCCACATGTTGCTTAGAGAAGAGCTCGTCCGCCCAGTATATAGCTAGCATGCCAAATAGGTTAGCTGATAACTGCATAGGGAGGCACATAGATCATCCGCTCGCATGAGGGCACTGACCGTGTCTGAATCCGGTGATATAATATGATTCCTTTTGTCTGGATGCTTCCCGTGCCTTTCGTATGTAGGCACCTTAGAATAAACTTCTGCTACCATGCCTTCTGCATGATACTTATTATCATATCATGTATTGCACGTTAAATATATCGTGTAGTTCTTTGAGGATTCATTTTTTTCTTGAATTTGGTAGTGAAAACTGTTGTAGTTTTTAGCATGTCATGATGACATTCCTTTTCATGATCGACCACACACTGATCACCATGGTAATTCTTTTTTTTTTAAAGAACCCTCTCTAGTCATTAAAATTGAAAGTATACATAAGGAGTATAAGGCATATTGCTCAGGGTCTATAATGAACAAGTCTTTCGGGCTGAGCTAGGGTGGTAGTTAGAGCCTAAGCTTGTCCCACTGAGATGGGCATTGCGACAGTAGGCGGCACGAAGATGGGTTGGCATGAAAGTAGGTGATTGGCGCGAAGGCCAGTGTCATGAAGGGATGCGGCCCGTGCCTAAACAATGTGGTATCTTGTAAGTGGCAAGTAGCCGATTAGTGACTCAACCCATCGCCAAACCTATAAATGGTCATGGATATCTAGTCGTAGACACGAGACCTCACCCGGGATGTATGGTCATCGTTTGGCTCATTAAGACGTTTGTACATATATAACGACATGCCAAGTTTGACAAGTATGACTATCACCCGGTGAATAGTATTTTGTTACTACCGGTTCTAGAATACAGGAACCACTGGGAATAGATGACTATTCCAGTCTTGATAGTGTAACATCGTGCTTGTCTCCCAATTATCTGGTGCTAATTACCGTAAGTAGCTATGGAGTTAAACTTCAAACATCGTATATGCAGGATAGTCTACAAAAACCGTGTTCGGGTGTACTCTAATTCAACAGTTGCTACCCAAAGAACTTGTTAGAAAATATGAATGACAACAATTTACAGAGACGGAACTCGTTCTTTTCTGACCACCGGGAGCTTGACCAAAAGAGTAATATTGATAGCTCACAACCTTATTTCTAGCCATGCATTTGTTAGTTTTGCGAATTTATGTCTGTTGGCCGGAGATGGCGTGATAGCAGGAATCAGACGCCAGCAATAGCGTGGCCACGATAGCCACCGTCAGTGACAACATGTCAAAGTGAGTCATCCACCCGTAACAGCGTGTCAGAGTGATCCGTACCCCAGAGGCGGTGTGAACATGAAACTCGTACCCACCGATAAGTGATAACCGAGCGGTATATAGGATTACCCGTCATGAATGCGTGACAGGAAAAGTCCACCGCCGGTGGCAAACTCGCCTGTAATGGGAAGCAATGCCAACCGCCGTGAGGAGTCTGCCAGTCATGGCGTGATCAAGTAGGCTTACCGCCGGAGATGGCGTACCCTAATATGTTGTCCGGAAGCGTGATCAAGTTTGCGTCCGCTGGGAACATCGTGACTATGGCAGTTCTTGTGAGATGGCGCAACCTAGTAAGTTGTCATCTGTAGATTGCGTAAATTCAATAGGTTGTCCGCTTGAAGTGACGTGGCCCAGATCGCCCGCTAAAGATGTTGTGACCAAGATGGTGCCTGCGGCGTAAGGCGACAATTCGCCCTCGTAAGGGCGACAATTCTTATATATTCCAAGGTATCAATTGTTTTATTGCTTTGATATTTTCGGTACACAGAGGAGAGATAGAACAAACTCTCCGAAATAAACATAAAACGCAAACAAGGCATGCATAATTTTAGGAATACTTCCAGGAACCATATTTCTAGTCATGAGATGAGCAATAATCATGGCAAGATTTACGGACCAAATAAGAGAGTCCAAATAAATTCATCATGCACAGATTGCCCACTGTTGTTACCTGTGCACATGCGTATGTGGTTTGTACCTGTGCACAGTCATGGATTGCCCACTTTTTTTATTAAAGATAAATGAGTAATTCTCAAGCATGACTAAAGATGTGAAAAATTTTAGTAGGTCTGCATATCATATCGTGATTTGTTAAAACTAAACATGTAATAGTGAAGAGAATAAGAGTTTCAAAACCTGTTAAACGGTTTCAGAACTCATATCTGAATAACAATGAAGAAGCGATAACCTTCTTAAATCGAACATCCACGGATCTGAATAACAGATCTTTCTTTTTTAAATCGAACTCCCATTATTTGACGTGATAAATTGAACATGCACGGATCTTGATGTGGAAAGGACCGAAGGTGTGGTTCGTTGCCGTGTCCCACGGATGGCGCCAATGAAGAAACACGTACCTTTACGGGTAGATATTCCAGCGATAATGAAGATGAAAGTGACCACACAACGTCTTCTCCGACTCCAAGATCTAGATCTGCAACAAGAAAAAAGGAAAAGAAAGAGGGATGGAGGCGACTGCCAGGAGTTTCCTCCCATCACAGACACAAAAAGTGTGATAGGCTCCAACCTGTTCCCTAGGGTTAGAGGTGAACCTCTTAAATAGGGAACTAATGGGCCACCATCACAAACCCCTAACTATATGGGCACATAGCCCATTGGCACCAAGCCCAGTTAGGGGGTTGCCTCCATAAAACCCTCAGCCCAGTAAGCTTAATACAAGCTAAATTGCAACGGGCCTCGCTATTGGGTTAATAACAAATAATATATATTATTATAAATAACGTTGGGTGTTGACCGGCTTGACCAAGCCGGGACACACCTCGTCAGTTAACAAGCCTCTTAAACTTTAAATCTTTTTAGAAACGTGCTACACAAGTATGTAAATGAAGATGTATCACTGGGATCATGGTTTATTGGACTTGATGTATAGCACATTGATGATAGAAGGCTATGTTGTGGGACACCACCTGGTATTTTTCTAACACATTATTATTATTATTATTCCTTCTGTTTAATTTTCTTTTTTCGCAAATTGGATTTTAATAGTCTAAAGTATGACCCAATGGCCGATAATAATCCATAAACGACACTCCTAACTTCTACTATCGTTACCAAGGGCAATCCCACTGTAATGGAAAAGTCTAGTGAATAATTGCCTGTTTTTTATCCCCCAATCGTTGTAAATTGTTTTAAAAGGACATGAATTGTCACACCCCAACCGATGGCGGAATACATCGGGGCGAGACTTGGGATAGATTGTTCAAAGACTTCATGACACTAGAATTCGTGACAATATAATTTAAAGATAAAATTTCATTCATAGCATTTCATTGTCTAAAAGGAAACAGATTACAAATTGTCTTATAAAAGGAAAAATACAACATCAAAATATAGAACTTAAACTAGCGTGAGTTTCTAGTCCAATCCTAAGTAGATTTCTTGAATATCCTGCATCAAACATTTCCTGCAACATGTATAAAATATCCGTCAACACATAAAGCATTGGTGAGCATACTAGTTTTAGTTTACATACATAGTATTTTAGAATGGTTTACTCAAATCTCATACTATAGCATTGCACATACATATCATACAAAAGACATAACTCAAACCCGCGAGTACCACAGCGTATACCTAACATATTCATGCTAGGCCGTTTAAATCTTAACAATGACCCATAAAGGGGGCGGTGTGCTAGTCCTATAGCGCTATACATGTTAAGTGGGCTAATAATAGTTAATGATTTATGTCTAAGTATCTAAGAATCATAAGCATGGCAAGTAGCATATAAGTATGTTTAATAGATTGAGCATGAGTGTTTATGAAAGCATTAGTGTGTTTAGCATAAGATACATGGTACACCCCAAAAGTGATAAAGAGTAAAAAGGGGACAAGTATGAACTCACCTTTGGGTGCGTTTAGTAAGGTTCCAAAGACGAGTCTTGGGAGATTAGTTCCTTAGCCTTGGTTTACTAGAATTAGAGAATAAAGGGTCTTAGGTTCGAGTTTAGATTATAGATTCACGAGAGTCATGCAAGCCTTTTAGGCAAACCAAGCACAAATTGCCTTTAGGGCAATCCGGATGGTCATGAGATTAAGTTAGACCAAGCACAAAACCATCATAGATGATTCGGATGGTATAAAGTTAGGAATGTGAATCCATTTGATAGGTTCATGTCATAACCACTTCGCTTATGGAATAAACGTGGGTTTTGGACACGGGATTTCCCCTTTCTAGTGTGGATAAATCCGTAGCACAAGAAGGGTCAAGAGAGTTGGTAAGGTAGGGTGTAACCACAAACCTTCCAAAGATTAATAATAGGATAATAAGATAGAAGATTGAAAGTAAATTTATAATAATACATAGTATAACCAATACCATAGCACAAATCCATCTAACATTAGATTGTTAGTGGACTTGGTTGGTCCCTTTACATTAAACAACTTAGAACATAAAAACAAATCAGAAAAATAAACACCTTTGAGACCTCTTTTAGGTGCTCTACCCTTAACACATTTATGTAGATAAGCAAGGGGTAGATCCTAGAGGTTTCTCCAAGGAGTTTTGAGTATAAAAGAAGAAGAAAAACAAGAAATAAAGTGGAGGTTTAGGCTCAAGAACTTACTGTTGTGAATCAGGAAGTTCTTTGAGAAAACCTTGAATGTTTGAGAGTATTTGGGAGAGTTGAGAGATGAACAAAGGATTAAGAAGTGGGGAAGAGGTGTATTTATAGGTGGGTTAAGATAGTTGGGTATTAAATGAAGTTATTAAGGTGGTTAGAAGTGAATTAGGTGGAGGTTAGAAGTGGTGGTTGTTAGTTATAGCCTACTGTTGCCATCGACATTTTAAAAAAATGGACGACATTACATAATGAAATATTGTTTGTTGTGGTTTGCAAAAAGTCAAACATTAACAATTCTAAGTCACGTTTTTTTTTTGTTCTTTTTTTTTTAACTAAGAATATTATCAATATATATATGTTTTACTAAAAGAAATAAATATATATTAAGATCTTGACTAAATGGGTTTCTTGTTATAACGCCTAAATTGAATAGGATAAATTATAATGACGGCTCGTCACGAATTGGTAGGACTATTAAAGAAGCGAGTAAAGGCCAACTTGGAATTTGTTAAGTATAGAATTTAGAATATATGCAAAACTAAAAATCACGCGATGTTACATAAAGTTTGCGTCACATAGAATTTATAGAATAAATTAAATAGATTAAGATTAAATGCAATTGACAAAATACTTTTCCGTTGATCATAAGCTCGGGATTACAAGGGTGTGAAAATGACAAGATACAAGAACACAAGGACTAGAATGGAAAATACGAAAAATACGAATGTTACAGTCTCCCCTACTTTAGGAAATTTCGTCTCGAAATTTATTCAAGAGGCTTGACTGAAAAGATGTGGGTACTTCTTCTTCATTTGCTCTTCATGTTCCCAAGTGAATTCGGGTCCATTCTTCGATTCCCAACGAACTTTAACTAGCGGAATACGTTTTCGTTTGAGTTGTTTGACTTCACGATCCGTTATTTCCACTGGTTTTTCGACGAAGTGCATAGTCTCGTCAATTCGTACATCATCAAGAGGAATGTGTATGTTCCCTTCGGCTAAGCACTTCTTCAAATTTGAAACATGAAAGGTTGGATGGACATTGTTGAGTTCTTGGGGTAACTCGAGCTTGTAAGCCACTTTCCCAATTCGCTCAATGATTTTGAATGGTCCAACATACCGTGGAGATAACTTCCCTTTCTTTCCAAACCTGACTACTCCTTTCCAAGGGGACACTTTGAGAAGTACTTGATCACCGACATTGAATTCAAGGGGCTTTCGCCGCTTGTCAGCATAACTTTTTTGACGGCTTCGAGCAGCTAAGAGATTGTCACGGATCTGGATAATTTTGTTGGTCGTTTCTTGGATGATTTCGGGACCAGTGATTTGTGCTTCACCAATCTCGTGCCAACATATAGGAGAACGACACTTTCGACCATAGAGAGCTTCGAATGGAGCCATTTGGATGCTGGTATGGTAACTGTTATTGTACGAGAACTCGACCAGTGGTAGATGAGCATCCCAGTTTCCCCCAAAGTCGATTACACAAGATCGAAGCATGTCCTCAAGAGTCTGAATCGTACGTTCAGTTTGCCCATCAGATTGAGGATGAAAAGCTGTACTAAGATTAAGTTGAGTTCCCATGGCAGCCTGAAATGTTTCCCAAAGACGGGAGGTAAATCGACCATCACGGTCTGAGATGATGTCAAGAGGAATACCATGACGACAAATGATCTCCTTGGTGTAGATATGGGCTAGCTTCTCCACTTTGTAATCTTCACGAATGGGGAGGAAGTGAGCTGACTTGGTTAAACGATCAATGACTACCCAAATGCTATCATGACCGGATGATGTTCGAGGGAGCTTGGTAATAAAATCCATAGCAATGCTTTCCCATTTCCACATGGGGACTTCGGGCTGTTCAAGTAAACCCGATGGACGTTGGTGCTCGGCTTTTACTTTGGAACAAGTGAGACATTTGGACACAAAGAGAGCGATGTCCCTTTTCATACCGGGCCACCAATAATTGCGACGGAGATCTTGATACATTTTATCCGCACCGGGATGAATGGAATATCGGGATTTATGCGCCTCATTCATTATAAGTGTACGAAGGTCATCACGATTGGGAATCCAAATACGATCAAGATAATAAAGAATTCCATTTGCCTTGGATTCCAAGTGTAACTCAGCACCACAAGACATTTCTTCGTATAGAGTATTTTCATTGACCGATGTATGTTGAGCATCTCGAATACGATTGAAGAGATCATTTTGAAACTGAGAGCTACGAAGACGGTCGATTTCTCGAAGGTTACACAGAATTGCGTGACCCTTCCGACTAAGAGCATCGGCCACTACATTCGCTTTGCCAGGATGGTAGCGAATTTCGCAGTCATAGTCGTTAATCAATTCGACCCATCGTCGTTGTCTCGTGTTAAGGTCTTTCTGGTTGAGGATGTGTTGGAGGCTTTTATGATCGGTAAAGACAACACATTTGGTACCATAAAGGTAGTGTCTCCAGATTTTCAAGGCAAAAACAACGGCACCAAGTTCTAGATCATGAGTCGGGTAATTCTTTTCGTGGATCTTGAGTTGTCTCGATGCATAGGCGATGACTTTGTCTCGTTGCATAAGGACACAACCAAGACCTTGGTTCGATGCATCACAATAAACCACGAAATCATCATTCCCTTCGGGAAGAGCTAGGATAGGAGCACCACAAAGCTTGGATTTGAGGGTTTCGAAGGCTTCTTCTTGTTCAGGACCCCAAATGAAAGGTTGAGTCTTTTGTGTCAAGGTGGTGAGAGGTGTAGCAATTTTGGAAAAATTTGAGATGAACCGACGGTAGTAACCCGCCAATCCTAGGAAAGAACGAATTTCAGTAGGAGATTTTGGTGCAATCCAATTCTTCACAGCTTCAACTTTTGCAGGATCAACATGAATACCTTTGTCATTCACAATGTGCCCAAGGAATTGAACTTCTCTTAACCAAAATTCACATTTAGAGAATTTGGCGTAAAGTCGTTCGGCACGTAAGAGCTCTAGAATTAAACGAAGGTGTCTTTTATGGTCGTCTTCGGATTTGGAATAGATTAGGATATCATCAATGAAGACGATCACGAAGCGATCCAAATAAGGTCTACATACTCGATGCATTAAGTCCATGAATACGGCAGGAGCATTGGTTAAACCAAAAGGCATCACCATGAACTCGTAGTGACCATATCTCGTGCGAAAGGCGGTCTTTGGAATATCTTCATCGTGGATTCGGAGTTGATGGTATCCCGAACGAAGATCGATCTTTGAGAAACAAGTAGCTCCTTGGAGTTGGTCAAAGAGGTCATCAATGCGTGGAAGAGGGTATCGGTTTTTGATAGTGAGTTTGTTAAGCTCACGATAGTCGATACACATACGAAAAGATCCGTCTTTCTTTTTAACAAACAAAACAGGAGCACCCCATGGAGAAGTACTCGGGCGTATGAAGCCTTTTTCGAGCAATTCTTGGAGTTGACTAGCAAGTTCTTGCATTTCGGAAGGTGCAAGACGATATGGAGCTTTTGCAACGGGTGTAGCACCGGGTATGAGATCAATACGAAATTCAACAGAACGAGCGGGAGGAAGACCGGGTAGATCTTCGGGAAAGACTTCGGGAAAGTCACAAACGACGGGTATGTCTTCTATGCCTTTTCCCTTGTCTTTGGTTGTTACCACATGAGCCAAGAATGCAACATATTCCTTACGGAGATATTTTCGAGCTTGGGTACAAGACATGAGTTTGAGTCCTTTGGAGGCTTTTTCACCATAGATTTGTAAGGTATCACCACTAGGAAGTGGTATACGGATAAATTTTTCGAAACAAACGACTTCGGCACGATGTTTTGCAAGCCAATCCATGCCTACAATGATGTCAAAACTTCCCAATTGCATAGGATTAAGATCTATGGAGAAATCATGGTCATTAAGATTCAAGGTGCAGTTTTTGATAATGAAATCAATAGAGATGGGTTCACCATTTGCAACTTCAACGGTGAAAGGTTCCGATAAATTAGATCGTGCACAAGCAAGTAAAGGTTCAAATTCTAGAGATACAAAACTCTTATCCGCACCAGTGTCAAAGAGTATAGAAGCATAAGATCCATTAACAAGGAACGTACCGTTCACAACATCATTTTCTGTTTGAGCTTGGGCCGCATTGAGGTTGAAAGCGCGACCCCTTGGTGGTTGATTTTGAGCCGGAGCTTGAACTTGAGCTTGGTTGTTGCGGGTACATTGAGGAGCAAAATGGCTAGGATCACCACACTTAAAACATGCACGGCCATTTCCAATGGCTAGAGGAGGTTGGTTAGCGGCTCGGGGTTGGTTGGCCACTTGAAGTTGGTTGTTTTGGGTTCTAGGGCCGGTTTTGCAATTTTGGACGAGATGCCCGTAACGGTTACAATTGGTACAGATTCGGCAAGCAGAGGTTGTTAGGTGATGAAAATGGCACGTGTTACATTTTGGGAAAGAGCCGGTGTAAGGTTTCTTGGCAGGCACTTGGTTAAGAGGAGTTGGAGCTTGAGCTTCGGTGGATGGAACGGTAACGGCATAGTTTTGGTGTCGGGATTTACGTTTGCGGTTATTGCTATAGGTTGATGGGGTTTTGGCTTCTTTAGGTTTGTCGGTGGGAATGGTGGTGGTTTGATTGACGGTTTTGGTGGTGGTGTTTGGTATAGTTAAGGTTCCATCTTTCACTTGGTTATCCGAGATTTTGGAAGCTAAACGAATGGCTTTTTCTAGGGTGGTGGGTTCGGCTCCTTCAACGATATCACGAACACTCGTTGGGAGGCCCTTTAGATACTTAGCTATAATTCTCTTAGTGGTGTTGAATTGGTGAGGTACAAGGACAAGGAGTTGCTTGAAACGATTGGTATAGGTTAGGTTATCACCACTGTTTTGCTTGAGTTTCCAAAATTCATCTTCGAGTCGCTCAATCTCTTGCGCGGGGCAGAACTCCTCAATCATGAGTTGCTTGAGTTCCTCCCACGGTAGAGCTAAAGCGGCTTCGTTCCCACGGGTGGATCTCTCGCTTTTCCACCAATCGAGTGCCCTTGATTTGAAGACACTAGTGGCGTGACGAGTTCGGAGATCCTCGGGGCATTCGCTATTAATGAAAACTAGCTCGATGTGGTCGAACCATTCGAGCATAGCGGTAGCACCATCGTTTCCCGTGAAAGAGTCGGGTCGATGTAGGTTAAATTGCTTAAAGGTGAAGGAGGTAGTTTTGGAGGATTCGGCTTTTGAGTCAACAGAACCATGTGGGCTTGCGGAGGCTTGGATCTTACTAACCACATCGGGTATGACCTTGGCCATTTGCTTGGCCATGAAAGATAACATTTTCTTGTTGGTGCTTTGTTTTGAGCTTCTTCGGTTTGACATGGAAGACATCTAGAGGATAAACAAGGGATTATGAGCTTTGATCAATGGTTTATTTGTATAAAGTTTGCATTTTGTCTTTGTTTTTAGGAATGAATTAAGCATACAAAGCACATAGTGTCAAATAGTTCAAGTAGCATGTAGTTTCACATTGTTTATAAAGCATAACACATAAGTATAAGCAAGTATAATGCATTTAGATAACATAAAGGAGCTTTGATTAATGTTGGTTTGCGATTATTAGTATTGTTTGGAGGTTGCTAGAGTACTAGAGATGCGAGTCTTGAGAGCCTTTGCGAGTAGTAAAAAAAATAAATAAATCGAATATATGTAGTGAAAACATAGCATGAAAACATCATTGAAAATAATATTAACATAAAATGAGAGGCTTGTTCTAAGCAAGCAATTGGAGTGTTCCGGAACGGAACTAAGACTAACCAAAGTGGTTCGAATTTACCTTTGAGTTTGAAACATGCTTTGGCTTAATAGGTGGAAATACTCTCCCCGAACCTGCGGATTAACGGTATTCACCCTTCCAGTTACTACATGTTTCTTGTCATTAGTAAATTTGAGACTTTAGCGAGATAAAAAAAATAAATTATCAAGGATTGAAACTAGTCGCTAAGTTATGGATTTCACTCCTATCTTAGCGAGGTCGTTTCTTTGAGTGTGGTTTGTACACTTTGTCCAATGTGGTAAGAAAATTAATTCCAACCTTCAATTGGTAAGTGTCCACTAGAACGAGAATTGTGAAATTTCCACCAAGGTGAGGATATCACTCCTATCTTGGTGTAGTTTCAAAACACAAAGATTTTACGCGGATTGAAAGTTATCACCAAAGTGAGGGTTTCACGCCTATTTCGGTGATTTCCTTTCGTTTGTGTTATACGAGCGTCTTTGAGTGTAGAGTAGTCCACAAATAGGAAGGTAAATTTAAGGACCAAGAGAATGGAGTAGAAGCAATTAGGGAGCACAAGTATATTAAGCATGATAAAAGAATGGTCAAATAGGTTCCTAACTATAGTCTAGGACAATCATGTCAATTTTCCTAAATCCCTATAGTCATGGCTCTGATACCAATCTGTCACACCCCAACCGATGGCGGAATACATCGGGGCGAGACTTGGGATAGATTGTTCAAAGACTTCATGACACTAGAATTCGTGACAATATAATTTAAAGATAAAATTTCATTCATAGCATTTCATTGTCTAAAAGGAAACAGATTACAAATTGTCTTATAAAAGGAAAAATACAACATCAAAATATAGAACTTAAACTAGCGTGAGTTTCTAGTCCAATCCTAAGTAGATTTCTTGAATATCCTGCATCAAACATTTCCTGCAACATGTATAAAATATCCGTCAACACATAAAGCATTGGTGAGCATACTAGTTTTAGTTTACATACATAGTATTTTAGAATGGTTTACTCAAATCTCATACTATAGCATTGCACATACATATCATACAAAAGACATAACTCAAACCCGCGAGTACCACAGCGTATACCTAACATATTCATGCTAGGCCGTTTAAATCTTAACAATGACCCATAAAGGGGGCGGTGTGCTAGTCCTATAGCGCTATACATGTTAAGTGGGCTAATAATAGTTAATGATTTATGTCTAAGTATCTAAGAATCATAAGCATGGCAAGTAGCATATAAGTATGTTTAATAGATTGAGCATGAGTGTTTATGAAAGCATTAGTGTGTTTAGCATAAGATACATGGTACACCCCAAAAGTGATAAAGAGTAAAAAGGGGACAAGTATGAACTCACCTTTGGGTGCGTTTAGTAAGGTTCCAAAGACGAGTCTTGGGAGATTAGTTCCTTAGCCTTGGTTTACTAGAATTAGAGAATAAAGGGTCTTAGGTTCGAGTTTAGATTATAGATTCACGAGAGTCATGCAAGCCTTTTAGGCAAACCAAGCACAAATTGCCTTTAGGGCAATCCGGATGGTCATGAGATTAAGTTAGACCAAGCACAAAACCATCATAGATGATTCGGATGGTATAAAGTTAGGAATGTGAATCCATTTGATAGGTTCATGTCATAACCACTTCGCTTATGGAATAAACGTGGGTTTTGGACACGGGATTTCCCCTTTCTAGTGTGGATAAATCCGTAGCACAAGAAGGGTCAAGAGAGTTGGTAAGGTAGGGTGTAACCACAAACCTTCCAAAGATTAATAATAGGATAATAAGATAGAAGATTGAAAGTAAATTTATAATAATACATAGTATAACCAATACCATAGCACAAATCCATCTAACATTAGATTGTTAGTGGACTTGGTTGGTCCCTTTACATTAAACAACTTAGAACATAAAAACAAATCAGAAAAATAAACACCTTTGAGACCTCTTTTAGGTGCTCTACCCTTAACACATTTATGTAGATAAGCAAGGGGTAGATCCTAGAGGTTTCTCCAAGGAGTTTTGAGTATAAAAGAAGAAGAAAAACAAGAAATAAAGTGGAGGTTTAGGCTCAAGAACTTACTGTTGTGAATCAGGAAGTTCTTTGAGAAAACCTTGAATGTTTGAGAGTATTTGGGAGAGTTGAGAGATGAACAAAGGATTAAGAAGTGGGGAAGAGGTGTATTTATAGGTGGGTTAAGATGGTTGGGTATTAAATGAAGTTATTAAGGTGGTTAGAAGTGAATTAGGTGGAGGTTAGAAGTGGTGGTTGTTAGTTATAGCCTACTGTTGCCATCGACATTTTAAAAAAAATGGACGACATTACATAATGAAATATTGTTTGTTGTGGTTTGCAAAAAGTCAAACATTAACAATTCTAAGTCACGTTTTTTTTTTTGTTCTTTTTTTTTTAACTAAGAATATTATCAATATATATATGTTTTACTAAAAGAAATAAATATATATTAAGATCTTGACTAAATGGGTTTCTTGTTATAACGCCTAAATTGAATAGGATAAATTATAATGACGGCTCGTCACGAATTGGTAGGACTATTAAAGAAGCGAGTAAAGGCCAACTTGGAATTTGTTAAGTATAGAATTTAGAATATATGCAAAACTAAAAATCACGCGATGTTACATAAAGTTTGCGTCACATAGAATTTATAGAATAAATTAAATAGATTAAGATTAAATGCAATTGACAAAATACTTTTCCGTTGATCATAAGCTCGGGATTACAAGGGTGTGAAAATGACAAGATACAAGAACACAAGGACTAGAATGGAAAATACGAAAAATACGAATGTTACATGAATGAAAGTTAGGGCATATGGAGTTACGTTTCCTTTCGAGTAGGATTGCCCTTAGCAACAAAAGTGAAAGTTATGAGTGTCATTGGTCACATTGTCACTATGAATCGCTATCGGCCAATGGGTCATAGTTTAGATTATCAAAATCCATTTTGCATTGTGTGTGTGTGTGTTTTCCAGTCCTTTTGTTAAAATTATTGTTTTATGCAAATGCAGATTGTGAATGGAAAGCTCAAGCCGGGAACATATGTGTGGCTTCTTTCGACTGGAGCTGTAGTGGCATTTGCAGGTCTGCTGACCGGATGAAGGAGGTGCACAGGCGGTGTGGGGAAGGTGAAAATGCTCTTTGGACCGCATCTTTCTGATCAAAGCAGCAAATCTATAGCATCCATCAAAGTTTTTATTTATTTATACAGCATATTTGTTTATATAAAGAAATGGTGAGCTTGATGGTGAGATGAAAGAGGGTGCTGCTGCTCTATTTTAGGTGAAGAGGAAGTAGCCAATGTTTTTTTGTTTAATCTCAATAAGTTTTCGGTGAGTAGATGGTAAATATTGTTTTGGAACTCTTGAAGATTTTTTAATTAACATAAGTTTGAACTTAAATTTTAACTAGGTGTACGCACATTGCGCGTTTTTCGTATTTGTTTAAAAAAACAATGTTTCAAACCTGAGACCTCAAACCACACAAATGCACCACAAACCACTCCACCACCAAGCCATTTTGTTAATTAGTATAGAATTATATGTATTTATAAATAAATAAGTGTTGGGAAAAAAAATGTCATGTTTGTAACGAGTTTTGAACCCAAGACCCCAAAGAACACACAAATACCACAAACCACTACACTACTACCCCATTTTGTTAATTCTTATTGAATCATATGTATTTATATATAAATAAGTGTTGTAAAAAAAAAAGACTCCAATGGGTTTTGAACCCAAGACCTCAAAGAACACATAAGCACCACTATACCACTACCCCATTATTTGATTTCTTATTAAACTATAGGTATTTAACATAACAAAATAAATAAAATAATAATAAAAGTACTATTCAAATAGGTTTGTCTATTAATCTATATATATAATAAAAGAAAGTTATTTGGATGACATGGCACTCAAGGAGGCATTTTCCCCCTTGAGTGTGCCATGTGTCATGCCATGTGGTAGTGGTTTAAAGAGATATATTAAAACCCTAACACATTATTTCTCTTCCAAGTTGTTCTTCAACCTATAACCTGCCTCAACAGAGCTCCACAGCCGTAAACCACACCTTTCACCGTCTTAGTCAAACACCATTCTAAACCGAAACCAATCACAGTAGATTTGGTATTGTGCTTCCGATAAGTGAGTAGCTTTCGTTCTTTTGTACGCCGTTTGAGACGCCGGACACCTCGCCGTCACGGCTGGACACTGGTGGAGAGGAAGAGACGTCAGTGAAGGTGGTGGAGGTGACTCCGGTGAAGAAGCCGTCGGACACGGTGGATAACGATGGTGGTGGTGTTAACTCCGATCATCTGCCTCACACCCTAAAACCTTCCATCACCTTCTCCTCACCAATCGATTCCAAGGTATGAACCCTAAATCATCTCCTTTATTAAGGGAAGTGGAATGACCTGTGTTTTGACAGGGTGTACAGCTAAACAGTTTTGGTACCATCTCCATACCTTCAACATTATCACAACATCCAATTTGTTATAAATTTGTTGACAAAATTATACTGGCAGCTTAAAGAACAAGTTATCTAGGGTTGTTGGTTGATTGGATGAAGGAAAGGTGTGGAACAATTAAATGTGACGGATTGTCACGATTTTGATGAATATTATTATTGTTTAGATTGAATTTGGGGGTTTTGGGATGAAATTCAAAGAGAGAGAGAATAGGGATGGACTCTGTGTAGGGAGGCGGTGGGGGGCGACTCTAATCATTCCATAGCTTTCGTCAAATTATTCTGTTTTTCCATTTTTTTATATCTGTTTATTTTAATAAAAGAAAACTATGAGCGCGTTATTATGCCAAATCATACTGATACCGGTACTGGAAGCGTTTATCTTGAAATTTATCAAAAATAGGTATTGGTCATGAAAGTGTTTAGTAGAGTATTCCAACCTCAACATAAGCGAAGATCACGTCGGCTACCCTCCTCAGGAAGTCAAGAGCCTCCTTCACCGTATCGCTGAAGGCAATCGAGCCACCGGTGGCTGTATCTTCGTCAGCAAGGTTTACGGCATCGCCGGTCAGTAATTTTTCTCACTTTTATAGTGGTCAATTTCTAATTTTGTGCATTGTCCCTTTTTTGCAATGTTCCGTTTTATTTGGATTTTGAGGTACGATGATTTTTTTTCTTTTAATTTTAGGTTCTTGAGTCATGATGAATGTTTACTGTAGGGCAAATAATTTAGGTTAGTGACAAGTTTGTTTATAAGATTTCCGGATTTGTAATAAGATTGTTAATTTAAAGAAACAAATATAATTTTTGCTGCTAATCATACTACTGAGCGCAATTCGGTACGTCAAGTTTGTCATATTATTTTCAATATAATTACTGTGTTGTTTTATATAAGTTATGAAAGTGATCAAATTTGTTAATTGTAGTTCAACTTTGAAGTTGGAAAAGGTACCTCTAAACAACGTAATGGGAATCAAATGAGGAAGTTATTAGCTAAAGGAAAATCAAATGGAACCTCATCCAAAAAATGGCCACCAAGTATTTTAGCCATGCTGATGGGTAGAGGTCGATTTTCTTCTAAAAAAGTTCTTAATCCAAAGACAACAAATGGTAAAGTTGTTGATCATTCTTCTTATGAATGTAGAAGGAACGCGGAACTATATTGTAATGGGACTGAGTGCATGTGGAGAGGCGCTATAGAGACTGTACCGGAGGTAAGTAGTCAAGCGAAAGAGAGTTTTGAAAGTGAGAGCTTGCAAATGTTAAGTAGTGGTTCCGTCAGTGAATCAGACAAAACCAATACAATTTATAGTATTGAAGAGAGCCAAATTCTTACGATTCAGCATGTTTGCTTATAGGAAGGAAGTCGAATGTGATTGAGTTCTCTTGCAGGTCTGCAAATGACACGTGATTTGGGGGTTATGATTTTCAACAATTTGTGGTACATTGCAGGATTCAGATAACCATAAGTGTTATGTTTAAGTTATTTTGTCTTTTCATTTGTTTATTAATATTAGATTTTTCACCCCCGGGACGCTCCCGGGGTATAATCTAGTAGTGTATAATACATTTCAGTGTAAAATTTAAAGCAAAAAATTTTTTTTGTTAATAGAAGTTATAATTGAGTTACATAGACTCATATTTTTGTTTTGACAACAGATTTTTAATCCTTTAATAAGTGATAGAGTTTATACCCAAGCCGTGACCTCATGACGTGGGGTGTTAATCGTGTCAGGATGATGTGTTTCGGATTGATGGATAAGCAAAGTGACTGGTTGAAAAATATAACCAACAAGTACAAAATTATCCATATCGTTTCGTGTCATACGCTCTTAATATCACCAAGGTCATCATCATCATCATACTCAGTTAATCCCACCTATAGCAAAGCTAGGGTAGGGTCTGAGGAGGGTAAGATGTAGACAGCCTTACCTCTACCCCTAAGAACAGAGAGGCTGCTTCCAGTGAGACCCCCGGCTCGATGTGGTTTGGTATCAAGCCTTGGACATAAGGCATAAAACACTTAGCAATCGGGACAAACCCGATCGGTGCATGTACCCCCTTTGTCTTTTGGCTATCAACGCCACCACATGATGCATGATTAACCATCCGTCATTCTTAACGTTATTTTCACGAAATTAGTAAAATAACGTTAAAACTAGTGCAATTTTATTTTTGCCCCCCGAGGACCACACATATATACATTATATGCGCACACCTTAAGTGGGGCGTTAATATCACCAAGGTCAACCCGTTTAATAATCAATTGCAAATATGAATAACACCTAGTGACTATTTAAACAATCAATACTCTGGCTCAAACAAAAACTATTTTAATATCCTTTTAATGGTTTTGGTCATCTCCCATCCACATTTTACGAACTTATCCAAAGAGACCTGATGATGATTAAAGATGACGCCATTACAAAGCCTCCATACGCAACAGAAAGTAGTGATAACTAAAGCATGAACGGATATATATGGCACCACTGAGCCACAATTTGACAAATCGTTTGAACCAGGACCAAAAAAACATGCTCCGCAGACTCAGGCGATTTTTGATGAAAAACGACTGATAATATGCGGTGAACACGTGATCTTCAGATGTTCAGTCTGACGCTCTGCCAACTGAGCTATACCCGCAAGGTATTATTCTGCTTATTATTGTTTCTTATAAATTAATGGGAAAAGAGAAACAAATTTTCCTTTCTAGAAATGCCGATCAATCTATATTTAGAAGCTTGAAATTCTTTTTGATAAATTTGAAATCGTCTTATATGAATTTTAACTAAAAATATTCATTGCCTGAAGCCGAATGCACGATTCCGGTCAGATTCGGTTGTGTCCGGGAAGAGTGGTAGTATCCGGGGTAAACTTATTCAGTTATTCCTTTAGGCTATGGGGTGTGGAGGAGGCCTATCATGGATGATGGTCCCCAACCTCATCAGCCACATCAGCATTGGGTAGGTCCATTCTCCCAATGATGGCCCAAAGGTGTGGATGATGGGTCTCCCCCTTTTCTTTTATTTATTTTTGTTTTTTTAATTAATTAATATTCTAATTTTAAAAAAGTAAAATTAATATTAATTATTAATGTTCAGATTTTATAAGAAAATAAAAAAAAGTTTATAAGGCTTTAATTTCTTTTAAACTTATCACATAAACAAACAAAACAAACTTAAGCAAAACCCAACTCCCCTTTAGCCCCAACCCCACCGGTCCAAACAACCCAATCCCCCACCCCTGTAACCATTGATGATTTTCATATCCTTCTTCACAGAAAGAAACAACATGAAGATTAAGTGAAAGAGGGAAGGAAAAAAAGAAAAAATAAATAAACTCCACATGGAGGATTGGCAAGACCGGCAACTAGATGTCGGTGATGATGATGTCAGGCCTGGAGCGGTGTTGTCGGGCCTCCCTTGCCATCGCCGCCCCAATGTCGTTCCCCATACCCTCCAACCTTTTGTTTTCATAAAAGTTAATTTGTTCGCTCTATGAATCCAATCTGCATTATATTTTGGATTGATAATGATGATATTCAGAAATGAAATTCATGTTTTTTTTTGGTAGGGTATAAACACGTAATTTATCATCATTATGATTAGTTTCCATTGTTGCTCACAAAAATTATAACAGGGCCGACCCCAAGAATCCTAAAAAGTTTAAGGGTCTGGGGTGAGTAAAATTGGTTTGTGTAGGAAGTGTAGAAAAGAGCTATAGCCATTGGATCAAATTTTTAAATTAAGGATATTATAGACTTTATGTACCTTTTTGAAATATCCTAATCCCACTTTTTAGCAAAATCATTTGACTAATTATAAAGATCTTCAACCCTAAGTAACTCAATATTCATTGTTTTATGTAAATTCACACATTTTCATCTATTTTCATTCCATACAATCATCAACAAATTATTGAAATCCACGAATCAGCATTGTTTTTAAACAGATGTGAATAAGTAGAATTTTTTAACATATACGAATAAGTAGTGTTTTATATAAAATAACAGGCATTTTCACAAAAAGGATAACATGAGTGTTTTTAACACATGCAAATCAGTTATGTTTCTAAACAGATACGAAGCAGTAGTGTTTTTAAACAGACGCGAATCAGTAGTGTTTTTAAACAGATGCGAATCAGTAGTCTTTTGAAACACTGCTAGTAGGAGGTTTAAAACACGCGCAAAAGTTGGATTGAAGATGACTATAGAAGATGAATACAAACCGACGCACAAGTTATTGTGGGTGCAGTTGCTTTTTCTTTTTGGAAGATGAATTGACTTTATATGTAGGAGAGACAGAGCCGTTAATATTATTATCTATAATAATATCTAGATGAGAAAAAGAGAGAGAGAGATAGAGAGAGAGAGATTAGAATGTAGAAGCATTAAAACAGTTTCTAAAACACTTTGATACCCTCAATTAAAACATATATTGATGATCCTACCCTTAATTCCTATATATATTAATTAGATTTTAAACACATCTCATCTTTTAATCTCCACTATCCATGTTAGGAACCGTTATATAACTAAGACCACCTACAACAAGAGCAATTGTTGGTGTTAGTGGGAGGGAAAGTATTCTTGTGTAAAAATGGATGAATAGGAAGTGTGTAAGTGAAAGGGATGAGAGGAGAGAGAAAAGAGAATAAATATTTTTATGTGATGTGAGTAGGGGAAGAGAAATAAACCATATCATTGGTTGGGAGCTACCACTTTGCACAAAAATACCTTATTGGTGATTGGTTGGGAGCTCCCACTTTGCACAAAAACACCTTAGTGGTGATGCTCCAAGTATTCATCCTAAAGTCTATGGTGGAAAAAATTAAAGGGTTTATGTAAGAATAGTCAATTCAATTCACATGTGTTTTGCTTTATATTGGTAGCTTAAGATTTAGTAAATAACAAATTCTATACACTAACAATTCAAAACGTGAATAGTAATAAATAATAATTGGAACTCATGTTGACAGTTTGATTTCTCACGCTACAACTCAAATGTTTTTTTTTTTTTAGAATTTATCTTCTACCATTCTAATATGTGAATGGCTCTTAAATATATCATATTATTAATAGTAAGAGCATTCACATCCTCTTTACCAAATCTCATCCATCAAATTACACTAAAAATCACTACTCCACCTTTAAATCTTCTCTCTCCTAATTAAAATAATAATACTTTTATCATTATATTTTCTCTCTCTTCACTCACAACTACTTACAAAAATATTAAAATATATATAGGGGTGAACAGTAGCTTTTCATATATAGGGTGGAACAGTGCTTCCAGCAAATATTTTCTCTCTCCTCCACTCATAACCACTTACACTCACCCATCTAATTTGGTGGACACACTCACGTACATTTGGTGGACCAAATGTGAATGCTCTAATTGATTCTAAGTTAGCATATTGTAAATTTAATTCATAATTTAGTTAAATCAAAGTTAACTTTTATGTTTATGATCCAACGCTAATAAGATACTTAATTAACAAACAATAATTATGATTCAAAGTGAATAATTTAATTAACTAATCAACTTTATTAACATACTCAGCGTACTGATATCAATAACGTCAGAATCGGTAACACTTTTTGTGTTTATAGTTTTTACGATATAAAACATTTGTCGATATCTTTTGGGTATATTATGATTTTATTTCATGGGCTTTATTTTGGTTTCTATAGAGAGTGACAGTACTGTAATGACCCGAAGCAATGCTTACCAAATACCCGAAGCGTGGCACGGAGAATCTTCCTAGTTAACTAACTATGAAGCTACACCGTTAAATAAAAAGTTAAAAGCAAAATAATATAAAATTTTCAAATGAGCACTTGACTTTAATTCTTGTATTCCTCAATCATTTATACTGAGATTGTTAAAAGAAAAAGCATATTATGTACTAGTACGGCTAACAAATCGTGTATTAATAGGTTTAATAGGTCTTTAACGACGCAAACAAGTCAAGTTCTAAACATGAACACGACTTGTTTAACTCGTTTATAATATGGTTTTATGTTTTATGTACCAGAAAAGGGAAATGAAGGATGTTTGCCTCTTATTTCTAAGTATCTAAAAAAAGTAAAAAAATCATATGGTATAATTTTTAGTTAACAGATCTTACCGTGTCTTGTACAAGTTACTAGCCCTATGTTATAGTTTATAATACGAACTCTAATTTTTTTTTTTTTGACAAGCCAAACGAAACTTTTATTTATATCCATAATGACCGGCATGGAACTGGCCAATACAAGATACAATCCACCAAGCAAGCGCCCATCAAAATGAACCCAAAAAATCAATCACCAAGCGCCACGACCCACCTATACCTAAACTCTAATTATAGTCCAAAAAGAAGAAAACTAGAAATACTCATAATCTAATTGGGTCCCACTCGACCTTCAATTCCAACTTAAAGTACACATGGTTTAATTCTGATTCGAGATGCTTTAGAGTACACGCTTTACGCTTTGAACGAATTCTGATTCGAAGTTAGCGTCAACGTCGACTTATGATCTTGTGACCGCGACTTTTGTTGTTTTTACTTGTAAAAAATGCTTACTGCTATTATATATCGAAGATGAAAAACAGGAACAAATTGCCTGATTTTTGTATCCGAAAAGGCGGGTCTCGCACTCAAAGAAAAACACTACTGAAAAGGTAGCAGCTGTTTAACATTTGTGGTTTTGTGCGTTCAAAAATACACTTTGGGTGACTTCAATCCGTAGGACCTATTTAGCGCATTGACCCTTGTCCTTCTTATCTTATATATATTACCCCATCGCGACAAAACATAACCTGAATCAATATTTCTACCTCTAAAACTGACATTTTTTTTGATAGAATTTATTTCATTCCGTGACTAAGAAAATTACATCAAGATAGCGGGCAGACGGGCAACAAGCTGCGCCGCCACCCCTTTCTGAATAGCAAATCCTAATCTTACTTTATTTAAATCGTGAATTCTCTTTATTTTGCCTCAGGTGATAAACTGCGGAAATTGGAGGAAGAAAAGGGTATCATTATGCGATTTGTTATAGGCCACGGGTAGGCATCACTTACATCACCATCTTCCTGTTACGCATAAAAACAAAATAATATAAACTCTTTTAGGAGCTGATTGAGCTGACCTTTACTTATTTTTCCAGTGCTACATCTGGTGGCATTCTAGATAGAGTTATTGAAGCAGAAGACAGAAAGCATGGAGGTTTCTGGTAAAGATACAATCTTTTTTAACCGTTTTTAATCTTGATTCAAGAGTTTGCTGACTTACATTGTACGTGAGCAGGAGCATATCGAGGGGTACCTTGAGTTATCAGCTAAAACAAAAACATATTTTAAAATAGCTGTTGCTTTATGGGATGCAGATTTTTATGTCAAGGTTGATGATGATGTACATGTAAACATAGGTAAAGCTATACAAACCTGTTTTAGTGTTTTTGTTCTTTAAAGTCAAGGTGGTAATGATGACCCATTTGCCTAAAAATGAGTTCCTTTGAGTTATAATTTGCCTTCAATAGAAAAAATTGCTAGAGTTAGTCAATCGTGTTTAATGTCATTGTATTGAAATTGCATACAACCTTCTTATGATTATATAGCCTTTTCTGTAATCATATTTATCACAATAGAAGCATTTTTGGACCAAGCCAAGCCAACTTGACCCAACCCGTTTTGACATGTACATAAATTACATACATCTGTTACCCAACCTGCATGCTTTTTCTTATTGCAATTATAGAGTTTTTGTAATTGTGTATAGTATCATTTTATCAAGTGGGCAAAAAAGCTAAAGATTACTTTTGCAACTACACTTGGTTCAACTCTAGCTAAGCATCGGCTGAACCCACGTGTGTACATTGGATGCATGAAATCCGGACCCGTTCTGGCTCACAAGTAAGCCATGGTCTTTCTTCTAGCTCGATTGTTTGTATTTTTAAACTGTCATGGGTTTGACTTTTGACATTTGACTTTTGTTTACTTAAAGAGGAGTGAGATATCATGAACCCGAGCACTGGAAGTTTGGTGGGGAAGGAAACAAGTATTTCCGACATGCCACCGGTCAACTATATGCTATTTCAAAAGATTTAGCCACTTATATATCAATAAACCAGTAAGTATGATCGCTTAACTACGAATTCTGTAAAAAAAGGGTACTCGTTATTGTTAACAAGCCTCTTAAACTATAAATCTTTTTAGAAACGTGCTACACAAGTATGTAAATGAAGATGTATCACTGGGATCATGGTTTATTGGACTTGATGTAGAGCACATTGATGATAGAAGGCTATATTGTGGGACACCACCTGGTATTTTTCTAACACATTATTATTATTATTATTATTATTATTATTATTATTATTATTATTATTATTATTATTATTATTATTATTATTATTATTATTATTCCTTCTGTTTAATTTTATTTTTTTCGCAAATTGGATTTTAATAGTCTAAAGTATGACCCAATGGCCGATAATAATCCATAAACGACACTCCTAACTTCTACTATCGTTACCAAGGGCAATCCCACTGTAATGGAAAAGTCTAGTGAATAATTGCCTGTTTTGTATCCCCCAATCGTTGTAAATTGTTTTAAAAGGACATGAATGAAAGTTAGGGCATATGGAGTTACGTTTCCTTTCGAGTAGGATTGCCCTTAGCAACAAAAGTGAAAGTTATGAGTGTCATTGGTCACATTGTCATTATGAATCGCTATCGGCCAATGGGTCATAGTTTAGATTATCAAAATCCATTTTGCATTGTGTGTGTGTGTGTTTTCCAGTCCTTTTGTAAAAATTATTGTTTTATGCGAATGCAGATTGTGAATGGAAAGCTCAAGCCGGGAACATATATGTGGCTTCTTTCGACTGGAGCTGTAGTGGCATTTGCAGGTCTGCTGACCGGATGAAGGAGGTGCACAGGCGGTGTGGGGAAGGTGAAAATGCTCTTTGGACCGCATCTTTCTGATCAAAGCAGCAAATCTATAGCATCCATCAAAGTTTTTATTTATTTATACAGCATATTTGTTTATATAAAGAAATGGCGAGCTAGATGGTGAGATGAATGAGGGTGCTGCTGCTCTATTTTAGGTGAAGAGGAAGTAGCCAATGTTTTTTTGTTTAATCTCAATAAGTTTTAGGTGAGTAGATGGTAAATATTGTTTTGGAACTCTTGAAGATTTTTTAATTAACATAAGTTTGAACTTAAATTTTAACTAGGTGTACGCGCATTGCGCGTTTTTCGTATTTGTTTAAAAAAAACAATGTTTCAAACCCGAGACCTCAAACCACACAAATGCACCACAAACCACTCCACCACCAAGCCATTTTGTTAATTAGTATAGAATTATATGTATTTATAAATAAATAAGTGTTGGGAAGAAAAATGTCATGTTTGTAACGAGTTTTGAACCCAAGACCCCAAAGAACACACAAATACCACAAACCACTACACTACTACCCCATTTTGTTAATTCTTATTGAATCATATGTATTTATATATAAATAAGTGTTGTAAAAAAAAAAAGACTCCAATGGGTTTTGAACCCAAGACCTCAAAGAACACATAAGCACCACTATACCACTACCCCATTATTTGATTTCTTATTAAACTATAGGTATTTAACATAACAAAATAAATAAAATAATAATAAAAGTACTATTCAAATAAGTTTGTCTATTAATCTATATATATAATAAAAGAAAGTCATTTTGATGACATGGCACTCAAGGAGGCATTCTCCCCCTTGAGTGTGCCATGTGTCATGCCATGTGGCAGTGGTTTAAAAAGATATATTAAAACCCTAACACATTATTTCTCTTCCAAGTTGTTCTTCAACCTATAACCAGCCTCAACAGAGCTCCACAGCCGTAAACCACACCTTTCACCATCTTAGTCAAACACCATTCTAAACCGAAACCAATCACAGTAGATTTGATATTGTGCTTCCGATTAGTGAGTAGCTTTCGTTCTTTTGTACGCCGTTTGAGACGCCGGACACCTCGCCGTCACGGCTGGACACTAGTGGAGAGGAAGTGACGTGAGTGAAGGTGGTGGAGGTGACTCCGGTGAAGAAGCCGTCGGAGACGGTGGATAACGATGGTGGTGGTGTTAACTCCGATCATCTGCCTCACACCCTAAAACCTTCCATCACCTTCTCCTCACCAATCGATTCTAAGGTATGAACCCTAAATCATCTCCTTTATTAAGGGAAGTGGAATGACCTGTGTTTTGACAGGGTGTACAGCTAAACAGTTTTGGTACCATCTCCATACCTTCAACATTATCACAACATCCAATTTGTTATAAATTTGTTGACAAAATTATACTGGCAGCTTGAAGAACAAGTTATCTAGGGTTGTTGGTTGATTGGATGAAGGAAAGGTGTGGAGCAATTAAATGTGGCGGAGTGTCACGATTTTGATGAATATTATTATTGTTTAGATTGAATTTGGGGGGTTTTGGAATGAAATTCAAAGAGAGAGAGAATAGGGATGGACTCTGTGTAGGGAGGCGGTGGGGGGCGACTCTAATCATTCCATAGCTTTCGTCAAATTATTCTGTTTTTCCATTTGTTTTATATCTGTTTATTTTAATAAAAGAGAACTATGAGCGCGTAATTATGCCAAATCATACTGATACCGGTACTGGAAGCGTTTATCTTGAAATTTATCAAAAATATGTATTGGTCCTGAAAGTGTTTAGTAGAGTATTCCAACCTCAACATAAGCGAAGATCACGTCGGCTACCCTCCTCAGGAAGTCAAGAGCCTCCTTCACAGTATCGCTGAAGGCAATCGAGCCACCGGTGACTGTATCTTCGTCAGCAAGGTTTACGGCATCGCCGGTCAGTAATTTTCTCAATATTATAATGGTCAATTTCTACTTGTGCATTGTCCCTTTTTTGCAATGTTCTGTTTTATTTCGATTTTGAGGTACGATGATTTTTTTTCTTTTAATTTTAGGTTCTTGAGTCATGATGAATGTTTACTGTAGGGCAAATAATTTAGGTTAGTGACAAGTTTGTTTATACAATTTCCGGATTTGTAATAAAGATTGTTAATTTAAAGAAACAAATATAATTTTTGCTGGTAATCATACTACTGAGCGCAGTTCAGTACGTCAAGTTTGTCTTATTATTTTCAATATAATTACTGTGTTGTCTTATATAAGTTATGAAAGTGATCAAATTTGTTAATTGTAGTTCAAGTTTGAAGTTGGAAAAGGTACCTCTAAACAACGTAATGGGAATCATATGAGGAAGTTATTAGCTAAAGGAAAATCAAATGGAACCTCATCCAAAAAACGGCCACCAAGTATTTTAGCCATGCTGATGGGTAGACGTCGATTATCTTCTAAAAAAGTTCTTAATCCAAAGACAACAAATGGTAAAGTTGTTGATCATTCTTCTTATGAATGTAGAAGGAACGCAGAAGTATATTGTAATGGGACTGAGTGCATGTGGAGAGGCGCCATAGAGACTGTACCAGAGGTAAGTAGTCAAGCGAAAGAGAGTTTTGAAAGTGAGAGCTTGCAAATGTTAAGTAGTGGTTCCGTCAGTGAATCAGACAAAACCAATACAATTTATAGTATTGAAGAGAGCCAAATTCTTACGATTCAACATGTTTGCTTATAGGAAGGAAGTCGAATGTGATTGAGTTCTCTTGCAGCTCTGCAAATGACACGTGATTTGGGGGTTATGATTTTCAACATTTTGTGGTACATTGCAGGATTCAGATAACCATAAGTGTTATGTTTAAGTTATTTTGCCTTTTCATTTGTTTACTAATATTAGATTTTTCACCCCCGGGACGCTCCCGGGGTATAATCTAGTAGTATATACTCCCTCCGTCCCATTAGAAGTGTCTTAGTTTGAAAAACACAAAGTTTTAGGCACATTAAATGATTGCTTTTTTTGTTGGCTAAATGACAATAATACCCTTGTCATATGTGGGTCCATCATATTATTTGTTTATTTTAGTTATGTTTTTAAGGGTAAATTTGGAAGTTGGCAAATAATTTTTTAAAGTGGACACATGAAATGGGACAAATAAAAAAGGAAATATGGACACTTCTAATGTGACGGAGGGAGTAATACATTTCAGTGTAAAATTTAAAGCATAAAAATTGTTTTGTTAATAGAAGTTATAATTGAGTTACATAGACTCATATTTTTGTTTTGACAACAGATTTTTAATCCTTTAATAAGTGATAGAGTTTATACCCAAGCCGTGACCTCATGACGTGGGGTGTTAATCGTGTCAGGATGATGTGTTTCGGATTGATGGATAAGCAAAGTGACTGGTTGAAAAATATAACCAACAAGTACAAAAGTATCCATATCGTTTCGTGTCGTGTCATACGCTCTTAATATCACCAAGGTCATCATCATCATCATACTCAGTTAATCCCACCTATAGCAAAGCTAGGGTAGGGTCTGAGGAGGGTAAGATGTAGACAGCCTTACCTCTACCCCTAAGAATAGAGAGGATGCTTCCAGTGAGACCCCCGGCTCGATGTGGTTTGGTATCAAGCATTGGACATAAGGCACAAAACACTTAACAATCGGGACAAACCCGATCGGTGCATGTACCCCCTTTGTCTTTTGGCTATCAACGCCACCACATGATGCATGATTAACCATCCGTCATTCTTAACGTTATTTTCACGAAATTAGTAAAATAACGTTAAAACTAGTGCAATTTTACTTTTGCCCCCCGAGGACCACACATATATACATTATATGCGCACACCTTAAGTGGGGCGTTAATATCACCAAGGTCAACCCGTTTAATAATCAATTGCAAATATGAATAACACCTACTGACTATTTAAACAATCAATACTCTGGCTCAAACAAAAACTATTTTAATATCCTTTTAATGGTTTTGGTCATCTCCCATCCACATTTTACGAACTTATCCAAAGAGACCTGATGATGGTTAAAGATGACGCCATTACAAAGCCTCCATATGCAACAGAGAAAGTAGTGATAACTAAAGCATGAACGGATATATATGGCACCACTGAGCCACAATTTGACAAATCGTTTGAACCAGGACCAAAAAAAGATGCTCCGCAGACTCATGCGATTTTTGATGAAAAACGACAGATAATATGCGGTGAACACGTGATCTTCATATGTTCAGTCTGACGCTCTCCCAACTGAGCTATACCCGCAAGGTATTATTCTGCTTATTATTGTTTCTTATAAATAAATGGGAAAAGAGAAACAAATTTTCCTTTCCAGAAACGCCGATCAATCTATATTTAGAAGCTTGAAATTCTTTTTGCTAAATTTGAAATCGTCTTATATGAATTTTAACTAAAAATATTCATTGCCTGAAGCCGAATGCACGATTCCGGTCAGATTCGGTTGTGTCCGGGAAGAGTGGTCGTATCCGGGGTAAACTTATTCAGTTATTCCTTTAGGCTATGGGGTGTGGAGGAGGCCTATCATGGATGCTGGTCCCCAACCTCATCAGCCACATCAGCATTGGGTAGGTCCATTCTCCCAATGATGGCCCAAAGGTGTGGATGATGGGTCTCCCCCTTTTCTTTTATTTATTTTTGTTTTTTTAATTAATTAATATTCTAATTTTAAAAAAGTAAAATTAATATTAATTATTAATGTTCAGATTTTATAAGAAAATAAAAAAAAGTTTATAAGGCTTTAATTTCTTTTAAACTTATCACATAAACAAACAAACAAAACAAACTTAAACAAAACCCAACTCCCCTTTAGCCCCAACCCCACCGGTCGAAACAACCCAATCCCCCACCCCTGTAACCATTGATGATTTTCATATCCTTCTTCACAGAAAGAAACAACATGAAGATTAAGTGAAAGAGGGAAGGAAAAAAAGAAAAAATAAATAAACTCCACATGGAGGATTGGCAAGACCGGCAACTAGATGTTGGTGATGATGATGTCAGGCCTGGGGCGGTGTTGTCGGGCCTCCCTTGCCATCGCCGCCCCAATGTCGTTCCCCATACCCTCCAACCTTTTGTTTTCATAAAAGTTAATTTGTTCGCTCTATGAATGCAATCTGCATTATATTTTGGATTGATAATGATGATATTCAGAAATGAAATTCATGTTTTTTTTGGTAGGGTATAAACACGTAATTTATCATCATTATGATTAGTTTCCATTGTTGCTCACAAAAATTATAACAGGGCCGACCCCAAGAATCCTAAAAAGTTTAAGCGTCTGGGGTGAGTAAAATTGGTTTGTGTAGGAAGTGTAGAAAAGAGCTATAGCCATTGGATCGAATTTTTAAATTAAGGATATTATAGACTTTATGTACCTTTTTGAAATATCCTAATCCCACTTTTTAGCAAAATCATTTGACTAATTATAAAGATCTTCAACCCTAAGTAACTCAATATTCATTGTTTTATGTAAATTCACACAATTTCTTCTATTTTCATTCCATACAATCATCAACAAATTATTGAAATCCACGAATCAGCATTGTTTTTAAACAGATGTGAATTAGTAGTATTTTTTAACATATACGAATAAGTAGTGTTTTATATAAAATAACAAGCATTTTCACAAAAAGGATAACATGAGTGTTTTTAACACATGCAAATAAGTTATGTTTCTAAACAGATGCGAAGCAGTAGTGTTTTTAAACAGACGCGAATCAGTAGTGTTTTTAAACAGATGCGAATCAGTAGTCTTTTGAAACACTGCTAGTAGGAGGTTTAAAACACGCGCAAAAGTTGGATTGAAGATGACTATAGAAGATGAATACAAACCGACGCAGAAGTTATTGTGGGTATAGTTGCTTTTTCTTTTTGGAAGATGAATTGACTTTATATGTAGGAGAGAGAGAGAGAGCCGTTAATATTATTATCTATAATAATATTTAGATGAGAGAAAGAGAGAGAGATAGAGAGAGAGAGAGAGTAGAATGTAGAAGCATTAAAACAGTTTCTAAAACACTTTGATACCCTCAATTAAAACAAATATCGACGATCCTACACTTAATTCCTATATATATTAATTAGATTTTAGACACATCTCATCTTTTAATCTCCACTATCCATGTTAGGAACCGTTATATAACTAAGACCACCTACAACAAGAGCAATTGTTGGTGTTAGTGGGAGGGAAAGTATTCTTGTGTAAAAATGGATGAATAGGAAGTGTGTAAGTGAAAGGGATGAGACGAGAGAGAAAAGAGAATAAATATTTTTATGTGATGTGAGTAGGGGAAGAGAAATAAACCATATCATTGGTTGGGAGCTACCACTTTGCACAAAAATACCTTATTGGTGATTGGTTGGGAGCTGCCACTTTGCACAAAAACACCTTATTGGTGATGCTCCAAGTATTCATCCTAAAGTTTATGGTGGAAAAAATTAAAGGGTTTATGTAAGAATAGTCAATTCAATTCACATGTGTTTTGCTTTATATTGGTAGCTTAAAATTTAGTAAATAACAAATTCTATACACTAACAATTCAAAATGTGAATAGTAATAAATAATAATTGGAACTCATGTTGACAGTTTGATTTCTCACGCTACAACTCAAATGCTTTTTTTATTTTTAGAATTTATCTTCTGCCATTCTAATATGTGAATGGCTCTTAAATATATCATATTATTAATAGTAAGAGCATTCACATCCTCTTTACCAAATCTCATCCATCAAATTACACTAAAAATCACTACTCCAACCTTAAATGTTCTCTCTCCTAATTAAAATAATAATACTTTTATCATTATATTTTCTCTCTCTTCACTCACAACTACTTACAAAAATATTAAAATATATATAGGGATGAACAGTAGCTTTTCATATATACGGTGGAACAGTAATATTTTCTCTCTCCTCCACTCACAACCACTTACACTCACCCCTATATTTTGGTGGACACACTCACGTACATTTGGTGGACCAAATGTGAATACTCTAATTGATTCTAAGTTAGCATATTGTAAATTTAATTCATAAGTTAGTTAAATCACAGTTAACTTTTATGGTTATGATCCAACGCTAATAAGATACTTAATTAACAAACAATAATTATGATTCAAAGTGAATAATTTAATTAACTAATCAACTTTATTAACACACTCAGCGTACTGATATCAATAACGTCAGAATCGGTAACACTTTTTTTGTTTATAGTTTTTACGATATAAAACATTTGTCGATATCTTTTGGGTATATTATGATTTTATTTCATGGGCTCTATTTCGGTTGCTATAGAGAGTGACAGTACTGTAATGAACCGAAGCAATGCTTACCGAATACCCGAAGCGTAGCACGGAGAATTTTCCTAGCTAACTAACTATGAAGCTACACCGTTAAATAAAAAGTTAAAAGCAAAATAATATAAAATTTTTAAATGAGCACTTGACTTTAATTCTTGTATTCCTCAATCATTTATACTGAGATTGTTAAAAGCAAAAGCATATTATGTTCTAGTACGGCTGACAAATCGTGTATTAATAGGTTTAATAGGTCTTTAACGACGCAAACAAGTCAAGTTCTAAACATAAACACGACTTGTTTAACTCGTTTATAATATGGTTTTATGTTTTATGTACCAGAAAAGGGAAATGAAGGATGTTTGCCTCTTAATTCGAAGTATCTAAAAAAAAGTAAAAAAATCATATGGTATACTTTTTAGTTAACAGATCTTACCGTGTCTTGTACAGGTTACTAGCCCTATGTTATAGTTTATAATACGAACTCTAGTTTTTTTTTTTTTTTTTTGTGACAAGCCAAACGAAACTTTTATTTATATCCAAAATGACCGGCATGGAGCTGGCCAATACAAGATACAATCCACCAAGCAAGCGCCCATCAAAATGAACCCAAAAAATCAATCACCAAGCGCCACGACCCACCTATACCTAAACTCTAATTATAGTCCAAAAAGAAGAAAACTAGAAATTCTCATAATATAATTGGGTCCCACTCGACCTTTAATTCCAACTTAAAGTACACATGGTTTAATTCTGATTCGAGATGCTTTAGAGTACACGCTTTACGCTTTGAACTAATTCTGATTCGAAGTTAGCATCAACGTCGACTTATGATCTTGTGACCGCGACTTTTGTTGTTTTTACTTGTAAAAAATGCTTACTGCTATTATATATCGAAGATGAAAAACAGGAACAAATTGCCTGATTTTTGTATATAACATTTGTGGTTATGTGCGTTCAAAAATACACTTTGGGTGACTTCAATCCGTAGGACCTATTTAGCGCATTGACCCTTTTCCTTCTTATCTTATATATATATTACCCCATCGCGACAAAACATAACCTGAATCAATATTTCTACCTCTAAAACTGACATTTTTTTTTGATAGAATTTATTTCATTCCGTGACTAAGAAAATTACATCATGATAGCGGGCAGACGAGCAACAAGCTGCACTGCCACCCCTTTCTGAATAGCAAATCCTAATCTTACTTTATTTAAATTGTGAATTCTCTTTATTTTGCCTCAGGTGATAAACTGAGGAAATTGGAGGAAGAAAAGGGTATCATTATGCGATTTGTTATAGGCCACAGGTAGGCATCACTTACATCACCATCTTCCTGTTACGCATAAAAACAAAATAATATAAACTCTTTTAGGAGCTGATTGAGCTGACCTTTACTTATTTTTCCAGTGCTACATCTGGTGGCATTCTAGATAGAGCTATTGAAGCAGAAGACAGAAAGCATGGAGATTTCTTGAGACTGGTAAAGATACAATCTTTTTTAACCATTTTTAATCTTGATTCAAGAGTTTGCTGACTTACATTGTACGTGAGCAGGAGCATATCGAGGGGTACCTTGAGTTATCAGCTAAAACAAAAACATATTTTAAAACAGCTGTTGCTTTATGGGATGCAGATTTTTATGTCAAGGTTGATGATGATGTACATGTAAACATAGGTAAAGCTATACAAACCTGTTTTAGTGTTTTTGTTCTTTAAAGTCAAGGTGGTAATGATGACCCATTTGCCTAAAAATGAGTTCCTTTGAGTTATAATTTGTCTTCAATATAAAAAATTGCTAGAGTTAGTCAATCGTGTTTAATGTCATTGTATTGAAATTGCATACAACCTTCTTATGATTATATAGCCTTTTCTGTAATCATATTTATCACAATAGAAGCATTTTTGGACCAAGCCAAGCCAACTTGACCCAACCCGTTTTGACATGTACATAAATTACATACATCTGTTACCCAACCTGCCTGCTGTTTCTTATTGCAATTACAGAGTTTTTGTAATTGTGTATAGTATCATTTTATGAAGTGGGCAAAAAAGCTAAAGATTACTTTTGCAGCTACACTTGGTTCAACTCTAGCTAAGCATCGGCTGAACCCACGTGTGTACATTGGATGCATGAAATCCGGACCCGTTCTGGCTCACAAGTAAGCCATGGTCTTTCTTCTAGCTCGATTGTTTGTATTTTTAAACTGTCATGGGTTTGACTTTTGACATTTGACTTTTGTTTACTTAAAGAGGAGTGAGATATCATGAACCCGAGCACTGGAAGTTTGGTGGGTAAGGAAACAAGTATTTCCGACATGCCACCGGTCAACTATATGCTATTTCAAAAGATTTAGCCACTTATATATCAATAAACCAGTAAGTATGATCGCTTAACTACGAATTCTGTATAAAAAGGGTACCCGTTATTGTTAACAAGCCTCTTAAACTTTAAATCTTTTTAGAAACGTGCTACACAAGTATGTAAATGAAGATGTATCTCTGGGATCATGGTTTATTGGACTTGATGTAGAGCACATTGATGATAGAAGGCTATGTTGTGGGACACCACCTGGTATTTTTCTAACACATTATTATTATTATTATTATTATTATTATTATTATTATTATTATTATTATTATTATTCCTTCTGTTTAATTTTATTTTTTCGCAAATTGGATTTTAATAGTCTAAAGTATGACCCAATGGCCGATAATAATCCATAAACGACACTCCTAACTTCTACTATCGTTACCAAGGGCAATCCCACTGTAATGGAAAAGTCTAGTGAATAATTGCCTGTTTTGTATCCCCCAATCGTTGTAAATTGTTTTAAAAGGACATGAATGAAAGTTAGGGTATATGGAGTTACGTTTCCTTTCGAGTAGGATTGCCCTTAGCAACAAAAGTGAAAGTTATGAATGTCATTGGTCACATTGTCACTATGAATCGCTATCGGCCAATGGGTCATAGTTTAGATTATCAAAATCCATTTTGCATTGTGTGTGTGTGTTTTCCAGTCCTTTTGTAAAAATTATTGTTTTATGCGAATGCAGATTGTGAATGGAAAGCTCAAGCCGGGAACATATGTGTGGCTTCTTTTAACTGGAGCTGTAGTGGCATTTGCAAGTCTGCTGACCGGATGAAGGAGGTGCACAGGCGGTGTGGGGAAGGTGAAAATGCTCTTTGGACCGCATCTTTCTGATCAAAGCAGCAAATCTATAGCATCCATCAAAGTTTTTATTTATTTATACAGCATATTTGTTTATATAAAGAAATGGTGAGCTTGATGGTGAGATGAATGAGGGTGCTGCTGCTCTATTTTAGGTGAAGAGGAAGTAGCCAATGTTTTTTTGTTTAATCTCAATAAGTTTTAGGTGAATAGATGGTAAATATTGTTTTGGAACTCTTGAAGATTTTTTTAATTAACATAAGTTTGAACTTAAATTTTAACTAGGTGTACGCGCATTGCGCGTTTTTCGTATTTGTTTAAAAAAAACAATGTTTCAAACCCGAGACCTCAAACCACACAAATGCACCACAAACCACTCCACCACCAAGTCATTTTGTTAATTAGTATAGAATTATATGTATTTATAAATAAATAAGTGTTGGGAAAAAAATGTCATGTTTGTAACGAGTTTTGAACCCAAGACCCCAAAGAACACACAAATACCACAAACCACTACACTACTACCCCATTTTGTTAATTCTTATTGAATCATATGTATTTATATATAAATAAGTGTTGTAAAAAAAGACTCCAATGGGTTTTGAACCCAAGACCTCAAAGAACACATAAGCACCACTATACCACTACCCCATTATTTGATTTCTTATTAAACTATAGGTATTTAACATAACAAAATAAATAAAATAATAATAAAAGAACTATTCAAATAGGTTTGTCTATTAATCTATATATATAATAAAAGAAAGTCATTTTGATGACATGGCACTCAAGGAGGCATTCTCCCCCTTGAGTGTGCCATGTGTCATGCCATGTGGCAGTGGTTTAAAAAGATATATTAAAACCCTAACACATTATTTCTCTTCCAAGTTGTTCTTCAACCTATAACCTGCCTCAACAGAGCTCCACAGCCGTAAACCACACCTTTCACCATCTTAGTCAAACACCATTCTAAACCGAAACCAATCACAGTAGATTTGATATTGTGCTTCCGATTAGTGAGTAGCTTTCGTTCTTTTGTACGCCGTTTGAGACGCCGGACACCTCGCCGTCACGGCTGGACACTGGTGGAGAGGAAGTGACGTCAGTGAAGGTGGTGGAGGTGACTCCAGTGAAGAAGCCGTCGGAGACGGTGGATAACGATGGTGGTGGTGTTAACTCCGATCATCTGCCTCACACACTAAAACCTTCCATCACCTTCTCCTCACCAATCAATTCCAAGGTATGAACCCTAAATCATCTCCTTTATTAAGGGAAGTGGAATGACCTGTGTTTTGACAGGGTGTACAGCTAAACAGTTTTGGTACCATCTCCATACCTTCAACATTATCACAACATCCAATTTGTTATAAATTTGTTGACAAAATTATACTGGCAGCTTGAAGAACAAGTTATCTAGGGTTGTTGGTTGATTGGATGAAGGAAAGGTGTGGAACAATTAAATGTGACGGAGTGTCACGATTTTGATGAATATTATTATTGTTTATATTGAATTTGGGGGTTTTGGGATGAAATTCAAAGAGAGAGAGAATAGGGATGGACTCTGTGTAGGGAGGCGGTGGGGGGCGACTCTAATCATTCCATAGCTTTCATCAAATTATTCTGTTTTCCATTTGTTTTATATCTGTTTATTTTAATAAAAGAGAACTATAAGCGCGTTATTATGCCAAATCATACTGATACCGGTACTGGAAGCGTTTATCTTGAAATTTATCAAAAATAGGTATTGGTCCTGAAAGTGTTTAGTAGAGTATTCCAACCTCAACATAAGCGAAGATCACGTCGGCTACCCTCCTCAGGAAGTCAAGAGCCTCCTTCACTGTATCGCTGAAGGCAATCGAGCCACCGGTGACTGTATCTTCGTCAGCAAGGTTTACGGCATCGCCGGTCAGTAATTTTTCTCAATATTATAGTGGTCAATTTCTAATTGTGCATTGTCCCTTTTTTGCAATGTTCTGTTTTATTTCGATTTTGAGGTACGATGATTTTTTTTCTTTTAATTTTAGGTTCTTGTGTCATGATGAATGTTTACTGTAGGGCAAATAATTTAGGTTAGTGACAAGTTTGTTTATACGATTTCCGGATTTGTAATAAAGATTGTTAATTTAAAGAAACAAATATAATTTTTGCTGCTAATCATACTACTGAGCGCAGTTCAGTACGTCAAGTTTGTCTTATTATTTTCAATATAATTACTGTGTTGTCTTATATAAGTTATGAAAGTGATCAAATTTGTTAATTGTAGTTCAAGTTTGAAGTTGGAAAAGGTACCTCTAAACAACGTAATGGGAATCAAATGAGGAAGTTATTAGCTAAAGGAAAATCAAATGGAACCTCATCCAAAAAACGGCCACCAAGTATTTTAGCCATGCTGATGGGTAGAGGTCGATTATCTTCTAAAAAAGTTCTTAATCCAAAGACAACAAATGGTAAAGTTGTTGATCATTCTTCTTATGAATGTAGAAGGAACGCAGAACTATATTGTAATGGGACTGAGTGCATGTGGAGAGGCGCTATAGAGACTGTACCGGAGGTAAGTAGTCAAGCGAAAGAGAGTTTTGAAAGTGAGAGCTTGCAAATGTTAAGTAGTGGTTCCGTCAGTGAATCAGACAAAACCAATACAATTTATAGTATTGAAGAGAGCCAAATTCTTACGATTCAACATGTTTGCTTATAGGAAGGAAGTCGAATGTGATTGAGTTCTCTTGCAGCTCTGCAAATGACACGTGATTTGGGGGTTATGATTTTCAACATTTTGTGGTACATTGCAGGATTCAGATAACCATAAGTGTTATGTTTAAGTTATTTTGTCTTTTCATTTGTTTACTAATATTAGATTTTTCACCCCCGGGACGCTCCCGGGGTATAATCTAGTAGTATATACTCCCTCCGTCCCATTAGAAGTGTCTTAGTTTGAAAAACACAAAGTTTTAGGCACATTAAATGATTGCTTTTTTTGTTGGCTAAATGACAATAATACCCTTGTCATATGTGGGTCCATCATATTATTTGTTTATTTTAGTTATGTTTTTAAGGGTAAATTTGGAAGTTGGCAAATAATTTTTTAAAGTGGACACATGAAATGGGACAAATAAAAAAGGAAATATGGACACTTCTAATGTGACGGAGGGAGTAATACATTTCAGTGTAAAATTTAAAGCATAAAAATTGTTTTGTTAATAGAAGTTATAATTGAGTTACATAGACTAATATTTTTGTTTTGACAACAGATTTTTAATCCTTTAATAAGTGATAGAGTTTATACCCAAGCCGTGACCTCATGACGTGGGGTGTTAATCGTGTCAGGATGATGTGTTTCGGATTGATGGAGAAGCAAAGTGACTGGTTGAAAAATATAACCAACAAGTACAAAAGTATCCATATCGTTTCGTGTCATACGCTCTTAATATCACCAAGGTCATCATCATCATCATACTCAGTTAATCCCACCTATAGCAAAGCTAGGGTAGGGTATGAGGAGGGTAAGATGTAGACAGCCTTACCTCTACCCCTAAGAATAGAGAGGCTGCTTCCAGTGAGACCCCCGGCTCGATGTGGTTTGGTATCAAGCCTTGGACATAAGGCACAAAACACTTAACAATCGGGACAAACCCGATCGGTGCATGTACCCCCTTTGTCTTTTGGCTATCAACACTACCACATGATGCATGATTAACCATCCGTCATTCTTAACGTTATTTTCACGAAATTAGTAAAATAACGTTAAAACTAGTGCAATTTTACTTTTGCCCCCCGAGGACCACACATATATACATTATATGCGCACACCTTAAGTGGGTCGTTAATATCACCAAGGTCAACCCGTTTGATAATCAATTGCAAATATGAATAACACCTACTGACTATTTAAACAATCAATACTCTGGCTCAAACAAAAACTATTTTAATATCCTTTTAATGGTTTTGGTCATCTCCCATCCACATTTTACGAACTTATCCAAAGAGACCTGATGATGATTAAAGATGACGCCATTACAAAGCCTCCATATGCAACAGAGAAAGTAGTGATAACTAAAGCATGAACGGATATATATGGCACCACTGAGCCACAATTTGACAAAATCGTTTGAACCAGGACCAAAAAAACATGCTCCGCAGACTCATGCGATTTTTGATGAAAAACGACTGATAATATGCGGTGAACACGTGATCTTCATATGTTCAGTCTGACGCTCTCCCAACTGAGCTATACCCGCAAGGTATTATTCTGCTTATTATTGTTTCTTATAAATTAATGGGAAAAGAGAAACAAATTTTCCTTTCCAGAAACGCCGATCAATCTATATTTAGAAGCTTGAAATTCTTTTTGCTAAATTTGCAATCGTCTTATATGAATTTTAACTAAAAATATTCATTGCCTGAAGCCGAATGCACGATTCCGGTCAGATTCGGTTGTGTCCGGGAAGAGTGGTCGTATCCGGGGTAAACTTATTCAGTTATTCCTTTAGGCTATGGGGTGTGGAGGAGGCCTATCATGGATGATGGTCCCCAACCTCATCTGCCACATCAGCATTGGGTAGGTCCATTCTCCCAATGATGGCCCAAAGGTGTGGATGATGGGTCTCCCCCTTTTCTTTTATTTATTTTTGTTTTTTTAATTAATTAATATTCTAATTTTAAAAAAGTAAGGGGCTGTTTGGTTGATTAAGTGCTGAATCAATAAGATGGTCTGAATGGTTAAGATGCTCTGAATGGTTAAGAGCTGAATCATTCAGCATCTCTTATTAGCTTAATGGTTCAGCACTTAATCATTCCATTCAGATGCTGAAACAAACAGTCTGAATGCTGAATGATTCAGACCTGAATGATTAAGAGGCTGATTAAGAGGCTACCAAACAACCCCTAAAATTAATATTAATTATTAATGTCCAGATTTTATAAGAAAATAAAAAAAAGTTTATAAGGCTTTAATTTCTTTTAAACTTATCACATAAACAAACAAAACAAACTTAAACAAAACCCAACTCCCCTTTAGCCCCAACCCCACCGGTCCAAACAACCCAATCCCCCACCCCTGTAACCATTGATGATTTTCATATCCTTCTTCACAGAAAGAAACAACATGAAGATTAAGTGAAAGAGGGAAGGAAAAAAAGAAAAAATAAATAAACTCCACATGGAGGATTGGCAAGACCGGCAACTAGATGTTGGTGATGATGATGTCAGGCCTGGGGCGGTGTTGTCGGGCCTCCCTTGCCATCGCCGCCCCAATGTCGTTCCCCATACCCTCCAACCTTTTGTTTTCATAAAAGTTAATTTGTTCGCTCTATGAATGCAATCTGCATTATATTTTGGATTGATAATGATGATATTCAGAAATGAAATTCATGTTTTTTTTGGTAGGGTATAAACACGTAATTTATCATCATTATGATTAGTTTCCATTGTTGCTCACAAAAATTATAACAGGGCCGACCCCAAGAATCCTAAAAAGTTTAAGCGTCTGGGGTGAGTAAAATTGGTTTGTGTAGGAAGTGTAGAAAAGAGCTATAGCCATTGGATCGAATTTTTAAATTAAGGATATTATAGACTTTATGTACCTTTTTGAAATATCCTAATCCCACTTTTTAGCAAAATCATTTGACTAATTATAAAGATCTTCAACCCTAAGTAACTCAATATTCATTGTTTTATGTAAATTCACACAATTTCTTCTATTTTCATTCCATACAATCATCAACAAATTATTGAAATCCACGAATCAGCATTGTTTTTAAACAGATGTGAATTAGTAGTATTTTTTAACATATACGAATAAGTAGTGTTTTATATAAAATAACAAGCATTTTCACAAAAAGGATAACATGAGTGTTTTTAACACATGCAAATAAGTTATGTTTCTAAACAGATGCGAAGCAGTAGTGTTTTTAAACAGACGCGAATCAGTAGTGTTTTTAAACAGATGCGAATCAGTAGTCTTTTGAAACACTGCTAGTAGGAGGTTTAAAACACGCGCAAAAGTTGGATTGAAGATGACTATAGAAGATGAATACAAACCGACGCAGAAGTTATTGTGGGTATAGTTGCTTTTTCTTTTTGGAAGATGAATTGACTTTATATGTAGGAGAGAGAGAGAGAGCCGTTAATATTATTATCTATAATAATATTTAGATGAGAGAAAGAGAGAGAGATAGAGAGAGAGAGAGAGTAGAATGTAGAAGCATTAAAACAGTTTCTAAAACACTTTGATACCCTCAATTAAAACAAATATCGACGATCCTACACTTAATTCCTATATATATTAATTAGATTTTAGACACATCTCATCTTTTAATCTCCACTATCCATGTTAGGAACCGTTATATAACTAAGACCACCTACAACAAGAGCAATTGTTGGTGTTAGTGGGAGGGAAAGTATTCTTGTGTAAAAATGGATGAATAGGAAGTGTGTAAGTGAAAGGGATGAGACGAGAGAGAAAAGAGAATAAATATTTTTATGTGATGTGAGTAGGGGAAGAGAAATAAACCATATCATTGGTTGGGAGCTACCACTTTGCACAAAAATACCTTATTGGTGATTGGTTGGGAGCTGCCACTTTGCACAAAAACACCTTATTGGTGATGCTCCAAGTATTCATCCTAAAGTTTATGGTGGAAAAAATTAAAGGGTTTATGTAAGAATAGTCAATTCAATTCACATGTGTTTTGCTTTATATTGGTAGCTTAAAATTTAGTAAATAACAAATTCTATACACTAACAATTCAAAATGTGAATAGTAATAAATAATAATTGGAACTCATGTTGACAGTTTGATTTCTCACGCTACAACTCAAATGCTTTTTTTATTTTTAGAATTTATCTTCTGCCATTCTAATATGTGAATGGCTCTTAAATATATCATATTATTAATAGTAAGAGCATTCACATCCTCTTTACCAAATCTCATCCATCAAATTACACTAAAAATCACTACTCCAACCTTAAATGTTCTCTCTCCTAATTAAAATAATAATACTTTTATCATTATATTTTCTCTCTCTTCACTCACAACTACTTACAAAAATATTAAAATATATATAGGGATGAACAGTAGCTTTTCATATATACGGTGGAACAGTAATATTTTCTCTCTCCTCCACTCACAACCACTTACACTCACCCCTATATTTTGGTGGACACACTCACGTACATTTGGTGGACCAAATGTGAATACTCTAATTGATTCTAAGTTAGCATATTGTAAATTTAATTCATAAGTTAGTTAAATCACAGTTAACTTTTATGGTTATGATCCAACGCTAATAAGATACTTAATTAACAAACAATAATTATGATTCAAAGTGAATAATTTAATTAACTAATCAACTTTATTAACACACTCAGCGTACTGATATCAATAACGTCAGAATCGGTAACACTTTTTTTGTTTATAGTTTTTACGATATAAAACATTTGTCGATATCTTTTGGGTATATTATGATTTTATTTCATGGGCTCTATTTCGGTTGCTATAGAGAGTGACAGTACTGTAATGAACCGAAGCAATGCTTACCGAATACCCGAAGCGTAGCACGGAGAATTTTCCTAGCTAACTAACTATGAAGCTACACCGTTAAATAAAAAGTTAAAAGCAAAATAATATAAAATTTTTAAATGAGCACTTGACTTTAATTCTTGTATTCCTCAATCATTTATACTGAGATTGTTAAAAGCAAAAGCATATTATGTTCTAGTACGGCTGACAAATCGTGTATTAATAGGTTTAATAGGTCTTTAACGACGCAAACAAGTCAAGTTCTAAACATGAACACGACTTGTTTAACTCGTTTATAATATGGTTTTATGTTTTATGTAACAGAAAAGGGAAATGAAGGATGTTTGCCTCTTAATTCTAAGTATCTAAAAAAAAGTAAAAAAATCATATGGTATACTTTTTAGTTAACAGATCTTACCGTGTCTTGTACAGGTTACTTACCTATGTTATAGTTTATAATACGAACTCTAATTTTTTTTTGACAAGCCAAATGAAACTTTTATTTATATCCAAAATGACCGGCATGGAGCTGGCCAATACAAGATACAATCCACCAAGCAAGCGCCCATCAAAATGAACCCAAAAAATCAATCACCAAGCGCCACGACCCACCTATACCTAAACTCTAATTATACTTCAAACAGAAGAAAACTAGAAATTCTCATAATATAATTGGGTCCCACTCGACCTTTAATTCCATCTTAAAGTACACATGGTTTAATTCTGATTCAAGATGCTTTAGAGTACACGCTTTACGCTTTGAACTAATTCTGATTCGAAGTTAGCATCAACGTCGACTTATGATCTTGTGACCGCGACTATTGTTGTTTTTACTTGTAAAAAATGCTTACTGCTATTATATATCGAAGATGAAAAACAAGAACAAATTGCCTAATTTTTGTATATAACATTTGTGGTTATGTGAGTTCAAAAATACACTTTGGGTGACTTCAATCCGTAGGACCTATTTAGCGCATTGACCCTTTTCCTTCTTATCTTATATATATTACCCCATCGCGACAAAACATAACCTGAATCAATATTTCTACCTCTAAAACTGACATTTTTTTTGATAGAATTTATTTCATTCCGTGACTAAGAAAATTACATCAAGATAGCAGGTAGACGGGCAACAAGCTGCGCCGCCACCCCTTTCTGAATAGCAAATCCTAATCTTACTTTATTTAAATCGTGAATTCTCTTTATTTTGCCTCAGGTGATAAACTGAGGAAATTGGAGGAAGAAAAGGGTATCATCATGCGATTTGTTATAGGCCACGGGTAGGCATCACTTACATCACCATCTTCCTGTTACGCATAAAAACAAAATAATATAAACTCTTTTAGGAGCTGATTGAGCTGACCTTTACTTATTTTTCCAGTGCTACATCTGGTGGCATTCTAGATAGAGCTATTGAAGCAGAAGACAGAAAGCATGGAGATTTCTTCAGACTGGTAAAGATACAATCTTTTTTAACCGTTTTTAATCTTCATTCAAGAGTTTGCTGACTTACATTGTATGTGAGCAGGAGCATATCGAGGGGTACCTTGAGTTATCAGCTAAAACAAAAACATATTTTAAAACAGCTGTTGCTTTATGGGATGCAGATTTTTATGTCAAGGTTGATGATGATGTACATGTAAACATAGGTAAAGCTATACAAACCTGTTTTAGTGTTTTTGTTCTTTAAAGTCAAGGTGGTAATGATGACCCATTTGCCTAAAAATGAGTTCCTTTGAGTTATAATTTGTCTTCAATAGAAAAAATTGCTAGAGTTAGTCAATCGTGTTTAATGTCATTGTATTGAAATTGCATACAACCTTCTTATGATTATATAGCCTTTTCTGTAATCATATTTATCACAATAGAAGCATTTTTGGACCAAGCCAAGCCAACTTGACCCAACCCGTTTTGACATGTACATAAATTACATACATCTGTTACCCAACCTGCCTGCTTTTTCTTATTGCAATTATAGAGTTTTTGTAATTGTGTATAGTATCATTTTATGAAAAAGAGGAGTGAGATATCATGAACCCGAGCACTGGAAGTTTGGTGGGGAAGGAAACAAGTATTTCCGACATGCCACCGGTCAACTATATGCTATTTCAAAAGATTTAGCCACTTATATATCAATAAACCAGTAAGTATGATCGCTTAACTACGAATTCTGTATAAAAAGGGTACCCGTTATTGTTAACAAGCCTCTTAAACTTTAAATCTTTTTAGAAACGTGCTACACAAGTATGTAAATGAAGATGTATCACTGGGATCATGGTTTATTGGACTTGATGTAGAGCACATTGATGATAGATGGCTATGTTGTGGGACACCACCTCGGATTTTTCTAACACATTATTATTATTATTATTATTATTATTATTATTATTATTATTATTCCTTCTGTTTAATTTTCTTTTTTCGCAAATTGGATTTTAATAGTCTAAAGTATGACCCAATGGCCGATAATAATCCATAAATGACACTCCTAACTTCTACTATCGTTACCAAGGGCATTCCCACTGTAATGGAAAAGTCTAGTGAATTATTGCCTGTTTTTTATCCCCCAATCGTTGTAAATTGTTTTAAAAGGACATGAATGAATGTTAGGGCATATGGAGTTACGTTTCCTTTCGAGTAGGATTGCCCTTAGCAACAAAAGTGAAAGTTTTGAGTGTCATTGGTCACATTGTCACTATGAATCGCTATCGGCCAATGGGTCATAGTTTAGATTATCAAAATCCATTTTGCAGTGTGTGTGTGTTTTCCAGTCCTTTTGTAAAAATTATTGTTTTATGCGAATGCAGATTGTGAATGGAAAGCTCAAGCCGGGAACATATGTGTGGCTTCTTTCGACTGGAGCTGTAGTGGCATTTGCAGGTCTGCTGACCGGATGAAGGAGGTGCACAGGCGGTGTGGGGAAGGTGAAAAATGCTCTTTGGACCGCATCTTTCTGATCAAAGCAGCAAATCTATAGCATCCATCAAAGTTTTTATTTATTTATACAGCATATTTGGTTATATAAAGAAATGGTGAGCTTGATGGTGAGATGAATGAGGGTGCTGCTGCTCTATTTTAGGTGAAGAGGAAGTAGCCAATGTTTTTTTGTTTAATCTCAATAAGTTTTAGGTGAGTAGATGGTAAATATTGTTTTGGAACTCTTGAAGATTTTTTAATTAACATAAGTTTGAACTTAAATTTTAACTAGGTGTACGCGCATTGCGCGTTTTTCGTATTTGTTTAAAAAAAAACAATGTTTCAAACCCGAGACCTCAAACCACAAAAATGCACCACAAACCACTCCACCACCAAGCCATTTTGTTAATTAGTATAGAATTATATGTATTTATAAATAAATAAGTGTTGGGAAAAAAATGTCATGTTTGTAACGAGTTTTGAACCCAAGACCCCAAAGAACACACAAATACCACAAACCACTACACTACTACCCCATTTTGTTAATTCTTATTGAATCATATGTATTTATATATAAATAAGTGTTGTAAAAAAAAGACTCCAATGGGTTTTGAACCCAAGACCTCAAAGAACACATAAGCACCACTATACCACTACCCCATTATTTGATTTCTTATTAAACTATAGGTATTTAACATAACAAAATAAATAAAATAATAATAAAATTACTATTCAAATAGGTTTGTCTATTAATCTATATATATAATAAAAGAAAGTCATTTTGATGACATGGCACTCAAGGAGGCATTCTCCCCCTTGAGTGTGCCATGTGTCATGCCATGTGGCAGTGGTTTAAAAAGATATATTAAAACCCTAACACATTATTTCTCTTCCAAGTTGTTCTTCAACCTATAACCTGCCTCAACAGAGCTCCACAGCCGTAAACCACACCTTTCACCATCTTAGTCAAACACCATTCTAAACCGAAACCAATCACAGTAGATTTGATATTGTGCTTCCGATTAGTGAGTAGCTTTCGTTCTTTTGTACGCCGTTTGAGACGCCGGACACCTCGCCGTCACGGCTGGACACTGGTGGAGAGGAAGTGACGTCAGTGAAGGTGGTGGAGGTGACTCCGGTGAAGAAGCCGTCGGAGACGGTGGATAACGATGGTGGTGCTGTTAACTCTGATCATCTGCCTCACACCCTAAAACCTTCCATCACCTTCTCCTCACCAATCGATTCCAAGGTATGAACCCTAAATCATCTCCTTTATTAAGGGAAGTGGAATGACCTGTGTTTTGACAGGGTGTACAGCTAAACAGTTTTGGTACCATCTCCATACCTTCAACATTATCACAACATCCAATTTGTTATAAATTTGTTGACAAAATTATACTGGCAGCTTGAAGAACAAGTTATCTAGGGTTGTTGGTTGATTGGATGAAGGAAAGGTGTGGAACAATTAAATGTGGCGGAGTGTCACGATTTTGATGAATATTATTATTGTTTAGATTGAATTTGGGGGTTTTGGGATGAAATTCAAAGAGAGAGAGAATAGGGATGGACTCTGTGTAGGGAGGCGGTGGGGAGCGACTCTAATCATTCCATAGCTTTCGTCAAATTATTCTGTTTTTCCATTTGTTTTATATCTGTTTATTTTAATAAAAGAAAACTATGAGCGCGTTATTATGCCAAATCATACTGATACCGGTACTGGAAGCGTTTATCTTGAAATTTATCAAAAATAGGTATTGGTCCTGAAAGTGTTTAGTAGAGTATTCCAACCTCAACATAAGCGAAGATCACGTCGGCTACCCTCCTCAGGAAGTCAAGAGCCTCCTTCACCGTATCGCTGAAGGCAATCGAGCCACCGGTGACTGTATCTTCGTCAGCAAGGTTTAAGGCATCGCCGGTCAGTAATTTTTCTCAATATTATAGTGGTCAATTTCTAATTGTGCATTGTCCCTTTTTTGCAATGTTCTGTTTTATTTGGATTTTGAGGTACGATGATTTTTTTTTCTTTTAATTTTAGGTTCTTGAGTCATGATGAATGTTTACTGTAGGGCAAATAATTTAGGTTAGTGACAAGTTTGTTTATACGATTTCCGGATTTGTAATAAAGATTGTTAATTTAAAGAAACAAATATAATTTTTGCTGCTAATCATACTACTGAGCGCAGTTCGGTACGTCAAGTTTGTCATATTATTTTCAATATAATTATTGTGTTGTCTTATATAAGTTATGAAAGTGATCAAATTTGTTAATTGTAGTTCAAGTTTGAAGTTGGAAAAGGTACCTCTAAACAACGTAATGGGAATCAAATGAGGAAGTTATTAGCTAAAGGAAAATCAAATGGAACCTCATCCAAAAAACGGCCACCAAGTATTTTAGCCATGCTGATGGGTAGAGGTCGATTATCTTCTAAAAAAGTTCTTAATCCAAAGACAACAAATGGTAAAGTTGTTGATCATTCTTCTTATGAATGTAGAAGGAACGCAGAAGTATATTGTAATGGGACTGAGTGCATGTGGAGAGGCGCTATAGAGACTGTACCGGAGGTAAGTAGTCAAGCGAAAGAGAGTTTTGAAAGTGAGAGCTTGCAAATGTTAAGTAGTGGTTCCGTCAGTGAATCAGACAAAACCAATACAATTTATAGTATTGAAGAGAGCCAAATTCTTACGATTCAACATGTTTGCTTATAGGAAGGAAGTCGAATGTGATTGAGTTCTCTTGCAGGTCTGCAAATGACACGTGATTTGGGGGTTATGATTTTCAAAATTTTGTGGTACATTGCAAGATTCAGATAACCATAAGTGTTATGTTTAAGTTATTTTGTCTTTTCATTTGTTTACTAATATTAGATTTTTCACCCCCGGGACGCTCCCGGGGTATAATCTAGTAGTATATACTCCCTCCGTCCCATTAGAAGTGTCTTAGTTTGAAAAACACAAAGTTTTAGGCACATTAAATGATTGCTTTTTTTGTTGGCTAAATGACAATAATACCCTTGTCATATGTGGGTCCATCATATTATTTGTTTATTTTAGTTATGTTTTTAAGGGTAAATTTGGAAGTTGGCAAATAATTTTTTAAAGTGGACACATGAAATGGGACAAATAAAAAAGGAAATATGGACACTTCTAATGTGACAGAGGGAGTAATACATTTCAGTGTAAAATTTAAAGCATAAAAATTGTTTTGTTAATAGAAGTTATAATTGAGTTACATAGACTCATATTTTTGTTTTGACAACATATTTTTAATCCATTAATAAGTGATAGAGTTTATACCCAAGCTGTGACCTCATTAATCGTGTCAGGATGATGATGATGGATAAGCAAAGTGACTGGTTGAAAAATATAAACAACAAGTACAAAAGTATCCATATCGTTTCGTGTCATACGCTCTTAATATCACCAAGGTCAACCCGTTTAATAATCAATTGCAAATATGAATAACACCTAGTGACTATTTAAACAATCGATACTCTGCCTCAAACAAAAAATATTTTTTTAATATCCTTTTAATGGTTTTGGTCATCTCCCATCCACATTTTACGAACTTTTCCAAAGAGACCTGATGATGATTAAAGATGACGCCATTACAAAGCCTCCATACTGTTAGGTATCAAATAGTATAGGGACTAGATTGTAATTGTCTAATAGTTAGGTAATTGTATTGTGTATAAATACATGTAAAGAGTATGAATAAAGTAGCTACTGATTTGGATTAATCTTCTCCTCTCTTGTGTTCTTCTCTAACTCTTTAGCTCTTCCTTTGATCACCATTTGTATCGTAACAATTGGTATCAGAGCCGTCGAACCTTTCGACCTCCGACCACCATATAACCGCCAATCACCACCATAATTACCTATCCATAACCACCTTACACCATAATCCACTGTCAAACACCCCATTTCTTTCATTTTCGATCACCATTTGAGCATTATCCATTCTCTCTCCTGTTCCCTTTTGTCTCTTCTTACATTCAATCATTTTCATTCCAATTCACCCTTTCCTTTTGTCCATTCATTTCAATTTTAACTCTGTTCAATAATACTTCGTTCAATTCAATAAAATGACGATCAGAAACCAAGAAACTTGGTTGAACCTAGGTCAACAATTAAACATGGAATCGACAATGGAAAATATTATGGCAATGAGGCAACAAGGTACTGCCAATAAGTACTGTGAAGATTTTGAAATTTTATTCAATCAAGTTAAGAATTCAGAAGAAATGTCTGAAGATTATGCGACATATCTTTTCATTTTTGGCCTTAAGCCAGAAATTGGTGATCTTCTTAAGGGGTATCACAATATAGGCCAAGGTATAAAATTGAAGTATGCGTTTTTAATGGCTAGTTTACGAGAAAGAGTTCTAAATTTAGATTCAAATCAAGGAGAATCAACAAATCTTGAGGTATTTGATGAAATGCCAAAAGATATTGGATACGAGATTCAAGAACCTCTTGATAATGAAGCTTTGGAGGAAAATGGGATTGATAATAGGACTGCACTCAAGATGTTCGATGAAATGCTTGAAAGATTTAGTCAAAACCTTGATGAATTTGAGATTGGGGTTAATATTCAAGAAATGGCTGATCAAGATTCATGTGATGATGATGATGTAAATAGACAAAAAAGGAACCATAAAGAGGATCTGGGTTATATTCATATTGATGATGATCATTTAGTCCATAAAAAAGACATCATCATTAGATATGTTCCTTTTTGTAGTAATCTTTGCAAGGACACAAGTGAAAATGATCGAAAGACAAGGAAGAAAGATTCGGTTCATGAGATTATATCTAGTACAATAAATTTGGATCAAGAAAAAGTAAAAGTAACGATGAAGTATTGGAAAACCTGATACCATGTCAAAGTTGGTGAGTATGTTAAAATCTTTGGGTTAACAAGAGAATTCAATTTTGGGATTCAAAGAAAGAAAAAATTAAATTGGATGGACACGGGTTAGGATTATAACATTGAATGTGGACGTGATGAGGCTATTGGGTCTAAATTTGTTATTAAGAATATGAGCAATAACAAGATTTGGGATGTTGGATTAAGTGGTGCTAGCCGATGGGCACTTCAATGGAAACGGCATAAGAAGTTACCACAACTTGTTCAAATGAGTTCACAGGGGCTGGTAAATTTTGAAGTTACTGAAATATGTGTAAAAGGGCTGACAGAAATTGGGAAACCTGAGTTTTTAGTGACTTCATGGTTGGAAGAAGTATGGTCAGATACTAGTAATTGTGTAGTTTTTTATGATCATTTTGGCAATGTGCAGCACATTGTTGCCATGGAATCAAGTGTTGCTGCAAATAAGGATTTAGAAGAAGCATTAAAGTCATGATCATTGGTGAAGTTGTTCAATATATTCAAAGTCTACAGCTTGTATTAATGGTTCAACGATTGCAGTGGGGATGATTTCAAGGGCTACAGTAGCAGCAAAATCGTGTTTGAAGGTTGCAGAGGTTGCTGCACAGTGGGGTTTAAGGGCTGCAACTTTCAAATTAACGACTTTTGTAGATGCACGAATTGCGACTAGTGATTGGATTAGCTATTAACATATGTTAGTTTGTGTTTTCTGTTGGGTCGAAGGTGAATGAAGTGGGCGAAGGTAAAAGAAGTCTGGGCGAATGTAGAAGATTATCAAGAATACATATTCATACCATGCAAGTGGGCGAATGTGGACTATGTCCACATTCGCACCTTCACAATGGGCGAACCTGCAGTGCTTATAAATAGTTTTTGGTCATTTGTAAGTTAGAGAGAGTTTTAGTAAGTGTGTGTTTGAAGGTCAGGTTCAGGTTAAGTTTGTGATTGTGTGTGATAGGTCTAGATTAACGTGTTGATCAATTGTAACAAGTTTTATGAAAGTTAATCTATGAAAAAGGTGATTAAGATGATGTTTCACGTGTTTTGATTTGACTATTATCATTTTGTTCATATCTAGGGTTTCCGCACCTAGATTTGTGACTTGTATGATCATTACATCCTGTTTTAGTCAAATTCTTTCAACTACAAAGTGGTATCAGAGCTATACGGATCATACAACAACAAAATTGATAATATCAGAGCTGATTTGGACTTAATTTTGGTCAAAATTCATCTGTTTTTGATTGAAAATGGTTTTTGAGTGTTTTTTGAGGATTTTCGAATTGAATTTGGTGTTAAAATCAAGTTTTCCAAGAATTAAAGTTGTTCCAAATCAATTCCCAATCAAAACCTGATAAAGATCATCCAAATCCATAAACTTTTGAAAATCAGAGATCAAAATAACCGTTTTTCAAAGTGTAACCGTTTTTCAAAGTGAATATGGGCGAATCTGACTCTTGTGGGCGAACCTGACCAATCTAGGGCGAATCTGAGTGAATTTTGGGCGAACGTGTATTCATTTAGGTCGAATCTAGAGTTTTGTGTTGATATTTTTCACATTCGGGTGACTATTTTCACTTTCGGTTGATCCCGCGGGCGAAGGTGAAAATTCTTTGGACGAAAGTGTCTCAGTTCGGGCGAACGTGGAAAAGGAGTTAGACTATTCTACATTCGGGTGTTTGTTCTACATTCGGGTTAGTAGAAAAGGGCGAAGGCAGCTCAAATTGGATGAAAGTAGAACTGTAGGGGCGAAAGTAGTTTGTGTTTGGAAAATTTTTCTAAGTTTTGTGATTTTTCGAAGTTCGTGAACATCATGTGGAACTTTCCGACTACACCGAGACCAGCAACGACACAACAACAACAACAAGTGATGGACCCATGGACAGTGGCAGCCCAAAAGACGAGCACACAGTCTTCGCAACCAATCAATTACGTAGCGATGACTAGCTCGATGCCTCAGAGTGTTGCACCTCCAGCACTACAACCTGACTATTGGGGAGTAGCAGCCGCGGTGGTAAACACTCAAACTACCAATGCTATTTCTACACTAATAAATGACTTATCTTCAGGTAGCGGGAATCGTCCACCCAAGCTGATGGAGATGCAAGAATATAACCAGTGGCAAAAGAAGTTTAAGATCCATCTGGAAGGCATGGGAGTGGAAGGTGCAGAGGCATGGAGGATGATAGCTAAAGGTTACACTGCACCGGTTTTGGAGAACACCGGTGAACCAGTTCCATTGGAGAGCATGTCAGACGAAGAGAAAAAGAAATTTGCTGTGGAGAAGAAAGCATATTCTCAGTTGACTCAGGCGATTACGAATGATCTATTACATCAGTTCGGAACGTGTACTACATCGAAGCAGTTATGGGATGTGCTCAAGAATAGGCATGATGGGAATGAAAAGACGAGAAGGTTGAGGATGGAGGAGTTGAGAAAAGAGTTTGAGAATTTTACTTATGTTGGAAATGAGACTCTAAAAGAATTAACTCCTAGATATTGTCATTTACTAACTGAGTTGTCTAGTTATGGTATACAGATTCCAATGACAGATCTGGTGGACAAGTTTGCAGATGCTCTACCACCATACTGGGATCAGCATGTTGAAGTTCTCAAAGAAAAGGATGCTTATAAATTCTGGACTATCAACGAGTTTGTGCAGAAGCTGGAGAACAAAGAGCTCGAGGAAAAGAGGAAAGCTAAAAGATCACAGATTCCTCATAATCCAAATTTATATTTTGGTGGTACTTCAGCAACAGTTGGAAACTCGAGTTCAGGTGGAACAGTGGCACCGCACGTTGCTTGTATTTCTAATGTCATGGAATCACCAAAACCAACCATCAACTACATTGCACAAACCTCATCCTACTCACAACCATCATACACACCACCACCACAACAATACACTAATTCCTACATTTCACCATTCTCTCCAATGCAGCAAGCAGCATTCTACACTACAAGCCAATTACAACAACCACCTCAACAAACACAATACATGAATCCAATGACTCAACCCAGTCAGCAATCAGTGGTTTTAGAGACTTCCAATTTGGGCAATGTAACTATTGAAGTTGCTCAGCAACATATTGCATTAGTCTCTGCAATGGTTTCATCATATAACGGGTTGGTTGCAAGTCAAATTGGAAACAATAACTTGACCAATGAAGACTATGCACAGATTGATAAAGAGGAGATGGAACTGATTGACATCCAGTGGGCTTTTGCGAGTATAACGAGAAGGGCAACTGAGTTTATTGAAAAAACGGGAAGAACTGATTTGGGAACTTCTCCTAACACAACCTACGGGTTCAACAAGGAGAAGGTGACATGTTTTAACTGTGGAGGTAAGGGTCACTTCAAACGGGAATGTACTCAGCCACCGAAACAAGGTAACAGAAACCCTTTCAATGCAAGTTACCAGAACCGTCAACAACAAAATCAAAACCAAGTTACTTACCAAAGTAACAACAACTATCAAAACCAAAACAACTACCAAAACCGACAAAACACCTCTAACAACAACCAGAACAGACAACCAAACACAACAAACTAGACTCAAAACCAATCACCAAACAATACTAACAGAACAGTTATACCGATTACTACACTAAATGAAAACCAACAAAATACGAATCAGAATCAAGCTTTGGTGATCCAGCAGGATGAAAGGTTTGACTGGTCTGGGATGCAAATTGGTGTTGAGGAGATTACAACTAGAGGAAATGTGGCTTGTGTTGCTCGAAAGGTTGATACTGAGGAGTTGGTGATAGTTGATGAAACTGAGGTTGAAGTTGATGAATCTGTGGAAGAAATGGAAGTAGAGACTGAGCCTGTTGAGGTTAAAGCTGAGGAAGCAAGTTCTGGAGTGGTGATTGACACAGTTTCTGATGTTCCTGAGGAGTGTGAGTCTGTTTATTCAGATTCAGACAGTGAATCAGATGCAGAAGCGAGTGTTACATCCCTGGATGATGATATTGATCAATTGCTAGCAGAAGCAGATTTTCTAAAGACGAGGAAGTCGTGCATTGCTGATGATGCTTTCACCAGAATCGATTATTCAAAGTTCTTCGCTGGAAAGGAAGCTCATTTTGCTTTGATGGCCATGACCGATCCTCCTAAACAGGTAAGTTCTAAATCTAGCACTGATGTTACTAGTGATAAATACTGTGGAACTTGTGATAGATTGACAGAGGAAAACAAAGAACTTCGCGTTCAACGTGATAGTGCTGTTATCAACTGTCAATCTACTCGCAAAGAGTTGATTGCTTTCAACAAAGTACTTGATGGATATAAAAAGGACATTTCCGATCTTAAAAACACTCTTTCATTAAAACAACTTGCCATTAATAACTATATTAATGAAATTGAGAATACTAAGTTGGAAATGGCCGCCATTAAGTGCTTTGCTGAAAAAGTCAATAAGAAATTGGAGAGTTATAAGTACATTGCTTATGTTGTAGACCACATCATTGATGATCAAACCACTAACTATAAGTCTGTGCCTTCTCCAGTGCTCTTTGAAAATCACAACTGTCATCAAGTGACACCGGAGAGCTAGGTAAAATCAGACTCATCATCGGAAAATGAATCTAATACCTCGAGTATTGGAGATCCTCATTCCGATGTGAGGCCGATTTTAGGTTTGAATGATGAGGGTGTTACAGTTGAGAGTGTTGATTCAGACTCTGAGAGTGATGACTCTGGAAGTTACCAAAGTGCTAATGCATGTGAAATTCCAAAAGAAAATCACATCATTACTAATGAACCAGTGTCATCATCTCAACATGTGCATCCAATGGCTAATGCACATCGTGAGAAAAAGTCTGAAAAGAATGTGATAAAGAAAGAAATTAAGAAAGATGTTAAAAATGAACCTTGTGACAAACAATCAAAGTGTTCTATCGGATGGAAGGATCCGATAAGATCATCTCTGATGAGGAATTTCCAATTAAGAATGCTAACTATGCTAAAATTGATAAAATTTGGCAAGAAAGCACTATTTGGTTCCCAAAACATGAGAGAACAAATGAGATTCCACCGGCAATTTTAAAGAAATTGTATTTGGATGTTCCTCAAGAACCAAAGGTTCATGTCACAGAGTTCATTAAACCCAAAAACAAAGCAAACGGTTTTCATGAGCCTACTTACTCAAAAGGGCCACTCCCTGAGAGTTTGAGGAACAAATAGTATAATGATCAATATCCTGTTCGATCATTTGCTCAACCGAATGCTCCTAATGTTTTTGAGGAATAACGTGCATGCTTTAAATGTGGGGAGAGAGGGCATTTACTTGCTCACTGCCCGTATGTAAGGCATAAGAGGCACGAGGTTGAAGTTAGGCAATCCATGAGAAAACCGGTTGATCATTACGTTCCACCACATAGACGTGTTGTTCCTCAACAACAACAATTTTATAATCAAAACAATTTTAATCAAATGAGGAACAATCGTCCATTTCAGTATGATCGAAGAAACCAGATTGCTATGGAAAATTCGTGGAGAAAACCAGTGGTGAACACAAAAAATGATAGGCAAAGGGTTCCATCAAAACTTATTGTCAAGTCAAATGTTGGACCTAAATCTGTTAAGTCAGAGAAGGTAACCAAGAAAGTTTCCTTTGCAAACAATGTTCAGAAACCGACTGAGAACCCAAAGTCTCAGATTCGTATCTTGAAAAGATCTGAACAATCTTGGACACCAAATGGTTCTCCAGGTGCCTCAACTTCAAAATCAAATAAGAAAAAGGAAAATGTTTTGAATAATCCTAAACAGATTGATCCAAAACAAACTGCTGAAGTAAATGTTTCTTTGAACGATGATATTCAAAGACCCAAGACTCAGGCTTTGGTCCCCTGAAAGAACTAAGTGAATTACTTGATGTGTGCAGGGAGCTTCAGCTGGCCCTATTAGCAGTCTTTAGATTGTTGATAGTGGAGCTTCAGGCCACATGACTGGGGATCTCGCGTTATTGTTTAATGTGAAGAATATTAATGGTGGATATGTTGCATTTACTGGGAACAAAGGAGGATATATCACTATGGAAGGGAGTGTGAGTAATGGGATTGTGATCTTTGAGAGGATTTCATATGTGAAGCAGATAGATTATAATCTGTTGAGCGTCAGTCAAATCTGTGATAAACAATTTACTGTTCATTTTGATGACAAATCCTGCTACATTCTCAAACTGGGCTTCAAAATTCCAAAGGAGTGGGTAATGTTGAAGGCGCCTCGCGTCAACAACCTTTATATTCTTGATATGTCCAAGGCAATGACTACCCAGGGGCAAATAACATGTTTTCTTTCTAAGGCGACCGAGAAGGAATCGATAATGTGGCACCGAAGAATGGGACACATTCATCTGAGAAAAATGAATCATCTTGTGAAAAATGGACTTGTCGATGGAGTGAATGTGAAGCATTTCCATTTAAATGACAAGTGCGTGAGCTGTAAGAAGGGGAAGCAACACAGACAGTCCCACAAAGTGAAGAAAGTTAACTCTGTTGAGATGCCACTTGAGCGATTGCACATGGACCTATTTGGACCTGTCAAACGCAAAAGTCATCTTGGGGAGCTATATTGTTTAGTTGTCACTGACGACTACTCAAGATTTTCATGGGTGATGTGTTTGAAGCATAAGAGTGACACCTTTAACAACTTGAAAGTTCTGTTCACTCGATTGGAAAATCTCTACAATCTAAAGATCAAGAGAATTCGAAGTGATAATGGGACGGAGTTCAAAAATGGTAAGATGGATGAACTGTGTGAAAACAAAGGAATTCATCATGAATATTCGGCTCCGTATACCCCACAACAGAACGGTGTTGCCGAACGCAAAAACAGGACTCTAATTGAAGCGGCTAGAACAATGCTTGCAGACTCAAATCTTCCGGTAATGTTCTGGAATGAGGCGATTTATGCAGCAAATTATACACTGAATCGGGTTTTAACGGTGAAGAAGTTTGGTAAAACTTCTTATGAGCTGTTACACCGACGAAAGCCGAACTTAGAGTATCTAGAACCTTTTGGGGCACCATGCACGATGTTGAATACAAGCGAGAAGTTTAGTCCGAAAGCTGAAGAGGGATACTTTGTTGGATATACAACCCCGCTCAAACGGGTATACAACAAGCGAACTCGTCAGGTGGAGGATTGGGCTAATGTGGAAGTTCAACGGTATACACAAAATGTGCAAGGGATAGGTCCTGATTGGATGTTTGATTACAAAGATTTCTTTGAATCATTAAATCTAGATAGCTTGGTTGAAGAAGCTGTTATCAGATTACTTTACGAGTGTGAAAACGCGGTGACTTCACCGTTGGTGCGTCCGATCACCGTAAATCCCCCACCAGCTTCTAATGATACCAATGTTCCTGTACCAGAGGAAGAAGTATTTCAAGAGGCTTCTACAACATTAGATTCTTCAGAATCAGAAGATGATCAATTTGAAGAAGTTATTCTTGAACATGCAGAAGAACCAGAGACACCACCAGTGAACCCAACTCCAACTCCAGATGTTGCTTCATCGTCTAACACGGGTCATGATCTGGATGCTGTAGAGAACTTGACTATTCAGACGGGAGTTACTGTACCTGAACATCCGGAATCTCGGATTAATCGTATTCACCCACTGGAGCAAGTTATCGGTGATGCTGGAAGCAGTGTGATGACTAGAGGGCAGCTGCGAAGTGTTAATTCACCAGAGAGTTTTGGTGCTTTAGCTTTATATGCCAAAATACAAAAATCTGGTAGTCAAAATGATTGGTCGTTTGCGTGTTATGTGTCGCAGGTAGAGCTAAGGACATACAAGGACGCTTCGCTGGAGGACGCCTGGGTTGAAGCAATGCAGGAGGAGTTATTACAATTTCAGAAATTGGGGGTTTGGACGCTCACTGATTTACCTCCTGGAAGAAAGAAGATCGGCACTAAATGGGTGTTTAAGTGCAAGAAGGATGATCGTGGTGTTATAGTTCGCAACAAAGCCAGATTGGTCGTACAGGGTTTCCATCAAATCGAAGGGATTGATTATAACAAAATCTATGCGCCGGTAGCACGCATTGAGGCAATTCGGATGTTTCTTGCGTTTGCTTCCTATAAGAAGTTCAAAGTTTATCAAATGGACGTCAAGAGCGCATTTCTGTACGGGAAAGTCAAAGAAGAGGTTTATGTCGGGCAGCCACCAGGCTTTGAGGACCATATCCACCGGGATCAGGTCTATGTGCTGAACAAAGCTTTATATGGTCTGCACCAGGCTCCGAGACAGTGGTACGAGGAGTTGAGTACATACCTCATGGCAAAGGGATTTAAGCGCGGACTCGTCGACTGCACCCTATTCACGAAGAAATCAGGGGATGATTTGCTTCTGGTGCAGATATACGTTGATGATATAATATTTAGCTCAACTAACGAACTTTTATGCAGGGAGTTTGAATCTGTCATGCAGGAAAAGTTTGAGATGAGTGCAATGGGTGAGATGCAGTTTTTCCTAGGCATGCAGGTGGACCAAAGACCCACAGGGATCTTCATTCACCAGACAAAATACGTATCCGAAGTCTTGAGCCGGTTCCAGATGGAGGATTCCAAGCCGATGGATACCCCAATTCAACCCAATCACGGGATTGGAGTGGACGCTAAGGGGGAGCTGACAGACCCATTTACATACAGAGCAATCATCGGATCTCTGATGTATCTGACAGCATCTCAGCCAGATATTATGTTTGCAACGTGTCTCTGTGCTCGCTATCAATCGAAGCCGAAACAAAGTCATCTGACGGCGGTCAAGCGTATCCTTAGATATCTGAAGGGTTGTCCCTCAGAGGACTTTGGTACCCTAATGATGATGATTTTGATTTTATCGCTTTTAGTGATGCAGATTTGGGCGGCTGTGACAAGGAAAGCAAATCCACTACAGCTGGTTGCCAGTTTTTAGGGAGCAGGTTAGTCACCTGGCAATGTAAGAAGCAGACTTCGGTCGCGCTGTCTACCTGTGAAGCCGAGTACATTGCAGCCTCGAGTTGCAGTTCGCAAGTGCTCTGGATCCAACAGCAGATGGTGGATTATGGTTTGCAGTTTCTTAAAACCCCTATTCACTGTGATAATGAAGCCGCGATCGCATTAACTAAAGATACGGGCAATCATTCTAAAGCGAAACATATCCGGATTAAATACCATTTTATCCGTGATTGTTACGCTAAAGAATTGATAGATATGGTCAAAATCCATACAGACTATCAACGTGCAGATTTGTTCACTAAAGCTTTTGACAGATCCCGCTTTGAATATCTTTTAAAAGTCAATAACATAAAGGAAAAACAGGACTAATCAGCACCTCGGTTTAACGTTTTTTTTTTAGTTTTAAAATTTTCTTTAAAGTTTTTATTGTTTTTCAGAAAAATTAAAAACCCAAAAATATGTTTTATATTTTAGGGGGGAGTCATTTTATCAGAAAACCCAAAAACATTGAAAAATCAAAAAGACCTAAAAATTAGAAAAACCAAAAATGATTTCCAGGATAAAAAGAGGAAATGATAGTACATCAGTGGGGATCTGACACAAGCTAAAGATATGTATAAGTAATATGAGGCGTGTGTTGATTACGTGTGATGTGCTGATAGGCTTCGTAGACTAAAAATTGCGTGCATTAGTGATACAAACATAACGAACTACGCGTTTGTGGTTGAACACCTCATGGGCATATGGTCTTAGTACCGTAATTTCGTTTGATAGGATTGCCAAAATCTGAGGTTTCAGGTCGTTATGTTATGGTTATCCGGGATATTCTGATTAAACTTTTGTCGTATTGATTTACGGACCTAGTTTCATCAGAATATTTGCAAAAAGAGCTTAAATGCCAAAACCGAAAGTTACCGAATTGAGAAACTTTATGTTTTTACTGATCAAAGATCATAATTACATCGTATTAACTTACTGATGCGAATCAGTAGTTGATATCAGCCTCAACCTTGTATATATGCACATGTTACTCTGCTGCATTCGTTTGCTGACCTGTACACCTCTGTGCTATATAACTTGTAACTTTTACGGATAACTCTGGCATAATCACGCGTTACGACGAAGCTTTGTGCAATTACTTGATACGGGAGTATGTCGTGTGTGTGGGCACCACAATGTGTTAGTCTAATACACCTAACTCGTATCATTTTAAAGCATTGCGTAATAGTCTGCATGTGAGCTTATGTGGATCACAATATCGGCAATTGTCGTTTCACATACTGTTTCTAATGATAATAATAAATAAAAAGATCAACGCTGTGATCAGATTTCTCAAATAACTGATATGATCCTCTTACCGGACATCACAAAATGTTTACTGCTTTGATTTACACTGATGCATTTTACTTTTATTGTCAAGAAGATACAAAATCCAAAAAGATTTTAGGTGTGTTTTGTTATAAATTTCAGAAAAACCAAAAGCTTTTGCATTTCTACTTTATTTTAGATAACCGACGGTGTTTGATGGTCAATTTCTGAGATTTGATGAAACCATCTGGGCTTTGTATCATTCTAAAAGTGAAATAATGAGTTTCTGAGACTTAACGGATTGAAAAATGTTGAACGGGATTCGAAATCGTGATTTGGCAAAATTTTCAGATTTTTCCATTTCACATTCGCCCCTTAAATGGGTCGAATGTGGAAAAATCTTACATTCGTGCGTTTCTGGTTGGGCGAAAGTGGATTTTTCAAACAAATTTCACCTTCGGGTACTCCATTTCCACCTTTAGGCCATTTAATTGGTCGAATGTGGAAATTGCCCACATTCGTCCATCACAAACGGACGAAGGTACCTCTATATATATGCCAACACCAGGTTCGACCCCTCATTCTGTATTTTTCAAACAATTTTCATCTTAACCAGACCTTGTTGCTTTGATTTTCTTTGTTTTCGATTATTGTTCCCTGTTGATTAGTGATCATTTTGCACCTTATTTCACAGGTATTGGCTTCAGAAACAGATCAGAATTGTGATAATGGGTTACGAGCCTTAGGGTTTATAATATGGACTAATTGGCTCGTTTTTAATGAATGATTTTGTTAAGGATTCAATTCTCATCAGTTTTAGGGGGAGATAGAACAAGGAATTAGATTTCTAACATGATTAAGTTGGTTAATTGATGGTTTGAATACGTTAAACCCTAATTCCTTTTGAAAATAGATGAAAATTGAATAATTATGACAATTGATGATGCACGAGAGTTAGTCGGCCATATTAGTACTAGTTTAAATCAAAATCAGAGTCAAATAATCACTTTGGCAAAATTTTGAAATTTTGGGGTTTACAGGTTCACATTCGTCCCAATCAGACTGGGCGAATGTACAACTTTGAGGGCGAATATAGAAAATTTCAGGCGAATGTAATTTTTAATCAAAACTTTTTCACATTCGTGCCAAATTGATTACATTCGTACCTTTATTTCACCTTCGGCCAAACAAAACTGGGCGAATGTGAAATTTGTAAAAACTTAAAATTTTTAATTTTTGTCGTTTTTGTATTTTGACGTGTTTTCTGATTTTTAATGTACAGATGGCTGAGTAACCTGAACATGTTGAAATACCAGTGGAGAACATTGTACCAGATCCTGTTCAAGAAGCTGAAAATGTTCCACGTGGATTGCCGTTTGAACCGACACACAACTGTTGTGCATACGTTGGAGATGTAGAAAAGAACACTGAATTTGCTGGTATTGTGGAGTTTTTAAGACGATGCCGTATTATCCATGCTTTAGCCACACCAACTATAATCTACAAAGACATAGTGGAGGACTTTTACAGAAATGCAAGATATGATTTCTGGGAAGATCAGACCATTATCTGCAGCAAGATTCAGGGGATGGAGATGTTTTTGACTGAATCAGACATCAGGGAAGCTTTACGGATTGAGTTTGAAGTAAGTGATGATCCTAGAGAGCTTTCATGGACCGAGCAGAGGGCGTGCTTTTTAAGGATGAAGTACAAGGGTCCTATTACTGATGGTTCGATGCACAAAGGAAAATTAAGTGTGCAGTTCAAGTATCTTGCACACGTAATTATCCATGTATTCGGGTGTGTGAGCGGTGGATACGATGTTATGAGGAAAAGTCTAAGTTCATTGATGGTTGCGTTAACACTTAACAAACCATTCAATGTATCTGGTATGATTTTAGACCACATGCTCGAGATGTTGAAAGGTTTGAAGAAGAAGCAGTTTATGTTGTATCCAAGATTTCTTATGATGATCTTTGACCATAAGTATCCTGATTTGAAAAAGGATCCTACTATGATCCTAGGTCAAGATCATATGAACATTCGAACGCTTGTTAGAATGAAAGGTTATAAAGGTGTGCCGGATAATGAGAAGCCACCTCACAGGAGATTGTTTGGAGCCTTGGCTAAACAGAATTACACTGATCCTGGTAAGAACAAAGCTAGGCATGATAACAGTGACTCGGATAACGCTGATCCATTAGTGTATGCTGATGCAAACACTAAGAGGAAGAGACAAGTAGTCAATGCTGGAGCCAAAGGGAAGGGTAAGGCAAAGACTGATCAAGGAAGTTCACAGGTTACTAGAAAGAAGACGACTGCGAAGAAAGGCACAAGTCTGCTTGATGAAGAATCGGTGGATTCAGAGGAGACTGAAGTTGATGAGCTGTGGGATTTTGAAGAGGAAAGAGTAAAGACCACCAAACGTAAGGCCACTATGGTTGGTGAGTCTGAATCTTTGAATAAGACTATTGAAGAAGTTTCACAGAAGAATACTGTTAATGTTGATGAAGGTCTGAGTGTGAATCTTGATGAGCTTGAAGTAGGAGAGACTGTTGTTGTTAATTTGCCAAAACCAAAGCACAAGTCATTGGCAAAGAAGTCTAGTACTAAGCAGTTGAGGGAGAAAGAGATTGCTCAGTTGCTGAAAGGCAAAAAGATACCTGATGCAGGTACATCATCTAAGCTATCTTCACCAGTGGCTAAGAAGCAGAAAAAGAGCAAAGAGTCAGAAGCTTTACAAGTTGATGATTTCAATGCTGCTTTAGATAATGTGTTGGATATGTTCAAGAATCCTCAAAAGCAGAAGGCAAAAGAAGTAGAACCATCCAAGTCAAAGAAAGTTACTGTTTCAGATGATGTGATGAAACAGGTTAACAAAAGGATGGATGACATGATGAAGATGATTGTAGCACAACAGGCTGAGATAAGCAAGTTTAAACAGAATGAGGAAAAGATGCTACAGATTGTTGTTGCCTCTAAAACTAACCAAGACGAGATCGAACAGAAAGTTAAGAAACTTGAAGAAGAAAACAAGGATCTTGAGGTTAAGTGCAACAGGAATCGGAGGATGATTAGAATTGTTAAAGCTGACAACAAAGAGCTTAAGACTGAAAACAAACGTCTAAGTGATTTGTTGGACAAGCTATATGGTGAAGCACCTAAGTTGAAAGAGGGTGAGGAAGATAAAGAAAAAGAGGAGGAACAAGTCGATTATGAGCCTTCTGATGAAGAGAAAGAGGATGATGAGGAGGATGATGAATCTGATAAGAGTTCTGATGATGATAGTAAGAAAGATGATAAAGATGATGATGATGCGGAGGGATTAGGTAGTGGAGATGATAATGATGATGATGAGAGTGATGATGATGATGGGGGAGATGATACAAGTAAGTTTACTTTTGAGAAGAGAACACCACAGAAGGATGCTGGAGAGTCTAGTTCGAGGTAAAAGAAAGGAGGTGAGAATGTAGACTCAGATGAAAGCATTTTCTGGAATGAGAAGGTGAGATCTTTGAATGATGATGCGAAGAAGGTTTATAGAGATATGCTTGAGAAGAGAGAATGGACCATTGAGTTCACAGGCAAGTTTGCCGAAATCTTTCAAACGGAAGATATGAGGTATGAACTTGAGTATAATGATCCAGATTTGGAGGAAGGTGAAGTACCTGCTGCTGTTGCCAAAGAAATCTTGGAGGGTATTGCACAGCAAGTAGGGAAATCATTAGAGGAGATTATGATGGATCAGTCGAATCCAGATATTCCTGAAAAGGATATTGGAGATCACTCTGATGATAAGCAGACACCTGAAATGGAAGAGGTGGAGATTGAGGATATTACTCACGAGGAATATCCACAATATTTCAGGCAAAATGATGAAGATGTGGTTTTCCCAAACTTCACCGAGATACCAAACAGATTAGCAAAGAAGAAAGCTCAAAAGAGAAGTAAAGAGTTTGTAGAGACTGTGTTTGGTACTGATCAGCAAAAACCTTCAAATCAGAATGATGATTTGAAGACATTTCTACAGAAGTTAAAAGAGACTGATGACAAGCGACCAAAGCCTGAAGCTCAAGGTGGATTCTACAGATACCATAACGAGAAGTTCAAAGGCAGAGCTCTTGGTTGGACGTATCTGGGGAGACTGAAATGTTTAGCTGTCAAATGGGAATCAAGAATCTTGTACTTTTATAGATTTCATGATATTTTAACTCTACCGTACTGGGCGGTCAGAGACATTTGTAGATTCCCAATGACTGGAGCTTTAGTGAACAATACAGCTGTTGGTTGGTTTGCAGATCGGTTGATTAGGGAAAGTAGAACGAAATGGAACATGTTCAAGCCACAATATCCTAGAAGGAAAGTTCATCGTGATATTGATCCGAGAACAGGAAGGAAGAGGGTGACTTTGATTTATAAAGCACCTGAAGTGATGAGAAAGATTCCATTAATGCTTTTACCTCAACACTTCAGTGCTGATTTCATTTTCTGGTATTATGATTGGAGAAAGGCAGAGGGGGTGATAGTGCTAAGAGATGGAAAGGACAAATACAAGCATGTTTATGTATTTGATCCTATGTGGTTGATCAATTGCACGTTTGAAGACATCATCATGCTATTTTACAATCCGATTCATTGTGATCCCAATGATGCAGATCAGGCTAAGAAGTATCAACAAGTTGTCGGAGTTTGCTTTGCTTATGATATAAACTCCGGAAGCAACTTGGATGCTAAACTGGGCAAGATGGTGAAGATGGCCGATGTGCCTAAGCCTGTGAAGCGTAAGCTTGAGCCTGAAATGACTAAAGATCAGAAGAAGCAACTGAGAATCAAGATTTTGAACAAGATTATGGATGAGGAACGAAGACAATCCAATCAATAGTCGAGGGGGAGTTTGTAGATGCACGAATTGCGACTAGTGATTGGATTAGCTATTAACATATGTTAGTTTGTGTTTTCTGTTGGGTCGAAGGTGAATGAAGTGGGCGAAGGTAAAAGAAGTTTGGGCGAATGTAGAAGATGTTGATCAAGAATACATATTCGTACCATGCAAGTGGGCGAACCTGCAGTGCTTATAAATAGTTTTTGGTCATTTGTAAGTTAGAGAGAGTTTTAGTAAGTGTGTGTTTGAAGGTCAGGTTCAGGTTAAGTTTGTGATTGTGTGTGATAGGTCTAGATTAACGTGTTGATCAATTGTAACAAGTTTTATGAAAGTTAATGTGACAACTCGGGTAAATCTCTCTCTTGGTTTCTATCTTTTGTTTGTTTCTTTTGTTACTCCTTTTGGTACTTGTGCAATTTTCGGGACGAAAATTCTTTTAACGTGGGGATGATGTGACACCCGGCAATTTCCGATCTACACTGACGTGATTTTTATGATTTAAAAATAAATATTTATCTCAAATATTGCTAATTAAGTTTCGAAAGTTTACTGATCGTTTAGATGAAGGAAACACGACTGATTTAACTAACGCGATGTAAACGCGTGCATCGAACGCGCGTGCGAGGCGACGAAAATATTTATATTTTTATTCGGATTATTATTATTTGTAATTTTGATCAAAACCGACTAAGTTTTATTATTACGTAATGTACCCAGAGCAAAACCGAGCGAAATATGTTTAAAGCGGGTTCCTACACGCGATATCTACCTAACCCTAGCTATAAAAGCTACATAACCTTCCTTCCCCTTCATTTTTCTCAGCCACCCACACCAAGAAACCCTAAGCTCTCTCTCTAAAACCGAGCTCTCTCTCTCTACCCTCCATCTCCTCTCCTTCGCACACACACTCTCTCTTCAGCTCTCTCTCTCTAGACCATCTGTTCTCTCTCTCCTGAAGGCGGCCGACCACCACCATCGTTGGTGGTGGCGGCGTGGTGATGTTGAACCTGAAGATGAATATTAACAAGGGTCGTGGTAACCGGGAATGGCTCACACAGGTACGACTTCAAGGTGGTTCACGGTAGGTTCAGGTGGCCTATATGATTCTGGTTATTGGTTGTATTGCTCTCGGATCTGGTTGTGTTTTGGGGGTCATTTTTTCTGTATGATTGGTGGCCGGGTCAGGGGAATGGAGGTTCGGTGGGGTTGGGGCTCTTGAGGAGGTGACCGATGAGGTGATGGCAGGTAGTGGTGGTTCGTGGTGGACGCTGGTCCAGCGAGGTGGGGACGGGTTGAGGTGGTTGCAGCCGAGGTTGGCTCGGGTGGGGGTAATGTTGGCTTCGGTTTGAGTTCGGTTCGGGTCTCGAGTTCGGGTCAGATCTGATTAGTTTTCAGATTCGGTTCGGGTCTTGTTCAAGTCAAGTGTCTCGGGTCAGATTCGTGTGCTCCGGGTCAGATCTGGTTGGCTCGGGTTTCGGGGTACAGAGCACGGTGTTGGTCATGCTTCGGTCAAACATGGTCAACGGTTAGATCTGGTCAACAGTCAACACGGTCAACACGGCTTTCGAGCAGATTCGGGTTACGCGCGTGTGATTCGGTATAACTTGTATTCGAGCTTACTATTTATTTATGTGTAGATATTATGTATTTATAAATATTGTATATTTATAAATATTGTGTATTTATGAATATTATATATTTATAAATATATTGATTCGACGAAATAGTTTCGACTCACGAGCGGATCGAATAATAATAAACGGTAACTATATAAACGAACGATTTGGTGAACGATTAACTTGACGTGACTTATGGTTTCGAACTCGGACTAAATATAATTGGACTATATTGTCGGACTATATTATATATATATAATGGTATATATATATATTTATAGGATCAAGTATAGATAGATGTCGAAACGTATAGTCTCGTGAATTGGAAATGTGGATAAAAGGATTTGATAATTTGTGTTGTAAGTTGAGTTTTGGGGAAAATTGTAGACAACGGGTGTTGTCTGGTTGGTACAAAAACAGAGGAAACTCTGCCCGAATTTTTATAAACTCAAAGCGTAACGAACTGCTATTATTTCTATAAGTAAATTCTCCTAAGTGTTTTGGACAAGTGTATTATATACAAAATCAAATGTTTTCAAGGACTAACTATTTGTGACAATAAAGATGGTTTTCAAACAATATTTGAGATAAAGTAACAATTGTTATTAATCGGTTTTAATAACTAAACATGTATTTTCTTAAAGAGCATTTTTCCTAAAAGTAAGTATACTGGACACACATTTATACGGATTACGAGACGAGCTAGGATTCAGGATAATTATACGTTTCAGGGTGTTAGTCCAATCTGGTTACATACAAATAGTGACAAGTGTGGAACTTGGGTACTATGTTGTGTGTAATACGTGAATTAAGATAAGTCATGATCGGTTCGTCGAGTTGAAACGTTTTGAGACTCGTGTTGGTTAATAAGCTAGGCTTATGTGTGATAGACTGTTAAGGTGTCCTTTGTTGGTAATTAGGGCACGAGGAAGTCGGTCGAGGTTTCAGGCTTTGTTTGCTAGCTTAGCATGGACATTAAGGTGAGTTCATACCCCACTCTTTACTGTTTTTGTAAATGTTTTCGGGGGGAAGACATGCTTCTGTTATGAAAAACTGAGGAACTTAAAGTGAACAAGGTTTTGGAAAATGAAACGGGTTGCGTGAGTTTACGGCCCCACTTTACTTGGTTTTCGTTTTCGGGGGAGAAAACATGTGTTAAACAACTATTTGGTAACAACTGTCATACTATGGGTTTTCAACGGTTTACTATACGATCTTTGGAAGTCCCGGGGGGAACCATGAATGTGCTGGTTTGCACAACGGGGAAATGTGAATAGCGCTATTGGGAGTGACCAACCCCACCCGTCGGCATGGAGCGCCGGGCGGGTGCATATTGTCTCAAACAGGAACAGGTTTACTATTCGGGCACAACATCTGGTTTGCGAGTTAGTAATGGTTTTCCAATCGTAGTAGTAATGGAACATACGCCTAGCTAGCGTACTTTGGTTTACATTTTTCATAGTATGGACAGGGTGAACATGGTAACACTTTTGGAACTTGGTAATGTTTGATAACATTTTGCAAAACTTATGAACTCACCAACTTTATGTTGACTTTTTAAGTATGTCTTTCAGGTTTAAACTTTGGTAACGGCACGGTTGGAGTAGGTGACACTTGGGATCGAGGATCCTAGAGGTTTAGAATTGGCGTTCAGGGAACAAGAGTCTTAGATGCAACTTTCCGCTGCGTTGGCAAAGGCACCAAACGTCACAACCGACTAGGGGAAAAGTCGGGGTGTGACAGTTTGGTATCAGAGCCATAGGTTTTAGCGAATTAGGTGTCTGGGTAGATATCTAGGCTTTAACCTGAGTTTGTTTTGAAGTAGGGACCAAAAATTTCTAAGACGTAATATTTAGCATGAACGCCTAGGAACTGAAATTCCAACCGTTGCCAAGTGTGTTACATGACTTGTGTACTTCACGGGTGACTGGTGAGTCATCGCATTAGATATCAGAGTGGTTATTCACATAGAGTAGCTGAGTCATTGTTTCTTGGTATGAGAAACAATTTACTTGTTTATATACTGTGTGTATTTATGTAAAGTATATATAGTACGTATCGCCAATGGTTGTCGATTCAATCTTGGACGTATTGGGAACGCACACATGTGTCACGTTTGTTGGACGAGTTGTGCCAATGATGTGCGAAGCTGGAATGCAGTCGGGAGAAGCACTCGGAAAGGTGGCGCAGACGACAAACATTATATTATGTGATATATACGTGCTATTATGTAAATGTGACGCTTGCTTGTGATACAACTCATGATGGAGGTTAATAGGATGATCTTGTGAGGTAAATTTTCGATAACGTAGACGTCACGTTATCGCAAATCTACAGGCACTTGGTAGTTCTAAGAATTTCTATCGTGAGGGTATCTATATTGTTATGTGGTGTTGTAAATATTTATATTTATATATATATATAAATAATGGATAAGTGTTGATCATTCTTTTGTTGTTGCGGACGTGATTGCCAATTCTCCCCTGTTCGTGTCATTTGTGACTTCGCTTTTCTTGAACCAGTTTAAGATCTTGATGATCTTGTTCCTTGAGCTTTTAAGGTTCCTGTTTTAGAACCTAGTTATATCATTTGGGTATGATTCACTTCTCTCTTCTTTTGTGTTTGTGGCCTTCAACATTCAATCGTAAAGGAATCTAATTTTTGTTGATTCCTTATTCTTTTCACAGAACTAGACACGTCTTTTGTACACACGTGTCAACTATTGTATGCTTGGATTCTTTAAACTTGTGAAGGTCCATTGGATTCTTTAAACTTGTGAAGGTCCATTGTGGGCAATGAATCTTTTGATACTTCGTCGATGAGTTTCTTTAGAGTCGACACTTCAGTTAAATCGAATTGTTGGAATTTGATACAGCAACTTGTGGTGAACATTCATTCGACTAGTGATAGTGGATGGTTTTATTTGGCTTGCCTCATTTTCATCAGTTTGTTTGTTGTTGTCTTAAATCGAGACACGCCTTGCGGTGTGTAATGAAAGGTTGGCGTACTAGTTGCTTCGTTTTGATGTTGTTGTAGGCATGGATTGGTTGTCTTTGTATTGTGCTGAGATTGTTTGCTACGACAAGGTTATTCGAATTCCTCTCCCTGATGGAGAATTTCTTTCTGTGTACGGTATCAAGAGCGGTGCTCCGCTAAGTCTCATCTCCAGCATGAAAGCCCTTAAGTATCTTCGGAAGGGTTATTCGGCCAATTTCAGAGAATTGAACAAAGTGACCATCAAGAACCGTTATCCTCTTCCCCGTATTGATGATCTATTCGACCAACTCCAGGGTTCTAGCTACTACTCTAAGATTGATTTAAGGTCCGGTTATCACCAGTTACGCGTAAGGGAAGCTGACGTTGCAAAGACTACATTTCGGACACGTTATGGCCATTTTGAGTTCTTGGTCATGCCTTTCGGTCTCACTAACGCACCGGCGGTTTTCATGGATTTGATGAATCGCGTTTGCAAACCGTATCTTGACAAGTTCGTCATCGTGTTTATTGATGACATCCTGATTTACTCCAAGAACAAGGCCGAACACGAGGAACACCTGCGTTTGGTTTTGGAACTTTTGCGACGGGAACAACTTTACGCTAAGTTCTCAAAGTGTGACTTTTGGTTACGCGAAGTTCAATTCCTAGGACATATGGTTAATGAACTAGGAATTCATGTTGATCCAACTAAGATCGAAGCGATCAAGGACTGGGAAACACCAAAGACGCCAACTGAGGTACGACAATTCCTAGGCCTTGCGGGCTATTATCGTCGTTTCATTAAGGGGTTTTCGAAGATCGCTCAACCCCTCACCACTCTTACTCAGAAGGATAGAAAATTCGACTGGGGTGAACCACAAGAGTCAGCATTCCAAGAACTGAAGTCTAAACTTTGTTCTGCTCCTATTCTGTCCTTGCCTGAAGGCACTGACGATTTCGTTGTTTACTGTGATGCTTCTATTCGTGGTCTCGGTTGCGTGTTGATGCAACGCGAGAAAGTAATTGCATGTGCTTCTCGTCAACTCAAGGTGCACGAGAGGAACTACACCACCCATGACTTGGAGTTGGGTGCAGTGGTATTCGCGTTGAAAATTTGGGGACATTACTTGTACGGTACCAAATGCACCATCTACACCGATCACAAGAGTCTCCAGCATATTTTCGACCAACAACACCTGAATATACGACAGCATCGTTGGGTTGAACTCCTGAACGACTATGATTGCGCCATTAAGTACCATCCTGGCAAGGCGAATGTGGTGGCAGACGCCTTGAGCAGGAAGGAATCAACAAACCCTCGTCGCGTTCGGGCGTTGCAGCTCACCATTCATTCCTCTCCACCTGACCAACTCCGTTCTGCTCAGTTAGAAGCTTTGAAGGAGGTAAACCTTAAAGCTGAGACTATGCACGGTGCCGACAAGCACCTCGAGCGAAGGCCTGATGGCCTGCACTACTTCGCAGAACGCATATGGGTTCCTTTATTCGGGGGACTTCGGGAGCTTGTCTTAGATGAGGCTCACAAATCCCGGTATTCCATTCATCCTGGTTCGGATAAGATGTACCAAGATTTAAAGGTGCTCTACTGGTGGCCAAACATGAAGTCGGATATAGCCTCATACGTGAGCAAATGCTTGACCTGTGCTAAGGTCAAGGTGGAATACCAGAAACCGTCGGGTCTCTTGCAACAACCTGAAATTCCAGAGTAGGAATGGGAACGGATTACAATAGACTTTGTCACGAAACTACCTAAGACACCGAGCGGGTGTGATAAGATATGGGTGATTGTTGATCGGTTGACGAAATCAGCCTATTTTCTAGCCATTAAGGAGACCGACATCATGGATCGTTTGGCTCGTCTTTATCTCAAGGAAGTTGTTTCTAAGCACGGGGTGCCGGTTTCTATTATTTCGGATCGTGACTCCCACTTTACTTCTCACTTCTGGAAGTCTTTGCACAAGGCTTAGGGTACCCAGCTAGACATGAGTACAGCTTATCACCCACAGACTGACGGTCACAGTGAACGCACGATTCAAACCTTAGAAGACATGCTTCGGGCATGTGTGATCGATTTTGGCAAAAGTTGGGAAGCTCACCTACCGTTAGTAGAATTCTCTTACAACAACAGTTACCACACGAGCATCAAGGCAGCTCCGTTCGAAGCACTGTACGGGCGGAAATGCCGGTCCCCTCTTTGTTGGGCTGAGGTGGGTGAGAGTCAACTCACTGGGCCTGAGCTAGTGTACGAAACTTCGAAAAAGATCGTACATATTCGTAACCGGTTGGCAGCGGCACGGGATCGGCAAAAGAGTTATGCCGATCAGCGTCGCAAGCCATTGGAATTCCAAGTTGATGACAAAGTACTTCTGAAAGTTTCACCGTGGAAGGGCGTCATACGCTTTGGGAAGCGTGGCAAATTTAACCCTCGGTATGTCGGACCATTTACGATCCTGGAACGGATTGGACCGGGGGCATATCGACTTGATTTACCGACGGAGCTCGGCAATGTACATAACGTCTTCCATGTGTCTAACTTAAAGAAGTGTCTGGCTGACGAGTCTCTTATTGTTCCACTGGAAGAGATCAAGGTTGATGATCGTCTTCGGATTGTGGAGGAACCTGTTGAGATTCTTGATTACAAGATTCGTAGCCTACGTCATTGCAAAATTCGCATTGTTAAGGTTCGCTGGAACTCGAACCGGGGACCAGAGTACACTTGGGAACGGGAGGATCAGATGAAGTCTATGTATCCTCATCTTTTTCCTAAGGAAGCATTCGAATCGAGGTGTGTTACCACTGCAGCTGAATGAATCTCGGGGCGAGATTCCTTTTTAACGTGGGGATGATGTGACAACTCGGGTAAATCTCTCTCTTGGTTTCTATCTTTTGTTTGTTTCTTTTGTTACTCCTTTTGGTACTTGTGCAATTTTCGGGACGAAAATTCTTTTAACGTGGGGATGATGTGACACCCGGCAATTTCCGATCTACACTGACGTGATTTTTATGATTTAAAAATAAATATTTATCTCAAATATTGCTAATTAAGTTTCGAAAGTTTACTGATCGTTTAGATGAAGGAAACACGACTGATTTAACTAACGCGATGTAAACGCGTGCATCGAACGCGCGTGCGAGGCGACGAAAATATTTATATTTTTATTCGGATTATTATTATTTGTAATTTTGATCAAAACCGACTAAGTTTTATTATTACGTAATGTACCCAGAGCAAAACCGAGCGAAATATGTTTAAAGCGGGTTCCTACACGCGATATCTACCTAACCCTAGCTATAAAAGCTACATAACCTTCCTTCCCCTTCATTTTTCTCAGCCACCCACACCAAGAAACCCTAAGCTCTCTCTCTAAAACCGAGCTCTCTCTCTCTACCCTCCATCTCCTCTCCTTCGCACACACACTCTCTCTTCAGCTCTCTCTCTCTAGACCATCTGTTCTCTCTCTCCTGAAGGCGGCCGACCACCACCATCGTTGGTGGTGGCGGCGTGGTGATGTTGAACCTGAAGATGAATATTAACAAGGGTCGTGGTAACCGGGAATGGCTCACACAGGTACGACTTCAAGGTGGTTCACGGTAGGTTCAGGTGGCCTATATGATTCTGGTTATTGGTTGTATTGCTCTCGGATCTGGTTGTGTTTTGGGGGTCATTTTTTCTGTATGATTGGTGGCCGGGTCAGGGGAATGGAGGTTCGGTGGGGTTGGGGCTCTTGAGGAGGTGACCGATGAGGTGATGGCAGGTAGTGGTGGTTCGTGGTGGACGCTGGTCCAGCGAGGTGGGGACGGGTTGAGGTGGTTGCAGCCGAGGTTGGCTCGGGTGGGGGTAATGTTGGCTTCGGTTTGAGTTCGGTTCGGGTCTCGAGTTCGGGTCAGATCTGATTAGTTTTCAGATTCGGTTCGGGTCTTGTTCAAGTCAAGTGTCTCGGGTCAGATTCGTGTGCTCCGGGTCAGATCTGGTTGGCTCGGGTTTCGGGGTACAGAGCACGGTGTTGGTCATGCTTCGGTCAAACATGGTCAACGGTTAGATCTGGTCAACAGTCAACACGGTCAACACGGCTTTCGAGCAGATTCGGGTTACGCGCGTGTGATTCGGTATAACTTGTATTCGAGCTTACTATTTATTTATGTGTAGATATTATGTATTTATAAATATTGTATATTTATAAATATTGTGTATTTATGAATATTATATATTTATAAATATATTGATTCGACGAAATAGTTTCGACTCACGAGCGGATCGAATAATAATAAACGGTAACTATATAAACGAACGATTTGGTGAACGATTAACTTGACGTGACTTATGGTTTCGAACTCGGACTAAATATAATTGGACTATATTGTCGGACTATATTATATATATATAATGGTATATATATATATTTATAGGATCAAGTATAGATAGATGTCGAAACGTATAGTCTCGTGAATTGGAAATGTGGATAAAAGGATTTGATAATTTGTGTTGTAAGTTGAGTTTTGGGGAAAATTGTAGACAACGGGTGTTGTCTGGTTGGTACAAAAACAGAGGAAACTCTGCCCGAATTTTTATAAACTCAAAGCGTAACGAACTGCTATTATTTCTATAAGTAAATTCTCCTAAGTGTTTTGGACAAGTGTATTATATACAAAATCAAATGTTTTCAAGGACTAACTATTTGTGACAATAAAGATGGTTTTCAAACAATATTTGAGATAAAGTAACAATTGTTATTAATCGGTTTTAATAACTAAACATGTATTTTCTTAAAGAGCATTTTTCCTAAAAGTAAGTATACTGGACACACATTTATACGGATTACGAGACGAGCTAGGATTCAGGATAATTATACGTTTCAGGGTGTTAGTCCAATCTGGTTACATACAAATAGTGACAAGTGTGGAACTTGGGTACTATGTTGTGTGTAATACGTGAATTAAGATAAGTCATGATCGGTTCGTCGAGTTGAAACGTTTTGAGACTCGTGTTGGTTAATAAGCTAGGCTTATGTGTGATAGACTGTTAAGGTGTCCTTTGTTGGTAATTAGGGCACGAGGAAGTCGGTCGAGGTTTCAGGCTTTGTTTGCTAGCTTAGCATGGACATTAAGGTGAGTTCATACCCCACTCTTTACTGTTTTTGTAAATGTTTTCGGGGGGAAGACATGCTTCTGTTATGAAAAACTGAGGAACTTAAAGTGAACAAGGTTTTGGAAAATGAAACGGGTTGCGTGAGTTTACGGCCCCACTTTACTTGGTTTTCGTTTTCGGGGGAGAAAACATGTGTTAAACAACTATTTGGTAACAACTGTCATACTATGGGTTTTCAACGGTTTACTATACGATCTTTGGAAGTCCCGGGGGGAACCATGAATGTGCTGGTTTGCACAACGGGGAAATGTGAATAGCGCTATTGGGAGTGACCAACCCCACCCGTCGGCATGGAGCGCCGGGCGGGTGCATATTGTCTCAAACAGGAACAGGTTTACTATTCGGGCACAACATCTGGTTTGCGAGTTAGTAATGGTTTTCCAATCGTAGTAGTAATGGAACATACGCCTAGCTAGCGTACTTTGGTTTACATTTTTCATAGTATGGACAGGGTGAACATGGTAACACTTTTGGAACTTGGTAATGTTTGATAACATTTTGCAAAACTTATGAACTCACCAACTTTATGTTGACTTTTTAAGTATGTCTTTCAGGTTTAAACTTTGGTAACGGCACGGTTGGAGTAGGTGACACTTGGGATCGAGGATCCTAGAGGTTTAGAATTGGCGTTCAGGGAACAAGAGTCTTAGATGCAACTTTCCGCTGCGTTGGCAAAGGCACCAAACGTCACAACCGACTAGGGGAAAAGTCGGGGTGTGACAGTTAATCTATGAAAAAGGTGATTAAGATGATGTTTCACGTGTTTTGATTTGACTATTATCATTTTGTTCATATCTAGGGTTTCCGCACCTGGATTTGTGACTTGTATGATCATTACATCCTGTTTTAGTCAAACTCTTTCAACTACAACTTTAAGCTCGAGTATTTTTGGGACCATTGAGGCGGATTTTATGTCGAAGAGATATGATGCCATATTTCAACAAAATGGTAGTCATAGAGGAGCTCATGAGTCAATCCATGTTGTGATGTTAAAGTCCAATTTAGATTCATGGACACCTGCTGAGTTATACAAACACTTGCTTGTAGGCTTGTTGCAAGAAAGTTTAGCACAAAGACAGGTGCAAGTCTACATGATCAGGAGCCTGAAGAATCGGTTGTTATTTGTCAACTCAAGGGCATTGAGGGTTTGATTCAATGACAAATATGGGTTGATAGACCAAATTTTGTTTTCACAATTTGATTTTGACACTTTTGATTAGTGAATTTTTTTAGAATCTGATTTTTGGGGTCAAAAATCTTTGAATGAGGAAGTAATGTTAGGTATCAAATAGTATAGGGACTAGATTGTAATTGTCTAATAGTTGGGTAATTGTATTGTGTATAAATACATGTAAAAAGTATGAATAAAGTAGCTATTGATTTGGATTAATCCTCTCCTCTCTTGTGTTCTTCTCTAACTCTTTAGCTCTTCCTTTGATCACCATTTTTATCGTAACACATACTCACCAGAAAGTAGTGATAACTAAAGCATGAACGGATATATATGGCACCACTGAGCCACAATTTGACAAATTGTTTGAACCAGGACCAAAAAAAGATGCTCCACAGACAGGCGCTTTTTGATGAAAAACGACTGATAATATGCGGTGAATGTGGATCGAACACGTGACCTTCAGATCTTCAGTCTGACGCTCTCCCAACTGAGCTATCCCCGCAAGGTATTATTATGCTTATTATTGTTTCTTATAAATTAATGGGAAAAGAGAAACAAATTTTCCTTTCCAGAAACGCCGATCAATCTATATTTAGAAGCTTGAAATTCTTTTTGCTAAATTTGAAATCGTCTTATATGAATTTTAACTAAAAATATTCATTGCCTGAAGCCGAATGCATGATTCCGGTCAGATTCGGTTGTGTCCGGGAAGAGTGGTCATATCCGGGGTAAACTTATTCAGTTATTCCTTTAGGCTATGGGGTGTGGAGGAGGCCTATCATGGATGATGGTCTTCCACCTCATCTGCCACATCAGCATGGGGTAGGTCCATTCTCCCCATAATGGTCCAAGAGTGTGGATGATGGGTCTCCCCCTTTTCTTTTATTTATTTTTGTTTTTTTAATTAATTAATATTCTAATTTTAAAAAAAAAGTAAAATTAACATTAATTATTAATATTCGGATTTTATAAAAAGAAAATATAAAAAAAGTTTATAAAGCTTTAATTTCTTTTAAACTTATCACATAAACAAACAAAACAAACTTAAACAAAACCCAACTCCCCTTTAGCCTAAACCCCACCGGTCCAAACAACCCAATTTCCCACCCCTGTAACCATTGATGATTTCCATCTATTTCTTCACAAAAATAAATAAATAAATAAATAAAAAACATGAAGATCAAGTGACAGAGGGAAGGAAAAAAAGAAAAAAAAATAAACTCTACGTGGAGGATTGGCAAGACCAGCAACGAGATGCCGGTGATGATGATGTCGGGCCTGGGGGGCGGTGTTGTCGGGCCTCCCTTGCTATCGCCGCCCCAATGTCGTCCCCCATACCCTCCAGCCTTTTGTTTCATAAAAGTTGATCAATTCGCTCCATGAATCCAATCTGCATTATATATTGGATTGATAACGATGATATTCAAAAATGAAATTCATGTTTTTTTGGTAGGGTTTAAACACGTAATTTATCATCATTATGATTACTTTCTATTACAGGGCTGACCTCGAGAATCCTAAAAAGTTTAAGGGTCTGGGGTGAATAAAATTGGTTTGTGTAGGAAAGAGTTATAGCCCTTGTATCAAATTTTTAGATTAAAAATATTATAGACTTTATGTACCTTTTTGAAATATCCTAATCCCACTTTTTAGCAAAATCATTTGACTAATTATAAAGATCTTCAACCCCAAATAACTCAATATTCATTATTATTATTAATTAAAAATTATTGTTTACATAGATATGGAGGCAGGTTTTTTTGACGTGGCTTATGGTGGTGGAGATGATGCTGGGTCGTCTGCACCGGAGCCTGCGCCGCAGAGGAGTCAACAGACTCCACTACCACCACCACCGGACCTTTTAGTAGGCCACCCGTACCTGGAGTTTGAGGAGGGGTATAAGGATGCGCGACGCAACTGCATGAAGCTGAGTCAAATGCCTGTAGACCCTCAGATATACATCAGTTGGGATCTTCTGGATAAGGTCGGCGAAACCGGGAGGGTGAACGACTTTGTGGGGTTTGACACTCCATGGCATCGTCTCTTTGAGATAGCCCAGGAGCCTTCTTACCGGGCGTTGACGATCGAGTTTTTGTCGTCGTTCGAGGTACTGGATCCATCCCAGAACTCGAACCCAGCTGAGACTTTTCGCCCCATCCAATTTCGGTTGGCGAGGCAGTGGCAGGAGCTGACCTATGAGGTATGTTATTTCAATTATCTGTCATTTTATTATTATGTTCCCAAAAGTTGTTAATATTTACAATTATTTTTTGCAGGAGTTTGCTGTTGCTTCGGGGTTTACACAGGCCCGGAGACCGATACTTGCTTGTACCGGGACGCTCTCAAGAGTGTGGATAGGCCGACCCTGGTCAGTTTTTGGAGGTACTCGCCACTTCCCACTTTGGTGCGAATTCGGCGAAGGCGACGTCGATTAGGGACCCCCTGTACTATTACATTCAGCATGCGATCGCCACCTCTATCGCAGCACGGGGGAGCAGCCGGGAGAAGGTCAACCAGAGTGACCTTTTCTTTTTATACTATTTGATTATGTGGCAGCCGTGCAATCTAGCCGCGTCCTTGGTGGACTACTTTAAGTGTGCGCACAAGCGCCAGGCTCGCGCACGTCTCCATGGCGGGGCGTTCATCACTGTCATCGCGCGTCGTCTGCGCCTCTCGCCAGATACTGACCCCCAGCTGTTGCCCAAGATCTCATCGGTGGAGCTCGGTGAGGCCAATGCCCGGAGCATGGGGATCCAGATGGAGGTTGAGAAGGGAGTACATCGGTTTCGAGTTCTCGGAACCAAGAGGCCTTTTGAGTCGGCCCCCCTTCCTACTCCCGATGATATACCGGCCTACCTTGAGTTGCGTCCGGGAGTACCTCTGCTGGCGGACCAGGCGGGTCACGACGATGATGCTGACGCTGACGACGATGACGGCCCCCACCCCCGCCGCCGCCACAGCAGCAGTACCCCCGTCATATATATGATAACCTCTCTCCTACTGCGCGTTATGTGGCTGAGGACATCGATCGCCGCATCGGTGAGATACGGGAGGTTCAGCAGTGGACGGTCGAGTCGATACAGGCGATGGCACGACATTAGCAGGTAGATTTACGCGCACCACCAGGGGGTGGACCGGCACCGGGGGCCCTACCACCACCACCGCAGTAGATTTTTTTTAGTTGTATTTTTTTTTATGTACAAACTTATTATTATTATTATTATTATTATTATTATTATTATTATTATTATTATTATGCCCTTGATCTTTTGTTTATATATATGTTGTCTGTTTTGAATGTTTAATTGTCTAATAAATATTAAACCCATAAATAATAAATGAACTAACACCAAATTATAAATTGCAAGCCAGTAAAACCAATGAGATCAAAACAGTAAATATCCGATTATAAACGTTAAAAAATCACTCAACCCTTTCAATCCCAAACCAAATAAAACTTGCATGTTATGAACCAAAACGACGTCACCTTGACCATCAACCACCATATTTGTATTAAGTTTCGCGAATTCGTTCAATCTTTCTCGACAAGGTCTTCTCCGTGAATAATTTATCCACTCACATTGACAATCGAACACTTTATTAATAGGTTAAAGTTATGATTACTTGATTAATTATAGTTTGATTAGGGTTATCACGTTGTTTTTAAATTAAAAAAATAAATTACAATAATTAAAAGGTTACTTAAATTTAATAAAAAAGTTAAAAAAAAAAACACTTCAAAACAAACACAAAAAACCACCCAAAACCCTCCCAACACCAAAACTGTCTAGGTTCACCCCCCCTGTCGCCAAGCTCATCGCTTTGGCCAAAGCGAGACGCTTGGCACCCTTTTTTCAAACTCCCATGCATCCTGGTACTGAGTTTGACATTGATTTGACTGAAGCGCCTTGCTTTGGCCTAAGCGAGACGCTTCAGAGGGTAGTTGAGATAGATATTGAGGGGGTGCCAATAGACGGACCCTTATTTAAAGTCCACATAAAAATAATTATAAAAGTGAAAAAGTTTAACATAAATAGGTGATAGGTTTTGACTTGCCTTAGTCTACTCCTAGTCATCATCTTTCTCATCGTTTTGTCTCTTTTTTAAGTTAAAACTATTATTAACAGTTCGTCGAACGGAAATTATCGATCATTCACTACTCTCTCATCTTTAACTAACCTAAATAAGGTAACTTGAAGGGTCAACCTCTAAAAGAGTATCTCGATGAAATTCCCCGATTAACAGACCCATAGAGAAACTTCGGCCGACCAGAGGGTCTGCTGACCCCCCTGATCCTCCCTTAGTTCCGCCGATGTTCCCAAGCTAATTAAGGCATATTGGTTACATGAAATTATACAATTTAATTAACACATATCAATACATTTGCAATTTAATCGGGTGGGCTTTGAAGTAGCATTCCATTAGGGGTAATACCAATGGTTTGACAAGTTTCATTCAAAAGTTTTCTTCTATTGTGATGTTCACTAATTGAATGATGCATTTTGTTACTTTAATTGATTAGTGATGGTAACTATTGACATTGCAGACCATTAATTTACATTATTAAATATTTTTTTTTTATCAACAGGCTCTTTCAAAGTTCTGTTGGTAGATTTCCGCTAGTGATACTACAAAAATAGTAAATGTTTCCATAACCAAAAGGTTTTAGATTCCAGGCACACAATGGATATAAATTCGGTATATACATTTTTATAATTGTTGAATTTCTAAACATCACCACGTATTTCTTTCTATTACTATTATCTATATCTGTCGGTGGGTACCACCCACCCCCTCAAAGTTTCTTTTTCTTGGTTATTGCCTCAAAGTTCCAACCTGATAAATTTCCATGGATCTAATCCACTTTGATTTTTGAAAACTAATTGTAATCGTTGATAAATGTTTGTTCAACCAAGGGTTTGATGAGTTGTGTGGGTAATGACAATAATAACTTCAATTAACATGTAGACTTTGGGCTTTCACACATACCACCGTCCAAAAAAAAACAATAGGATTGAATTTAGTGGGTAGTATTCTATCTTTTTTTTTGGAACGACCAACAAATTGGAATCACTCACGGAACACTGTAGTATCATCGTGCCACTAGTGTTGCCACGCGATCATATTCCACCACCAAATCACCAATTCAGGAGGAAACTCATAATTATGAGAAAACCCCCTTTGTGTGATTCGAACCCAGGACCTTATGGCCCTTAAGTCTTATCTCACCACCAAGATACCACTAGGCTATAATGCCTTGGATGGTAGTATTCTATCTTATTTGGGTTTTTTTACTTTTGAAGGAGGCCATCATAGTTCAATCCCCACTTCATGCATTTTATTTTTTTGGTTTCCAACTTTTATTATTCAAACCTAAGGTAAAACCTTCCAAACAAAAACATACAAGACAACAACACAGCCCAAACAAAACCCTCCTCAGCAACCCGAACAAAACACTCCCCTTTACCTCTGCTCCTCCGCTCCTGCTTTCCTCCTCCGCCGCCATCCGCCTCCCCTCCACCTCCTGCCCTCCTCCTTCGCTGTGTAAGTTTATTTAGCGATTTAATTTGTTCATCCATTTGTTCGATTTAACAGTCTGCCAATTAACAAGTATTACTTGCTTGAAGCTTACAATTGACTTCATTTACATGTTCTGTAGCTCAAAAGAATTTGCTGATATGTTGATCTATCTATTTTACAAGCATTTAAGCGTTAATTGTGATTTGTTAGCGGTAATTTTTGGTTACAGATCTTGTATATATTAAAGAACAATGTCGGTGGCTACAGTAGCTACATTGATACTGTAGCGCTACAGCGTTTTTTTTGTCTTTTATCGATGGTTTTCAAAACCGGTCGGATGGCCATGCCCTTCGAACACGGGTGGTGTTGATAGGAGGGACTTGGACATTAAAGAGAGAAGAGAGAGAGAGATGTTGGCTTGAGTGTCGAGGAAGAGATCGACGGTGACCAGTTGGGAGAAAGGTTAAATGGGTTTTGCAGGTTGCAGCGACGATGGTCGGAATTGCAATAGGTTTATCGAGTGGTGGTTGTAGACGGCGTTGTAGCTGGTGTGATGGCTGTCGGCTAGGTATCCGAGAGAGATGAGGCAGACAGTGGTGGTTGGGAGGTTTACAGTGGTGGGTTCTTTAGAGAGAGAAAGAAAACGTGGACGAAACAGTGGTAGTGGTTCTGGGGGTCACTAGCGGTGTGGCAATGGTTGTGTTTTTTAAGAGAGAAAATCAAAAGGTCAGGGCTTACCAGCGGTGGTGGTGATGGTTGTCCGCTCCACCGTGGTACCACCGGTTTCAATTAGCTGTCTGAAATCATCGTGTCTGTCGCCTTTGCCGGCCAGCCCTTATCTTTTCTATGGAATTGAAACTTGAAAGTGTATTAGTTGGATTGATGCCATTGGGGTTGGTGGCCCAATGGTAGAAGCAAAGTTTCTAGGAACAGCTAAGGGAGAGATCATGGGTTCAAGTCCCACAAGGAGTAGAAATTTGCCGTTCAAAAAAAAAAAAAAAAAATTAGTTGGATTGATGATAATCTATTGTGTAAAATTTATTGCTCACACTTTAGTACTACTTGATGGTTTTACAAAACCACAGTTGGTTTTGTTAGACAAAGTATGATGCTTCACTTTAAATTTTGATGGTTTTATAAACCATAGAGGGGAAATGGAATTTAATAATTCCAATTTTGGGGGGTTGGAAGGCAACAGTCCCAACTTGAAAGTTGTACTATAGCAGTCCCAACTTGTCAACATTTTTATTTTAACGGTCCCAAACTAACCTCAGTTAGTTTTCTCTGTTAAGTGTCACGTGGCATCACACGTGGCAGTCCTACGTGGCATAAAGTGTTATATCTGTCAAAAAAGGTGGGCCCGGATTGCACATGTGTAAAATAAACTTAATTTAATGTTTAAAAAAAAGGTGGGACCCACAATCAAATAATAATAATAACACCCACCACCACCACCACCACCTTCCTTCTTCCTCCATCATGTTCATCACCACCACCACCACCACAACCACCTGCCACCACCGTCATCTTCACCACCACCATCACCACCACCACCACCACCATCACCACCACCATCACCACCACCTATAATAAACATATACTATACTGTTAAGAGAATTTTAAAGAAGAAAATATGAATACACATGACTAAGTTAGGAAAAAATCTACTACTTCAAATGTTAATAGATCTGTACATTCATAGGAGATTAAAAGCATGAACAAAGGATGGGCCAAATCTTCGTAAGTGAGTTTATGTGCGTGGAATCCTATCTACGACCACCACCAACCACCTGCCACCACCACCAACCACCTGTTATGAAGAACCCTAATTCTATACTCGATCAATTGACCAACGATTCGAACCTGTTAATCAAATTAATGTTAGGGCTATTATAGAAAAATGAATTCCGAACAAAACCATACTAAATAATCACACTAACCTGTTAGTTTTCAAGGTGTAATCGATTAAAAAGGGTGTTCGGCCATCGAGCATAAAACCAACGAATTGGAGCTTGATTTGGATGTTTTTGATGGGGGTAGTTACACAGAATGGATCGATTTGAAGCTGGCAACATGTGGGTATGACCAGATTTGTGATTGGGTTCAATTTGAATGTGGTGGTGAAGATGACGGTGGTGGCAGGTGGTTGTGGTGGTGGTGGTGGTGGTGGTGATGGTGGTGGTGGTGATGGTGGTGGTGGTGATGGGGGTGAAGATGACGGTGGTGGCAGGTGGTTGTGGTGGTGGTGGTGATGGTGAACATGATGAAGATGATGGAGGAAGAAGGAAGGTGGTGGTGGGTGTTATTATTATTATTTGATTGTGGGTCCCACCTTTTTTTTTAAAACATTAAATTAAGTTTATTTTACACATGTGCAATACGGGCCCACCTTTTTTTGACAGATATAACACTTTATGCCACGTAGGACGGTCACGTGTGATGCCATGTGGCACTTAACAGAGAAAACTAACTGAGGTTAGTTTGGGACCATTAGAATAAAAATGTTGACAAGTTGGAACTGCTATAGTACAACTTTCAAGTTGGGACTGTTGCCTTCCAAACCCCCAACCGATGTTGCGAATGCCTTAGAAATCATCCAGAATGAAGGGCCATTCATGTGGCTTCAACTGAATATTAAGAAAACTGAGATTTTTTGGCCCTCTTGTAATGGGGTGAAACTTAGGGACGGGCTTTTTCCCAGTGGGATTGGCAGGCCAGAAAAGGGGGTGAAACTCCTTGGAGGGGCTGTTAGTCGGGACTCTTACTTTATACGGGAATTGGCAGTGCGGAGAGCCTCGCGCGCGGTTGATCTTATGAAACTTTTACCCTGCCTTAGGGATCCACAGAGTGAACTCCTCTTGCTCAGATCTTGTATGGGGGTCGCTAAGTTGCTTTTTGGTTTGCGAACATGCCAACCCGCCATGATGGATGAAGCGATATCATGTTTTGACAAGGGTCTGCGGGGAGCCATCGAAGACATAGTAGTATGTGGGGGTCCGTTCTTTGGTGACCTACAGTGGCGACTGGCATCCTTGCCGATGTGTTTGGGAGGATTAGGGCTCCTCTCAGCAAAGGATGTTGGGGTGTATGCTTTTGTGGCATCGCGAGCTCAATCTTGGAACCTCCAAGACCACATTTTAAGGAATAGCGGGGTTGTCGACATGGACTTGGACTACGTACAGGCCCTCGAAAGGGTAAATGACTATCTCCCAGGTTTTGATATGGACGGTTTTTCTAACAAGGACACCGCCCCCCCCCCCCCCCAAAGCCTCAGAAAACTTTGGCGAATGCCCTTTTTGGCAAAATTGCACAGAGCCAGGGTGAATCTTTTGATTTGTCCCCCCGCGAAAAGGCAGTTATTGAATGCTTGCAAAGCCCCCATGCCCAAGATTTCCTAAATGTTATCCCAATCGAAGGTTTGGGCCAAACCATGTCTGGGGTTGAATACAGAGCAATTCTTAAATATCGTTTGGTGATCCCCATGTACCATGAAGATGAAGTCTGTCCGATTTGCCGTAAGGCATGCTTGGACAAATACGGGGAACACGCGGTTCACTGTAAGGAGTTGCCTGGCTTCAAATATAGGCATGACTGGGTCCGGGACGTTCTTTGGGACATTTTAAGAAGGGCTGGGATCTCAGCCAAGAAAGAGGCTCCCGTGAATTTCCTCTCGGACCCCGCAGAGGGGAGATCCACCCTACGTCCAGCAGACCTGCTTGTCTTTGGGTGGGCCGGGGGGAAACACGCTTGTGTCGATCTAACAGGTGTATCTCCCCTGGTTGGTTTGAGGGATACTGGTTTTGTAGCAGGGCAAGCGGTGCGAAAAGCAAGAGAGTTGAGTGGTATATCTGGGGTCTGTCACCCAAGATTCGCAGTATGGTTACCGCATCGGCACCATCCACTTTCCAGGCTGCGGTTACCCTAGCTTAGAGTTGACCGACGACGCTGTTCGCATGGGTTCATTGAACCAGAAAGTTACAGTTGCCAGTGAGAATTTCGGGAACAAGCGCAAACGTTCCGACAACCGGAAAGGCAGAAACTCCTCTCACAAGCCACAAGATACCGTGAAAGTCTTTGCTGCTACAGTAGTTGAGGAACCCAAACGCTGATACAACGAGCCCCATCCTCACTGCAGTAAATGCAATTACCATCACGTAGGCACCTCTGAAAGTATCTTGTGTAAGAACTGTAACTGTGGTGGTCACTCAACCGCCAACTGTAAGGCCAAAGCCACAAACACTCCTCCTGCCAAAAACGAGTGTTTCGAATGTGGTGCAACTGGGCATTTCCGAAAGGATTGTCCCAAGGTCAAGGATCAAGCCCGCGGCAGAGCATTCGTGTTAGGAGCCAACGAAGCACGCGATGATCCTAACATAGTTACGGGTACGTTTCTCCTTAACAACTATTTCGCTTCGGTACTGTTTGACTCAGGCGCAGATTTTAGCTTTGTATCCACCAACTTTAAGAAATCCCTTGGATTAGAATCTAGTAAGTTGGATACACGATATACCATAGAGTTAGCTAATGGTAAGTTAATTTCGTCTGAGGAAATCGTTAAGGGTTGTGTTTTAGTGCTTGACGGCCATGATTTCCATATCGATTTACTGTCCATCCGTTTGGGAAGTTTTGATGTTGTCAACGGCATGGATTGGTTATCCAAACATCGTGCAGAGATAGTCTGTCACGAGAAGTTAATTGGTTCGAATCCTCTTGTCAAATGGTAAAACCCTATCGATCCGAAGAAGCCAGAGTGTACCCACTCTTCGAGTCATATCCTGCATTAAGGTGCAAAAGTGTTTAAGGAAAGGCTGTGTCGCGTTTTTGGCGCACGTCAGTGAACAAAAGGCCAAGGAACGGAAGCTTGTGGACATCCTAGGTGTAACACCCCAACCCGGATGGGCTGACGTGTCACAATAGCATTGGTTCAGAAAGACATAATTCCATTTATTTATTAATTTGTCAAAGATATAAAACATTAAACGAACTAACTTAATACCTGTAATACAAAACTATCATTGTTAAGTGAGTCTACCCTCTTTTGATTTATTCCTAAGCTTTATTTTCTCTCTCTATCCTGCCCAAGGTAACCTGTGAACCTGTGAACACAAAGAGAATTTACAAAATGAGCCGAATGCTCAGTACGGAATAATAGGCTTAAAATAACATACAAGAAATAAATATTTACCGAGACATGATCAAGACGTAACGTATAAAATGATACGATGCGGAAATTTAATAACAAAATCGTACCATGCGGATGAACCCATGAGCTAAACATAAAACGTGACAATACACAGGTAGCTACTCCTGCATATTTATCACACGAGGTGGCGAGTTGGCATACCCGTTATCCACCTCCATAACATACATAAATCCTAGGATCGATCCATACGCCTCCAAATAGCCATATGTACCACACTTGTACTTAAGAGACGCCGTGAACTGATCTCTCCGTCACGGTTGGAGCACATGTTGTCGATGCCGCAACAACATGCTCGTGGGACACTCCACGAGAAGCGGAACTCATGGTTTCAGAGTACAAAGGTTCTTATTCAAATGATTCCATAATCATAGCAACCTATATATCTTGTCAACATGAAACTTATATCAAGAACATGCGATAATGAGTACAACAACTTAATTCTATCGCATGATATCAAGGCTAATTCAAATGTTATAATAAGAACATGAAATGAACGGACAACCAAATGAATTGATGATTCAAAGACATGAGGAACTTTCAAAGATATATAGAATCAATGGGCTTATATAACAACTGAATATGAAAGCAACAAGGAGTGGGGATAAGAATCCGTACCTTAAACGTTCCAAAGTGATGCCAAGTTGTTCATGAGTGTACAAAATTATCTACATATGGATCATATTCCATTTAGAATATTGTTTGGTTCTCATGACAGTACTTGTTTTCAATATGTTCTGGTAACAATATATAAGTTGACATTTATTATTTCTAAATTAATGAAACTTTTAAAAATACAAATTTTACATATATGAAACTTGAATTAATTTGAAAGTTTAGATTCATGCTTACATTAACCATAAACGATATTTATAAAACGTCAAAGGTATTTATTTACATTAACCATAAACGCTGCCTATTTTATTTTGGTTAATGCGGTCTTGGTCGTCTATCATGGTTATTGTCCCAGTAGTTCGTATTACACGTTTCATGTAGCCCCTCGCAGCCAAATCCATGCCTTCCTCTCGTAGGCAGCGTCGGTGTTCTAATTTGGTGGCCAGACCTTGCATTGCTGATGCAACACACCCGTGCCCATTTAAAGTTTTTCACTCTTGCAAATTCGGTATATCAAGCAGCTCCCGGTTGCTTGCTCACCTTAAACGCGACCATTTAGGGTGGGATGACGGTAGGGACTTTTTGCGGGATGCAATTTCTAGGGACCTAAGCCTTTTTGGAGAGGTCGGGGAAGCCTTGCAGAGTATTGATCAGTGGTTGTGTGCGCGGTGCATGTCCTTGCATGCTCTCAGCAGGGGGTGTCACCACGAAGATGGAGTCGCGAAATTCTCCCATACTTCCAATAGTGTCGATGATTTCATTTTGGGGATCCCCAAGCCCTGCCCACTGGTATCACAAAATGTTCATAATCCTGAGCCCAGTGGGAGGTTGGTTGTTGATATTGGCCTTTTGGAACAACTTTTCGCTTTGCCGTTAGCGACTGTCAAAAGCATTCCATCCTCTTGTCGGATGGCGTTTGCCCAGGCGTTAACTGGGACCTTGCGTAGAGTTGTGGCTGCCCCTGGGTCTGTTGAGTCTTGGGTTAAGCTGTTGTTATTGCCTCGTTGCACTCTGCATGTGGTGCGGCCATCCTCTAGGCAAGAGTGACGGTCTGCGAACCGCAAATCATTACAGTGCAGCAGTATTATGAGGGCTTTATCTATTTGGAAAGATGGGAATGGGATTGAGGAGCTTGCCCTCCCACTCCTAACGCAATCTGCTGAAGGGTTAGTTAGGTGGCCCAACACCCAGCCTGCCTCTGATAACAGGGGCAATGTCAAGCAATGTCTGCGGAAGGTCGCTGATGGACATTTCACAGCCGCAGTTAAGGTTCCATGTTCCTCCGGGGTTGCTCCATATGGGGATTCCACTTTGAAGGCCCTGATTGATAAACACCCCGTCACCGATCCCCCAGCATTGCCTAATGTCTTACCCTCTGAGGGTGCCCTTCAGGTCGATGTGGATTGTGTGTTACGGAATATTAAATCCTTTCCTAGAGGGACTTCATGCGGGAGGGATGGCCTTAGAGCTCAACATATCCTGGATGCACTTTGTGGGCATGGGTCATCGCCGCCTTCTGATCTGCTCTTGGCTATCACTGTTGGATCAGTGGCTGTTTCTATGAACACTTATGTGTTTGATCAGATTTATATAAGAGTTATTAAGCAGCGGAAGGTTAAGTGTTCAAAGGTCTAAAAGATCACTTTGATGAGGAGTTATTACTCCCCCTTAACTGAATAGTAAATGAGAAACAATAAATGATCTAAGTATAAAGCAGTAATAGCAGTTTATGTTTCTCAGATGTGAAGTGGAAATTATAAGTTTAAAGCTTGAAGGATTTCAATATAATTTCAAAGATATTACACAAAATCACATGTGTAAAATAGATGAACAAACTCATCTATTTATAGACTATTGTACAAAACTGAAGTCTGAAGTAATCCAAGATATTTATCAAAGATATTATGCTAAGATAAGCTTACATCAGTCTGTACATTGAAACTTGAAATCAAGACTTTAACAAAACAATATAATAGTAAAACTGCTGATCTTTCAGTCGGTTAGAAGCTTCTGATGGAAAGTGCTGATGAGTGACAAACTGCTGATGAGCAGTTTGTCTTCAGTAGTTCTTCAGTGAAATGTCTGGTTAGACTTCAGAACTTCTGATGAATTTACTCTTCAGTACTTTGTGTTTGTTCTTCAGTACTTCTTCTATTTGTTCTTCAGCAGTTCTATACTTAGGCAGATATGGAAAAGACTAAGGTTATCAAAAGGTGGTTTCTTCAATCCTCTTCGTCCCAACAATCTCCCCCTGGATTGATGAAGCCAAAACCTTATCTATCCTTTATTGTTGTCCTTTTCTCTCTTCTAACATCCTCCAGATCTCTGCTGTCATCCGGGTGGTAAGAGTACATCTTTGTTGCTCAGTGAGAGGACCAAGTTCAGGTGTTAAATGTTGAATGGTGAGAAGGTCTTTGGACGATAAAACACTCAACTCCTTTGAGTTTCTATAGACCTTACTTGAACGGTCTCTCCTGGTCACAAGTACTGAGTTGGATTCAGTAAATGACCATTTCACAATGTTTACCTTTGACCTGTCAAAGTCAGAGGCATAGGAAACCAAGCCTGTTTCCTTAGGTTGACCTGATTGAGGAATGTCTTCGATTTCAGTGACTCTCAGGTGAGACTCTTGACTTCCTTGTAATTCAGCAGCACCTTGGATTGGCATATTGGGCAGGTGATGCTCTGTAACAACCCTTGTATGTGTTTCTTCTTGAATGGATTGTTGTAACTGATAAGCATAGGTAGCCTTGTCTCTGAATTGGGTTAAGATGGGTTTCTCTTCAACATCAAAATCACCATGTACCAACTGATCTCCTTCTAACAGAATCATCTTGAAGTCAGTCTTGACAATGGGATCTCCATCTGCTTTTCTTTTAGTGGCTGGCTTTCTTAATGTACCAGATGGTCTTTTGACAATAGAAGTTGTTTGGACTTCTTGGCTTTCAAATTTTTCTGGTTCAGCAGCTTTCTTTGCTTTGAGTTTCTTGTAAGCCTCATAGAGAGTTTGTTCTTTCCATTTGCTGATTGAGGCTTTTGAACCATAGTCATTAGCCACTAATTCTTCAATCACTTCGGCTCTTTTGGCTTTCCTCTCATTTTCAGTTGCTATTCTGTCAGATAGCATCTGAGCTCTTCTTGTCAGTTCTTGTGTTGAGAGTTTCTTGAGGGCCACTTGTTTGGATTTGGAGTTCTTTGTAATGAATTTTATTAGCTGTGCTCTTTTGTCATCTTCAGCAGCAGCTTCAAGTGCTCTCTCTTCAGCCTCAAGCTCATCAAGTTTTTCTTGATACTTGATCAGTTTTTCATCATAGTTCAAGTCTTCTCTAGTTTCTAGGCTGTTCCATACTCTGTCTTCTTTTGCCTTCTTGGCAGCTTCTTTTAAACTCTTCTCTAATAATTCTTTTGACATCCTGATGGGAGTAGGGTTTAAAACAGCTGTGGAAGTTGTTGTAGGCAAAGGAGTGGGAGCAGGGTCTTTTTCAGTTGCCTTAGGAACTTCTGATGATGGTTTTGGAGGTAGAACTGCTGATGTGGTAGGTTTGGTCACAACTGCTGAAGGATTGTCTTCAGTAGTTTGAGAAATGTAATCAGCAGTTACCTCTGATGCCTTAGGTAACTTGAACTCTGGTGCTACTTCTTTTCCTGGTCTTTGTGTTGGTCTATCAGCTTCTTGATCAGGATTTTGTCTTTGTGTAGCATCTGTTGTTGGTTCCTTAATCATCTCCCCCTTTTTGGCTTCATCCACTTCTGGAAGCCGAATAGAATGAGATGTTGCAGCAGACAACCTTGCAAGTTGATCTTGAGTTTCATCCATTTTCTTGTTCAACTCTGCAAGTCTCGAGTTGATCAACCCAAACTGATTGTTAGCTTTTAACTCCCAAGCAGTTGTGAAGGGTTTGAGTTGATCAGTAATAATTTGTTTGAGTGCTTGATACAGGGGACCATCTGGGCTGCATAGTTGGTTCAAGTCTATGCTTGTGAGCCCAGTGAATTGGGTAGGTTGTTTTGGTGAAGGGGTGAGTTTTGGGTGATCTTCAGATTGCTCTGAAGATGCCAGTTGTGGGGATTTTTGGGCTAACTGGTCTTTAACCTGATCTTTGGTGACCAGCTTCTTGAGCTTGGAGACCTTAGATGCAGGACCTTCAATATCAACCGTCAATTCAGTTTGTGGAAGTTTTGATTCATCAACCAACTTAATGGAATCATCGGAATCCCTGATAGTGTCCTCAGAGAGGGCAGGATCAGTTATATCATGAGCTGGACCCAAACCAGTAGTCTCATGAACCTCTTTGTCTTGGTCCTGAGGTTTTCCTACTTCTGGCCTTAGGCCTTCATCAGTAGTTGCCAGATTTGAGGTCTTAGCTATGTTACTACTGTCCTCAGGTTCACCACTGGGTGATAAGTGAGTAGTAGCAGCCTCAAAAATACCAAAAGTTTGTAAGTTTGGGCTTACAAACCCTTGTTCATCCTCATCTCTCTGTGTTGGGCTAAAGGGATCCACATTCATGTCAACTTCTGAAGGCATCTCCCCAATTTGATGTGTTGTAAGGGGAGTGACATGTGGTGAATGGGTTCCTTTAAGTCCTGAGAGAAGTTGGGCAATTTCTATGGTTGTATGTGAGGGTTCAGGTTCAGTAGTTTGGATGGGTTGGTGTTCAGGAGTTTGGGTGGGAATGGTTTCAGCAGTTTCAAAGGCAGGGTCAACAGTTACTTGTTTCTTAAATCTTTTTCTTTTAAATATAACTGTGACAGGTTTTCTTTTGGGTGGTGGAGAAGGAGTGTGCTGAGAGGATGTTTCAGCCACTTCCTTTTCAAGTGCAGATTGCACATCAGTAGTTTCAGGTTTCTCCAGTTCCTGAACTTTCTTTTTCAGTGACTTGGTTGTTTTTGGTTTTTGTTGTTTAGGCTTTTTAGTTATCTTTTTGGGTTTGGAAGATGTGGGTTCCTTGGGGATGGGTTGTTCTTCCCCTTGGTCATCTTCAAGCAAAAGTGCTGGTTTGTTGTGCCTAGAGAATACTTGAGCAGTTAAAGGATTTAAAGTTGTTGTTTTTCCCTCAAGTACTCCCTCACCAAGTTCTTTTATTATGCACTGCATAACAAACCTTGGATACAACAAAAATCTCTTTTTATCATTTTAATGATGTAAAACCAGTTCATTGAAAAATAGTTTTGATGCCTTGAAAGAAGTTTCATTTATGATGGAATGAAAAATAGGTTGAAAGGTTGAAGGCATCTGATCTATTGACCCAGTTTTAGGACTAAGACACATAATAATATAATGAAATAACAGTTTATATTGTGGGTCAAAATATTTTTTGTAAACTGTTGCTTGTGCCAAAGTACCTTGATAGCCACATTCTGTCATGGTCAGATGAATATCTGAGGTTGGAATTTGTTTAGGTGCCTCAGAATCCTTCAAACCAAGCCTGATGCTTAGTGTTTCTGGTGAGATGGCCATCAGTTTCCCTTTTATAGAAGATTTGAGGGAAATCACTTCATTATTCACCTTCACCGTTTCTGAATTTGCCCAGAACTCATTAAGAGTTTCTTCATGAATGGGTGGATCAATGGTGAAAGCATCATAATATTGGGATTTCATGATGAGATCAAGTATCTCATCATACTGGGACCAGGCTTCATCTTTAACAAAGTAGCCTCTTTGGTTGTGTCCCTGTTTTAACACGAGAGCCATGGATATTTTTGATCGAACAGTGATTTTTAGGTTAGAGAAGGGGTTTTGTTTTGAATTTGAGAGAGAAAGAGGGAATTTTGCTTTTTGAATGGATAAGTGTTGGAACAGGGTATTTATCAGAGGTTTTTAACCGACTAGGTCAAACTTCTGACGAGTGAAAAGTCTGTTTTACCCTTTTAGTCAAACTGCTGAAGAAGAAAGGTTTCTTCATCAGTGGTTTTAGTTTTCTCATCAGTAGTTTCAACTGCTGATGCAGATGACTCTTAAAGCACTTTTCTAACTTCTGATTTTTATCAGTAGTTACATCCATTTTGAAAATATCCCAATTTGATGTTTATCAGTAGTTTTCAAATTTGTTCATCAGAACTTTCTCTTTTCTCAAATTTTTGGTCTTCAGAGGTTTATGACAGATAAGTATGTAAGTGAAAAATAAAATATGTGCAGAATTAAAAAGTGAAACACTTACAGACTTTCTTCTAAGTTTAACATCCCAAGCATGGATACTAACCTCTGAAAAGTTGTTGAATCAAGGGGTTTGGTGAAAATGTCAGCTATTTGATTGGCTGTTGTGACATGCTTCACCTCAATCTTGCCTTTTTCATAGCAATCTCTTATGAAATGATACCTGATTTCAATATGTTTAGTTTTTGAAAACTGAACAGGATTTTGAATGATGCTAATGGCAGATTTGCTGTCTACAAAAAGTGGGGTCTTGGTCTCTTTGATTCCATAATCAAGCAGTTGATATTGGAGCCATTGTATCTGTGAAGTACAGCTTGCAGCAGCAATGTATTCAGCTTCAGCTGTTGAAGTTGCCACAGATGTTTGTTTCTTTGATTGCCAGGACACCAGACAGTTTCCTAAGAATTGACAACCACCAGATGTTGATTTTCTTGACATTTTGCAGCCTGCATAGTCACTATCTGAAAAAGCAGTTAACTTGGTATTGCTTGAAGCAGGATACCAGATCCCCAAAGTAGGAGTTCCTTTCAGATATCTGAAGATTCTTTTGACTGCAATTAGATGAGATTCTCTTGGTGCAGATTGGTATCTAGCACAGACACAAGTTGAAAACATGATATCTGGTCTAGAAGCAGTTAGATATAAAAGAGAACCTATCATACATCTATACATGGTTTGATCAATGTGTTTCCCTTGATCATCTGGTTCAATTTGTGTGATTGGTGTCACGGGAGTGGAACATGTTTTACAGTCTTGTAAAGAAAATTTGTTCAATAATTCTTTAACATATTTTGATTGATGTATAAATGTTCCATTTGATTGTTGCTTGATTTGCAGTCCCAAAAAGTACTGCAATTCTCCCATTGTACTCATTTCAAATTTTGATTGCATGAGTTTCTTAAATTCTTCACACAGTTTTGAGTTTGTTGAACCAAAAATGATATCATCAACATATATTTGAACAAGTAAGACATGATTTCCAACATGTTTTATGAAAAGAGTTTTATCAATGGATCCCCTTGAGAAGTGATTCTTTAGTAAAAAGTTGGAGAGTGTTTCATACCAGGCTCTTGGAGCCTGTTTTAGCCCATAAAGAGCTTTGTCAAGTCTGTAAACCCAATCAGGATGAGAAGGATCCTCAAACCCTGGAGGTTGACAGACATACACTTCCTCTTTTATTTTTCCATACAAAAATGCACTTTTGACATCCATTTGATAAACTTTAATGTTGTTGGAAATTGCATAAGCTAAAAATAACCTGATAGCTTCAAGTCTTGCAACTGGTGCAAAGGTTTCATCATAATCAATTCCTTCCTCTTGGGAATAACCTTGTACCACTAGTCTTGCTTTGTTCTTGATTATCATACCAGCCTCATCTGATTTGTTTCTGAAGACCCATCTTGTTCCAATTGGTTGCTTGTTGTCAGGTAAGGGACAGATTTCCCAAACCTGTTGTTTCTTGAATTGAAGCAACTCTTCTTGCATTGCTTGCACCCAATTGTTGTCTTTGAGGGCTTCTTGATACTTCTTTGGTTCCAACTGAGAGATGAATGCTGAGAATAAGCAAAAGTTGGAGAGCTGGTTTCTTGTAAGTACCCCTGAGGCAATATCACCCATGATTTGTTCCAATGGATGATCCTTGTGTTCAATCAGTTGTTGTAAGCCTGTACTGGATGATGGCTCTACAGTTTCTTCAAATAAACCACTGAGATTGATAATATCTGGTTCAGCTGTTATTTGAACTTCAGGAGTTTTAGGTTCAGCTGAATCAGGAGTTTCAAAATGTTTATCAGTAGTTCCTGAAGTAGAAGCTATTGAAACTTCTGAAGGTTTAATAGTTGATCTTCTGACTGTGTTTGGAGTCCATGGTGCAGGACTATCATCTTCAAATCCTTGAAAACCATTTTGAGGAGGTTTGGATGATTCAACAGTCTTTTCAGGTCCGAAATGAAAACTGTCAAGATCAAATAATTCAGCAGGATCTGCTGGAATAAGAGTGTGTTTTGATTCATTGAACTTGACATTCAGTGTTTCTTCTACTATCCTGGTTCTTGAATTGAATACTTTGTAAGCTTTTCTCAATGGAGAATAACCAAGAAAATAACCTGTATCAACTTTTGCAGCAAACTTAGAGATAGAGTCTTTGATGTTGAGGATAAAACATTGACATCCAAAAGCCCTGAAGAAGGAGATAAGGGGCTTAATGCCATGAAGAATTTCATAGGCAGTTTTGGTATGTCTCTTGTTGATAAGAACTCTATTCTGAACATAGCATGCAGTGTTGACTGCTTCAGCCCAAAAATACAAAGGTAGGCCTGAATCAGCTAACATTGTTCTGGCTGCTTCAATTAATGTTCTGTTCTTTCTTTCTACTACACCATTTTGTTCAGGAGTTCTGGGAATGCTGAACTGTCTAACAATCCCTTTAGACAGACAGAATTCATCCAGAGTCTTGTTCCTGAACTCTGTCCCATTGTCACTCCTGATGATTTTGACAGATAGAGAGTATTGCTTCTCTACTTGTAGAATAAAGAACTTGATGATTTCAGCTGCCTCATCCTTGGAATATAAGAAGAAGACCCATGTGAATCTTGAGTAGTCATCAATGATGACCAAGCAGTACTTCTTCTTACCAAGGCTCATAATCTTGACTGGTCCAAATAAGTCCATATGGAGTAATTGAAGACATACAGTTGTTTTTGATTCTTCAATAGACTTATAAGAGGACTTATGCTGTTTACCTTTAAGACAGGAAACACAGTGTTCTTTGCACTGATATTCCTTCAAAGGTAGACCTCTGACCAAGCCCATTTTTGTGACTTTATTGATGGTTTTAAAGTTCACATGGCCAAGTCTCCTATGCCAGAGATCATTTTCTGAAGTTGATGCCTTTGAGAAGAAACAGGCAGTTTTGTTCAATACTTTGTCTTTTTCAATGTCCACTGCATAGACATTGCCACATCTTTTGGCAATTAGCAAAGTATGATCTTCAATGATCTTCTCTATCAACTTCTGGCCTTCTGGTGATATGATCTTGCATGCTGTCTTTGTGAAAAAGGAAGAATATCCTTTGTCACACATTTGAGAGACACTCAGCAAGTTGTACTCAAGGTTTTCAACCAGATTGACCTTGTCAAACTGCATTTTGCCTGAGGATACATTGCCATATCCTAGCACATATCCCTTGGCATTGTTCCCAAAGGACACAGATCCTTCTCTTTGACTGATAAAATTGTTTATCAGGTATCTGCATCCAGTCATGTGCATTGAGCCTCCACTGTCCACATACCATATGCTATTCAAACCTCTGGAGACTCTCTGCACAAGATAGCAAATTAGTTAGTTTTGGCAACCCAAGCCAGTTTGGCTTTGGGTTTGCTCTTGAGAACAGGTGCAGCTTGTTGTGGACCATTTTTAGTAATCCATGTCTTTTTGGCAATGGATTTGTCATTAAGAACAATGGTGGGTTCTTTTTGGTTTCCACCATCAACTTTGGTCATCAGAAGTTTGACCAGGTTTATCAAATCTTTAACTTCAGCAGTTTGTGAATCTGCTGATGAGTTAGGTGAAACTTCTGAAATTGAACTTTGAGAAGATGACCTTTGTTGAGATAAAGGCTTCTTCTTAGAAAGGGTTTTGTTTGATTGTTGTTTGTTGGGAAAAAAGGTATTTTGAAAATCTTGTTTTATCTGTTTTCCCACAATCAGTTGTTGTCTTTGTTTATTTAACTGATTTACCTTTCTAAATTTGCAAAGTTCAGTTATGTGGTTAAACAGACCACATATTTCACATGCTTTTGCCTTCTCTTTCCTTTTAGATAGATCAAGAGAGCTAGAAGGCAATTTACTGACAAAATCTGATTTTTGAAATAGGTCATCAGCAGTTTTCAGGGTCTCAACTCCTGATGTAGTTGAAACTGCTGATGGCTTATTGTCAGTAGTTTTAACTTCTGCAGTACTTCCCTTTTTAAGGAAGTTCTGATGGTAGGATGTGCATTCCTCCATATCAGAAGTTTGAATCAATTTCTTCCCATCATTATCAGTTTTGTGGGTGAAATCTGTTGGTGATTCAGTGTGGGTATATCCAATGCCAAATTTAACATTGGCTGCAGTTTGTTTGTTAAGTAACATTTGATACCCTTTACAAGACTCAACCCATTTTTCACAATCAACCTTGGTGTCAGCAAGCTCTTGTCTGACTTTTCCTAGGCTGTCTATCATGGTTTTAATTTGTGCTTCTGTTTCAATGGATTTATCATTTAGTTTGGAAATTTCTTTGTTTTTCAACATGACTTTTCTTTCCAAATCACACTTCATTTGTGTGTATTTTCTTTCCATGTCATTGGATTTGCCTTGTAAATGCACATTGGTTTCTCTTATTAAAGCAAATGATTCTTTGCAAGATTTAGTGCAAAGCTTTAACAGAGATTGTTGTGATACCTGTGTGAGAGCAGAATTTGAAGAGTATCCTTCAAAGGCCATTAAGGCAAAATTCTTTCTGCCATTATCAGGTTCTCCCCAGTTGACATCATAGACCTTATTGTCTGAATCCTGACTGCATTCTGACGTGTCATAAGGAAGACTACTCCAATCAACATACCCTGAGGTAAATAAGCTTTGTTGCTGAGGGGGTTGTTGAGTTTGTGCAGGAAGTTGAGCAGTTGGAAATGGAGGCATGAGCTGCTGTTGTTGTTGAGCAGGCATCTGTACATATTGTACTTGTGGCACATATTGAACATTTGGAGCTTGTGCCTGTACAAAATGAGCACTCCCATTAGTTCCATTATTCCTATTGTATGAGGGGTTATATTGATTTCCAGGGGACATTTGTTGGTTATAGCTAGAGCTTCTACATTCTCTAGCAAAGTGTCCCAACTTTTGACACTTATGACATCTCAATTTAGATTTGTCAAAACCAACTTTTGTTGAATTGTTTAGTCCTGGAAATTTCCTTCCTGACCTCTTGTAAAATTTGTTAGTTTTTAAACTTAACAAGGCCAGTTGGTGCAATATTTCCATTTCTTCTAAGTCATCACTGCTAAAATATTTTAAATCATCCATGATGAAACACATGTTGTCAGCAGTTTGACTTAGTTCCTCATTGTCATAAGCTGGGAAAGATCCATCTGATGAGATCCCAGCTGTTATGTCAATGTGGTCAAAAGAACCAAAATTATTAGAACAGGATGGTGAGTCATGTCCTAATAAGGCTGTGCTACCCGGAGTATAGTCATCAGCAGTTTTACCAGATTCTTGAAGCTTTTTCTTTTGATTGATTTCTCTTTCAAAAGTTAATAATTTACCATGTAACCTAGTTAGGTTCAAGGTGTTAAAATCAGAACTGGTTCTGAGGACTATTGAGTAAGTTTCCCATTTTGAAGGTAAAGACCTTAAAAATCTATGTAACATAGACTCAGTTGTATAGGTCTGATTGTTTATTTTTAACTCAGATATGAGTGAAGAAAATCTTTCAAACTGTTGAGTTAAAGTTTCACCCTCTATGTGAGTAAAAGTTTCATATTGTTGAGCTAGTATTTCTCTGATGTTGGCTATCACCTCAGCAGTTCCTGCAAACTGCTCTTTTAGGCAGTCCCACAGCTCTTTGGCACTTTCACAATGTAAAAGGCCAGCATAAATTTCGTTTGGGAGAGCCATAGCCAACATGGAGAAAGCTTTTGCATCAAGCTCAAACTTTAGGAAATCTTCCTCCGTGTATTCTTTTGGATCCTTTGGTCTTTCAGTCTTACCCTCTGGATCAGTAACAACTGGTTTGTGAGGTCCAAAAACTACAGACCTCCAACATCCAGTGTTTGTTTGAGAGATAGTATGTGCCAACCTTTTAGACCATATGTTATATTCATTTCTGACTAACATAGGAGGTTTGTTGGCAGATCCAGTATTGTAGGGATCCATTTTTAAGAAGTTTGGATTTGTCAATACTTTCTTAAAGTGATGGATTTAAAAAGTGAGCCTTTTATCCTTTTTATTGAATATCAATATTGAGCCTGTGTCTGAATCTCAATTTATTAGATTGATTTTGATCAGATTAACCAGAAGCTCTGATACCAAGTGTTGGATCAGTGGCTGTTTCTATGAACACTTATGTGTTTGATCAGATTTATATAAGAGTTATTAAGCAGCGGAAGGTTAAGTGTTCAAAGGTCTAAAAGATCACTTTGATGAGGAGTTATTACTCCCCCTTAACTGAATAGTAAATGAGAAACAATAAATGATCTAAGTATAAAGCAGTAATAGCAGTTTATGTTTCTCAGATGTGAAGTGGAAATTATAAGTTTAAAGCTTGAAGGATTTCAATATAATTTCAAAGATATTACACAAAATCACATGTGTAAAATAGATGAACAAACTCATCTATTTATAGACTATTGTACAAAACTGAAGTCTGAAGTAATCCAAGATATTTATCAAAGATATTATGCTAAGATAAGCTTACATCAGTCTGTACATTGAAACTTGAAATCAAGACTTTAACAAAACAATATAATAGTAAAACTGCTGATCTTTCAGTCGGTTAGAAGCTTCTGATGGAAAGTGCTGATGAGTGACAAACTGCTGATGAGCAGTTTGTCTTCAGTAGTTCTTCAGTGAAATGTCTGGTTAGACTTCAGAACTTCTGATGAATTTACTCTTCAGTACTTTGTGTTTGTTCTTCAGTACTTCTTCTATTTGTTCTTCAGCAGTTCTATACTTAGGCAGATATGGAAAAGACTAAGGTTATCAAAAGGTGGTTTCTTCAATCCTCTTCGTCCCAACAATCACCGACGTGGTTAACATCTGGTTGGGGGGTCTTTGCCCTAAGGTCCTTGCCGAGTTTATTGCATCTGCCCCCCTGACTCCGTTGCTTAAGCCCGATAATGGGATTAGGCCTATCGCGGTTGGGGGCATTTGGCGAAGGTTAGTCTCTAAAGTCGCTATGCGTAAAGTTGGGAAGGAGATGGCGACATACTTGGGTGATCATCAATTTGGGGTTGGGGTTCCCAATGGGGCTGAGGCCATTCTTCACAGCGCAAACAGGTTTCTGAATGCGTTCCACGATAAAGGATCCATGGTCATGCTCACGGTCGACTTTTCGAATGCCTTCAACCTGGTTGACAGGACGATTCTCCTGCGGGAGGTGAGCGTTCGCTGCCCATCTATATACCCTTGGGTTCAGTTTCTTTATGCCCAACCTGCTAGGCTTTATGTGGGTGATACTTGTATGGGGGCATCCACCGGGGTCCAGCAGGGGGACCCATTAGGGCCGCTTCTTTTCGCGCTTGTCCTGCACCCATTGGTTCGTCGGCTGGAGGAGTGTTGTTCCCTCCCATTTCATGCTTGGTACCTGGATGATGGTACGATTATTGGAGAGGCCAAGGAAGTGGCTAAGGATTTTGATATCATCCGAGCTGAGGGACCGAATTTGGATCTTACGCTTAATATTAAGAAATCTGAGATTTTTTGGCCATCGTGCAACGGAGCGAAAGAGAAGCCTGGTTTATTTCCTAGCGAGATAGGGAGACCAGAGGGCGGGGTTAAGCTCCTAGGAGGGGCCGTTAGTCGGGATGAGGGGTATATTAGCTCTTTGGTTGTTAAAAGGGCTAAGAAGGCAACAAAATTAATGCGCTCTCTACAGAAGTTGAGGGACCCCCAAAGTGAACTTTTGTTGCTTCGTTCATGTATGGGCGTTGCCAAACTGCTGTTTGGCCTTCGGACATGTCCACCGGCCATGGCCAATGAGGCCGCATCCATTTTCGACAAAGGCCTTCGTGAAACGGCGGAAGATATTGTGGTTTGTGGAGGGGCGTTCTTTGGAGATTTTCAATGGCGGTTGGCGTCTTTGCCGATTCGGTTGGGAGGGCTTGGTCTCTGTTCAGCGGAGGACGTGACTGCCTATGCTTTTGTAGCCTCTCGGGTGCAGTCCTGGAACCTTCAAGACCACATCTTAAGGAATAGCGGGTTGGTGGGGATGGACTTGAATTATGAGCTTGCCTTGGACAACATTCGCAGCTCTCTCCCGGACTTCGATTTGGGCGGGTTTATGGATAAGGACACCGCCCCCAAAAAACCTCCAAAGATTTTGGCGAGTGCCTTTATCGGTAAAACCCTTCAGACCATGGGAGAAAAGTTTGCTATGTCCCTGCGCCAGAAAGCTGTGTTTGAATGCCTTAAAGGAGCGCATGCCCAAGATTTCTTGACTGTCCTTCCCATCGATGGGCTTGGGCAACACATGTCGGCTGTTGAATATCGGGCAATCCTTAAGTATAGACTTATGATTCCCATCTTCCCAGTTGATGAGCCGTGTCCAGTTTGTAAAAAGGCATGTTTAGATAAATTTGGGGAGCATGCTCTTCACTGTAAGGAGCTGCCAAGATTTAAATACAGACATGACCTGGTCAGGGATGTCTTATGGGACGTCTTACGAAGAGCAGGGATTTCAGCTAGGAAAGAAGCCCCGGTTAATTTTTTGACAGATCCACTTGAGGGGCGGTCCACCCTAAGACCAGCGGATGTCCTTGTGTTCGGGTGGGCGCAGGGGAAACACGCGTGCGTTGATCTCACAGGGGTGTCTCCTTTGGTGGGACTTCGGGATTCGGGGTTTGTGGCAGGGCAAGCAGTCTTAAAAGCTGAATCCAAGAAAGTTGACAAACATGAAGCTGCTTGTCTTGAAAACCAACATGTCTTTGTGCCCTTCGCTTTTGACACATTTGGGGGCCTTGCTCCCGAAGCAATCCGGTTTTTAGATCGAGTGCAAAAGGTGGTGCAGAGTAACTCTCCTACGGCCAAGGACACAAGCTTTATATTTAATAGAGTAGGCTTTACTATTCAAAAAGGGGTTGCGGCGCAGCTTGTTGCCCGTCTACCCGCGCCTCACTTGTAATTCTTGTTGGTTTCGATATATATTATTTTTACACATAATTGAATGAATAGAATGAAAATACGAAAAAACTTACAAGTGAAAAAAAATTTATTGAAAAATGAGATTTACAAAACATGATGACGTATATTCTATATATATTTGATTTTTAAAGAAACTAAGAATTTAAAGTTATGTTGACCTTTACCAACTTATAAAATTAAATACCATAAATCTTAGAGTGTCAGTTTATTTAATAAAAACATTTGAGTATTTCAAAAATAATATACTATTTCAACTCATCTTCTTTATGTGAAAGAAACAGAAAAACCCATATCGATCGATCTTAATTATTTTCTTGCTTCAACCAATTCACCAAAATATTAATTCTTTGTACTAGAAAACGGATCGCATAGTATTCGTAAGTCATAGTTAGTATATACCTTTATGAAGTAATATTCTTCCAGATAGAAGCTACAACGGAGTCGCCGGAAAACGAGCACTATGACCGGAAAACTGTTTGGAGTTATACGAGAGGTTTCCAAAGCTAAAGACGAGGTCGAAGGTTACGAACAAGGTGAAGATAGGTAGTAACTATAACGAAACTTGCCGGAAATTTTTAATGAAAACAGAGTAGAAAATGGGTGTGCATGAGATGCTCAACTAGACACCATCTCTATTTATAGCCTGGTGGTTCAAGCCTATCCACATTGGTGGCTTGTGGACGTCTGATCAGGGCCTACGATTTGCGTGTGTAATGTCTATGCGGCGTGTGTGTTGATCGCCGGTGACTTGTGTTCTTCCTCAGATGCCGTGTGGTTGGCGGTTCGTGGCTGAGGGTAAATGGTTGCGAGCAACAGGTTGGCGTCTTCAACCGCGTGTGTGACGTGCTTTCGAAGGTGTGCCGCGTGTGTCTTCCTTGAGGGGGCTTATGGTTGTCCGTCGTTGGCGTGTGTTCGGTAGTGTGCGGCGTGTGTTCTACTCGTGGTGGCTCGTGACTGTTAGCGGTTAACGTGTGGAAAGCTGATTACCGAAATGCGCTACGTGTGTTAAGTCATATTTGGTGTGTGGTATATTGTTTGTTGTCTTTGTCATGGTCACAGTTCATTATGTGCATACATATATATATATATATATATACACACACATATATACATACTTTCAACATAAGCATGCATATCTTGTTAATACTTTATTTCTAAATGTATATCTTGGAGTCCTACAATAATTTCATTTATTTATAAATATATATATATATATATATATATTTACAATTAACGGTTATTACACCAGGGGTGCGAGATTATCCTGAAGTCTTTCCAGAGGACTTGCCAGGACTGCCACCGCCACGATAGATCGAGTTTCGCATTGATCTTGTCCCGGGAGCTGCCCCAATAGCCCGCACTCCGTACCGGCTAGCACCATCAGAAATGCAGGAGATGTTTAACCAACTCCAGGAGCTGTCTAACCAACTCCAGGAGTTGTTGGACAAAGGCTTCATTCGTCCGAGTTTTTCCCCATGGGGAGCGCCAATTCTGTTCGTGAAGAAGAAAGACGGAAGTTTCCGCATGTGCATCGACTACCGGGAGCTGAACAAGTTGACGATCAACAACAAGTATCCGCTACCAAGGATTGATGATCTGTTCGATCAGTTGCAAGGATCCAGCTATTACTCAAAGATCGATCTACGGTCAGGATACCACCGGTTGCGGATTTAGGAAGACGACATCCCGAAGATGGCATTTCGAACTCGTTACGGACATTACGAATTCTTAGTCATGCCATTTGGGTTGACAAATGCACCTGCCGTTTTCATGGACCTCATGAACCGCGTCTGCAAACCCTATTTAGACAAGTTCATTATTGTCTTCATAGATGACATCCTGATCAACTCGCGAACTCAAGAAGAGCACGAACAACATCTCAGGTTGATTCTAGAGTCGCTCAAGAACGAAAGACTGTTCACCAAATTCTCGATATGCGAGTTGTGGATTCGAGAAGTCCATTTCCTCGGTCACATTGTGAACGAGAAGGGTATACAAGTTGATCCCGCAAAGATTGAAGCAATTAAGGATTGGGCTGTGCCCAAGACACCCACTGAGGTGCTACAATTTTTGGGATTAGCTGGTTACTATCGACGATTCATCGAGAACTTCTCCAAGATTGCCCAGCCACTGACTGTCTTGATGCAAAAAGACAATAAGTTCAATTAGAGAGTCAAGAAGGAGAATGCGTTCCCAGTATTGAAGGACTATCTGTGCAGTGCTCCAATCCTTTCCCTTCCCGAAGGCACCGATGATTTCGTAGTCTATTGCGATGCTTCTCATCAAGGTCTTGGATGTGTACTCATGCAAAGGAGTAAGGTCATTGCCTATGCATCTCGACAACTCAAAATTCATGAGAAGAATTACACAACGCATGATCTAGAGCTAGGTGCGGTAATCTTTGCTCTTTGGAGGCACTACCTTTACGGCACCAAGTGCACCATCTTCACCGATCACAAGAGCTTGAAACACATCTTTAATCAGAAAGAGTTGAACATGTGGCAACGCAGATGGGTTGAATTGCTAAACGATTACGATTGTGAGATTAAATACCATCCGGGCAAAGCCAACGTTGTGGCTGATGCATTAAGCCGGAAGGAACGAGTTAAGACTTTGCGTATGCGCGCACTAGGTCTGACCATCCATACGAATCTCACTACCCGTATCCGTGACGCTCAGCAAGAAGCTCTGAAAGGTGAGAACCTAAAGAGTAAATCGTTATTCAAGATGGTGAATTTGTTGGAACCAAGGTCTGACGGCACAGTTTACTTGCCAACCGGATCTGGGTGCCACGTTTTGGTGGATTACGCGACCTAATCATAGAAGAAGCCCATAAGACTAGATTCCCAGTTCATCCTGGTGCTGACAAGATGTACAAAGATGTGAAGGAACTATTCTGGTGGCCCAACCTGAAAGGTGAAATCGCTACGTACGTCAGCCGATGTCTTACCTGTTCAAAGGTCAAGGCCGAGTATCAGAAACCACCTGGTCTGCTCCAGCAACCAGACATTCCTGTTTGAAAATGGGAACAGATTTCTATGGACTTCATCACCAAACTACCCAAGACGTCCAGTGGTCACGACACGATCTGGGTAATTATCGACAGACTGACTAAATCCGCGCATTTCTTGCCGATTAAGGAAACCGACAAACTGGAGAAACTCGCCAAACTGTACATCAAGGAGATTGTAACTCGGCATGGAGTGCTTGTTTCAATCATTTCCGACCGAGATAGTCGATTTACTTCCCGATTCTGGCAAACATTGATGGACGCATTAGGCTCTCGCTTAGACATGAGCACAGCCTATCATCCTCAAACAGACGGCCAGAGTGAGCGCACAATCCAGACATTAGAGGACATGCTACGAGCTTGTGTAATCGATTTCGGTGGAAACTGGGGTTCACACCTGCCATTGGTTGAGTTTTCCTACAATAACAGTTACCATACCAGTATCAAGGCTGCTCCGTTCGAAGCCTTGTATGGTCGTAAGTGTAGATCTCCTTTGTGTTCGGCAGAAGTTGGAGACATATACTTGACTGGCCCCAAGCTTATTCAGGAGAGCACCGACAAGATCTTTCAGATCCGTGATCATTGAAAGCCGCTCGAGATCGTCAAAAGAGCTACGCCGATCGCTGCCGCAAACCCCTCGAGTTTCAGGTTGGCGATAAGGTACTCATAATAGTCTCACCCTGGAAGGGTGTACCACGATTTGACAAGCGCGGAAAACTTAATCCCCGATACATCGTTCCATTCGAGATACTTTCTAGGGTTGGTCCCGCGGCATACAGGCTTAAGTTGCCAGAAGAACTAAGTGGTGTTCACGACACTTTCCATGTATCCAACCTAAAGAAGTGTCTGTCCGACGAGTCGTTGATCATTCCGCCCGAAGAAATTGACATTGATGATCAGCTCCATTTTGTCGAGGAGCCAATCGAGGTGACTGATTGGAAAGTCCAGAAGTTGAGAAGGAGCCGCACCAAACTTAAGAAAGTCAGATGGAATACAAAGCGTGGTCCCGAACTTACATGGGAACGCGAAGACCATATGAGACACAAGTACCCAGCTCTCTTCCCTAAGACTACAGAAACAAGTAGGGAAACTCGATTTCGAGGACAAAATTCCCAAAACAAGGGGAGAATGTGACAATAGTCAACAAACCTGGTCAACATCTGTACATAATTCAGTTATCACCTCACTATATGTGCATATCTAGATAGTTTGCATACAATATACCCTCCCCAGTCTAGTAAAGCAAGAGTTAATGAAAAAAAAACTCAACATTGGACACTTGTTTAGTCACACAACACCCAAATAATCACTAAGACAAGCCTATCAAGAGGTTGTTACACCGTAACACCTGATAAATTCACCTCTAACGAATGTATGTGAAAACAAGAACTACCATGAGTTATCAATTACTAAACATATGATATCTATGAAACAAAATACATGTTAATGTCATCATCAAGAGGCATGGAACTTAACCAACTCTTACCATTTCTAGACCGGATGATATTCCTATATCACAGGGCACTAGAGGTTACTTGATAGACACAATGTGCATTCACAACACTATTAACATACATAGGTTGACTAATGATAAGTGTTGGAATAAAATAAAGCTATGGACTTCACAAACCATGCTCACATACACACACACACACACATACACACGACACCTCACACATAACACTATGTACACATACATACTCAACTACCAATACAAGTACACACAAGACAAGTTCCAACACACAACTAAGTTAGTTATCATCTCACTTCAACTACCTAGAATCCCTACCTTTCCTTATTAAGATTAAGACAAGAATCCTCCCACTTTACACTTATGTTCGACCAATAGAGCCTTGACAAAGAGACTCACATAGACAAGGTCAAGCTAGGATACATCAACACCTCATAGACTTTCACATTTGTCCTATATCTAGCCGACCTAAACATCTTGGATGTCAACTTTCACTAAACAAGGTAACAAAACAAATCAAGTTCACTTCACTAGATAAGTCAACTACCCTCTTATGTACACACATGTTTCGGCAGAAGGTTTATAGGCATGACACGCAGACTACAATCTCACTAGGACCTATCATTCTTATACCAAGTGGAGAAACAAACAACTAACTATCACTTCCCATACAAGCAACTACCCTTCCTATTTTGAAAGCATATAATCGGCCAACACCTCATCAAAACATGATCCAACAATTCTTGATCTTTTGTCCTCACCCTAGCCGAAATACAAACAAAGAAAGGGAGCCAAGACTTGTCACTGTCACACAAAGGTTTCGAGAACATCTCCTTGGAATGAGGCACCAATCAAATGACTAGGAAGAATGTAGCATTAACCATCACTATCACCTTCCTTTTTCTTGTTCTAGGATCGGCCGAATGGGACAAGAGCACAAGCTCATGCTTGGTTGTCAACATTCACCAAAATGAACACCCAAACAAGATAAGAAATCCCACTAGAACAAGTCAACCTATCCCTTAATTGTCTAGTCCCATCGATCGGCGCATGCCATGGCTAAACATTCTATCTTTTGTTTGTTTGTGGTCTACACATACCTTGCACATAATAAGGATTAAGCCTTTAGACATTGCACCATTCTAGGCTAACTAATTTGCCATTTTCAGCTTCCTTTGTCCATATCTATCGCCTATATAAGGACCTCCACCCTCACCCACATTCCTTCCTCCAACACTCAACACAAACACCTACTCTCTCACCCAAACCAATTGGCCAAACACTTGGGACACCAAGCCAAAGCCATCGAGGAGCAAGGGAGCAAATACAAGACTCTCTAACTTGGAATCATCCTAGGTAAGATACATTGCACCTTTAAGCTTCTTTCTTTCGATATACCCCTTGTTAAACCTTACACTCGGCCTTAGAACACCATGATTAGGCACACGACATTTTACAAGAGAGTAGATTTCAAAACAACACTTTTTGGATATAAATCTTAGGCACATTGTCTTAATACTAGTATTTGATCATGTAATCTTGCCTTAACAACATTGTAATCGGCTTTGTTATAATCAAGAGTAGTCGAATTGTATTTTGAAACCATACACGACTTAGATCACTTCGGGTTTCATGAGTCCAAGCTTACTTGGCTTAAGTTTGAAGCTAAGGTTAATAACATAATGATCAAAGCTTAAACTTGTTACAAAACTCACAATATGTCATGAGATAACACTACAAGGCTCGAATAAGCTTAAAATAACTGTTGATGCACGTTTTGCGACTAGTGATTGGATTAGCATTGTTAACATATGTTAGTAGGTTTCTGAGTGGTCGAAGGTGGAGATAAAATGGGCGAAGGAAGAGTTGAAGTGGGCGAAGGTGAAGACTGCTTTGAAAAGAACACATTCATACCTTGTAAATGGGCGAATGTGGACATAGTCCACATTCGCACCATGAAAAGGGGCGAATGTGCAGTTAGTATAAATAGATTTTGATGTTTTGTAAGTTAGAGTGAGTTTTAGTTTGTGTGTGTTTGAAGGTCAGGTTCAAGTTAAGTTTGTGAATGTGTGTGAGTTGATTAGATTAACTAGGTGATCAATTGTAAACAAGTTTTATAAAGGTTAATCTATGAAAAAGTGTTTGAAATGATGTTTTACGTGTTTTGATCCGAGTATTATCATTTTGTTCATATCTAGGGTTTCCGCACCTGGATTTGTTACTTGTATGATCAGATTATCCTGTTTTAGCTAAATTCTTTCAACTACAAAGTGGTATCAGAGCCATACGGATCATACAACAACAAAATTGATAATATCAGAGCTGATTTGGACTTAATTTTGGTCAAAATTCATCTGTTTTTGATTGAAAATGGTTTTTGAGTGTTTTTGAGGATTTTCGAATTGAATTTGGTGTTAAAATCATGTTTTCCAAGAATTAAAGTTGTTCCAAATCAATTCCGATTCCAAACCTGATAAAGATCATTCAAATCCATAAACTTTTGAAAATCAGAGATCAAAATAACCGTTTTTCAAAATCAAAATGGTCGAATGTACATTGTTGTGGGCGAACCTGACCTAGAGTGGGTGAACGTGAGTGTTTTCTGGTCGAAAGTGTGTTAGTTTTGGTCGAACCTAGAGTTTTGAGTTTGAATTTTTCACTTTCGGGCATATATTTCCACCTTCGATTCATCGGGCGCGCGAAGGTGAAAATAAAGTGGACGAACGTAGCATTTTACGGGCGAAGGTGAAAAAGAGTCTAGGTTATTTTACATTCTGGTGATATTCTACATTCGATTGTTACTGTTTGGACGAAAGTGACAGATTTGGACGAAAGTAGAATATTTTTGGGCGAACGTAGATCTGAGTTTGGAAAATTTTCTAAGTGTTGTGATTTTTGAAGTTCGTGAACATCATGTGGAATTTTCCGACTACCCCAAGACCAGCAACGACACAACCACAACAGCAAGTGACGATGGACCCATGGACAGTGGCAGCCCAAAAGACGAGCACACAGTCTTCGCAACCGATCAATTACATAGCGATGACTAGCTCGATGCCTCAGAGTGTTGCACCTCCAGCACCACAACCTGACTATTGGGGAGTAGCAGCCGCGGTGGTAAATACTCAAACTACCAATGCTATTTCTACACTAATAAATGACTTATCTCCAGGTAGCGGGAATCGTCCACCCAAGCTCATGGAGATGCAAGAATATAACCAGTGGCAGAAAAAGTTTAAGATTCATCTGGAAGGCATGGGAGTGGAGGGTGCAGAGGCATGGAGGATGATAGCTAAAGGTTACACTGCACCGGTTCTGGAGAACACCGGTGAACCAGTTCCATTGGAGAGCATGTCAGACGAGGAGAAAAAGAAGTTTGCTGTGGAGAAGAAAGCTTATTCCCAGTTGACTCAGGCGATCACAAACGACTTAATACATCAGTTTGGAACTTGCACTACGTCTAAGCAACTATGGGATGTGTTAACGAATAGTCATGATGGGAATGAAAAGACGAGAAGGTTGAGGATGGAGGAGTTGAGAAAAGAGTTTGAGAATTTTACTTATGTTGGAAATGAAACTCTAAAAGAATTAACTCCTAGATATTGTCATTTACTAACTGAGTTGTCTAGTTATGGTATACAGATTCCTATGACAGATTTGGTGGACAAGTTTGCAGATGCTCTACCACCATACTGGGATCAGCATGTTGAAGTTCTCAAAGAGAAGGATGCTTACAAATTCTGGACTATCAATGAGTTTGTGCAAAAGCTGGAGAACAAAGAGCTAGAGGAAAAGAGGAAAGCTAAAAGATCACAGATTCCTCAGAATCCAAATTTATATTTTGGTGGTACTTCAGCAACAGTTGGAAACTCGAGTTCAGGAGGAATAGTGGCACCGCATGTTGCTTGTATTTCCAATGTCATGGAATCACCAAAACCAACCATCAATTACATTGCACAAACCTCATCCTACTCACAGCCATCATACACACCACCACCACAACAATACAATAATTCATACATTTCACCGTTCTCTCCAATGCAGCAAGCAGCATTCTACACTGCAAGCCAATCACAACAACCACCTCAACAAACACAATACATGAATCCAATGACTCAACCCAGTCAACAACCGGTGGTTTTGGAGACTTCTAATTTGGGCAATGTAACTGTTGAAGTTGCTCAGCAACATATTGCACTAGTCTCTGCAATGGTTTCATCATATAATGGGTTGGTTGCAAGTCAAATTGGAAACAATAACTTGACCAATGAAGACTATGCACAGATTGATAAGGAAGAGATGGAACTGATTGACATTCAGTGGGCTTTTGCGAGTATTATGAGGAGGGCAACTGAGTTTATTGAAAAGACGGGTAGGACTGATTTGGGAACTTCTCCAAATACAACCTATGGGTTTAACAAGGAGAAGGTGACATGTTTTAATTGTGGAGGGAAAGGTCACTTCAAACGGGAATGCACCCAGCCACCGAAACAAGGTAACAGAAACCCTTTCAATGCAAGTTACCAGAATCGTCAACAACAAAACCAAAACCAAGTTTCTTACCAAAATAACAACTATCAAAACCAAAACAACTACCAAAACCGACAAAACACCTCTAACAACAACCAGAACAGACAACCAAACACAACAAACCAGACTCAAAACCAATCACCAAACAACACCAACAGAACAGTTATACCGATTACTACACCAAATGAAAACCAACAAAATACAAATCAGAATCAAGCTTTGGTGATCCAGCAGGATGAACGGTTTGACTGGTCTGGGATGCAAATTGGTGTTGAGGAGATTACAACTGGTGGAAATGTGGCTTGTGTTGCCCGACAGGTTGATACTGAGGAGTCAGTGATAGTTGATAAGAATGAAGAAACTGAGGTTAAAGTTGATGAATCTGAGGTAGAAGTGAAAGTGGAGACTGAGCCTGTCGAAGTTAAAGCTGAGGAAGCAAGTTCTGGAGTAGTGATTGATACAGTTTCTGATGTTCCTGAGGAGTGTGAATCGGTTTATTCAGATTCAGACAGTGAATCAGATGCAGAAGCGAGTGTTACATCCTTGGATGATGATATTGACCAGTTGCTAGCAGAAGCAGATTTTCTGAAGACGAGGAAGTCGTGCATTGCTGATGATGCTTTCACCAGAATTGATTATTCCAAGTTTTTCGCTGGAAAGGAAGCTCATTTTGCTTTGATGGCCATGACAGATCCTCCTAAACCTGTAAGTTCTGAGTGTAGCACTGATATTACTAGTGATAAATACTGTGGAACTTGTGATAGATTGACAGAGGAAAATAAAGAACTTCGCGTTCAACGTGATAGTGCTATTATCAACTGTCAATCTACTCGCAAGAGTTGATTGCTTTCAACAAAGTACTTGATGGATACAAAAAGGACATTTCCGATCTGAAAAACACTCTTTCATTAAAACAACTTGCTATTAATAACTATATTAATGAAATTGAGAACATTAAGTTGGAAATGGCCGCCATTAAGTGCTTTGCTGAAAAAGTCAATAAGAAGTTGGAGAGTTATAAGCACATTGCTTATGTTGTAGACCACATCATTGATGATCAAACCACTAACTATAAGTCTGTGCCATCTCCAGTGCTCTTTGAAAATCACAACTGTCATCAAGTGACACCGGAGAGCTCGGTAAAATCAGACTCATCATCGGAAAATGAATCTAATACCTCGAGTATTGGTGATCCTCATTCCGATGTGAGACCGATTTTAGGTTTGAATGATGAGGGTGTTACAGTTGAAAGTGTTGATTCAGACTCTGAGAGTGATGATTCGGGTAGTCACCAAAGTGCTAATGCATGTGAAATTCCAAAAGAAAATCACATCATTACTAATGAACCAGTGTCATCATCTCAACATGTGCATCCGATGGCTAACGCACATCGTGAGAAAAAGTCTGAAAAGAATGTGATTAAGAAAGAAATTGAGAAAAATGTTAAGAATGAACCTTGTGACAAACCAGTCAAGGTGTTTTATCGGATGGAAGGATCCGATAAGATCATCTCTGACGAGGAATTTCCAATTAAGAATGCTAACTATGCTAAAATTGATAAAATTTGGCAAGAAAGCACCATTTGGTTCCCAAAACATGAGAGAACAAATGAAATTCCACCGGCCATTTTAAAGAAATTGTTTTTGGATGTTCCTCAAGAACCAAAGGTTCATGTCACAGATTTCATTAAACCCAAAAACAAAGCAAACGGTTTTCATGAGCCTGCTTACTCAAAAGGGCCACTCCCTGAGAGTTTGAGGACCAAACAGTATAATGATCAATATCCTGTTCGATCATTTGCTCAACCGAATGCTCCAAATGTTTTTAAGGAATACCGTGCATGCTTTAAATGCGGGGAGAGAGGGCATTTACTTGCTCACTGCCCGTATGTAAGGCATAAGAGGCACGAAGTTGAAGTGAGGAATTCCATGAGGAAACCGATTGATCATTACATTCCACCACATAGACGTGTTGTTCCTCAACAACAACAATTTTACAATCAAAACAATTTTTATCAAACGAGGAACAATCGTCCATTTCAGTATGATCGCAGAAATCGGATTGCTATGGAAAACTCATGGAGAAAACCAGTGGTGAACACAACAAATGATAGGCAAAGGGTTCCACCAAAACCTATTGTCAAATCAAATGTTGGACCTAAATCTGTTAAGTCAGAGAAGGTACCCAAGAAAGTTTCCTTTGCAAACAATGTTCAGAAACCGACTGAGAACCCAAAATCTCAGATTCGTATCTTGAAAAGATCTGAACAATCTTGGACACCAAATGGTTCTCCATGTGCCTCAACTTCAAAATCCAATGAGAAAATGGAAAATGTTTTGAATAATCCTAAAAAGATTGATCCAAAACAAAGTGTTGATGAGAATGTTTCTTTGAACAATGATATTCCAAGACCCAAGACTCAGGCTTGGGTCCCCCGAAAGAACTAACTGTTTTACTTGACGTGTGCAGGGAGCTTCAGCTGGCATTATTAGCAGTCTTTGGATTGTTGATAGTGGAGCTTCAGGCTACATGACCGGGGATCTTGCGTTATTGTTCGATGTGAAGAATATTAATGGTGGATATGTTGCATTTGCTGGGAATAAAGGTGGATATATCACTATGGAAGGGAGCGTGAGTAATGGGATTGTGAGCTTTGAGAGGATTTCATATGTGAAGCAGATAGATTATAATCTGTTGAGCGTCAGTCAAATCTGTGATAAACAATTTACTGTTCATTTTGATGACAAATCCTGCTACATTCTCAAACCAGGTTTCAAAATTCCAAAGGAGTGGGTAATGTTGAAGGCACCTCGCGTCAACAACCTTTATATTCTTGATATGTCCAAGGCAATGACATCCCAGGGGCAAATAACATGTTTTCTATCCAAGGCAACCGAGAAGGAATCGATAATGTGGCACCGAAGAATAGGGCACATTCATCTGAGAAAAATGAATCATCTTGTGAAGAATGGACTTGTCGATGGAGTAAACGTGAAACATTTCCATCTGAATGACAAGTGTGTAAGTTGTAAGAAGGGGAAGCAACACAGACAGTCCCACAAAGTGAAGAAAGTTAACTCTGTTGAGATGCCACTTGAGCGATTGCACATGGATCTATTCGGGCCTGTCAAGCGTAAAAGTCATCTTGGGGAGCTTTATTGTTTAGTTGTCACTGACGACTATTCACGTTTTTCATGGGTGATGTGTTTGCAGCATAAAAGTGATACCTTTCACAACTTGAAAGTTCTGTTCACTCGATTGGAGAATCTCTACAATTTGAAGATAAAGAGAATTTGGAGTGATAATGGGACGGAGTTCAAAAATGCCAAGATGGATGAACTTTGTGAAAGCAAAGGAATTCATCATGAATATTCGGCTCCGTACACCCCACAACAGAACGGTGTTGCTGAACGCAAAAGCAGGACTCTAATTGAAGCGGCTAGAACAATGCTCGCAGACTCGAATCTTCCAGTAATGTTCTGGAACGAGGCGATTTATGCAGCAAATTATACACTCAATCGGGTTTTAACGGTGAAGAAGTTTGGTAAAACTTCTTATGAGCTGTTACACCGACGAAAGCCGAACTTAGAGTATCTAGAACCTTTTGGGGCACCATGCACGATGTTGAATCCAAGCGAGAAGTTTAGTCCTAAAACTGAAGAGGGATACTTTGTTGGATATGCAACCCCGCTCAAACGGGTATACAACAAGCGAACTCGTCAGGTGGAGGATTGGGCTAATGTGGAAGTTCAACGGTATACACAAAATGTGCAAGGGATGGGTCCTGATTGGATGTTTGATTACAAAGATTTCTTTGAATCATTCAATCTAGATAGCTTGGTTGAAGAAGCTGTTATCAGATTACTTTACGAGTGTGAAAACGCGGCGACTTCACCGTTGGTGCGTCCAATCACCGTAAATCCCCTACCAGCTTCTAATGATACCAATGTTCCTGTACCAGAGGAAGAAGTGTTTCAAGAGGCTTCTACTACTTTAGATTCTTCAGAGTCTGAAGATGAACAATTTGAAGAAGTCATTCTTGAACTTGCAGAAGAACCAGAGGCACCGCCAGTGAACCCAAATCCAACTCCAGATGTTGCTTCATCGTCTAACACGGGTCATGATCTGGATGCGGTAGAGAACTTGACTATTCAGACGGGAGTTATTGTACCTGAACATCCGGAATCTCGGATTCATCGTATTCACCCGCTGGAGCAAATTATTGGTGATCCTGGAAGCAGTGTGATGACCAGAAGGCAGCTGCGAAGTGTTAATTCGCCAGAGAGTTTTGGTGCTTTAGCTTTATATGCCAAAATACAAAAATCTGGTAGTCAAAATGATTGGTCGTTCGCGTGTTATGTGTCGCAGGTAGAGCCAAGGACATACAAGGACGCTTTGCTGGAGGACGCCTGGGTTGAAGCAATGCAGGAGGAGTTATTACAATTTCAGAAATTGGGGGTTTGGACGCTCACTGATTTACCGCCTGGAAGAAAGAAGATCGGCACTAAATGGGTGTTTAAGTGCAAGAAGGATGATCGTGGTGTTATAGTTCGTAACAAAGCCAGATTGGTTGTATAGGGTTTCCATCAAATCGAAGGGATTGATTATAACGAAATCTATGCTCCTGTAGCACGCATTGAGGCAATTCGGATGTTTCTTGCGTTTGCTTCCTATAAGAAGTTCAAATTATATCAAATGGACGTCAAGAGCGCATTTCTGTACGGGAAAGTCAAAGAAGAGGTTTATGTCGGGCAGCCACCAGGCTTTGAGGACCCAATCCACCGGGATAAGGTCTATGTGCTGAACAAAGCTTTATATGGTTTGCACCAGGCTCCGAGACAGTGGTACGAGGAGTTAAGTACATACCTCATGGCAAAGGGATTTAAGCGCGGACTCGTCGACTGCACCCTATTTACGAAGAAATCAGGGGATTATTTGCTTCTGGTGCAGATATACGTTGATGATATAATATTTGGGTCAACTAACGAACTGTTATGCAGGGAATTTGAAACTGTCATGCAGGAAAAGTTTGAGATGAGCGCAATGGGGGAGATGCAGTTTTTCCTAGGCTTGCAGGTGGACCAAAGACCCATGGGGATCTTCATTCACCAGACGAAATACGTATCCGAAGTCTTGAGCCGGTTCCAGATGGAGGATTCCAAGCCGATGGATACCCCGATTCAACCCAATCACGGGATTGGAGTGGACGCTAAGGGGGAGCTGACGGACCCATTTACATACAGAGCAATCATCGGATCTCTGATGTATTTGACAGCATCTCGGCCAGATATTATGTTTGCAACGTGTCTCTGTGCTCGCTATCAATCGAAGCCGAAACAAAGTCATCTGACGGCGGTCAAGCGTATCCTTAGATATCTGAAGGGTTGTCCCTCAAAAGGACTTTGGTACCCTAATGATGATGATTTTGATTTCATTGCTTTTAGTGATGCAGATTGGGGCGGCTGTGACAAGGATAGCAAATCCACTACAGCTGGTTGCTAGTTTTTAGGGAGCAGGTTAGTCACCTGGCAATGTAAGAAGCAGATTTCCGTGGCGCTGTCTACCTGTGAAGCCGAGTACATTGCAGCCTCGAGTTGATGTTCGCAAGTGCTCTGGATCCAACAGCAGATGGTGGATTACGGTTTGCAGTTTCTTAAAACCCCTATTCAATGTGACAATGAAGCCGCTATCGCATTAACTAAACATACCGAAAATCATTCTAAAGCGAAACATATCCGGATCAAATACCATTTTATCCGTGATTGTTACGCTAAAGAATTGATAGATATGGTCAAAATCCATACTGACTATCAACGTGCAGATTTGTTTACTAAAGCTTTTGACAGATCCCGCTTTGAATATCTTTTAAAAGTTAACAACATAAAGGAAAAACAGGACTAATCAGCACCTCGGTTTATCACTTTTTAGTTTAAATTTTCTTGAAAGTTTTTATTGTTTTTCAGAAAAATTAAAAACCCAAAAATATGTTCTTTATTTTAGAGGGAGTCATTTTATCAGAAAAACCAATAACATTGAAAAATTCAAAAAGATCTAAAAATTAGAAAAACCAAAAATGATTTCCAGGATAAAAAGAGGAAATGATAGTACATCAGTGGGGATCTGACTCAGGCTAAAGATATGTATAGTATAATGAGGCGTGTGTGGATTACGTGTGATGTGCTGATAGGCTTCGTAGACTAAAAATTGCGTGCATTAGTGATACAAACATAACGAACTACGCGTTCGTGGCTGAACACCTCATGGGCATATGGTCTTAGTACCGTAATTTCGTTTGATAGGATTGCCAAAATCTGAGGTTTTGGGTCGTTATGTTATGGTTATCCGGAATATTCTGATTACACTTTTGTTGTATTGATTTACGGACCTAGTTTCATCAGAATATTTGCTAAAAGAGCTTAAATGCCAAAACCAAAAGTTACCGAATTGAGGAACTTTATGTTTTTATTGATCAAAGATCATAATTACATCGTATTGACTTACTGATGCAAATTAGTAGTTGATATCAGCCTCAACCTAGTGTATGTGCACATGTTACTCTGCTGCATTCGTTTGCTGACCTGTACACCTCTGTGCTATATACTTTGTAACTTTAACGGATAACTCTGGCATAATCACGCGTTACGACGAAGCTTTGTGCAATTACTTGATACGGGGGTATGTCGTGTGTGTGGGCACCACAATGTGTTAGTCTAATACACTTAACTCGTATCATTTTAAAGCATTGCGTAATAGTCTGCATGTGAGCTTAAGTGGACCACAATATCAGCAATTGTCGTGTCACATACAGTTTCTAATGATAATATTAAACAAAAAGATCAACGCTGTGATCAGATTTCTCAGAAAACTGATATGATCCTCTTACCGGACATCACAAAATGTTTACTGCTTTGTTTACTTTGATGCATTTTACTTTTATTGTCAAAAAGATACAAAACCCAAAAAGATTTTAGGTGTGGTTTGATATAATTTCAGAAAAACCAAAAGTTTTTGCATTTCTGCTTTATTTTGGATAACCGACGGTGTTTGATGGTCAATTTCTGAGATTTGATGAAACCATCTGGGCTTTGTATCATTCTAAAAGTGAGATTATGAGTTTTTGAGATTTAACGGATTGAAAAATCTTGAACGGGAATCGAATTCGTCATTTGGCAAAAATTTTCAGATTTTTCCATTTCACATTCGCCCCTTAATTGGGTCGAATGTGGAAAAATCTTTACATTCGTGCGTTTTTTGTTTGGGCGAAAGTGGATATTTTAAAACCCATTTCACCTTCGGGTGGTCAAGTTCCACATTCGGGCCATTTAATTGGTCGAATGTGGAATATACTCACCTTCGACCATCTTAAACGGGCGAATGTGTCTTTCTATATAAGCCAAAGCACAGGTTCGACCAGTTCATTCGAACTTTTTCAAAATTTTTCTAAGTAAAGTGACCTTGTTGCTGAGTTTTCTTTGGCCTTTGATTATTATTCCTGGTTGATTACTGATTCTTTTGAACCTATTTTCACAGGTAATGGAGATTATATCAGACCAGAATTTGGGTTTTAGGTCTTCGAACCTAGGGTTTATAATCTGTGATTAGTGGACGGTTTTTAATGGTTGTTTTTTATACACATTCAATCCTCATCAGTTTTAGGGGGAGATAATATAAGGAATTAGGATAATAACATCTTTTGATGATTAATTGATTTATTGAAACGTATAAACCCTAATTTCTCTTTTAAAACAGATGAAAATTGAATAAAAATAACAATTGGTTGTTCACGAGTGTTATTCGGTCATATTAGGATACAAGTGAATCAAAATCAGAGTCAAACAACAACATTGGCAAAATTTTGAATTTTTGGGATTTTTCAGGCTCACATTCGTCCATATCAGAAAGGGCGAATGTAGAACTATCAGGGCGAATATAGATAATTTCGGGCGAATGTAATTTTTAAGCATAAGTTTTTCACATTCGTACCATATTGTGTACATTCGTACCTTAAATTCCACTTTCGACCTTGTAAAAATGGGGCGAATGTGGAAACTGAAAAACTTAAAATTTGTTACTTTTTGTCGTTTTTGTGTTTTGACGTGTTTTCTGATTTTTGATGTACAGATGGCTGAACAAACTGAACATGTTGAGGCACCAGTGGAAAATGTTGTACTAGATCCTGTCCAGGAAGCTGAAGCTGTTCCACGTGGTTGGCCGTTTGAACCGACACACAACTGCTGTGCATATGTTGGAAATGTCGAAAAGAATACTGAATTTGCTGGAATAGTGGAGTTTTTAAGGCGAAGCAGAGTTATTCATGCCTTAGCTACACCGACAATCATTTACAAAGATATAGTGGAGGATTTTTACAGAAATGCTAAGTATGATTTCTGGGAAAATCAAACTATCATCAAGAGCAAGATTCAGGGGATGGAGATGTTTTTGACAGAATCAGACATCAGGGAAGCTCTACAGATTAAGTTTGAAGTTAGTGATGATCCTAGAGAGCTTTCTTGGACCGAGCAGAAAGCTTGCTTTTTGAGGATGAAGTACAAGGGTCCGATTACTGATGGATCAATGCACAAAGGGAAATTAAGTGTGCAGTTCAAGTATCTTGCACATGTAATTATCCATGTCTTTGGGTGTGTGAGCGGTGGATATGATGTCATGAGGAGAAGTTTAAGTTCATTGATGGTTGCTTTAACACTTAACAAACCATTCAATGTATCTGGTATGATTTTAGATCACATGCTCGAGATGTTGAAGGGATTGAAGAAGAAGCAGTTTATGCTGTATCCAAGGTTTTTGATGATGATCTTTGACCATAAGTATCCTGATTTGAAGAAGGATCCAACTATGATCCTAGGTCAAGATCACATGAACATTCGTACACTTGTGAGAATGAAAGGTTACAAAGGTGTGCCAGACAATGAGAAGCCTCCTCACAGGAGACTATTTGGTGCTTTGGCTAGTCAGGGTTACACTGATCCTGGCAAGAACAAAGCAAGACATGACAATAGTGACTCAGATAATGATGATCCATTAGTGTATGCTGATGCAAACACTAAGAGGAAGAGGCAGGTAGTCAATGCTGGAGCCAAAGGGAAGGGTAAGGCAAAGACTGATCAGGGAAGTTCAAAGCAACAGGTTACTAGAAAGAAGACAACAGCAAAGAAAGGAACTAGTCTGTTTGATGAAGACTCAGTTGATTCAGAGGAAACAGAAGTTGATGAACAATGGGATTCTGAAGAGGAAAGAGTAAAGACCACCAAACGTAAGGCCACTATGGTTGGTGAGTTTGAATCTTTGAACAAGACGATTGAAGAAGTTTCTCAGAAGAAGACTGTAGATGTTGATGAAGGTCTGAGTGTGAATCTGGATGAGCTTGATGTAGGTGAGACTGTTGTAGTTAATTTGCCTAAACCGAAGCACAAGTCTATGGCAAAGAAGTCTAGCACCAAGCAGTTGAGAGAGAATGAGATTGCCTAGTTGCTCAAAGGCAAGAAGTTACCTGATGCAGGTACATCATCAAAGCTATCTTCACCGGTTGCTAAGAAACAGAAGAAGAGTAAAGAAGCTGAAACATTACCAATTGATGATTTTAATGTTGCTCTGGATAATGTTTTGGATATGTTCAAGAATCCTCAGAAACAGAAGGCAAAAGAAGCTGAGCCATCCAAGTCAAAGAAAGTTACTGTTTCGGATGACGTGATGAAGCAGGTTAACAAACGGATGGATGAAATGATGAAAATGATTGTAGCACAACAGGCTGAAATAAGCAAGTTTAAACAGAATGAGGAGAAGATGCTACAGATTGTGGTTGCTTCTAAAACTAACCAAGATGAGATCGAGCAGAAAGTAAAGAAACTTGAAGCAGATAATAAAGATCTTGAGGTTAAGTGTAGCAGGAATAGAAGTATGATTAGAGTTATTAAAGCTGACAACAAAGAACTTAAGACTGAAAACAAACGTCTTAGTGATTTGTTGGACAAGTTATACAGTGAAGCACCAAAGTTGAAGGATGGTGAAGAAGATAAAGAAAAAGAGGAGGAACAGGTAGATTATGAGCCTTCTGATGATGAAGAGGAAAAGGATGATGAGGAGGATGATGATTCTGAAAAAAGTTCTGATGAAGAAAGTAAGAAAAGTGATAAAGATGATGATGATGCGGAGGGATCAGGTAGTAAGGATGATGATGGTAGTGATGAAAGTGATGATGATGACGGGGGAGATGATACTAGCAAGTTTACATTCGAGAAGAGAACACCTCAGAAAGATGCTGGAGAGTCTAGCTCAAAGAAAAAGAAAGGTGGGAATATAGACTCAGATGAAAGCATCTTCTGGAATGAAAAGGTGAGATCTCTGAATGATGATGCGAAGAAGGTGTACAGAGATATGCTTGAGAAGAGAGAATGGACCATTGAGTTCACGGGCAAGTTTGCTGAGATTTTTCAGACTGATGATATGAGGTATGAGCTTGAGTATAATGACCCAGACTTAGAGGAGGGTGAAGTACCTGCTGCTGTTGCCAAAGAAATTTTGGATGGTGTTGCACAGCGAGTAGGGAAATCATTGGAGGAGATTATGATGGACCAGTTGATTCCAGATATTCCTGAAAAGGATATTGGAAATCACTCTGATGATAAATAGACTCCTGAGATGGATGAAGTAGAGATTGAGGATATTACTCACGAGGAATATCCACAATATTACAGACAGAATGATGAAGATGTGGTTTTCCCAAACTTCACAGAGATACCAAACAGACTTGCTCGAAAGAAAGCTGAAAAGAGAAGCGAGGAGTTTGTAGAGACACTGTTTGGTACTGATAAGCAGCAATCCTCAAGTCAGAATGATGAGTTGAAGACATTTTTACAGAAGTTGAAGGAAACTGATGAGAAACGACCAAAACCTGAAGCTCAAGGTAGTTTTTACAGATATCATAACGAGAAGTTCAAAGGCAGAGCTCTCGGTTGGACATATCTGGGAAGATTGAAGTGTTTAGCTGTCAAATGGGAATCATGAATCTTGTACTTTTACAGATTCATTGATTTATTAACTCTACCGTACTGGGCGGTCAGAGACATTTGCAGATTTCCTATGTCTGGAGCTTCAGTGAATAGTACAGCTGTTGGTTGGTTTGCTGATAAGTTAGTTTGGGAGAGCAGGACGAAATGGAACAGGTTTAAGCCACAGTATCCTAGAAGAAAGGTTCATAGAGATATTGATCCAAAGACTGGAAGGAAAAGGGTGACTTTGATATATAAGGCACCTGAAGTGATGAAGAAGATACCTTTGATGCCTTTACCTCAACACTTCAGTGCTGACTTTATCTTTTGGTATTATGATTGGAGAAAGGCAGAAGCGGTAATAGTGCTGAGAGATGGAAAGGACAAATACAAGCATGTTCATGTATTTGATCCTATGTGGTTGATCAATTGCACGTTTGAAGACATCATCATGCTTTTCTACAATCCTATTCATTACGATCCCAATGATGCAGATCAGGCAAAGAAATATACACAAGTTGTCGGAGTTTGCTTTGCTTATGATATTAATTCCGGTAGCAACTTGGATGCTAAACTTGGTAAGATGGTGAAGATGGGCGATGTGCCTAAGCCTGTTAAGCGCAAGCTGGAACCTGAAATGACTAAAGAGCAGAAGAAGATACTGAGGATCAAGCTGATGAACAAGGTTATGGACGAAGATCGAAGACAATCCAATCAATAGTCGAGGGGGAGTTTGTTGATGCACGTTTTGCGACTAGTGATTGGATTAGCATTGTTAACATGTGTTAGTAGGTTTCTGAGTGGTCGAAGGTGGAGATAAAATGGGCGAAGGAAGAGTTGAAGTGGGCGAAGGTGAAGACTGCTTTGAAAAGAACACATTCGTACCTTGTAAATGGGCGAATGTGGACATAGTCCACATTCGCACCATGAAAAGGGGCGAATGTGCAGTTAGTATAAATAGATTTTGATGTTTTGTAAGTTAGAGTGAGTTTTAGTTTGTGTGTGTTTGAAGGTCAGGTTCAAGTTAAGTTTGTGAATGTGTGTGAGTTGATTAGATTAACTAGGTGATCAATTGTAAACAAGTTTTATAAAGGTTAATCTATGAAAAAGTGTTTGAAATGATGTTTTACGTGTTTTGATCCGAGTATTATCATTTTGTTCATATCTAGGGTTTCCGCACCTGGATTTGTTACTTGTATGATCAGATTATCCTGTTTTAGCTAAATTCTTTCAACTACAATAACCAAATTGATCCACTAGATAATCGGCATTATCCTTTACACCATAAGACCACATCGGCTACCATAAGCTAACATGTGTTAAGCTAGGCCAAAGCATGTGTTAACCTTGAATGGTTTAGTATAGAGGTCTAAACATATGTTAAGGTACTTATTTATCACAAATCAATCGCACAATAACCAAAATCACAAACGTTGGGTGAACAATTTATATGATAAACAAGGCTAGATGACTTACCATGTCCATAATGATCATAGGGTATCATTTGTCAGGACGGTGATCATCTACAGTTTTTCCTAGACCACCTACACTACTATCAGGTGAGTTTTCATGGCCCCATTTTTACTACTTTTCATTTTGGGGGAAATACATGCATCAATACTTGTGTCATTTTCAAGTGTGTGTACATTCTATCATGACTGCCATGTGGAACATGAGACATTTTGGTTCATGAGCTCACTAGTCCTTGTACAACGTTTACTGTCACAATTAGCTAAACATATAGCCATGGAACACTTTAATAGATCTATTGGGTTGACACCCCCACTCTTGGTTAGTCGCTCTAACCGTTCACATACAAAAGAGTGTTAGTATTCTACAATACATACATTGTCTTTGGTGTACAATGCGCGAGGCACAACGGTCAAGAGGTTTGGTTACAGGACTCATGGTTTGTATAGTGATCATTTGCCTAGCTAGCTTATGATTGGTAATACATGAATTACACGTTGGTTTTACACATACTAACAAAACCCATGAACTCCCCAACATTATTGTTGACAAAACTCGTTATGCATGTGTTTCAGGTAACTAGATGGAGGGCCACAGGGATTTGAGGGAAGGGTTCGAGCAAGCACTACGTGGTACCATTATGATGGTTTTACCTTGTCGTCCTATTGTTATTTACTTACGAGAATAATAGACAAGTATTCTCTTTTGTTAACGCCATGGTGACGTTTTTAAATAATTAATGACAATATCCATCTTACACGGTGGTACTAGTTGAATAGAACTGTGTGTTGCTTGAACCTTGTGCTTGAAAACTTTTCGGTCTTCGCATCCCCGTGTTTCTGCCTTGGCGGGGTGTGACAGGTAGGGTTTGGTGCGATTAAATTTTATGATTGTTTTATCGTGGGATGAAGTGGGGGAAATGGCTAATTGTTGGATTTTTTGCTCAAATTTGGAGTGGAGAAGCATGAATTTTGGGGGAATCAAAACTTTGGAGAAGAAGTTTGGAGAAGAAGGTATACCCGCCAAATGTTACCTGGAAAAATGAGAAGGTATTAGCTGTATATCAGGTATCATATTATTATCTCTTTTAACTTACATAAAAAATTATATTAATCACATAAAATAAAATTATATTAATCAAACCTTAGTCAACATATATCCCTTTGGTTTCAGATCGTAAGTATGTGGTGCGATTAATGTTGTCGTAGTTACGCGATTCAATACCGACCGAAAATGGTGGTAGATCATCAAAGTGGTCGTATTCTTCCTCGTCAACGACGTTGTCAACACCAAGAATACGTCGTTTACCTTGTAAGACGATGTGGCATGTTGGTTTGCTCGGGTCCTTAACAAAGAAAACTTGTGTTACATGTTTTGCGAGAACGAATGGTTCAGATGCATAGCCATTAGTTTTAAGGTCAACAAGTGTAAAACCATATTTGTCAACTTGAACACCTGTATGATTATTCACCCACTTACATTTGAACACAGGAACAATGAAATCATAATAATCCGATTCCCAAATTTCTTGTATAACACCGTAATAAGATTCTTTAGAGATTCTTATCATTGTATCATGATTTCGTCTGTCGAATTCAGTTGTTGACGCTATTATTGTAACCCCACTATTCTGCACAGTACTTTTTTGATCTTGATCTTTGGTGTAAAATGTATAACCATTAATGTCGTATCCTTGGTAAGATGTAACTCTAGGACGTGGACCATGTCCCAACTTTTTCATAATTTCATTAACGTCAGCCTCTAGTACCCTTTTTCTCATCTACCTCGATAACTCTTTGTTATGATTCTTTATGTACCATATTTCTTCCTTACCCGGGTATGTTGACCGTAACATATCCATGTGTTCATCAACATATGGAGCCAGACATGCCATGTATTTTAGGACCACTAAATGTGCAACTTCTCTCTCTTCGTGAGTAGGCAAGATTATTTTGTTACCAACTATTCCCTTACCTGCAAGTCGACTCGAATGGCGAGTTTTAGGAACGCCGACACTTTCAACACCTTCCATATAACCTGCAAAAAAAAAAAACAAATTATTATATTGTAAGTTAGCATTAATATATATATATATATATATATATATATGTGTATGTTATGGTTAGGAATTGTGTAAAAAGTGGTGTTTTCCTAAGAAGTGTAGGAAGCCACACATTAATGACATATGGCACTCCTAATTTCTATAAAAAGGGTATTTTAGTAAATAACAAATTAGATTAGATTTTTCTAATACTAAAACAATATGATAATAATAACTAGATAATTATGGAAATGATTTCAGTTTCAAATTTTCTACTTTTATGCCTCTGAATATTAACATGTTCATCATACAATCTCCATGAATATCATCACCATTTTCATCATAATTTCTCACGATTCCAACAATCTTCTACATCTATAGCCAAAAACAACGTATATCACAGTGTTTTAACTTGTGTTGATGTTTGCATATACGTTTATTGTGTTTTAAAACACTACAACATCAGCTATCAGACATTAAAACACACCAACATAAAGCTTATGAACATAAAACAAGATGCGAAGAAATAAACACTGGTAAAACACCTTGCAAAGAAATAATCACCGATAAAACACCATACGAAGAAACAAATCAACTAACAACATTAAAAAAATGATAAGACACTAACAGTTGTGATAAACACTATGCGAAGAATAAACACCAGTAAAACACTGTACGAAAAATAAACACTTGTAAAACACTCTGTGAAGAAACAAACACTGATAAAACACTTTGTAAAGAAATAAACACTAGTATGTACAGCTTACAAAAAAAATACATGATAAAACACCATTTGACTGTTATAAATTCATACAAAAAACTTACACAGTCGAAAATAAAACAACCCGATTGTCATTTTTAAGAAGACCCAACAATGGAAAAAGCACATCTTCAATCGTTAAAAAAAATAACTCGGTTGTCATTTTTAACAATCCACAATCGGAAATAAAACAACCTGATTGTCATTTTTAAGAAGACCCAATAATGGTAAAAACACATCTTATCGAGAAGAGGAAGTAGAAAGAAAGAATGAAATTTTGATGTCGTAATCGGTGCCGGCGGTGGCGAGGAAGAAGAAAGAAAGAAACAAACCTTTGATGTTGTGCCAATTGATCTGGAACAGTTTATGTTCTTTTTATTATAACATAAATGTAATTACTATCATATCCCTACAGGTTGTAATAAAACAATAATTATAAAACACTAATTACAATTATGCCACTCCTTTAATCTAAACCATTAAAAATCTAATCCAAGGACTTAAAACACTTCCTAGACTTCTTAGGAAAACACCACTTTCTACACGAACCATGTTATATTGTAATATATTATTGATATCATTACCTTGGCAAAACTCAATCACCTCTTCAGAAGTATACCCTTCAATAATGCTGCCCTCAGGTCAATTACGGGTTCTTACATAACCTTTTAAGATACCCATGTATCTTTCGAAAGGGTACATATATCGTAGAAATACAGGACCACAAGCCTTAATCTCTTGTACGATGTGAGATATTAGGTGAACCATTATATCAAAAAACGAGGGTGGGAAGTACATCTGTAGTTCACAAAGGGTAACATAAATGTCTTTTTGCCATTGATCCAATGCTTCAAAATCAATAACCTTTGAGTGAATGTTGTTAAAAAACAAACAAAGCTTTGTGATTGTATGTCGGATGCTATCTGGCAACAATCCACGGATTGCGATGGGAATCATATGTGTCATCATAACATGACAATCATGAGACTTCATTCCAATTAATTTACAATCTTTCATCGACACCAATCTTTTAATGTTTGTTGAATAAGTTGATGGAACTTTTATATCATGTAAACATTCACAAAACTTTCTTTTTTCTTCTTTTGATGTATTATAACAAGCAGGTGGTAGATAAATACGGTTGGCTCTTTGTTTCGGGGCAAGATCTTTACGTATTCCCATAAGTACCATGTCTTTTCTGACATTAATTCCATCTTTAGTTTTACCTAGAATATCTAATAATAAACCTATCAAGGTGTCGCATACATTTTCTCTAAATGCATTACATCTAGACAATGTCTAACATTTAAATGTTTCCATTAAGGTAAATCCCAATAAATTGACTTTTTTTTCCAGATGGCTCCTTTCTCGACTCCTTTCTCATCACGAGGTCTTTTTCCTAACACAGTTTTTAGATTTTCAACTCGTGAAAATGCATCAAATCATGTCTTCATTGTTCGCTTCTCAATACTTCCATCAAAGTCAACAGTTTTCTTCCTAAAATTGTGACCCTCCGGAAGGAATCTTCGATGTCCCATATATACAGTTTTTTGGAAGTGTTTTAACCATATCGAATCTGTTTCATCTTCACAAACAGGAAAAGCTTTCTTACCCTTCATACTGTATCCTGACAAGTTAACGTATGGTGGAAAATCACTTATAGTACACATAATCATGGCGCGCAATTGAAAGTGTTCTTTCTTATAAGCATCATATACGTCTACACCCGAACTCCAAAGTGTTTTTAAGTCATCAATTAAAGGAGACAGATACACATCAATATCATTACCAGGCTGCCTCGCACCCTGAATCAACAACGGCATCATGATGTATTTCTGTTTCATGCATAACCATAGTGGAAGATTGTAGATTCATAAAAGAACTGGCCACGTACTGTGACTACTGTTCATGTTCCTAAAAGGATTGATCCCATCTGAACTAAGTCCAAAACGTATGTTTCTCATTTCCTTTCCAAATTCTAGATACTTGGTATCAATGTTTCTCCATTGAGGTGAATCTGCAAATGTCTTAGTTTTCCATCAATTACATGTTTCTGAGTGCCAACATTATAATTTTGCTTCTTTTTCGTTTGAAAATAATCTTTTCAATCTCGGTATAATAGGGAGATACCACAACATTTTAGCCGGTGTTCCATTCTTTGTCACATCGTCGTCAACTTCATCAGATTCTTTTTTCCTTTTATACCTAGATGCTTTGCAGACAACACATCTATGTTCATTCGCGAACTCCTTTCTATACAACATACAATCATTTGGACATGCGTGTATTCTTTCAACTTCCAATCCCATTGGACATATAAGCTTTTTTGCTTGGTATGTCGACATTGGTAAATCATTGTCTTCTGGAAGCATGTCATCATGCAAATGCACTAGTTGACTTGTGAAACTTTTATCACTCCATCCGTTTTTTGACTTCAAGATAAACAACTTCAACACAACATCAAGTTTGTTAAATTTAGAACCAGCATATAACGGTTTTTCAGCATCTTCAAACAGGTGCTGTAATTTTTCTTGTTCAGCATGTCCCATATTAGCCTCCATGTCATGTAACATTCCATTTAAATTTTCACTGGCGTCATTTAAATGTTCATCATTGCCATCAAGGTAAGAATCGTTGTTATGTGTGTTGTCATTGATGTGTAAATTGGTCAACGACGTCCTACGGTCAAGAAGTGATTCTCCATGTCTTGACCAACAAGTGTATCTTGGCATAAAACCATTTTGCAACAAATGAAACTCTATATCTTTGGTACCATTAAATCTTTAAAAGTTTTTACATTCGCTACAAGGACAACAAAGCCACCTATTTCCTTTATTCACGCTATTTGCTTCAGCAGCCATAATAAAACTTCGCACACCCTCCATGTAAATTTTGGATGTATGTGTAGTTTTGTACATCCAATAATCACGATCCATCTTTAATATATAAAAAACAAACAAATAATGTAAATGTACGAAAACTCATAAAACAAACAAGCCCCTACACAAAACACATACCCATAGAGTAGGGTCACCTCAAATTTAATACAAAAAGCCTAAATTTATCCCAAATAAAACTAGATTGAAAGTTAGAGCCTGTCGAGCTTGAGCCTAAAACAAAGCTCGTTAAATTATCAAGCCGAGCACGAGCCTAGCATGTGAAACTCGTCAGGCTCGTCCACCCTTATCGAGCTTGAGCGTAATTTTAGTTAGTTGATCTTTAATAATATTTACCCCTCATTTGAAGCTGGTTAATAAATGAGCCTAAATAATAAACGAGTCGAGCTCGAGCTTGAGAAATTACAGTTGAGCTCAAGCTCGAACCTTGGAAACATAGCTCGAATCGAGCCGAGATCGAGCTCTCATAAGTTAATCGAGCTCGAGCTCGACTCGACTTATTTGCACCCCTAGTAATTATTGTTCTTTTAATTGTAATTTTGCTATTAATTATACACATAAGTATGGAACTTCTTTGCTCAAAAATAGTTTCACCGAAGTTGGCAAAGAAAATAAAAATATATTTGTACGCCTATAGTCTAAAGGGTTATTTTTAACTAGGGAAAAGTGAATATGGGGCTGTTGCCCACCTAAGCTTAGATGTAAAACTCCTCAAAACTACGTCGTTTTGATTAATTTATCTCATAACTAAAAGTCTAAAACCTAAAACAATTAATCACTAAATCTTTGACTACTTTCATTGAAATTGAATTACAGTAGAAAGAATAGAAACCAAACCCTGTTGAAAGTGTAGAAACCAAACCCTATAATCAAAGTGTAGAAAATTGTGTATATTTTCGTGATTTAGGATCCGTTTATATGGCTTTGCTGAATCAGTTTAATTGAAAAGAAACAAAATTTTGTGATTTGGAAATTCGATATTCTCTGTTTGCACAACCAATTCAATCAACTTAACCATGAATCATTTTGTGATTTGAAAATTCAATATCTATTGTCGTGTGCAGCATCAAACTAATATATCTTTATCATTTTGCCTTCATGCTTCCTTTCAATTTAATTTAGGGTTTGAATTTTAACTGTTTCATTGTTTCTAAATCTTATCGATGAAAAAAACTAGTTTTAGTTTTTTTGGAGAGTAGTGTTTCAGCGGTAAATCCCATGTTGCAAAGCGACCACTGCCCAAGATCGAATCCCATAGGAACCACACGGGTTTCTCCTTTCAAACCCAACGGTTATTTTTTCGGTGGAACGTGGGAATCGAACCTGAGACCAAACCCGGGCAGGAACCCTCCAAGGAGGTAAACCTTCCCACCTCAAACCAGCTGGGCTGGAGATCATTGGCAAAAACTAGTTTTAGTTAGTAGTAATTTTTTTAGTTTTGATATAAATTAATTAAAACGACGTAGTTTTGAGAGTTTTCACATCTAAGCTTAGATACGTAACAGCCTCATATTCACTTTCCCCTTTTAACTATATATGTATTTAAATACATGCGTAAATACATATCACACATTCATACATATATTTTACACAAATATAGATACAAATAACAGAATAATAACAACACGTAATCATATAAATATAAAAAATTCAGCAATAAAATTATCATACCTTTACTTGATGATGATTTGAATGAAAAAACTTGATTTTTTTTTTTGAAAAGTTGAACTTCATTAAAAAACGCCACAAGGGGCCTCAAAACAAGGACCCAAGGGCAAAACCCAAACAATCTACATAATGTTCAAAGGGTTATTACACCAAGCTATCCAATCTAAATCTTTAAAACGGGATCTATTCCGAATCCAGAAAAACGACGTCAACTTTATATGCTCCACTACCTCGATGGCTCTTCGACGCTTGTTGTTGAAGATACGGTTGTTCCTTTCGTTCCAGACGACCCATAATGTGGTTATGATGATACCTTTTAGGATAAATTTACTGGTTTTCGAGAAGCCTTGGGAATCTACTACCTTGAGGAGGTCCGAGACTTCAAAAGCATAGATAGGAGCGATGCGGCACCAAGCGTCGATTCTGGACCAAAGTTCTGCTGCGAAAATGCAACCGATAAACAGATGGTTACAGTTTTCTGCAGCCGCGTTACAGAATACACACGAATCATTTGACAGAGGGACGCCTCGCTTTAGTAAATCAGTTTTAGTAGCCAACCGATCAATAGTAGCCCGCCACGCCATAATCTTACACTTAAACGGCACCCAACCTTTCCACGACCACTGGCTCGAAGCCTGCTGATTGGAGGCTGACTGCAGCAGCTTTTTGGCACCCTTCACAGAGAATATCCCGTCTTTACCCGGCGTCCACTTCCATTTGTCTGTGCCCCCTTTCAAGTCGTAGTCGTGAATAGCCGATAGAAGCTGAAACAGCTCGGCGATCTGCGCTTCAGAATTCGGTGTTGTTCTCCATTCCCAATATAAAGTCTTCTCGCCATTTATGACTTGTAAACGCTCTGCAACAGACGCCCATTTCCGTCTCTCAATCCGGAACAGGTTGGGGTAAAGATTTCGTAACGGCTCATTGTATAGCCAAGGATCTGCCCAAAAACTGACAGACACCCCTCGACCCACGATAGCCACAAAACAGTTGTTAAGAGAGGTGCCGTTTTGGATTCTCTTTTCTCCAATTTTTGTGATGTGTTTCCAGCAACCGGAAGTAGATGTAGAGCACGGAAGCGACGTCCAAGATCTACTTGACCCGTGACAGCTGAGGATCACTTTCTTCCACAAGCTTTGTCCTTCTGTTTTGAATCGCCAATTCCACTTGAGTAAAAGAGCCTCATTCACATATTGCAATTTGGAAAGGCCTAAACCTCCCGCATTTTTTGACAAAGTAAGAGTATCCCAAGCGACCCAACAAATCCTTTTCCCGTCACTGCCACTAGACCATAAAAATCGTCTCATCAACGCCTCTAAGTTCTCAATAACCGCTGAGGGGGCCTTATAGATAGAGAAATAATATATCGGTAAATTTTCAAGAACCGATTTTATTAAAATAACTCGGCCACCTATAGATAAGTGTTTCGCTTTCCATGAGCTCAACCGATTCTTAACCACTTCCACAACCGGAGACCAATTACTTATTCTAGACATCTTAGCTCCCACCTTTATGCCCAAATACGTGAAAGGGAAGACGCCTCTTTTACAACCAAGGACTTCCATCACACTATCCACTTCGCTATCTTCAATCCCTACACCGAAAAGGTTAGACTTGTGGAGATTAATCCGCATACCTGAGCATAGGTGAAAGATTCTAAGAAGACGAGCCAAACAATGGATGTTATCCACCGACCAATCCCCCATGATGAGAGCATCGTCGGCATAGAAAAGATGGCTAATATTCAAATCCTCCTCTTCCAGCCGAATGCCTTTAAAAATCTCCAAACTTTTAGCTTTTTCCAACATCCAAGCTAAACACTCCATGACGATCAAGAAGAGAAATGGGGACAACGGGTCACCTTGGCGTAAGCCCTTCTCGCAAGAAAATTGGAAAGTAGGGGACCCGTTGACCAAAACTGACGCCCTGCTCGAAACTAAGATGCCTTTGATCCACAAACACCATAAAGGCGGAAATCCCATTTGGTCGAGCATAGAAATCAAGAAGTCCCAGTTGACGCTATCGTATGCCTTTTCAAAATCAATCTTCATGAAAAACGCCTTTTTCTTTCTTTTTTTCAGCCAATCAAGAATCTCATTGAGCACAAGAGGGCCATCAAGAATAAAACGATTAGCTAAAAACGCCGATTGAGAATCCGAGATAATTGTACCCAAAACCTTTTTGAGCACAAGAGGGCCATCAAGAATGAAAAAACTTGATTAATTCAATTTTTACCTACATGTAACATACATTCAATTAATACATATATAACAATATTAAATAAAACTAAAAACTAACATCTAACATCAATAAATGTGATAATACCTTAAAACGTGAAGCAAACTGAAGAAGCAAATTTGAAAGTGAAGAAGATAAATTAAGATGACGTAGGAGCAAAATTTTGAAATCGAAGAAGATAAATAAATTAAGTTGTTGAGATTTGAAGAAAGAATGAAGAAATACTCAATATAAAAAAATGTATATAACTAGCCGTTGGATTTCTAGATTATATTATTATTAGAGGTTTGTTTTAAAAATTGTTTAAATGGATGGAATTTCTGAATCTTCACTTCCATTTTTTTAGAGGTGCGGTTCACTTCCATTTTTTAGAGGTGCGGTTGATATATTATATTACTAGATTATACTCCGGGAACGTCCCGAGGTTGAGAAATCTAATATAACATATTAATTTTACATATGAAATATAATGATTCGTTTTACAGTTACATGCAAGAAAGCTTCGGGTAGCACCTAACCTAAAACAATTAGAAATGTATCTTTAATGTTAACGCCTAACCTTAAACAATGTATAACTCTAATATTAATATCTAACCTAAAATAATGTATAACTCCAATGCTAATGGATGTTGAAAATAGAATTCATATTTACTGATTTGAACATAATTAGTGGACTGAATTACAAGTTTTGTCCTTTAAGTTTACACCAGATTTCAACGGATGTCCTTTAACTTTAAAATTGATTGGTTTTGTACTTTAAGTTTTAAAATTTTGCACGTTATGTCCTTTGTTGCTAACTGGGTTAGTTTTCGTCGTTAAGTTACATCACGTGCCAGGCACACTAGGGTAAAACAGTAAAATCACCCCCCTTTCATTTCCCCCCAAATATAACACCTGTAACCCTAATTTCACAAATCCTCAACATCAGATCGAAGCTAGCGTTCCAAATCCTCAAAATCAAAATGGTTTATTGTCGATGTGGAAGGGAAGCAGTCATCCTCACATCATGGACCGATAAAAACCCAGGTCGGCGATCCTATGCTTGTAATCAGGTTAGTTAATCTGAAATTTATTGGTTGGGTTGAGAAAAATTGTGAAGTACCTTGATTTAACGGGTGGATTCGTTGTTTTTAGGGAGGAAAATGTGGATTCATTGGTTGGGTTGAGAAAAATAGATGTCAAACTTGCACAGAAACTATTCCTGGTTTGATTAGGGCTAAGAACCAGTTGGAGTCAACGAATCAGGAGCTTGAAGTGTCAAACAAGGTTCTCGAGCAAAAATTGACAGACAGTGAAGCTAAAAGGAAGATTATGAAGAAGGTGTTGGTTATCAGTTGGATCTGTTTTGTGTTTTATATGATCTCAGTTAGTTTAATGGTCTAATGTAATGTGTTAATGTTGTTAGTGTGTAATGTATCTGGTTTGGATAATGTAATTGTGGTTTTAATGTATAAAAAGTGCAAAAATTGCACAGTTAGTTGGAAGTGTTTGTGTATTATGTATTTGACACATTTTGAATTTGTTGTTTTGTGAACATAAAGGGACCATGACACTGCAAACCATTACAACTGACCAAATGCATGTTTGCATATTGACCCATTAACAACTAACACAATCTGACCTTTACAAAAGGGACATTTTGACCCATTACAACTGATTGCATATTGCAAAGAACATAAAGGGACATTTTGACCCATTTAAACTGATTGCATATTGCAAACCATTACAACTGAACATAAAGGGACATTTTGACCCATTTAACACCAACTGCAACCATGAGACTGCACAGTCACAAACCTGCAAACTTGACCCATAAACAACAAACACAATCTGACCTTTACAAACAATCAGAAACTTGCAAATAACACAAACATATGACCAAAATACCAAAGTACCATATTTTACCCATACATAAGGTTTGTTACATAGAACATGCAACCAAAAAAACAAACTGTTTTGTTCAAAACCTACATAATAACCATAGTATCAACCAAAATAACAAAGTTCAAAGCCTACATAATAAACATGCATTAACACAACCAACTAAGCTTTTGCAGCCTTCTTCCCTTTCTTATCTTTAACCTAAGCCTTCCCCTTACATGCCTTGTCTTTAACCTGAGCCTTCCCCTTGCATGTCCTAGAATTGTGTCCCTGGTCCCCACATTTGCCACATGTCATTTGAGTGTTCTTCCTTGACAACTTTCCAGTCAACTTCATGTCATCCAATTCAACCTCAGACCTCTTTCTTGCCTTCTTTGGTCTTCCAACTTGGACATGATGTTTTGGAGGTACAATAAGTGTCCGAGCTGGATTCTTGGGCCACATATCCCTGCCATTGATAGGATTGATCTTGAATGAGTACACTGACTTCCACCTATCCATTGTGTATATTGGATCAACCCAGCTTTCCAAAGCTCCTACCATTCCCCCATTAGCAGCCTTGACCCAAATTGAAGCCACAGCATGTCTGCATGGCATACCTGATAACAATAATATGCAATTTATTATACTAACAGAAAATGCATACACAGTCAAACAAAACAAATTAACTTCAATGACATACCAGTTATTTCCCATCCTCTGCAGCTACATGTCCTCTTAGCCAAATTGACAACCCTTGCATGATTTGGTTTACCACTAACCTCATATTGATCTCCCCCATTCCATTGAACATGGTAGTATGTAGCATCCTTCTTGATTTCTTCAAACTGTTCAGTGGCCCATGGTGTCAACAATCCATCACATCTTTCAATCACACCCAGCACAGTGACAATCCTCCTCATTAAGTATTCCCTTATGTATTCAAGGGCAGATATAATGGGCTTGTCTCTAGCTTCAATTATCTTCCCATTATACACTTCACACATGTTGTTCAGCAACATGTCACTTACTGCCCTTCCTGTAATATCACACATTAATTGCATTGGTAATTAGTAGATATCAAACATTATAAGCTAACAAATTAAGTAGAATGACATACCAGTGAAGTGTGACCTGGACCAATGTAAAGGTGGGATCTTTGATAACCACAAATGGGCCTGCTTATTGAATGCTTTCAACTTATCCATTGCAGTGGTAAACTCAGGAACTGTTGTGGCTGCTGCACAATTCCATAACATATCCTTATACAGTTTCCCTCTCCAACTTCCCTTCATATTTTCATGGATATGTCTAAGACAATATCTATGTTCTGCTAATGGAAACAACTTTGAAACAACAGGAAGAATCCCCTTCTGTCTATCACTAATGAATGTGAAATTTGAGTTTCTATCTAGATCTAGGTCATCAGCCAACTATTCTAAAAACCAAGTCCAAGAACTAAGTGTTTCTGCCTCAACAATTGCAGAACATACAGGATACAAACCATTATTGCAATCAACACCTACAGCAGTTAACATCTGACCTGGGAAGGGGCCTTTCATGAATGCACCATCAAGACCTAAAAACCTCCTCCCTAGTGCCTTGAATCCTTCTTTTAAAGCTGCCAAACACACATACATTCTTCTGAATTGTCTGGTTGGGCTATCTGGATCTGGGGATGGTTCAACATCGATTTTGACTGTGTTTCCTGGATTCTTGTCTAGTAGTTCACTCCCATAATCCCTAAGTAGGGAGTACTGTTCTGCATAGTCTCCTTCAAGGTGCTTCTTAGCCCTAATCTTAGCCCGGTAGGCCTTCATTCTTGAAATCCCAAGCTGATACTTTCTTTGAAATTGTTCTTGTACTGCTCTAACAGGGATATTTGGGTTCTCTTCTATCTGCTCTAACATTTCCTGAGACAAAAACTTGGATGTACAAGCATAGATCTTTCTTGTTTGAAGACAGGTGTGTTGGGTGTTTAAGGTCCTGACAACCCAAGATTCTGTGTTGTTATCTTTTGAAACAAGTATGGTCCAAGGGCATTGATATAAATGTGGATTTGTCCTTTTGCCCCTCCCTCCTACATTCACTGTTTCACCTTTCTGTTTTGGTCCCTGTGGTTTTTTTATTAACAGTTGCCCCCTTAACATTGGTTTTGTTAACAGTTGCCCCCTTAACTTTGCTTTTATCTTTTGTTTCTTTCAATTCAGTGGCCACCTTTTCAACCCTCTGTTTGGGTTGACTTAAAATGTGGACACCAGTGTCATCCACTTCAAAATCTGGCTTAGAACCTTTACAAATTGCCCTAACCCTTTCATTATCATCTTTAATTACCTTGATAACCCTTTTAGTTTCCACTGCATGCTTCTTTATTAGTTTTTTTGCTTCCTCCTTGATTCCAAATATCTGGCCTACAGAAAAGTTAGCTAGATTCTCATGTGCCCTTCTGAGTTTATGTAAATATTTCTTCCTTATGCTTCTTTCATTATCATCTGAATCAGACCCACTATCAAACCTTTCATTATCTATGACATCCAATTCTGGTTCACCCTTTGGTTCATTTGATAAGTTGTCCTCAACTTCTGGATCAATATGCATCCTATAATCAGACATGTCCACATCAGGTTCATCAATATTGTTGTCAGCATCCACAATATAATCACTGTCATTATCTTCATCATCCATCTCTTCATCCTTGTTTTCTTCTCCAAACAAGTCATCAAGATCCACATCAGGTTTATCATTTTTAACTGTGTCATTTTTTACTGTGTCATCAGCATTATCTTCAAACAAGTCATCAACATTGTCTTCAAACAAGTCATTAGCATTATCTTCAAACAAGTTATCAACATTTTTTACTGTGTCATTTTTTACTGTCTCATCAGCATTATCTCCACATTGGCTAAACATGTCATTAATTCCACTCTGTTCCACTACTTTACTTGACTCTTGACTGGCCCTCATAAAACCTTCATGAATTCCACTTTGTTCCCCTCTGTTCATTCCACTATGTTCCCCTCTATTCTCCACATTTATATTGTCCTGAACTTGTCTAAAGATTAGCTTTGAGGGCACAAGTGCAAATGGGCCATGTTCATCAATCTCCTCTATTGTAAGACCAGACCTGACCTTTGTTGATGACAAAAGCAGTTCCTTAATGTTATTTAACCCATGGGTAACGTAAACATCTATGAACTTATGCATTTGCACATGATTAGCCAATAGCCGACAATCTTCATCACTACTTAGATCCTCCAGACCAGTATCTAAATTTTTACCAGGATATAAATACATGTAATACATTGCATGTGTTCCATTATATCCCAACAAATCCATCAATAGACCCACCTCGTGAATAGAAAACTGATCAATATCTATCAAGTCGACGTAATCAGTCTTACCTGCCACATATCTACGGCCTGAAGGAGCTGTTAGCCTACCACTATGATGCAGGATAATGGTGAAGAGATTCGGATAACAATCTGCAACATTAATAATCAACATTACTAATCAACATTAATAATCAACATTAAACCCAAAATTTTAGGGTTTATAGTACAAAAAAACTTAAACTTTACCATATATCTCTAAAACGTCATCATCGTCCAAAGATTCTCGAAAAAGCCAGCCTTTCTTTGCCTGATCATCTGCTTCTCTCACCATTTGTGTCGAAACCTTATTTTCAGAAACGTAAAGGGTGAAATGTGGGTATGGATTTTGAAGTGAGAGGGTTACAGGTGTTATATTTGGGGGGAAATGAAAGGGGGGGTGATTTTACTGTTTTACCCTCGTGTGCCCGGCACGTGATGTAACTTAACGACGAAAACTAACCAAGTTAGCAACAAAGGACATAACGTGCAAAATTTTAAAACTTAAAGTACAAAACCAATCAATTTTAAAGTTAAAGGACATCCGTTGAAATCTGGTGTAAACTTAAAGGACAAAACTTGTAATTCAGTCTAATTAGTGACTTGCCTATACACCCTACAAAAAAATAGTCATTTTTTCTCCGTTTTTTATATAGAACTATGGTACTTGTTGGAAAGATAATAAAACGCTCGTTAATTTGGTGTAATTTTTTTCTTTAAAAAATCTTGTATATAAAATATATTAACGTTTAAAAATTATGGGAGGAAACATAAGAGATAAAAATTCAATTTTGTTTTTAAATTATTTTTTTTTCCTAAAAGATCTCAATGTCACATGGGATGACACATGACACATTCAAAGAGGAGAATGCCTCTTTGAGTGCCATGTCATTAAAATGGCTTTAGTTTATTATATGTATAGATATTCTAATTAAAAAGAGTAAATAGCCAAAATTGTTCGTGAGGTTTTCCCACATTTGCTAGATCCATCCAATTTTTTTTTTTACCAAAACCACTGAGGTTTCCTAAAAATTGCTAAATCCATCTAATATACAAACTGAGTTAAAGGTTAACAATTTAAGAGGGGCATTAGAGTACTTTTACACCCATTTTGTAAAAAATAAAAGTTTCTTCTCTTTTAATCAGACGACATGCATCACTACATCAAAGACCTTACGTTTTCTTCTTCTTATGTAAACCCTAATGACATAAACATTCAAACACCAATTAAAGATCGATGGCTTTTGCTTCTTTGCTTTTACTCCAAAAATAAACGATCTTAAGGGTATTCCCGGTCGAGACGTCGGTGATGGAACCGAAGTTTGCTGGTATGGTTTCTGATTATCCGAAAGACCAAATCCTCTTCTAACCTCATTAATGTCTTCTTTATTTCAAGATGCAATGACTTAACATGATCCAATGCAGCTTCAAGTTCTTCGCCGACCCGATTGTTTTCTTGTTCCATGTTCAAGAGCTCACCTTGAAACTTTGCTGCTTGATGTGTGTTGGAATAAATATACGTAACGTTTGTATATTAATCGATAGCCATTATAATCATTTATATTATGATGATCAATTATTAATATTATCCTAAGCCCAATAACAGATATGTTTTGATGGGCGGATTATCATTAGATGGGCCTTATTAGGGTGTCTCCTGGGTACGTATAAATAGAGAGATTATTATGAGATTAGGGTTGACTCACAATCATAACAATATAACACCATTAGCCATCCCCTATCTCTCTCTCTCTCTCTCTCAATGTGTTCATAACTTAAGAACACATAAACCATCAGAACTGCATACCTTAAAGGGAACCCAATCAAGATGATGGTGTCTTCCATTACTGAGGTTCCTGAACGGTTAATCATATCAGGTACACATGATTAATTCTTATGTTTATACCTTATGTTCGTATTAATATAATCAACATGTGGTATCAGAGCTATGTTGATTATATCGTTTCAATCATAGGTTTCCTTAACAATTGACGACTCGATTTCGGAAAATTAAATTTTTTACGAATATAAGAAAATTTTCTAGAAAGGATCCGTCGATTTAAAGGTTCTGGAAACACTTAGTAACCATCAAATAAGGTTTTTATTTAATGGGTGTTAATAATTAATTATTATTTTTGCCACAATCTTGAATTTGTTATGTCTCAAATTTAACATACGGAAATCTCGTTGTTAAGGAGATTTATCATTCATGTGAGACATATCATTATTATTATTATTATTATAACTAAAAAAAAGTGAATTCATTTAAATCGATTCACTAATAATTTCTATTATTGAATTCGCTCCATAAATTTAATCGGAGATAACTAAGGATTCATGAGATAAAATATCATCTTGTTTATGTTAATTTTTTTTCGGTTGATGTTCTTCAAGAACATCATAAGAAAACCGAAAATTATTATGATTTTGGTTTAAAATTGGATTGAAATTCTGTTTTTGATAATTTAGGATATAACTTTATCTCCAAGGAATTTTCGAAATCAATTATGATTAAGTCAAAGATTTCGAAATCTTATGATATCTTTGGAGATAGTCATCATTTAAAATTGGAAATAGATATTATGTAAATCCCTCTAAATTTTGAACCACTAACTTTATCAGTTTTTAGTTTTCAATAATAATAACTGTTTTCGGTTTTAAGGATTAATAAATTAAGTTCTCGGATTATCAATTAGTTCCTGAATTCAGGTTCTCATTTTTAAGTTCTCGGTTTAAAGCTTTCGACCAGGTTCACGGACAGGAGTTCTCGGTCAAGGTCTTCATCTTCGAAAACCATAATGTTTTTCGAGAACCCATAATGTTTCCAAGAACCCATCTTGTTTATCGAGAACTATCATGTATTCGAGAACCAATATTTTCGAGAACTATTAAAGAATCCGAGAAATGTTAAAGTTATCCGAAAATATAAGTTATTTGAGTACTCATAATATTCGAGAACTCTTCAGTAAATCGAGAACTAATTCTGATATTCCGAGAACTCATCATGACATTCGAGAACTCATTATGATATATGAGAACTCATTAAGTCTTCGAGTACTCATGATTTATTCGAGATCTCATAAGTCTTCCGGGAACTCATCAATTTCGAGAACTCATTAAGTCTTCGAGAACTCATAATTTCGAGAACCCCTTATGTTATTCGAGATCTCATAAGTTTTCAGGGAACTCATTATTTTTCCGAGAACCCCTTATGCTATTTGAGAACTCATATAAATTTTTTTGAAAACTCAATTCTTTGAGAACCCATTATTTCGAGAACTCATAAGCTAATTCGAGAACTCTTTATTTTTCCGGAACTCATAAGATTACTGAGAACCCACTATTTTTCGGGATCTCTAACAAAATTTACAGTTTTGATAAAACCTAATGCATCAAGTTTATTCAAAACATTATAAAACCTTGCTTAACTTGCAATAACATTTTGAGGTGTCACTTCTGCCCAAAGGTGATGTGTCACATTAGTTCGTTATAAAGATCTCGTTAAGCATTGTAGCTCGTTCACATAAGTGCCATAAGGTTTCACTTCTGCCCAAAGGTGATGTATAACAGATTATGTTGGTGAACTGAGCGTATTGCATTAGAACTTTGAGTGTTTGACTTCTGCCCAAGGTGATGTGTTACATTCATTATTAGCAACTTAATACTTAAATAAATAGCGTATAGCCAAAGCTAGAGCATGTTATTTAAGTAGCGTATGTTGGTGTTATTATATTATCACATCTTCGTATCAAAATTGATCCTCACAATTAATGATCCTTCATTAATATAATGATCATAATTTAAGTCTGCCTTACATAAATACCTGTAACTCGAAACTAATCTCACATTCTTCTATAAATTACTATCTCAACTAAGTAATCCACTATAATCATCAAAACTAAGAAGAGCTTGCTTAAACTTTGTTCTTATCAAGTTACCTCTTAAGACATGACATTCCTACGCTTTATCTGATAAAGTGTTACAGAATAACATTGAGCATAAGAATGTGGGATACACAAAATGTCTCTCATGGTAATCAATAACGCTTTTACTGATTCCTATCAGGTGAGCAATTAAAGGTTCTGAAATTCCTAAGACTAATGTATTATCTATGGAAATGAAAGAATATAACGAATTCCTAATAAGCATGCAATACATCAATCTAACTCTATGGTTGAATGGCTTTTGTGAATACATTTTTAACATTGAATAACATGACCCATAAAGCTAAGGGGTTACACATGGAAATATATAAATTTCAAGTGCATAATAACTTTTCCATCAGTACGATTAGATGCATTATGAATCAACTCTAGCACTCAGAAACATCAAAGTAAAATGAGTCTGTTGATAGCAAATTATGTACAGGAAAAGGAACGCATTAAACTAGAAAAGTTGATGTTATTCACCCTACTGCCATTAAACCTAAAAGAGGAAGTATAATTACCATAGAGAGGTTAATTATAAGGTCTGGAAATGAAATGAAATACAAATACTATTTTCAGCTATAAGTTTCTCCAAAGGGAAAGTCTTACTAAGCAAAATTGTGCCATTAAGAATAGGCATAAGCAATGAGATTGCCCATAAGTAAAGAGAACAGCTGGCTAAGATATGTAGTGTCTAATTAAAGATATTTAACTCCACAAATGCTAATGAATTCCAATTAACACATGATAGTTGAGTCTAGTTTTATACGTTTCCTTACCAGAAAGTTAGTGGCAAAATTAAGGGTCTATTAACCATTAATAACTGATCTTAGTTTTGAAGCTTTATGATACCTTACGATATTCATGAGATTACTCAGAATTTATCATCAATACTAAAAGCTACAACTTTTTCTACAGTTACAAGGTTTGAATTACCAACTCAAAGCCACTATTAAGTTAAACTCTCATATTGTCTATTGTCATTATCTGAATAGAAACCTTATGAAATAAAACTAGATGATCCAATAGGTTTTCATTACTTTGTTATTGTGAAAATGAGAATTTAACAAAGGAAAATGAGACCCATGCCATTCATCCACTAAGACCAAAATTTCATGAGAAATCATGATCAGGTCACTAAAGGATGCTTATATCAAATCTCATTCTTAGTGACTTTAAAGCATGTGTTAAACGCCCTAAACATTAAATGGCGAAAAGGAATAAATGGGTTTCCATCATAAGTCATAACTAATTGACATTAGTGGAGCTTAGATAAATATCTAACTGTATCTATTTCATTTCCTATAGACCAAAGTATTAAAGAAATCAATTCATATATACATAATAAGATTCCTCTAAGTATGTCCTTAAAATTTCTTATGAAATCTGGACGAATAAGGGAAATCAAGTATAAAATATATGAAATATTTTCGTTCACACGCATCGCTAAAACTTATTATGTGGAGGTACTAAGTGACCTAAAAGATTAGTGGGAGAATTAGATGTCTTACTTATGACTTGCAAAAGTTACAGAGGTGGAGGAAACGACAATTTGATCTATCCTCAAATTACACCTCTTTCACCGGACAACGCTCTATCACAACTTGTCTCCTTAGCATTTAATGCACTCCTAACAAAGTTTTGTGGATGCCTAAATATGGGGAACTTAGATTTCTTACTAAAGTAATCCTCATCAAGAGAAACGACAATAAACATCATTAGGTTGATTTCTCTATTAAAATCTATGGATCTTCCAAATGTTAGATCTTAAGCATGCTGAATTCATTAAGATTTCTAAGGTATGTGGGAGCAGTAAAAGTCCTTATTATGACTTTTCAGAAGTACAAGATGTGGGGGAGAGACTCATTAAAATTCGAGACTCATTATGTTTAACTCCGAATTTAACTTCGATTATTCCTCTTGTACACCTTACTGCACCAACTCTTACACACTTAGAAACTAATATTGCTCATTATATACCTGAAAATAAAAACACCTAACTAAAGTTAACTTTGTATCATAATAAATCCAATGTTAACTCAGGAGGTCATCTGGGTCTAAAAGCCCATTAAATTTGATGATTATGAAACCTGCCTGACTAACACAAAATGGATGTTTGGAAAGTTTACCGATCCTACTTCTTCTAATTAAATCATTAGTATCAATCTATCTTCATTGCTATAACGTTTGGGATTGGTTGAATAACCTAAAGGTATTCATAATTAAACCAAATCCGAATGGGAACGTTGCAAGATAAGATTGATTGTATAAGATTATACGCAAGAAGGGATTAGATTATCAAAGAATCTTCTTATCTGCATTTCAAAAGATTTCTTTGAGGATCATTACCGTCCTAGTAGCTCATAATAACTAAGAGCCACATTAGATGGACATTAAGATAACTTTCCATAACGATGACCTACATGTTCATTAAGCAACCTGAAAGATGTAGATGAAGAAGTTTAGCTAAAACAGGATATTATGATCATACAAGTCACAATTCTAGGTGCGGAAACCCTAGAATTGAACAAAATGATAATACGCAAATCACAACACGGATAATACCTTTTCAATCACCATTTTTATAGATAACTTGTTCAAAATATGTTTACAATCACCTTACAAGTTGATCTAATTCAACTTAACACACTTTCAATCTAGAGAGAAACCTGACCACAAAACACACACTCACAATAACTATTCTAACCAACAAAATGATCAAAACATATATATACTAACTGCACGTTCGCCCTTTTCTATGGTGCGAATGTGGACAAAGTCCACATTCGCCCAGTAGCAAGGTACGAATCTAAACATCCTTCAGACATCTTCCACATTCGCCCAGTCAGCATTTTCCTTCGCCCATTCCATTACACATTCGCCCATACTTATTTCACCTTCGCCCCTACTTAATCATTCTAACATGTGTTAAAAACCTAATCCAATCATTAGTCGCAAAACGTGCATCTACAAACTCCCCCTCGACTATTGATTGGATTGTCTTCGTTCTTCATCCATTATCTTATTCAACAACTTGAGTCTCAGCTGCTTTTTTTGATCTTTTGTCATCTCAGGCTCAAGCTTACGTTTCACTGAACGCTTTGGCACATCAGTCATCTTCACCTTCTTACCCAACTTAGTATCCAAGTTGCTTCCAGAGTTGATATCATAAGCAAAACAAACTCCAACAACTTGTTGATACTTCTTCGCCTGCTCTGCATCATTGGGATCATTGAATATTGGATTGTAGTAAAGCATGATTATATCCTCAAAAGTACAGTTGATAAGCCACATTGGATCAAACACGTAGATCTTCTTGTACTTATCCTTTCCATCTCTTAACACAATCACCGCCTTTGCATTCCTCCAATCATAGTACCAGAAGATAAAGTCTGCACTGAAGTGTTGTTGTAAAGGCATCAAAGAAATTTTCTTCATCACTTCAGGTGCTTTGTATATCAAAGTAACCCTCTTCTTTCCAGTTCTTGGATCAACATCCCTATGAACCTTTCTTCTAGGGTACTGAGGTTTAAACATGTTCCATTTTGTTATGCTTTCCCAGACCAACCTATCAGCAAACCAACCTACAGCCGTGTTATTCACTGAAGCTGCAGTCATAGGGAATCGACAAATGTCTCTAACCGCCCAATACGGTAGAGTTAATAAATCATGAAATCTGTAGAAGTACAAGATTTCTGATTCCCATTTAACTGCTAAACATTTCAATCTCCCAAGATACTTCCAACCAAGAGCCCTGCCTTTGAACTTCTGGTTGTGATACCTGTAGAATCCACCTTGAGCTTCCGGCTTAGGTCATTTATCATCAGCTTCTTTCAAATTCTGTAATAACGTCTTCAAATCATCATTCTGATCAGACGGTTTCTGCTGATCTTCACCAAACACTTTCTCTACGAACTCCTCACTTCGCTTTTCAGCTTTCTTTCTAGCTTCTCTCTGTCTGAGTTCAGTAAAGTCTGGGAATACCTCATCTTCATTGTTCTCCCTGAAATATTGTGGATATTCTTCATGAGTAATATCCTTAATTTTAATCTCTTCCATCTCAGGTGTATGTTTGTCATCAGAATGATTTCCAATATCCTTTTCAGGAATATCTGGAATCATCTGATCCATCATGATCTCCTCTAACGTCTTTCCTACTCGCTGTGCTATACCTTCTAAGATCTCCTTGGCAACAGCAGTAGGTACTTCACCCTCTTCCAAATCAGGGTCATTATATTCAAGTTCAAACCTCATATCTTCCGTTTGGAAGATTTCAGCGAACTTTACTGTAAACTCTATCGTCCATTCTCTTTTCTCGAGCATCTCCCAATACACATTCTTTGCATCGTCAGATAGAGATCTCACCTTCTCATTCCAAAGGATAGTTTCATCTGAATCAACGTTCTCACCAGCTTTCTTCTTTGAACTAGACTCTCCAGCATCACCCTTCTTTGTCTTTCTCTTCTCAAATGAAAACTTGTTAGAGTCGTCTCCACCATCATTATCACTATCATCACTTTTATCATCATCATCTATACTTCCCGATCCCTCAGCATCATCATCATCATCATCATTATCATTCTTATCACCTTCTTCATCAGAACTTTCCTCTGATTCATCATCTTCATCATCGTCTTTCTCTTCATCAGAAGGCTCAAAATCAACTTGTTCCTCCTCTCTCTCCTTATCCTCTTCTCCATCCTTCAACTTTGGAGCTTCACCGTAAAGTTTGTCCAAAAAATCACTCAAACGTTTGTTCTCTTTCTTAAGTTCTTTGTTATCAACCTTTACAATCTTAATCATCCTTCGGTTTCTGTTGCACTTAACCTCAAGATCTTTATTCTCTTCTTCAAGTTGTTTTACCTTCTTCTCGATCTCATCTTGGTTAGCTTTTGATGCAACTACAATCTGGAGCATCTTCTCTTCATTCTTTTTAAACTTACTGATTTCAGCTTGCTGTGCAACTATCATCTTCATCATGTCATCCATCTTCTTGTTAACCTGTTTCATAACATCATCTGAAACAGTAACTTTGGATGCCTTGGATGATTCAACTTCTTTAGCCTTTTCTTTTCCTGGCTTAAACATGTTCAACACATTCTCTAAAGTAGCTTCCAAATCAGGAACTGGTGCTACTTCAGGTTCTTTGCTCTTCTTCTGCTTCGTTGCTACCGGTGAAGATACCTTTGATGATGTACCTGCTTCAGGTATTTTCTTACCCTTCAGCAACTGTTCGATCTCTCTCTCTCTTAGCTTCTTAGTGCTAGACTTCTTGGCCATCGACTTATGCTTTGGTTTCTTCAAGTTCACAACCACTGTCGACCCTTCAAAATCATCAATATCAACACTTAAGCCTTCATCAACATCAATCGGCTTTTTCTGCAACACTTCTTCAACAGTCTTGTTCAGTAATTCAGGCTCCCCAACCACAGTGGCCTTGCGTTTGGTAGTCTTAACACGTTCTTCTTCCGAATCCCACTATTCTTCAACTTCTGTCTCTTCTGAATCAACAGATTCTTCGTCCACCAAACTTGTACCTTTCTTAGCAGTCGTCTTCTTACGTGCACCTTGTTTCTTAGAAGCACCCTGATCAACCTTCGCCTTGCCCTTCCCTTTGGCTCCAGCGTTTACAACTTGCCTCTTCCTCTTAGTATTTGCATCAGCGTATACCAGAGGATCATCGTTATCTGAATCATTGTTATCATGCCTTGCTTTATTCAATCCTGGGTAAGTGTAACCCGGATTAACTAAAGCACCAAACAATCTTCTATGAGGTGGCTTCTCATTATCTGGCACACCTTTGTAACCCTTCATCCTCACAAGTGTCCTAATGTTCATATGATCTTGACCCAAAATCATCGTTGGATCCTTCCTCAAGTCAGGATACTTGTTGTTGAAGATCATCATCAGAAACCATGGATATAACATGAACTTCTTGCTCTTTAAACCTTTCAGCATCTTGAGCATATGATCTAAAATCATTCCAGAAACATTAAATGGTTTGTTGAGAGTCAACGCAACCATTAATGAGCTTAGACTTTTCCTCATCACATCATACCCACCGCTAACACAACCAAACACATGAATGATCACGTGTGCAAAATACTTGAACTGCACACTTAGCTTTCCTTTGTGCATTGCTCCATCTGTGATCGGACCTTTATACTTCATCCTAAGAAAGCAAACCCTCTGCTCGGTCCACGATAGTTCTCTGGGATCAGTACTCACTTCAAACTTAATCTTTAACGCCTCTCTGATGTCCTCTTCTGTTATGAATATCTCCATCCCCTGAATAACACTTCGGATAATAGTTTGATTTTCCCATAAATCATATCTTGCGTTCTTATAAAAAATCCTCCACGATGTCTTTATAGATAATGGCTGGTGTAGCTAAGGCATGTATGATTCGGCTTCGCCTTAGAAAGTCCACAATACCAGAAGATTCAGTATTCTTCAACACGTCACCAACATACGCACAACAGTTATGCGTTGCTTCAAACGGCCAAGCTTGTGGAACATTCACGGCTTCTGGAACTGGATCCTGTACAACATTCTCAACTGGTATCTCAATATTCTCTGGTTGTTCAGCCATCTGCAAAACAAACATAAAAAAAAATATGTCAGAAACACAAAAACGACAAATTTTAAAAATTTTAGAGGTTTTTCACATTTTCACTTTCGCCCATTTTTCATGGTCGAATGTGAGTTTTTCTGGTACGAAGGTAGAATTTAGGTACGAATGTGCAAAATTTTAAGATAATCATCACATTCGCCCGTTTTAGAAGTAACTTCGTCCCTTATTTCCACATTTGCCCAATCTAGTTTGGTCGAATGTAAAACTAGTTTTCCCAAAATTTGAAAATTTTCATTGTTTTGTTTTTGCTTCTGATTTTGATTCATACTCTGCCTAAAATGGCCGACTAAGACTACTACACAATCAATTTCTATTATCATTCAATTATTATTAGTTTTCATGAAGAATTAGGGTTTAATCCTTATGAACAATCGATTAAACCTCACAAACAACTAATTAACCTAATTCTTGTTATCTTCTCCCCCTAAAACTAATAACAATTGAATCCATGTCAAAGAATCACATAAAAACAGTCCATATAAGTCCAGTTTAAAGAAACTAGGGTTCGTAACATAAAAACCCCAAATCAGATCGTATCTGGTGTCCATTACATGTGAAAATTGAGTTAAAAAGATCAGTAATGAGCAGGGAACAAGATTACAAGGCAAAAAGAATCAGGGCAACAAGGTCTTGGATTTTGAAAAATTTTTGAAAAAATCAGAATGAGGAGGTCGAACCTGTGAGATGGCTTTATATAAGCTGTACGTTCGCTCGTTTCACTTGGACGAATGTGGTATTATTCCACATTCGCCCCAACCAAATGGCACGAATGTAGTAATTAGACCCGAAGGTAAAAATAGTTAGATAAAAACCCACCTTCGCCCAAAATGAAAAGTACGAACGTGTGAATTTTTCCACATTCGACCCATTTAAGGGGCGAATGTGAAATGGAAAAATCTGAAAATTTTGCCAAATCACGAATTCGAATCCCGTTCAACATTTTTCAACCCGTTAAATCTCAAACACTCATTATTTCAGTTTAGAATAATACAAAGCCCAGATGGTTTCATCAAATCTCAGAAATTGACCATCAAACACCGTCGGTTATCTAAAAATAAAGCAGAAAAGCAAAACTTTTTGGTTTTTCTGAAATTTATATCAAAACACACCTAAAATCTTTTTGAGTTTTGTATCTTTTTTACAATGAAACTAAAATGCATCAATGTAAATAAAGCAGTAAACATTTTGTGATGTCCGGTAAGAGGATCATATCAGCTATTTGAGAAATCTGATCACAGCGTTGATCTTTTTGTTTAATATTATCATTAGAAACAATATGTGACACGACAATTGCTGATATTGTGGTCCACATAAGCTCACATGCAGACTATTACGCAATGCTTTAAAATGATACGATTTAGGTGTATTATACTAACACGTTGTGGTTCCCACACACACGACATACTCCCGTATCAAGATATTGCACAAAGCTTCCTCGTAACGCGTGATTATGCCAGAGTTATCCGTTTAGTTACAAGATATATAGCACAGAGGTGTACAGGTCAGCAAACGAATGCAGCAGAGTAACATGTGCATATATCCCAGGCTGAGGCTGATATCAACTACTGATTTGCATCAGTAAATTGATACGATGTAATTATGATCCTTGATCAGTAAAAACATGAAGTTCCTCAATTCGGTAACTTTCGATTTTGGCATTTAAGCTCTTTTAGCAAATATTCTGATAAAACTAGGTCCGTAAATCAATACGATAGAAGTTTAATCAGAATATCCCGGATAACAATAACATAACGACCCGAAACCTCAGATTTTGGCAATCCTATCAAACGAAATTACGGTACTAAGACCATATGCCCATGAGGTGTTCAGCCACGAACGCGTAGTTCGTTATGTTTGTATCACTAATGCACGCAATTTTTAGTCTACGAAGCCTATCAGCACATCACACGTAATCAACACACGCCTCATATTACTATACATATCTTTAGCCTGTGTCAGATCCCCACTGATGTACTATCATTTCCTCTTTTTATCCTGGAAATCATTTTTGATTTTTCTAATTTTATGGCTTTTTGAATTTTTTTCAATGTTTTTGGTTTTTCTTATAAAGCGACTCCCCCTAAAATGTAAAAACATATTTTTGGGTTTTTGAATTTTTCTGAAAAACTGTAAAAACTTTAAAGAAAATTTTAAAACTAAAAAGCGATAAACCGAGGTGCTGATTAGTCCTGTTTTTCTTTTATGTTGTTAACTTTTAAAAGATACTCAAATCGGGATCTGTCAAAAGCTTTCGTGAACAAATCTGCACGTTGATAGTCCGTATGGATTTTGACCATATCTATCAATTCTTTAGCGTAACAATCACGGATAAAATGATATTTAATCCGGATATGTTTAGCCTTAGAATGATTGCCCGTATCTTTAGTTAATGCGATCGCGGCTTCATTATCACAGTGTATAGGGGTTTTAAGAAACTGCAAACCGTAATCCACCATCTGCTGTTGGATCCAGAGCACTTGCGAACAGCAACTCGAGGCTGCAATGTACTCGGCTTCACAGGTAGACAGCGCGACTGAAGTCTGCTTCTTACATTACCAGGTGACTAACCTGCTCCCTAAAAACTGGCATCCAGCTGTCGTGGATTTGGTATCCTTGTCACAGCCGCCCCAATCTGCATCACTAAAAGCGATAAAATCAAAATCATCATCATTAGGGTACCAAAGTCCTCTCGAGGGACAACCCTTCAGATATCTAAGGATACGCTTGATCGCCGTCAGATGACTTTGTATCGGCTTCGACTGATAACGAGCGCAAAGACATGTTGCGAACATAATGTCTGGCCGAGATGCGGTAAGATACATCAGAGATCCGATGATTGCTCTGTATGTAAACGGGTCAGTCAGCTCCCCCTTAGCGTCAACTCCAATCCCGTGATTGGGCTGAATCGGGGTATCCATCAGCTTGGAATCCTCCATCTGGAACCAGCTCAAGACTTCAGATACGTATTTCGTCTGGTGAATGAAGATCCCCGTTGGTCTTTGATCCACCTGCAAGCCGAGGAAAAACTGCATCTCCCCCATCGCACTCATTTCGAACTTTTCCTGCATAACACGTTCAAACTCCCTGCACAAAAGTTCGTTAGTTGAGCCAAAAATTATATCGTCAACATATATCTGAACTAGAAGCAAATCATCTCCTGTTTTCTTCGTGAACAGGGTGCAGTCGACGAGTCCGCACTTAAATCCCTTCGACATGAGGTACGTGCTCAGCTCCTCGTACCACTGGCGTGGAGCCTGGTGCAGACCATACATTGCTTTGTTCAATACGTACACCTTATCCCGGTGGATAGGGTCTTCAAAGCCCGGTGGTTGCCCGACGTAAACCTCCTATTTGACTTTCCCGTACAGAAATGCACTTTTGACGTCCATCTGATACACCTTAAATTTCTTGTAGGAGGCAAACGCTAGAAACATTCGAATTGCCTCTATGCGTGCCACAGGTGCATAGATTTCGTTATAGTCAATCCCCTCGATCTGATGAAAACCTTGTACGACCAATCTGGCTTTGTTCCCTACAATCACTCCTCGATCATCTTTCTTACACTTAAACACCCACTTGGTTCCAATCTTCTTTCGTTCTGGAGGTAAATCAATGAGCGTTAAGACTCCCAACTTCTGAAATTGTAATAACTCCTCTTGCATCGCTTCAACCCAGGCGTCATCCAAAAGAACTTCTTTATATGTCTGCGGCTCTACCTGCGAAACATAACATGCAAACGACCAATCATTTTGACTACCAGATTTTTGTATTTTTGCATATAAAGCTAAAGCACCAAAACTTTCTGGTGAATTGACACTTCTCAGCTGTCCTCGCGTCATCACACTGCTTCCAGGGTCACCGATAACATGCTCCAGTGGGTGAATACGGTGAATCCGAGATTCCGGATGTTCAGGTACAGTAACTCCCGTCTGAATAGTCAAGTTCTCAACTGCATCCAGATCATGACCCGTGTTAGACGATGAAGCAACATCTGGATTTGGGTTCACTGGCAGTGCCTCTGTCTCTGTTGCATTTTCAAGAATAACTTCTTCAAATTCTCCATCATCTTCCGATTCTGAAGTACCCAAAGTTGTGGAAGCCTCTTGAAACATTTCTTCCTCCGGTACAGGAACATTGGTATCATTAGAAGCTGTTGGAGGAGTTACGGTGATCGGAAGCACCAACGGTGAAGTCGCCGCGTTTTCACACTCGTAAAGTAATCGAATAACAGCATCTTCAACCAAGTTATCTAGATTGAATGATTCAAAGAAGTCTTTGTAATCAAACATCCAATCAGGACCAATCCCTTGCGCATTCTGAGTATACCGTTGAACTTCTACGTTAGCCCAATCCTCCACCTGACGAGTTCTCTTGTTGTATACCCGTTTGAGCGGGGTTGCGTATCCAACAAAGTATCCCTCTTCAGCATTCGGCTAAACTTCTCGCTTGGATTCAACATCGTGCACGGAGCTCCAAAAGGTTCTAGATACTCCAAGTTCGGCTTTCTTTGGTGTAACAGTTCATAAGAAGTTTTGCCAAACTTCTTCACCGTTAAAACCCGATTAATTGTATAATTTGCTGCATAAATCGCCTCGTTCCAGAACATTACTGGAAGATTCGAGTCTGCGAGCATTGTTCTAGCCGCTTCTATTAGAGTCTTGTTTTTACGTTCAGCAACACCGTTCTGTTGTGGGGTATACGGTGCCGAGTATTCATGATGAATTCCTTTGTTTTCATAAAGTTCATCCATCTTTGCATTTTTGAACTCCGTCCCATTATCACTCCTAATTCTCTTAATCTTGAGATTATAGATGTTTTCCAATCGAGTGAACAGAACTTTTAGGTTATTAAAGGTGTCACTTTTATGCTGCAAACACATCACCCATGAAAATCTTGAATAGTCGTCAGTGACAACTAAACAATAAAGCTCTCCAAGATGACTTTTGCATTTGACAGGTCCGAATAGGTCCATGTGTAAGCGCTCAAGTGGCATCTCAACAGAGTTAACTTTCTTCACTTTGTGGGACTGTCTGTGTTGCTTTCCCTTCTTACAGCTCACGCACTTGTCATTCAAATGGAAATGTTTCACATTCACTCCCTCGACAAGTCCATTCTTCACTAGATGGTTCATTTTCCTCAAATGAATGTGCCCCATTCTTCGGTGCCACATTATCGATTCCTTCTCGCTCGCCTTTGATAGAAAACATGTTACTTGCCCCTGGGATGTCATTGCCTTGGACATATCAAGAATATAGAGATTGTTGTCGCGAGGTGCCTTCAACATAACCCACTCTTTTGGAATTTCGAAGCCCGGTTTGAGAATGTAGCAAGATTTGTCATCAAAATAAACAGTGAATTGTTTGTCACAAATTTGACTGACACTCAACAGATTATAGTCTATCTGTTTCACATATGATATCCTCTCAAAGCTCACAATCCCATTACTCACACTTCCTTCCATCGTGATATATCCGCCTTTGTTCCCGGCAAATGCAACGTACCCTCCATTTATGTTCTTCACATCAAACAATAAAGTTAAATCCCCGGTCATGTGGCCTGAAGCTCCACTATCAACAATCCAGAGACTGCTAATAGGGCCAGCTGAAGCTCCCTGCACACATCAAGTAAAACAGTTAGTTCTTTCGGGGGACCCAAGCCTGAGTGGTCTTGGGTCTTTGAATATCATTGTTCAAAGAATCATTCACTTCAACATTTTGTTTTGGATCGATCTTTTTAGGATCATTCAAAACAGTTTCAGCTTTTTCACTTGACTTTGAAGTTGAGGCTCCCAGAGTACCATTTGGTGTCCAAGACTGTTCAGAACGTTTCAAGATACGAATATGAGATTTTGGGGTCTCAGTCATTTTCTTAACGTCGTTCGTAAATGAAACTTTCTTGTGTACCCTCTCTGATTTAACAGATTTAGGTCCAACATTTGACTTGACAATAGGTTTTTGTGGAACCCTTTGTCTATCATTTGTTGTGTTCACCACTGGTTTTCTCCACGGTTTCTCCATAGCAATCCGGTTACGACGATCATACTGAAATGGACGATCATTCCTCTTTTGATAAAAATCGTTTTGATTACAAAATTGTTGTTGTTGAGGAACAAAACGCCTTTGTTGTGGATAGTAATGATTATCAACCGGTTTCCTCATGGATTGCCTAACTTCAACTTCGTGCCTCTTGTGCCTTACATACGGGCAGTGAGCAAGTAAATGCCCTCTCTCCCCGCACTTAAAGCATGCACGGTATTCTTCAAAAACATTTGGAGCATTCGGTTGAGCAAATGTTCTGACAGGATATTGATCATTATACTGTCTATGCCTTACACTCTCAGGAAGTGGACCTTTCGAGTAAGTTGGCTCATGAAAACCGTTTGCTTTGTTTTTGGGTTTAATAAACTGGGTGACATGAACCTTTGGTTCTTTCGGAACATCCAAATACAATTTCTTTAAAATTTCCGGTGGAATCTCATTTGTTCTCTCATGTTTTGGAAACCAAATTGTGCTTTCTTGCCAAATTTTATCAATTTTAGAATAGTTAGCAAACTTAATTGGATATTCCTCGTCAGAGATGATCTTATCGGATCCTTCCATCCGATAAAACACCTTGACTGGTTTGTCACTCATTTCTTTCTTAACTTCTTTCTTTTCAGACTTTTTCTCACGATGTGCGTTAGCCATCGGATGCACATGCTGAGACGATGACACTGGTTCAGTAGTAATGATGTGATTTTCTTTTGGAATATCACACGCATTAGCACTTTTGTCACTCTCAGTGTCACTCTCAGAGTCTGAATCAGCATTTTCAACTGTTACCCCTTCATCATTCAAACCTAAAATCGGCCTCACATCGGAATGAGGATCACCAACACTTGAGGTATTGGATTCATTTTCCGATGATGAGTCTGATTTTACTGAGCGCTCCGGTGTCACTTGATGACAATTGTGATTTTCAAAAAGCACCGGAGATGGCACAGACTTATAATTTGTGGTTTGATCATCAATGATGTGGTCAACAACATAAGCAATATGCTTATAACTTTCCAATTTCTTATTGACCTTTTCAGCAAAACACTTAATGGTGGCCATTTCCAACTTAGTGTTCTCAAGTTCATTAATATAGTTGTTAATTGCTAATTGTTTTAATGAAAGAGTTTTCTTAAGGTCGGAAATGTCCTTTTTATACCCATCAAGTACTTTGTTAAAAGCAATCACCTCTTTGCGAGCAGATTGACAGTTTATCACAGCACTATCACGTTGAACGCGAAGTTCTTTGTTTTCTTATGTCAATCTGTCACAAGTTCCACAATACTTGTCACTTGTAACATCAGTGCTAAATTCAGAACATACCTGTTTAGGAGGATCTGTCATGGCCATCAAAGCAAAATGAGCTTCCTTCCCAGCGAAAAACTTTGAATAATCGATTCTGGTGAAAGCATCATCCACTATGCACGACTTCCTCGTCTTCAGAAAATCTGCTTCTGCCAGCAACTGATCAATCTCGTCATCCAAAGATGTAACACTAGCCTCTGAGTCCGATTCACTGTCTGAATCTGAATAAGTTGACTCATTCTCCTCAGGAACATCAGAAACTGTGTCAATCACCACTCCTGAACTTGCTTCCTCAGCCTGAACTTCAACAGTCTCAATCTCCACATTCATCTCTTCTACCGATGCCTCAACCTCACTGTCAGTTTCTTCAGTTTGATCAACTATCACCGACTCCTCGTTATCAACCTGTCGGGCAACACACGCCACATTCCCACCAGTAGTTATCTCCTCAACCCCAATTTGCATCACAGACCAGTCAAACCTTTCATCATTCTGGATCACCAGAGCTTGATTCTGATTTGTATTCTGTGGCTGCTCATTTGGTGTAGTGATAGGTATAACTGTTCTGTTTGTGTTATGTTGTGGTTGGGTTTGAGTCTGGTTGGTTGTGTTTGGTTGTCTGTTTTGGTTGTTGTTTGAGGTGTTTTGTCGGTTTTGGTAATTGTTTTGGTTTTGATAGTTGTTGTTACTTTGGAAAGAAACTTGGTTTTGATTTTGTTGTTGACGGTTCTGGTAGTTTGAGTTGAATGGGTTTCTGTTACCTTGCTTAGGTGGCTGAGTGCATTCTCTTTTGAAGTGACCCTTACCTCCACAGTTAAAGCATGTAACTTTCTCCTTGTTGAAACCACAGGTTGTGTTCGGAGAAGTTCCCAAATCAGTCCTTCCTGTCTTTTCAATAAACTCGGTTGCCCTTCTAATAATACTAGCAAAAGCCCATTGGATGTCAATCAGCTCCATCTCCTCTTTGTCGATTTGTGCATAGTCTTCATTGGTCAAGTTGTTATTACCAATTTGACTTGCAACTAAACCGTTATATGAAGAAACCATTGCTGAGACTAACGCAATATGTTGCTGAGCAACCTCCACAGTCACATTACCCAAATTGGATGTCTCCAATACCACCGGTTGCTGATTGGTTTGGTTCACTTGATTCATGTATTGTGGTTGTTGTGGTTGTTGTTGTAGTTGACTAGTGTAACATCGCAAAATTTTTCCCCAAATTTTTATACACAAAGCCCTCGTTTTATACATTTTTATACAATATGCCGAACACACAACTTATATATATTTATGCCGAACACACAACTTATATATGTATTTATAATAATAATAAAAATAATAATAATAACATTTCATATTTTAGTTAATGATAAAAACATATATATAGATACCTTGTAATTTCGTTTCAAGTTTTATCGAATCGTTAATTATCGATGTTTTATCGGGTTTAAAAATATTTCTATGACTTCACACATTTATACAATGATATTATAACATTAAAATAATAAAACTAATTATAAATTCGTGACAAAAAAATAAATGACCGAGCTGGGACTCGAACCCGAGTACCAGCCGGCCCTCTTCCTTACACACAAAGCCACACACCAACTGGGCTACACAAGTTATCTGTTCTCATTCAACCTGTTTTTAATTTAACCAAAACCCTCAAACCTTCAGTTGACTAACACAAAGTCAACTGCCGACACCCAAATTCAAATTCGTTGCTTAAAACGTGTTAATCTGTTTATGGAAAGGCTTCTACCGACACCCTAACTTATTCTCCACGAAAATTAGCCATTAAAACCTTCCAATTAAACGAAAATACGCGTTTATTGGTTTTATTGGGTCAATAATTACCATAATTACGAACGTCGTTGATAAGTATAAATTGAACCCTCCTCTGCCTCCTCTATACACCGATAAACCTTTCCCCTTCACTAATTTCTGTTAAGAGTTCGTGGTCTGCTCGTATTAGTTGTGTTTTGACTATTCTATTTGACTAATCGTTCGAAGCCATTTACGAGTTGTAAGTTCAAATTCGTGCTTTGTTTATGTTAATCGGTCCCTGACAAACAATAGCCCCATTATTACAGGGGCTATTGGTTGTTAAATTGATCAATTAGAAAGCTAGGGTTTATACACATTCGAATTGGGGATAAATACTCTTTCTGTTATGGTTTAAATTTATTTCAGTTCTGAAATTATCACAAACTGGCCCCTAGATCAGTTGGTTTGGACTCGTGGTGTAGAGCTTTGAACCGGCCAAGGGTCTGGGTTCGACCCTTGGCACACGCATTTTTTTTATTTATTTATTCTTTTATGTATAATATGCCTTATTCTTTTATAAATAGTTTAAAATACTAAAATCACTTTATAAATTCTATAAAAATTTATTTTATGCTAATCTGATGACAAAGTTAATTATCCAATTTTTAGTTGTTCAAAAATTATTTATTTATTATTTATAATAAATATTACAAGTTTATTCATTATTAATTATAAAATTCTATAAAAATATCAAAACGATTATATAAATTTCCACAAAAATTATTCTGAGTTTTTGTAACACTATACTTTACAGAAATTAATTTTATTTCTGAAAAATCGGTTATTTAATATTTTTATTCAATTTTTGTTAGTTTTAATCATAAATAAATCATAATAAATTCATTTTCCAATATTTTTGTACCAAAACTTTATATAAATTATTTCTGATTATTTAGAACAGGAATATAATTTTTAAACTAATAATCCTTTAATTTTAGTATTTTTAAATATTAAAGTTAAATTTTATTAATTTGTTATAAATAGAATTAATATTCTATTTTAAAGAAAATAATTTTATAAAAATTATTTTTATACTTTAAACACATTAATGTAACCATCTCAAGTTAAGATTTTATAAAAAGATTCATGTTTATTTATTTACTAAAATTCTCTCAATTATCAAACGTTTTTTTTTAATCAAACGGACATTTATTCCCAAATTCAAAACCCTAGAAAAATACTTCTAGACTAGTTAGACTTAGACATATTTGTTACCTTATACATAGGGTAATATACTTGGCATCTTTGAGGATACGCTTATTCTATTTTCTTTTTGGGACTTAACGCTTTGCTAAGGTGAGTTTACGTAACCATGTTTATGCAACTCTTTTCACGTGCAACATTATAAGCAATTCTACATACATGTCTAGTTGTAAACCTTAATGCCTCATGACTTAGACAACAACAACAGTTACAACAAGTTTCAACATTACATAATCATTAGCTATGGCCAAGCCGGCGATACTCAATAATAGATCTATTGGATTGACAATCCCACCCAGATTCGTTGACCATCTGTTATGGGGAGCGCGGGTGATTGTTATCGTTCCAACGTGATATTAAGGTGAACCGTGGATGCGGGATGGACCTAAACTTTGTCGGAGGTTTGATTATGTGCATACCATACTTCATGTTTATTCATGTAGACTTAAACTTACATTAGACATATGAATTGCTAAACTTTATTACTTAAACTTTTTGCTTAACATGACTTATGTATTCTCACCAACTTTCTAGTTGACCCCCCCATCTTTTCCAAACTCAACAGGAAATATTGATGCGTGAAGTCTAAAGCTAGCATGAGGAGTTATTTGAAGTTTTGAGATCGTTGCTTGTTTGTTGTATTAGTTTTTCATTCAAGACTTTAATGTAATTGAATATTGTAATAAAGCATTATTTAAACTTATGTATTACCATGAGCTACTGAACAATCATTCATACGTGACACCTCGATGTTTCCGCCATCGGTTGGGGTGTTACAGATTGGTATCAGAGCCTTGGTTATAGGGAATTAGGTTATTAGAAAAATAATCTAGACTATAACCTTAGGGATATAACCAGTACTTGCTTCTCTTACTTGTAACCCTAATTGCTTCCTTATTCTTATCCATGTCCTACACCCTATACTACCCTAAGCCTTACAAGCTGCTTACTCTCACTCGTCTGCTGTAATCCTGATCCACCTTTAGATTTATAGGACAAAATCCTCAGGTTTAGCCTGAACCACCTTGAGATCTCGTCAAAGTTCTTGATTTTTATAACGAACACGTGCAATCTGGAAGGGTGAACGCCTGTATTCTGAGTTTTCTGTCTAGGACTGGCATTGCGCATATATCCCAATCAGACGAGGGACCCGGATGCCTACCTGGGAATTCTTGGGATGAGTGTTCACTTATAGGCTAAAGCATGTCTTCACTATGTTATTAAAATCTGGAATCTTTGATAAGTCAACGTTTTCGTTTATTCGTTTTAATTAATGAATAAATGATTACATTCCTTATTATATCTCATTATCCTTGATCCACCCTATGTCTCATCGAACCTTCATTGTGTCTCTTTCAGATAATGCCTCCTCGTCGCAGCACTCGTCTTAACAATGACAACGATCATGAGGATGAGAGCATCAACAACAACGACAACAACAACAACAATAATAACAACTTGGAAAACGGTACCCCTAGCAATGCCCAACTCGCCGCGATCATTACCCAACAAATGGCTCAACAAATGGCGGCAATACTCCCTAACTTAGTGGCCCAAATTGCTCAGGTGAATGGAAACGGCAATGGAAATGGCAACCACAACGGGAACGGTAATGGGAATGGAAATGCTCACCCTGTTTGCACCCTCAAGCATTTCAACACTTGTAACCCTCCTAAGTTTAGTGGTGATGAAGGGGCCACGGGTCTCTTACAGTGGTTTGAAGGGATAGAGAATACCTTCATCAATAGCGAGTGTCCCAACAACCTCAAGGTTCGCTATGCTATGAGTGTCCTCCACAAAAGGGCACTCACCTGGTGGAACGATGAGAAAAGGACCCGCGGGGCTGAAGTTGCACTAGCTATGACTTGGGAGCAGGTTAAGGAAGTTATGATGGCAGAGTTTTGTCCTCGTAATGAAATCAAGAAGCTAGAGGATGAGTTTCATGTCTTGGTCCAAGACAGTGGGGAAAATTTGGCCTACAATACTCGTTTTCATGAACTGAGCCTACTGCTACCTCATAAGGTCACACCCCTACCCATTGCTATTGAGAAGTACATTGGAGGTCTGCCCATGCAGATTCAAGATACTGTGTGGGGAAGAAACCCTGCTACTCTCGAGGAAGCAAAGCGTTTGGCAGCCACACTAACAGATAACCATGTGAAGGCAGGAACTTTGACTCGGAAAGGGGAAAAGAAAACTGTTGTGAAAGATACTCCCCAACCTGCCATTGAAACTGAGGCCTCAACCAACGGGAGACGCAGGGCCAGAAATTTCGCGATAGATGCCACTCCCCCACCCAACAAGAAACCTTATACTGGACCTCATCCTTTGTGTAACACCTGCAAATATCACCACCCAACCCATTTGCCTTGTCGTCATTGTACTAATTGTCAAAGGTATGGGCATCTCGTGAACGTATGTCGATTCCCCCTTGCTAATGCCACTGCTGCTCAAGACCCTCCAGCTACTTAACGACAAGCTTCACCATTTGAATGTTATTTGCTTTTCTATGTATTGACGCACTTTAATAAATTCTCGTATTGGAAGTTCTGTCTTTTATAATCATAACACTTGGATGCATGCTTGTTTGAATGTGAACTAATTGCTATATACTTACTTGTACAACAGTTAGTTGGCTACCAACAACCTACTCAACAATTGGTAGAGGTCATCATGTCTTTCCAACAGTCGGGAGAGGCCCTACAACCTGCTCAACGACTGTTGGAGGCATAGAAGGACACAAAACCCTAATGTAAGGTAAATTGGTGATTGCGGTCCGGAACGTAATCATGAATTTACAGGTACATTAAGGTAGTGGAAAATTCTATCACGGTTTTTGGTAGTTGACCAACTATAGACCTTAGTTGCCTAGTAGTTCATTTACCCTTTTCTTTAGTCCATCGACTCATTTCTTATAGGACTCCTAAAGCTTAATTTCAAATTCTACCCTCATTATTTGAAACAAGATTATTCTATTCACGTCAAACCTTAACACACGTGTCCTAATTTCTATCCAATCCCCTCCAACCCTGTGTTTTCAATAAACTTCGGGACGAAGTTTCCACAAGTAGGGGAGACTGTAACATCGCAAAATTTTTCCCCAAATTTTTATACACAAAGCCCTCGTTTTATACATTTTTATACAATATGCCGAACACACAACTTATATATATTTATGCCGAACACACAACTTATATATGTATTTATAATAATAATAAAAATAATAATAATAACATTTCATATTTTAGTTAATGATAAAAACATATATATAGATACCTTGTAATTTCGTTTCAAGTTTTATCGAATCGTTAATTATCGATGTTTTATCGGGTTTAAAAATATTTCTATGACTTCACACATTTATACAATGATATTATAACATTAAAATAATAAAACTAATTATAAATTCGTGACAAAAAAATAAATGACCGAGCTGGGACTCGAACCCGAGTACCAGCCGGCCCTCTTCCTTACACACAAAGCCACACACCAACTGGGCTACACAAGTTATCTGTTCTCATTCAACCTGTTTTTAATTTAACCAAAACCCTCAAACCTTCAGTTGACTAACACAAAGTCAACTGCCGACACCCAAATTCAAATTCGTTGCTTAAAACGTGTTAATCTGTTTATGGAAAGGCTTCTACCGACACCCTAACTTATTCTCCACGAAAATTAGCCATTAAAACCTTCCAATTAAACGAAAATACGCGTTTATTGGTTTTATTGGGTCAATAATTACCATAATTACGAACGTCGTTGATAAGTATAAATTGAACCCTCCTCTGCCTCCTCTATACACCGATAAACCTTTCCCCTTCACTAATTTCTGTTAAGAGTTCGTGGTCTGCTCGTATTAGTTGTGTTTTGACTATTCTATTTGACTAATCGTTCGAAGCCATTTACGAGTTGTAAGTTCAAATTCGTGCTTTGTTTATGTTAATCGGTCCCTGACAAACAATAGCCCCATTATTACAGGGGCTATTGGTTGTTAAATTGATCAATTAGAAAGCTAGGGTTTATACACATTCGAATTGGGGATAAATACTCTTTCTGTTATGGTTTAAATTTATTTCAGTTCTGAAATTATCACAAACTGGCCCCTAGATCAGTTGGTTTGGACTCGTGGTGTAGAGCTTTGAACCGGCCAAGGGTCTGGGTTCGACCCTTGGCACACGCATTTTTTTTATTTATTTATCCTTTTATGTATAATATGCCTTATTCTTTTATAAATAGTTTAAAATACTAAAATCACTTTATAAATTCTATAAAAATTTATTTTATGCTAATCTGATGACAAAGTTAATTATCCAATTTTTAGTTGTTCAAAAATTATTTATTTATTATTTATAATAAATATTACAAGTTTATTCATTATTAATTATAAAATTCTATAAAAATATCAAAACGATTATATAAATTTCCACAAAAATTATTCTGAGTTTTTGTAACACTATACTTTACAGAAATAAATTTTATTTCTGAAAAATCGGTTATTTAATATTTTTATTCAATTTTTGTTAGTTTTAATCATAAATAAATCATAATAAATTCATTTTCCAATATTTTTGTACCAAAACTTTATATAAATTATTTCTGATTATTTAGAACAGGAATATAATTTTTAAACTAATAATCCTTTAATTTTAGTATTTTTAAATATTAAAGTTAAATTTTATTAATTTGTTATAAATAGAATTAATATTCTATTTTAAAGAAAATAATTTTATAAAAATTATTTTTATACTTTAAACACATTAATGTAACCATCTCAAGTTAAGATTTTATAAAAAGATTCATGTTTATTTATTTACTAAAATTCTCTCAATTATCAAACGTTTTTTTTTAATCAAACGGACATTTATTCCCAAATTCAAAACCCTAGAAAAATACTTCTAGACTAGTTAGACTTAGACATATTTGTTACCTTATACATAGGGTAATATACTTGGCATCTTTGAGGATACGCTTATTCTATTTTCTTTTTGGGACTTAACGCTTTGCTAAGGTGAGTTTACGTAACCATGTTTATGCAACTCTTTTCACGTGCAACATTATAAGCAATTCTACATACATGTCTAGTTGTAAACTTTAATGCCTCATGACTTAGACAACAACAACAGTTACAACAAGTTTCAACATTACATAATCATTAGCTATGGCCAAGCCGGCGATACTCAATAATAGATCTATTGGATTGACAATCCCACCCAGATTCGTTGACCATCTGTTATGGGGAGCGCGGGTGATTGTTATCGTTCCAACGTGATATTAAGGTGAACCGTGGATGCGGGATGGACCTAAACTTTGTCGGAGGTTTGATTATGTGCATACCATACTTCATGTTTATTCATGTAGACTTAAACTTACATTAGACATATGAATTGCTAAACTTTATTACTTAAACTTTTTGCTTAACATGACTTATGTATTCTCACCAACTTTCTAGTTGACCCCCCCATCTTTTCCAAACTCAACAGGAAATATTGATGCGTGAAGTCTAAAGCTAGCATGAGGAGTTATTTGAAGTTTTGAGATCGTTGCTTGTTTGTTGTATTAGTTTTTCATTCAAGACTTTAATGTAATTGAATATTGTAATAAAGCATTATTTAAACTTATGTATTACCATGAGCTACTGAACAATCATTCATACGTGACACCTCGATGTTTCCGCCATCGGTTGGGGTGTTACAACTAGCAGTATAGAATGCTGCTTGCTGCATCGGAGAAAATGGTGAAATGTAAGAATTTGTGTATTGTTGTGGTGGTGGTGTGTATGATGGTTGTGAATAGGATGAGGTTTGCGCTAGGTAGTTGATGGGTTGTTTCGGTGGTTCCATGACACTTGAAATACAGGCTATGTGAGGTGCCACTGTTCCACCAACACTCGAGTTTCCAACGGTTGCTGAAGTACCACCATGATATAACTCTGGGTTCTGAGGAATCTGAGATCTCTTAGCTTTCCTCTTCTCCTCGAGTTCTTTATTCTCCAGCTTCTGAATGAACTCGTTGATAGTCTAATACTTGTAAGCATCCTTCTCTTTGAGTACTTCAACATGTTGATCCCAGTACGGTGGTAATGCATCTGCAAACTTGTCCACCAGATCTGTCATAGGAATCTGTATATCATAACTAGACAATTCAGTTAGTAAATGACAATATCTAGGAGTCAACTCTTTTAATGTCTCGTTCCCGACATAAGTAAAGTTCTCAAATTCTTTTCTCAACTCCTCCATCCTCAACCTTCTCGTCTTTTCATTACCTTCATGACGATTCTTTAGCACATCCCATAACTGCTTCGAAGTAGTACACGATCCAAACTGATGTAACAAATCGTTTGTGATCGCCTGAGTCAGCTGAGAGTATGCTTTCTTTTCCACAGCAAATTTCTTCTTCTCATCGTCTGGCAAAGTCTCCAAAGGAACAGGTTCACCGGTGTTCTCCAGAACTGGTGCAACATAACCTTTTGCTATCATCTGCCACGCCTCTGTACCTTCCAACCCCATGCCTTCAAGATGAATCTTGAATTTCTTCTGCCACTGATTATACTCCTGCATCTCCATTAGCTTGGGTGGCCGATTCCCGCTACCTGAAGATAAGTCATTTATTAGTATGGAAATAGCATTGGTAGTTTGAGTATTTACCACCGCAGCTGCTACTCCCCAATAATCTGTCACAGGTTGTTGTGGTGCAGATACAACGCTCTGTGGCATCGAGCTAGTCATCGCTAAGTAATTGATCGGTTGCGAAGACTGAGTGCTCGATTTCTGGGCTGCCACTGTCCATGGGTCCATAGTCACTTGTTGCTGTTGTTGTGTCGTTGCTGGTCTCGGTGTAGTTGGAAAATTCCACATGATGTTCACGAACTTCGAAATTCACCAAACTTAGAAAATTTCTCAAAATCCTTTCTACTTTCGCCCTTCTGGAGTCTACTTTCGCCCAAAAATGTCTACTTTCGTCCAAATTTGGTCACCCGAATGTAGCACAAAAACCAGAATGTAGAAACACACCTAATCCTTTCCACGTTCGCCCGAAAAATTCTACTTTCGTCCACTCTAGTTCCACATTCGCCCGCCCGTAAAACCGAATGTGGAAATTATCACCTGAATGTGGAAAACTCAAACACAACAACCTAGGTTCGACCTGAAATATGCTACGTTCGTCCAAAATACACTCAGGTTCGCCCTAAACTGGTCCAGGTTCGCCCACTCTCTCTAGATTCGACCCAAACATCTTTGAAAAACGGTTACACTTTGAAAAACGGTTATTTTGATCTGAGATTTTCAAAAGTTTGTGGATTTTGATGTTCTTAATCAGGTGATGATTCGGAATTGATTTGGAACAACTTTAATTCTTGGAAAACTTGATTTTAACCACGAATTCAAATCAAAAACCTTCAAAATCAATCAAAAACCATGTTCATTCAAAAACAGATGAAATTTGATCAAAATTAAGTCCAAATCAGCTCTGATATTATCAATTTTGTTGTTGTATGATCCGTATAGCTCTGATACCACTTTGTAGATGAAGAAGTTTAGCTAAAACAGGATATTATGATCATACAAGTCACAATTCCAGGTGCGGAAACCCTAGAATTGAACAAAATGATAATACGCAAATCACAACATGGATAATACCTTTTCAATCACCATTTTTATAGATAACTTGTTCAAAATATGTTTACAATCACCTTACAAGTTAATCTAATTCAACTTAACACACTTTCAATCTAGAGAGAAACCTGACCACAAAACACACACTCACAATAACTATTCTAACCAACAAAATGATCAAAACATATATATACTAACTGCACGTTCGCCCTTTTCTATGGTGCGAATGTGGACAAAGTCCACATTCGCCCAGTAGCAAGGTACGAATCTAAACATCCTTCAGACATCTTCCACATTCGCCCAGTCAGCATTTTCCTTCGCCCATTCCATTACACATTCGCCCATACTTATTTCACCTTCGCCCCTACTTAATCATTCTAACATGTGTTAAAAACCTAATCTAAGTCAATAAAATCCACGTATGGGTTGATGCAAACATAAAATGTGTTGGAATCATAATGAAATTATCTTCATCAAGAACTAAGTGGATTAAAGAACCTACCTCAAGATGAGTGGGAGCAACTACTGAAAACTTATCCTTGTATAGATGACGTTTCTCTTGAAAAGTATATGTTACCTAAGTCAAAGCATTTTTTCATGCATAATTTTCACATGATGAATATTGGGATTCCTCCTGCGTGATAGGAACCAAAATATACCGAGATAGACCCAACGGGATATTAGTTTCATCCCGTAAGTTTTACTCTAAGCGGGTCCTTAAGTATGTAACATACAACATTGCTCTCTTTTAGAGGATAATGGGATAATTTGAGATTATCACCTTATGCTTCATTAATTAGAAGACTAATGTAAATTTAAGTCTATGCTTGTTTATGATATTGTTCGTATTGCTTGACACTAGACTTTTCTAGATTGATGAAAAGCATCTAATGGAACATTACAATATCTTTAAGAAACAAGAGACTATAATCTAAAGAAGAAGTGAGAACCTAAAGTGATTGACTATTCTTACTCTAACTTTGTTATATTCAAGGAAATCAAGTGTCAATTTCGGGGTATATCATAACGTCAGCAGACATAACTATCTCATGGAGGAGTCATAAGGAACTGTTAACAACAACCTAAGTTATTATGACATAATGTGTTGCTGATCACAACAGAATGGTCATTAAATGTTGTTGGTCAATTTATCAGTTGACTCATAACTTATTAACTCCATGTAAATACTAAATTGAAGACTTATTGTGATAAAACCAGCTGCCCTAATTTCTCAAAAAGTAACAGTTTGAGAGGAGCCGCATTAGAGTTCGATACGAAATTATTGTTCGTTTATGATTAAGAACAAATAGAGGTAATCAGAATTTTGTATCGAATGCATTCATGATATGCTTATGGATCCAATAACTAAAGGTCTATCACTCATAAGTCTCACTAACGGGCCAATTAAGAGAAAAGGGTATTACTAATGACCATGTACAACTGCATATCGTACTATGAATGACTTATGACTAATGACTAATGATCAATTTTCCTCATTATGATTTGTTTGTCTATTAGTATGCTAAGCTAGCATAATGGCATAAAGACAATAATATAACAAATCAACTAAGGGCATAACGTTAATTGATCCTAATGTTAAGTTTTAAATTTCGGTGTAGCATGATTAAGGGGGGTCCTAAGTCGAATAAAGACTTAACGGCTGTATTTTTCTGCTACATTTTGGGTTTAGAACTAAAATGAGTATTAATCTCTGCAGACTTACGTAATACTCATAATAAATGATTACTCGGCTAAGTGGGAGAATGTTGGAATAAATATACGTAACGTTTGTATATTTATCGATAGCCATTATAATCATTTATATTACGATGATCAATTATTAATATTATCCTAAGCCCAATAACAGATATGTCTTTGATGGGCGGACTATCATTAGATGGGCCTTATTAGGGTGTCCCCTGGGTATGTATAAATAGAGAGGTTATTATGAGATTATGGTTGATTCACAATCATAACAACATAACACCATTAGCCATCCCCTATCTTTCTCTCTCTCTGTCAATGTGTTCATAACTTAAGAATACATAAATCATCAGAACTGCATACCCTAAAGGGCACCAGATCAAGATGATGGTGTCTTCCATTAATGAGGTTCCTGAACGGTTAATCATATCAGGTACACATGATTAATTCTTATGTTTATACCTTATGTTCTTATTAATATAATCAACAATGTGTAGTGAACTTGATTTCATCCTCTAACATGCCTTCCTTCAATGCCATTGTTATTTCTTCTTGGATGTTTGATAAAGATATGCATCTCATGCGTAGTTCGTCTTTTAACGTTTCTGCTGGTTAAACACAAAAACAATCGAGTTCTTCGGATGAAGCACTCCGATCATATACTACAGGGCGGAAACGGAATGTGTCCTCTCCTCGCTGTTTGTAATGTTCTAAAACTTTTTTTCTATGAAAAACTGTACATGTGTTTAATTTGAGCAGTTGATTAGGTCAAATTTTAACATAATTTGAAGAATTTAGGAAGTATTATTATGATTTAACTCTAATATGAACTTATTTTATTATGTTTTTGATTCAGCTGTATATTTTAGTTTGTAACTCTGATCAATTAGTTTAAGGAATAAGGTACATGTTATTGACTAAATTTTGCAATCTATGTTAGGCAACTGGCGCTCAATCGCTGGTTATTCAATTTTGAAGAACTTTCAACAAGTGTTATGTAGTAGTTAGGTAGAATTTTAACATTTATAAAAAATGGAGAAGATAATTAATTATAGATTCACATGTATCTGAACTTCAAATTTCTTGTTGCATTCTAGTAAAGAACTTGAACTTGATGATAATATGTAACCTGAACTTGATGTTAACTTCAAATTGGTGTAAAGTACCATAATGCCCCTCTTAAATCGTTAACTTTTAACTCAGTTTGTATATTGGACGGATTTAGCAACTTTTAGGAAACCTCAGTAGTTTTGGTGAGAAAAAATGTTTTTTGGATGGATCTAGCAAACATGGAAAAACCTCAGGGACAATTTTTGCTATTTACTCAATCTATACATGTAATAAACCAAAGCCATTTTAATGACATGGCACTCAAAGAGGCATTCTCCTCCTTGAGTGTGCCATGTGTCATCCCATGTGGCATTGAGATATTTTAGGAAAAAAATAATTTAAAAACAAAATTAGATTTTTCTCTCTTATGTTTCCTCCCATAATTTTTAAACGTTAATATCTTTTATATACGAAATTTTTTAAAGAAAAAAATTACACCAAATTAACGAGCGTTTTATTATCTTTCCAACGAGTACCATAGTGCTATATAAAAAACGGAGAAAAAAACGACTATTTTTTGTTAAGTTTTGTTCAAACGGGAAAAAAAACACAAAGTGTCCAGGTAAATCCTTAATCATGTATAGGGAAGTCACTAATTATGTTCAAATTAGTAAATATGAATTCTATTTTCAACATGCGTTAGCATTGGAGTTATACATTGTTTTAGGTTAGATATTAATATTAGAGTTATACATTGTTTAAGGTTATGCGTTAACATTGAAGATATATTTTTAATTGTTTTAGGTTAGCTGCTACCCGAAGCTTTCATGCATGTAACTATAAAGCGCATCATTCTATTTCATATGTAAAATTAATAAGTCATATTAGATTTTTCAACCCCAGGAAGTTCCCGGGGTATAATCTAGTTAAAAATAGATAGATGGAATTAGATAAGATGGAATTTATTAAAGTAGATAGAATTTGTTTTTTAAGTTTATGATGCGGTTGTTATAACAACCCGCATCATCAAAAAAGTTTCCATCGAACCAAAAAACCATTTATCTACTAGTGAATTTTAGAGCCTCATTAAGTGTGAACATTTTAATTTTAATTATTTTTTCCACAAACTAATGTCATTAGAATAAACTTAACTAGAAGTACTATATTTGGTTTGTATCATTAATAGCAGTCTAATATACTTTTATTTGTATATCATTGTACACAGCCGGACTCAAACTCTCAACATCTTCAAAAAAAATATTATCTAGACGAGTAAATAGATTGACCTTGAAACAACAACGATTAATTACTATGGACACCATTTAACAAATCTTTATACTGCTAGGTCAAAATCCTTTAAATTATTATATTTGTTAAAGTACGTAATTCGTCTTGACAAATTATTTTGAATTTTTTTTTTTGAACGACCATCAAAATTCATTCCAAAAACCGGCTAGCAGGATACTAGCCGACCACCAAAGTTACATACACCAATCAAAAAAGAAAACATGCTTACAATCACATCCTATCTACCAATCGATCCTGTTCAAGTTGAAGCTTCTCCACACAGACCAATCCAACTCCGAATGCTTTGAGCGCGCCTTGACCCAAATATAACTCATAGCCTTTACCTCACCAATAATCTGCTGAACAGAATACTGTAGCTGATTGAAGACCACCTCGTTCCTTATTCTTCATATACTCCAAATTATGATGAGGCAAATCGTATAAATCGCCTTTTTCTTCTTGACCGAGCCAGGAGCGTGCAGAGCCAGATCCAAAACATCTCTAACACTGAAAACATACAAAGAATCAAGCCTGCACCACTATGCGATAACACACCAAGCTGATTGAACAAAAGCGCATTCCGCGAACAAGTGATCAGGAATTTCCGGATAGTTGCTGCAGAATGGACACTCAGTTGACCCGTTGAAGACATTTCGCCACTGCAAGGCGACCCGAGTAGGGAGTCGATTCAATTCAGCCCTCCATGCTACGATCTCGACCTTCTTAGGAACCCAAGAATTACGCCTAAACACATAAACCGGCTTAATGAAACGGAGTGGCTTTAAAGCATCCTTAAGGCTTCCAACTGTATACGGCCCAACCCCATTAAGATCCCAAACCCAGCTATCATTCCTGGAGGATATGCAAAACGATCTAACTGAGTTAATCAGCTGTACCAGATCTGCTCCCTCCAGCCCAGCCTCAATGTCCCTTTTCCATTCCCAAGCCCAACCCGAACCCATTTGCCCCAATCGTTCAGCCGCAGTCACTAATTTCTTGCTCTCTAAATCAAATAAATTGGGAAACTTTGACGCCAGCGGTTCATCTCCACACCAAAATGTCGACCCAAAACCGTATAATCCAACCCATTACCCATCATCCCTTTAATGAGTCTAGTGACATCCAATCCAGCCAAACGGACCTCATTAACCGAACTTGAGACCTGCTTCCAAGGCCCCGGTAAAGAGAGCCTACATGGTACAAAGTTCCAACCCCTAGAATTATTTTGAATAGAACAAATTACCCTCCTCCATAGACTATCCTTTTCGCACTTAAACCTCCACCGCCATTTAGTAAGCATTGCCATATTAGCGTCCCGTAGTGATCCAAAGCCCAACCCCCCGTATTCAACCGGAGCGATAACCTTATCCCATGCAACCCAATTCATTTTTGTCAACTCATCGGACCCGCCCCAAAAAAATACTCGTCTCATACGATCCAAAGACTCCAATACTTGTACTAGGGCCCGGTAAAGAGAAAAGTAATAAGTTGGGAGAGCATTTAGGACCGACTTGATTAGCGAAACTCTACCTCCAAAGGAAAGTTTTTTGGCCTTCCATAAAGATAGTATACTTCTAAAGATTTCCAACACCGGTTTCCAGTTTTTACATAAATTCATATTAGCACCAACTTGTAAACCAAGATATATGAAAGGAAATGAGCCCGTTCTACACCTTAATACCTCTGCCATAAACTGAACCTCATCCGCCCCAACCCCAATCCCATAAAGACTACGTTTCGCCATATTAACTCTCAAACCCGACACCATATAAAAACATCTCAACAACCTTCGAAGGTTTTTTGCATTCATCACGGAGCATTCGCCTAAAAAGACTACATCATCCGCGTACATCAAGTGCGACACAATCGGCCCGTTATTACCGCCTAGGACACCATGAAATAGACCCACTTCGCATGCCTTCTTCATGAACCTACTCAAAGCTTCCATTACAAGCACGAATAAGAATGGCGAAATTGGATCACCCTACCATTGTGCAACGATAATAAGCTCAAGGACAGGGATTCCCTTTCGCCATTTTTTGCCCATATTTTCTCCATTGACAACCATCTGAAATCTATAAATTAAATATATGTTAAGCGGTTTTTTAAGTACATATTCATAATCATAAGGGTTTCATCATTTTTTTTTCTTTCGTGACTTATCGTTTATGAATTATAACATATTGTGACCTATTAACTCAAAAGATTTTAACTTCTATAATCGCATATATGTGTATTCCCATATAATAAACGACAATATGAGTTCCTTTTTATATTGAACGGTTGCGAAGTTACTTTTTTGTACTCAAAAGTATATTAAAATTCTGAAAAATAAAATATTACACAAATCTAAGTTTGACAATTTGTTAGTCAACCTTAATTGGGAGACCTATGGCCACCTTGCAAATTTCTGTATATTCTTTCTTTCATCGTAAGAAATTTATCAAGATAACTTTATATCAGATAGAATAATATCTACTAATTATTATTATTATTATTATTATTATTATTATTATTATTATTATTATTATTATTATTATCTATATATATATATATATTATTATATATATAAAAGAAAATGCTTTTACTGACGTGGCGTCTATTGGTTCTATCAATTCCCCCTTAAAATCGCCACGTGGCAGCTTAATGGAATGATTTTGATGTTTTTAATTTTTTTTGTTTTTTTAATAAATTTAAAATATTCCATATAATCTCCACCCTTTTTATATTTTTCCCTTCATCTTCGTTCTTTTCTCCCTCCTCTGCTAATTAATCGCAAACCCTAAAAATCCATCCCATCCCTTCCTCTGTTCCACCACTTCTCCACCCCCGTAACCTTAATCAATCTCGTCGCTCATTCTCTCCCTCCTCAATCTGACTCTACTGGTATGTATGTATGTATCTTTATGAACCCTAAACCCTAATTTTATTAATCGACAACCTATGTCATGTTTATGTGGTCATCTTTTTTATTATTCTTATTATTATTATTATTATTTTAGGGTTTTATTAATTGTTTGTGCTAAAAACATTATATGATTTTGTTAGCTCTTATGTTTGTTGATTAGCTGTTGTTGTTAAATTTAAGCATAACTTATTTAGGGTTTAGATTTGTTACCGTTTAGTATATATAACTGGTGAATAATATCCCAATTATGAATCGTGATTTGTTTCGTTGTTCGTATATATATTCAACCCGATGAGCCATTGATTTAGGAAAGCAGGTCATGAGTAATTCTGTAGAGCACGGTTCGCTTCTGCATCATCAAATAAAAACCATAAGCTATAATGGCATTACTCCGGTTCAACCTCAGTTATTATTATTACCTAACGGCGGTTTTCGTGGTCAGCGATTGACTGTAAGGAAATCGACTTTAAGGAGAATTCGTGTGGTTTGTGAGTTTCCTCAGGCGGTTTTAGCCACCGATCCGTCTACTCAGGTAATCAATTGTTCTTTTAGTGGAAGTATTTATGATTATTTTGCTAGATAGGTTAAGGATTTTGATTTTAGTTATTATGTTGTTGCTTATGTAAAGTAAGTTAAAACAGAAATAAAATTAGTGTTGATTTTTAAGTTGTGTATGTATATGTAGAAGGATAAATGCATTGTAGATTTGTAGTTTGTATGAATGAACAACCTGCTAGCCGTAGACTATAATGGTTAAATGTTGGACATATCTACGAAGACGTTGTAGTTGGAAAGGTTACTAGGTGACTCATAACAATCTAGATGATTTTTGCTTTAGAGGATGTGATTTTGATTACTTGCAGTACACCAGTAAAGTTACCTCAGGGCAGTAAAGTTACCTTAGGGGTGTTCGGGTTTGCTTATTTAAGCAACTTATGCTTATAAGCAGAAGTAAAGAATTATATGTATATATATATAATAGTTAGGACAAAAAGATTAAAAACTTAGATGTAAACATAATAAACGATGGTTGACAGTTACTAACTAGCAGAATCATCTTCGGTGTTGCCGGCGTTATGTTGCGAGTGACAGTAGTTCAATTGTAGTTCTTTGTAACGATCGTAGACTCGCAGCGTTATTGTTTATATCTGTTTGTTGTTAGATATTTAGTTTCAGATGAGTTGAGATCCATCTCTGAAGGATTAGTTTACTAAGTGTAATGATGATTTAAAGTAGACCAGGATCTCTATTTGATCATTTTAAGTAATGGGACTATTTGATTATTATGAGGTCATATGTTGAAGCATTCAAGTTTTAGAATTTTTGTTGAAATGGGACTAGGATTATTCTAAGATCTTCATATGCCTATATAATATGTTGCTGCACGTTATCTTTTGTTTAGTTGATTAAGTTTTATATTAGGTTAGGTTTAACGTTATAGGAGCGATTAGAATGCCATAAACATGTAGTGATTAAATGCGAGGGATTAGAGGGATGTGATAAGTGTTTGAATTATTGCAACTTAGTTTAGTTTATTAGGTTATAGGTGAGGGAATATGGGAGTGGTTAGAATGCTATAAACATGCAATTATTGAATGTGTGAGACTAGAGAGATGAATCATGTGATAAGTTTTTGAACTGTTGGAACTTATTTAATGAACTTATTTAATACAGGTACAATTTTTTTTTATCTTTTTGGATATTATTGCAAATTAAGTTATTGTTTAGTCGATTAGGTTTTAGATATTATTGCAACTTAAGTGATTGTTTAGTTGATTAGGTTTATGTTAGGTTAGGTTTAAGGTTATATGAGCGATTAGAATGCCATAAACATGCATGTAATACGTTTTTGAACGGTTGCAACTTATTTAATTAGGTCAGTATTTAGTCGATTAGGTTTTAGATTTTTCAACCCCGGGACGTTCCCGGGGTAATCAGCTAGTTAATATATATAAAAGAATTGATAGTTGCTGATGTGGCGTGCAATGGTGGCCTCAACCTCTCCATGAAAATGCTACGTGGCATAATAATTGAAAGAATTTAGTGTTTTTTAATTTTTTCATTTTTTATTAAAAAAAAAGAGTAAACCATAATATGTGACCGAGCGCCTCTCCTTCTCCATAACACCTCTCAAAACCCTGTTCTCTCCTCCCTATCCTCCTGCCACCACCGCTGTCGCCTCTCATCCACCGCGTAACAGACCAAAGTGAAAATTCCCCTAAGGGTTCTTCGACCCCAATGTTACCTGCTGGAACTGTTCGTCCTGAGAGGGTCTAGGGTTTGTGGATATCAATCATTCAATCGTTTAGTTTCAGCTGTTGTGTTTACGCTCACGTTTTCTCGGTAGATCTACTATAACTGTTGTTTGTTTAATTCGATTTTTAGTGATTGGAATCTGTTTATAAGCAGTTTTTTATTAGTTGTTATTGAGTGAATTTGTGTTTTTTCAAATTGGATGTGTTGTTATTGTTGATGAAAGATGAATTTTTTGAGCTCTGATTGACTGATTTTGTGTTGTTTCACAATCGGATGTGTTGTTATGGTTGATGAAAGATGGCTGATGACTTCGGCTTAAACTACAAATTTTTATGGCAATTAACTGTTTATAAAGCCTAAATGTTTTGATATTTGATGATTTTTGTGCAGAAAGTGGAACCTTGCATATGATTTGGTGAAATTGAAACGATTATGTTCAGGTCACCCTGCTCTGATAGGCTGCCACTGCCCATTCCCACTAACTCATAAGGCAGCAGAGAGGTGGCTACACCACATGCAACAAGCATTAGATAACGCTGCTGACATTAATCATGACTCAAAAACCAGAATGCTAAATTTCTTCAGGTAGAGCTCTTATTCTGCCATTGTTGTGAAATGGATTGCTTGACAGGAAGGATATGGGCTGGTCACATTATACTGGCTGTTTGATTGTGTGAGGTTAAGGGAAGCATATGCGCGGATAAACAGGCTGTCTCCCGTACCCAAAGGAACCATTGATACATTAGTTTTGTTGACTCAAAGGTTTGGGAGGAGAGCTGTTGACATGAAGGTATGTTACTGATTTCGTTTCAATCAGGTTTTGGACTTATCATTTCTAACCCATTTGATAAACAAGTTGTGTATGGATTGACCCGCTTAACCTGTTTACAGTCGACTCTTCAAAATGTTTAAAGCTGAAATTTAAAAATATATACTTTTAAGGTGAACCCAGTTTTGGCTTATTTAACCCGTAGAGAACTTATTAGGAACTGTCAACGTCCGTTTGACACGTTTAAATATATTAGTAACATAGGTTACATGATATTAAGTGTGTCCCGGATATGGTTGATGGCTTTGGCATGTATAAATTGCTACCCCTAGAAATTATTATAAGCAATGATCATAGAGTTCGTGATCCAGATTTTATTTTTATGCACATCTCGGATCTTCGCATTGTTTAATGGCTTTGTAATAACCTTAATAATGCAAAAAAGAAATTATAGACCTGGTGTATAACTATAAACAATAACGGTTTGATTATGTTAAGTGGATTATATCAGTTATCTACCTTTTCCTTATGCTAATGAATAGTATATATTCAGATGGCCAGTCTAGCGAGACATTTTGGGCTTGGACAGCAAAGTCATCGGTAATATTTGCATTACATAATAAAGATCCAAATTTGAACATTTTTATAATGAAAAAGATATTTAAGACTGACCTCTCTTTCTTCAATAATTACTTACAGGAGTTTAGATGACGTTCGAATGAATTTTGAGGTTGTTATTCATAATAAAATTTTATATATGTTTATGGATTTGTAGGCATACTGCATACTTTTTGGTGGCTGGCAATGATCTAAAAAATGAAAGCCAAGGACCTTCACCTTGTAAGCATGGAGATAGCAAACCAGCTGCAGATTAGTTATTATTATTTTTTTTTTTGGTTTAGAAAAGAAGTGATTTAAACGGATTTGTTACCTAAAAAGGGACATAAATGTCATGTACCTTTAATTAAAATAGATTTGAATGATAATTGATCTACTTTTACCTGAGTTTTTCTTCATATATTCATGAGCGGAGCTAGGGTGAGTTCTGTTGAGCTTTCCACCCGATCAAATTTTCTATTAACAGGGATGTCAGTGTCATTATTTAACTGTAGTTTGAGATTGTCGCCGTGAAATGTAAGTTAAGTGGATATAAAAAGATTATTGTGCACGGTCAGATGACTGGTAATAAACCGAGCAAAAATGCAAACAGAAGACCAGAGCGGTGGTCAATCGGTCTTCTGGGTTGGACCGGAGCAACCATTTAAGTTTTGTGATTCAAACATCTTCTAAAACTTACCATTTAATTGATTCAAGAATTCTTTTGAAGTGTTTATCTGTAATTATTTACCGAAAGCTGTCATATGTTTTGTCTGCTATGAACAAATGGATGCTTTAGCCACATAAAAGTTTCATTGCTGCATATTTTGTGATTCTAGACATTATTATTGTATTTTTATTAAGTCATATTATTATTATTATTATTCTAAAGTTTCATTACGTGCAGAATGATAATAGTAACTTCACGCGTAAGGCGCATTCTCAACATTTAATTCCAGTTGAGGGACAACTCGTTGGAGATGCATGTAAAATTAATTTTATATGAATGTTAGGTATTATACGACGAGGCTGTGGATTGGGTCTCCGCCCTCTACTTGTGAACAATGTGCCAAGCATCAGGTACAATATTATGAATACAATAATATGTTGCATTTAGCATGTATGAACCTGTGAAATTGTGACCAGGATCCGAAGTTTGATCCAGATTCATCTAGCACATATGAACCTATGAAATGCAATAATGTCACACTCTCAAATTTCCACCTGCGGAGTTCTACCGCGAGGCGTGTGACACACCAGGATCCAAGTCAACGGTCAAAATAAACAACATTATATGAGACATAAGTAAATTCAAAACACAAGTTCAAACCATTTTGACATAACAGCGGAAGCATTGTTTTACAAAACGAAACCCAAAAGTATCCAAACTTGTTCGATAAACAAAACCATGAAACCTAAACTAGACGCCGTGCAGACGCGTGCGCCTAAGCCCTGGGATGCTACCTTAGCGACCTGAGAAAAACATGCCAAAAGTTACGTCAGCACAATATGCCGGTGAGTTAACAAGTTTTAATAAAAGTTACCAAGTTCCACCTGTCAATACTATGAAATGTTCAACCAAAGTACGCTAGCTAGGCGTATGTTTTGTTACTACTACGACTGGAAACCATTACTGGACACGTCACAAGTTACCAATGTTACAGCCCGAATAATGTTACAAGTTACAAGGTCGAGACAATATGCACCCGCCCGGCCCTCCAAGCCGACGAGTGGGGCTGGTCACGCCCAATAGATCTATTTACATTTCCCCTGTTGTGCTATACCGCACATTCATGGTTTCCCCGGGACTTAAAAGTTCGTATAGTAACCCGTAATAACCCATAGTATGACAATAGTTCCCAAAACAAAGTTCGACGCATGTTTTCTCCCCCAAAAGTAAAACCAGAGAAAGTGGGGCCGTGAACTCACCTTAGGTTGCGTTACTTTGAAAGTAATTAAAAATCAGCAAGCTATGCTAGTCCCGTAAAGCGGTGACCTAACACATGACAGTTACAAATACTTAGACTAATAACCCGTAGGTTAGTTAGTCCCTAAAAGCCAGACCATAACCAGGTTCGTTTGAAAACTCGTTGACTGTTAAACTGACCAATGTACAAGACTCGACATCCCATTGGTGACCCGACATCCCACGTGTTCATCTCATACACTAACACATACAAATCATGCAACGAGTACTTAACACGTGTTAAAGTTCAACGAGTCTAACACATAGATCAAATAACGCACAAATAAGTCAAACATGTGTTACTATGTTACTAGGCATGTTACGGGGTTTCTAGCATGTTCCTAGGTGTCATTTCATGTTCGGGATGTCAAGCTATGCCTAAATCAGCTAATCACGTGATTAGACACCAAACATGCAATTAGGAAAGTCAACTAGCAATTAGGATGGTCAAACATGCAATTAGGGCTGATCACATGCCATACCACATGGATAAGGCTAATCACATGCTATACCACATGGATAGGGCTAATCACATGCTATACCACATGGATAGGGCTAATCACATGCTATACCACATGGATAGGGCTAATCACCCTTTATATCAGGCGATTAGCCTCCTAATCGCCCCCTATGTCAGGTGATTAGCTTCCTAATCGCCCCCTGCAGCAAATGCCGCTTTTTCGCGCGTTTAATCCTCCAAATCAGATCCGAAACAAGTGGAAACACCCAATATCAAACCCAAATCAATTACCAAGCTATTCCAAGCAAAAACCCCCAATCTATCATCTATCTAACAGTCCCGAGTGCAAGCGCTTTCCCAAAATAGCATATTCATCATGTAAACATCACATCATCATGTAAAACTTACCCTAAATAGCAAATACCTAGATTTCATCACATAAAAACGTTGTCCAATCCTTTCCTACTGTTCTAGCATCATCCTAGAGCAAACCCTAATCCTCTAGAATCATCAAAACCTATTAAATCACACTAAGTCTCCCAAAATCAACCAAACGGGTCAAAATAGCAAATAACATCAAAACACAATCATAAGCTCCTAAATTCATAGACAATCATCCTACTGATTCATTTAAGTCAGAAACACATCAAACATATGAAAACAAACATGTTTTAATATAAAAAATCTCATCTTTGCATAATAACATAACATAGAACAAGCATGAAGGTGTGGGTTTGTTTATAATCTGTTTTTAACAAGTTTTCAAAGACACAAACACTTAGAAACCAGGTCTGGACTTTTAGGGAGCAAAACATTATCATACAAAGGTTTAGGAATAAAGAACACACCTTGGATTTATGAGAAAATGATGTGTAAAGCTTGGAAATGTGTGTTTTGATGCAAAAACGTGTTCCAGAGGGTGTTTGTGAGTTGGGATAGGTTATGGGACGGCTAGGGTTGCACAAATGATGTTTTACATGTCAAGGGTGGTATTTATAGGCGTTTCTAGTCGTTTAAAACATGTCAGGCGATTACGCAGCAAATCAGGCGATTAGGGCTCCTAATCGCCTCCCCTACAGGCGATTAGGGCTCTAAATGCCTCCAAAAACCTCCTAATCGCCTCCCCTACAGGCGATTAGGGCTAATCACCCCCTATCAGCATGCAATTACACCAATCACCCCTTATCAGCATGCAATTACGCGTAATCACCCCCTATCAGCATGCAATTACGCGTAATCACCTCTAATATCATGCAATTACGCGTAATCACTCTAATATCATGCAATTACGCGTAATCACCTGTAACATCATGCAATTACGCGAAATCACTGTTTTAACATATATAAACACGTACACACATACCGATAAGTCACATAAGGATTATAAACACATAATTCATGAAAACAAACACGTTCACACCCGTTCACCAATTCCCGGGACTCAAGACTTGCGTGTATGCGTTAAAACCCGGTGATTCTACAAATCACCAATCCTTGAACACACGCTTATGGACCGACTCCCAATGACCCCGAGGACCATTGTAATGACTCCCGATGATTCCTGGAACCATCCCCAAGACTCAACTGACTCAGTCAGACTCCTAATGTTTCCCTGAATCACTGTAACGACTCCCGATGGTTCATAGAACCATCAACACACGCATGACTCGCTAAGGTAGACTTATTGATTCCTTAAGGATTGTTAACTGAAGTTTGCCGGGTGTCACATCATCCCCCTGTTGAAAGAATTTTCGTCCCGAAAATTGCCCGAAACCTAAAAGGAAACGAAGAGAAAAGAAAAATTTTTCCGGTTGCCACATCATCCCCCTGTTGAAAGAGATCTCGTCCCGAGATCTGCTTCGCATTAACAGTAATGAGTGTTAACCCAAGCACGCACCTGAGCGACAGATGAAGTTCCCTAGATTCCATCTGGTCCCTTTGATCCCATAAGAACCCCGGCCCACACGTGAACCGTAACGAATTCGAAAGACGAGAAGAATCACACGCACGCGCAACGCTACACGAGACACTAAACGAAACGAAAACCCCAACTAAGGACAATCAAAATGGATAGCGCGAAACGAATGCTACAACAGGACATAAGACTAATTACCCCCGATCGAAGACACGCTGAAGACCCTTGTGATCGGTATAAACGACGCTCCAGGTACCGTCCAAGTAGTATCCCCAGGCCTCCGATCTCACGCGACGAATCCCCAGATTACTCTCAACGGACACGAAACATCTAATGGCGCAGAATTCAAAATGAAACCAAAGCATAGCGACTCACAAGGAAAGAACATACCGGTAGCAACATCAGCATCCGTCTGGTTCTCTCTTGCACCAATGACATCAGCACGAGCAGCTCGACCGCCACCTTCATTGTTTCCACCACCACCTACAGCCCTAGCTTCAGCTTGATTCAACTCTGGGCAGTCCTTCTCAAGATGCCCCGATTGACCACAACGAAAACACCAATTACTCTGCTCTGGTTTAGGGCAAGTACGCTTGACATGCCCCAACTCGCCACAATTAAAGCAACCCTGATTTCCCGTCGAACGGGAGCAGCAACGATAGCCTGAACCGGCCGAAGAGTCGCCCTACAATCCTTAGCTAGATGACCATTCCGATGGTAACGATTACAACGAAACATATCACAATTCCCAACATGATGGTACCCACACTGGTTGCACTTGGGGTTTTTCCCCACATACCCACTCTGCTTCTGCCCTGAATCTGACCCTGAAGCTTCAAGCCTCCTCACCTGCTGAGGCAGAACTGATGCTGACCTCTTTCCAACATTATCCCATTTCCTTGTGTTGCTCTCACTCGCACCAAAGATGTGGGGCTCGCGCTCCATGAACACCTTGAAAGTACACACCTGCTGACTGAGAGGAGGCGGCGGTGGAGGAGGTTGTTGATTGTCGACGTTCCCACCTAGGCCATGCTGAGCGGACTGGAAGGTAGCAAGAGCAACGGACACCTGTTGCTGGATCAAATTGCTCAGCTCTTCTCGGGTTATGTTGATGTTTTCACGATCCTCGCCACCATTACGAACACCACGATCACCAGACATCTCCTTCCGAAACAAGAATAAGAACAAAACACTCGGATCTATCACCAACGCATAACCATAAGAATCAAAAGGAGACAAGGATTGGGTTCAAGCATGACCATTGACCCAAACACGAAATTCACAAGGTCTTCCATGCATTTCAACTTATGATTTCATGTGCACCCGAAATGATAAATTGCTCTACATGGTCCTCTAGGTGTGCTTCGAGTCTGAACTTCAAATCACCCGATACCCACAAATCAAAAGAAATAACCAACTCAAGAAAATCCCCCAAGTGACCCATCACTTAGAGGTGTAACACAACGCTTAATCCCAAAGGGAATGATAGAGCAAAGATAGGAATAACCAAAGATGAGATGGGCAATCTGATACTGTGTGATGAGGATACCGACACCCCGACAAGGTTAGTATGTTTACCAAAAGACTCGACTCATATGTATGTGACCGTCTAGTGTGTGCGAGACTCAGCTATAGACTAGACTCTACATGCAGTCCTAGTTCACTATAACCATTGGCTCTGATACCAATCTATCACACCCTCAAATTTCCACCTGCGGAGTTCTACCGCGAGGCGTGTGACACACCAGGATCCAAGTCAACGGTCACAATAAACAACACTATATGAGACATAAGTAAATTCAAAACACAAGTTCAAACCATTTTGACATAACAGCGGAAGCATTGTTTTACAAAACGAAACCCAAAAGTATCCAAACTTGTTCGATAAACAAAACCATGAAACCTAAACTAGACGTCGTGCAGACGCGTGCGCTTAAGCCCTGGGATGCTACCTTAGCGACCTGAGAAAAACATGCCAAAAGTTACGTCAGCACAATATGCCGGTGAGTTCATAGGTTTTAATAAAAGTTACCAAGTTCCAAAAGTGTATACTATGAAATGTTCAACCAAAGTACGCTAGCTAGGCGTATGTTTTGTTACTACTACGATTGGAAACCATTACTGGACACGTCACAAGTTACCAATGTTACAGCCCGAATAATGTTACAAGTTACAAGGTCGGGACAATATGCACCCGCCCGGCCATCCAAGCCGACGAGTGGGGCTGGTCACGCCCAATAGATCTATTCACATTTCCCCTGTTGTGCTATACCGCACATTCATGGTTTCCCCGGGACTTAAAAGTTCGTATAGTAACCCGTAATAACCCATAGTATGACAATAGTTCCCAAAACAAAGTTCGACGCATGTTTTCTCCCCCAAAAGTAAAACCAGAGAAAGTGGGACCGTGAACTCACCTTAGGTTGCGTTACTTTGAAAGTAATTAAAAATCAGCAAGCTATGCTAGTCCCGTAAAGCGGTGACCTAACACATGACAGTTACAAATACTTAGACTAATAACCCGTAGGTTAGTTAGTCCCTAGATGTCCAGACCATAACCAGGTTCGTTTGAAAACTCGTTGACTGTTAAACTGACCAATGTACAAGACTCGACATCCCATTGGTGACCCGACATCCCACGTGTTCATCTCATACACTAACACATACAAATCATGCAACCAGTACTTAACACGTGTTAAAGTTCAACGAGTCTAACACATAGATCAAATAACGCACAAATAAGTCAAACATGTGTTACTATGTTACTAGGCATGTTACGGGGTTTCTAGCATGTTCCTAGGTGTCATTTCATGTTCAGGATGTCAAGCTATGCTTAAATCAACTAATCACGTGATTAGACACTAATCATGCAATTAGGAAAGTCAACAAGCAATTAGGATGCTCAAACATGCAATTAGGAAAGTCAACTAGCAATTAGGTTGGTCAAACATGCAATTAGGGCTGATCACATGCTATACCACATGGATAGGGCTAATCACATGATATACCACATGGATAGGGCTAATCACATGCTATACCACATGGATAGGGCTAATCACATGCTATACCACATGGATAGGGCTAATCACCCTTTATATCAGGCGATTAGCCTCCTAATCGCCCCCTATGTCAGGTGATTAGCTTCCTAATCGCCCCTGCAGCAAATGCCACTTTTTCGCGCGTTTAATCCTCCAAATCAGATCCGAAACAAGCGGAAACACCCAATATCAAACCCAAATCAATTACCAAGCTATTCCAAGCAAAAAGCCCCAATCTATCATCTCTCTAACAGTCCCGAGTGCAAGCGCTTTCCCAAAATAGCATATTCATCATGTAAACATCACATCATCATGTAAAACTTACCCTAAATAGCAAATACCTAGATTTCATCACATAACAACGTTGTCCATTCCTATCCTACTGTTCTAGCATCATCCTAGAGCAAACCCTAACTCTCTAGAATCATCAAAACCTATTAAATCACACTAAGTCTCCCAAAATCACCAAAACGGGTCAAAATAGCAAATAACATCAAAACACAATCATAAGCTCCCAAATTCATAGACAATCATCCTAATGATTCATTTAAGTCAGAAACACATCAAACATATGAAAACAAACATGTTTTAATATCAAAAATCTCATCTTTGCATAATAACATAACATACAACAAGCATGAAGGTGTGGGTTTGTTTATAATCTGTTTTTAACAAGTTTTCAAAGACACAAACACTTAGAAACCATGTCTGGACTTTTAGGGAGCAAAACATTATCATACAAAGGTTTAGGAATGAAGAACACACCTTGGATTTATGAGAAAATGACGTGTAAAGCTTGGAAATGTGTGTTTTGATGCAAAAACGTGTTCCAGTGGGTGTTTGTGAGTTGGGATAGGTTATGGGACGGCTAGGGTTGCACAAATGATGTTTTACAAGTCAAGGGTGGTATTTATAGGCGTTTCTAGTCGTTTAAAACATGTCAGACGATTACGCAGCAAATCAAGCGATTAGGGCTCCTAATCGCCTCCCCTACAGGCGATTAGGGCTCTAATTGCCTCCAAAAACCTCCTAATCGCCTCCCCTACAGGCGATTAAGGCTAATCACCCCTTATCAGAATGCAATTACACCAATCACCCCCTGTCAGCATGCAATTACGCGTAATCACCCCCTATCAGCATGCAATTACGCGTAATCACCTCTAATATCATGCAATTACGCGTAATCACCTCTAATATCTTGCAATTACGCGTAATCACCTGAAACATCATGCAATTACGCGAAATCAATGTTTTAACATATATAAACACGTACACACATACCGATAAGTCACATAAGGATTATAAACACATAATTCATGAAAACAAACACGTTCACACCCGTTCACCAATTCACAGGACTCGAGACTTGCGTGTGTGCGTTAAAACCCGGTGATTCTACAAATCACCAATCCTTGAACACACGCTTATGGACCGACTCCCAATGACCCCGAGGACCATTGTAATGACTCCCGATGATTCCCGGAACCATCCCCAAGACTCAACTGACTCAGTCAGACTCCCAATGATTCCCTTAATCACTGTAACGACTCCCGATGGTTCATAGAACCATCAACACACGCATGACTCGCTAAGGTAGACTTATTGATTCCTTAAGGATTGTTAACCGAAGTTTGCCGGGTGTCACAAATAATGAATTCACATGTGACGATGACAAGAAGCAATGCATATATGAAAGAAAATTTGCTGAAATGAGTTCTAGCAGTGGTGTCCTTGGTAAGGATATTATATCATTTGGCAACCAAAGTGAGCTTTCGCCTCAACGGGCCACTTTTGTTTGCGAAACTTTAGAAACTGGTGATCTCTACAGTCAACATGCTGATGGAATAATGGGTCTGGGCCATGGTGAGTTAAGTCTGGTTGACCAACTTGTGGACGGAGGCGTAATAAGTGATTCGTTTTCTTTGTGTTGGCGGAATGGTTGTTGGTGGTGGTGCCATGGTTCTTGGTGGTATATCTCCCCCCTCTGGGATGGTGTTCGCCTACTTGGATCCTGTACGTAGGTATATTTTGTATCTATCGTTCTTATAGATACAAAACTTTACGCGTTTTTCGTACAAATTACATAAAATGCATCTGTTGTGTGGAGTGTGTTTTGAATGAATTGGATTATAAATGTTAGGTATTATACGACGAGGCTGTGGATTGGGTCTCCGCCGCAGAAGTTTGCGCTTATCGTTGACATGGGGAGTACGGTTACTTATGTTCGTTGCTCTACTTGTGAACAATGTGGCAAGCATCAGGTACAAAACTAGCTCGAGTGACTGCCTCGTGGGACCACAGTTATTGTAGCTGCATGGTGCCACATGAACAAGATTTGTGATATGATTTTATCTTCCTGCTTGGTGTTCTCCTGCTGGCTATATAAAGCTACTGGAATCATTTTCGCTTAAGGTAAGTTTCATCATGTTTGCTACACAGTTACTAATGCATTTTGAATCAAAGTTAATTTTTGTTGTAATGTTACTTGGCTTAAGGTTATCAAGGTTGTTGTATTATTACTTGGCGTTGTAGTTTATACGTTTCTGAATTTCTGGAAAAAAATAGAAGCATTTTAAGTTTACTGTTTGATGCATTTATATGTTTCTGAATTTCTGATTATATGCATTAAGTGCTTTAAGTAGATTTAAAGTGAGCCGTTAATTAGTAGAAAGTAGAATATCAAGCATTAGAGAGTGTTGATAGCAGCAAAAGAAGGGGTTTTGCATGAATTGTAGACACTAATGCATGAGGTTGGAACATTGGGGAGGTCACCTGCAAAATTGCAGCCAAAACAATAATATGTTGGTTCATGTGTGTATGCGGCTGCGAATTATGTTTGAATAGCAAAGCTAACACTTGCAAGTTGCATTTATTTTTATTGATTGATAACATTTAGGAATGATGTAGATTGTGTTAATGAGGTGCCGTCTTTATCATTTTTTTGTTAAGTTATATTAGATTTTTCAACCCGGGACACTCCCGGGTAATCAGCTAGTAATTTATAAAGTATATTATGAAACAAGCTAGGGGCAGATTTCAAACGAATAAAATGTTTTATTTTCTTACTTTTAAAAATTATGCAATTACACATTTTGGAGTTCCAATTCATTAAAACGTTGAATATATTATTTTTTTCTCGAACTGCAAAGTTGAATATATTAATTGTTTGGTATTCTTGTAAAATTCTAGAAATTAAACAAGACTAAATCCTAAAATTTGTAGTCCCTTAAATACGAAACTCAAACTTCAGCTTAATATTTATAATTCAATGGAGCCGTTATTGTTGTATACCAACTTGTATCGAAAAGAAGGAAACAAATTGAATCACTAACCATGGATGCTTCAGACCGGGCTCGAACAGCCACACGAACCCTTCTCATCGATGCCTCAACCGCGGCTCGATCACCACCTTTGGGTGAATCGGAGGTAACATCTTTGTTATCAGGGCTATCAATACTTGAACCAATCTTCATGTTTGAAATAACCCGATCGATCAGATTTTATTCCAAATAATAAAATATGTAATCAAGAAATTGATGATCGAAAAAAAACTATTTAATTACCTTAATACTTTTTGTAGTTTCACGATGTATGATGTTTTCTTGAATATGACTTTTTATGAGAAAGTATATATTTTTTCTCGACTTGAGTAACCATTGATCGTAAACCCTCGTTTTCTCTCTTCAAATTTTCCAGTTTGGCCTTTAAAATAGCAAGCTTCGACAGATAATTATGTCAGTTAATTTATATGAAAAAATAATACAGATGAACATGAGCTCATGCAAAATTGCAACAATATATATATATATATATATATATATATATATATATATATATATATATATATATATAGTGGAAGTATATAGGGAAAACCCTTCAAAATGGAAAAACCCCAAGAAACCCATCTCTTGGTCCACATTGTGCCACCTCATCCAAGCCAATATTTCACCATATTATATTATTAAGGGTAATTTAGACATTTAGACCTCCCCTTCTCTCTCTCTCCCTATATATATTATTTCCCCCCTCTCTCTCTTCATTTATTTTTTTTTTCAAATTCAAATTGGCAGAATCTATACCCTGCTTTCTACCCTCCCCTCTCTATGCCTCTCTCTATAACCACCACCACCACCATCACAACCACCACCATGACCACCACCGTCACCACAAGAGCTTCGAACAAAACTTCTAATAAAAACAGAGTATTGAATAAACAGAGCATCAAAGACGACTAATTGATCAACGCTGTTCCGGCACCAAGCTTCGGTGACAATGGAAGCTCCGGTAACCACACCTTTGGTCGCTGCTCCGGCATTGATGAATGTTTCCCCAGAACTGCATTCGTGAGAAGCTGTTGATGTGTGAGTGTTTTAAATAAATAAAAAGTTATAATACATACTGTCATGGTGACATCCATCCAAAACGTTTTTTAGTGATTCCAAATTATAATTATTTAAAGAAATAATTATTATATTATCCTAATGTTGTGTTTGGCAGCTTTTTTGCAATGCTAACATCCATCCAAAACGTTTTTTTATTAGATCTCATTTTTATTTTTCGTAGATCTCCTTTTTTATTTTTCTTTTTCGTAGATCTCGTTTTGTTTTTTGTAATCTGTTATGATTTGTGCGTTTTGTGGCGTTTTGATTTTGTTAGGTTTTGGGTTTCGTTAGAATAATAATAATAACAATTTTGGGGATAGTTTTTGTTTGCATACCAAGTGTTCGATCAAATGCTTGAATGAAGAAAAAACAACTTATGTTAACCTTTTTTTATTTTTTTTAATTATCCTCTAGTGTTGGTTTTCACGAGTAGGCTATAGGAAGAAGGCGTTGATGATGTGGCTGTGGTAAGTTATGGTTTTGAGTTAATTGTTTGAAAGAGACCAACTAACATGTGTTATGGTTCATATGACATACGTTTTTCCAGTAAAACATATGTTAGTATACGCCCTAGCACATGTTAGTGATGTCCCATTATGTGGTTTAGGATCCCAACTAACATGCGTATCTGTTCCAGTGTTGGTTTTCACAAGTAGGCTATAGGAAGAAGGTGGCGTTGATGATGTGGTTGTGGTAAGTGATTGTTTTGATTTTTTTATAAAGATTATAAATTTTTATTTTTTTTACGCAAGTGAAGGTGTTTATGAACTCGTCTAGGGTGCATGTCTATTTTTGCGGTCTGAGTCATGTATGCCCACACGTGTTAGTAATGCTAACACATGCTAGTATATGCCCAACTAACAGGTGTTAGGGTCCATATGACATACGTTATTTTCAGTAAAACATATGTTTTAGAATATGCTAACACATGCTACTGATGTCTTTTATTATATTATATATTTCATAAATATGAGGATAATTTTTTGGTATATGGATTTGGATTGGTTCTGATTTGATTTTTTAAAATTTATTATTGTTGGATTTTAAACCCTATTTAATCGTATTATTATTATTATTATTATTATTATTATTATTATTATTATTGTATTCTGTTTAATATTTTTTTTGGCAAGTGAAAGTGTTATGAACTTGTCTAGGGTGAATGTCTATTTTTTGCGGTCTGAGTCTTGTATGCTCACACACGTTAGTGATGCTAACATATGCTAGTATATGCCCAACTAACAGGTGTTAGGGTCCATATGACATACGTTTTTTTCAGTAAAACATATGTTTTAGAATATGCTAACACATGCTACTGATGTCTTTCAGTAAAACATATGTTTATACACATGTTAGTGATGCTAACACATGCTAGTATGCCTAACTAACAGGTGTTAGGGTTCATATGACATGCGTTATTATATCCCCAACTAACATGTGTTAGGGTTCATATGACATACGTTATTTCAGTAAAACATATGTTTTACAACACACTACACATGTCAGTGATGTCTCATTATGTGTTTTGGAGAGCCCAACTAACACGTGTTATCTTTTTTTTTTTTTTTTTTTTTTGTAGGTGAAAAGATGTTTTTGTGTTAAAGATGCAGATGGGTATCAAGAACGAAGTATAGCTAGATCATTTTTATGTTGTTATGATAGTTTTTTATCATTCGCAAATAACTATGTTTGTATGAAAAGTTTTTTGATACATTTTTAGTATTGATTGTAATGATCGTTTTTATCATTTCTTAATTAAATATACATTTTATGTGTTCTTTTTATTTTGTTCTTTTTAGTATATGTGTGTTAACACATGTTAGCGATGTGTCACACGAGGTCAGAATCTTTTGTCACAACACTAACGTACGTTAAAATTGGTGCTGGAAAAGGGCCATAAACTAGGAGAGAGATGATTTGACAAGTGTCAAATCAACCTTTTTAAACCTAGGACTCAGAAAATTTAAGTGACCCACTTGCTTATTTAAGATTACCATATTACTCTTGATTTCAATTATGACCACACAATGCAAGTTGCTTTTGATTATTAAATACAATTAATTATGGACCATTGATCAAACTTGATCAATGGTCACTAGAGGGTTTTCAGGGTTTTTCCATTATTTGAGGTTTCCATATTATCCACTCCCTATATATATATATATATATATATAATTAAAATATTAACTTACTCACATATATAGACGTATCAGCCTGAAAATGTAGAAGGTAAATTTATATTCACCGTTTAAAAGAGGTATATATTTATTCGTCTATTCTGAAATTAATAGATATCTAAAATAAATATGTTTATGTAGCTACATATAACATGTACAGGTGTTCTTAAATAAACATAAAAAAGTAATAAAAAGCATATGAAACAGTAAAAAATAGATATAAACCTGCATGTATGTATATGTATTTGTATTTTGATCTTTTTTTTTTGTTCGCAATAGTTTCTAATGTACATGAACCTACTAATATTTAATAAACTGCACATAAGACAAGGCAATAGCTGAAAGTTTTTAATTTCTTTTTTTTATGCTTTAATAAAGACCAACATTAGTTTTTAATAAAGAAACCAATTAGCGATCTTGAGATGTATATACCTTACGAGCTGATTCCCTATTTGTATGCGAAGATCCTCCATTGCAACCTGTTTCGTTTGTAGTAGTAAGAATATTCGAACCTACCTGAATAAATACATATATAAAATCATCATTTTCATTTGCTTAATTATCACATGAGCATATTCATTAGATGGGTGTAATTGTGCTCAGTGGCGAAGCTTGGTTTTGAAATCGGTGGGGGCCGAACTCAATTTTTCTCGATCGGTAGTGGAAAATCGGAGGGGGCCGGACTCAACCCGGACTCAATTTACCTACGAAAATCGCGAATTTCCACTACTGCGCCAAAAAATAGGGGGGGCCAGGGCCACCCCTGGCCTAAGGGAACCTTCGCCCCTGATTGTGCTTACGTTTAATTAAGTTAAGTTGAAGTTCTTGTTCATGAACTGCATCTTGTTGTTGCTCTTCTTTCACATGATCACTAGTCATTGTATTCTTGGACAAAAGATCCATTTCCTTGATGGTTGATGCTTCATTTTCATGGGGTTCAGTGACTTGACCATCGAATGAATTAAGAACAATATTCTCACATTCAGCTTCCATTAACAAATAGTTATATTGTTAGATACTTTAAGAACACTAATGTTTGAAGAGAGAGAGAGAGAGCGAGAGACGACTGAGAATTGAAGTTCTGAAAGTCTACGTTCGATAGGCTGATGTTTGGAAATATTAAAAAAAAAACAAATTAAAATAAGCATAGTGAGATAAGATGGTGCGTCAAGGTACATGAGTCTTTATCCCATCAACAACCTTAATCCTAGACTAAATGTGTATGATCTCCATGACTTTTCTATAAAAAAAAGTTAGTATGTTCAAATAGTTATCCATAACTCTGTCTCTCTCTGTATATACATATATAGATATAGAAAAGAGAGAGATCACAGAGAGTAAGAAGGAAGTTAAAATAACTAAGGAGTTGCTTGTTTCAACTCTTAATAAGCTTTTAGTGGGATAAATGTCTGAATAAGTCAGTCATAGTTTATTCACACTGTTTGATTCACGAGTAGATGTCTGAATCAGTCAGATTTGCCTCTGAATGGGTAACTATTATACTAAGGGGCCGTTTGGCAACGTCTGAATGGTTAAGTGCTGAACCAGTAAGAGGTCTGAATGATTAAGTGGTTCTGAATAATTAAGTGTTGAATCATTAAGTGGTGTTTGGTTGGACATCTGAATAATTAATTAAAAAAATACACAATTATTACCCACCCCACCCCACCCCACCCTACCTTACCCTTCTTCTCTAATCTACGATCTCTTTCTCTCTCTCTGTTCTCTTTCATTCTTTCATTCTTTCTTTTCTTTCTTTTTCTTTCTTTCTAGTTTCTACCTTTCTTTCTTTGTCTTTAGCTCACACAAAAGGACGAGATCTGCTGTGAATGGGGCGGCGGCGAAGGAGTTATGGGGAGGAGGAGGCGGCGGCTCATGAGGCTGCGGAGGAAGTCGCGGCAGTGCAGGTGACTGAGGAGGGAGGAGGCTGCGCAGGTGGCTGGGGGAGGAGAAGCAGCTGCTGCTTTCCTTCGCGTTTGAATCGCTCAGACTTGTCACCATGTCTGAATCATTCAGACCTCCATTCAGACACTCGCTCCATTCAGACGCCCGCGCCAAACGATCTGAATCCCGCTACCACTTATTCGGTCAGACCTTTTCCTCATTCAGATGTCATTCAGACCCCCGCCAAACAGCCCCTAAGTTTGAATGGTTTAGACTTCTTTCTTACTAGTTTATCACTTAATGGTTAAGACATCTTACTAGTTCAGTACTTATCCATTCAAAAGTTGCCTGCTAAAACCCTTTTAGTAACATATTATGTTAATGACAACTTAGCTCGTGGGTTAAAGGGGGGGGGGGGGGGGGGCTTCCCCACCCTTTTTCTCACCTTGTTCACCAAGGAACTTTGTGCTTGAATTCCCTAAACTACCCCTACTTTATGTCCTAATGATACCCAATACCTCACAATATTTAGAGGTTTATGAGCCAAAAACACACAATTCTACATCCTTACATGCTCACAGCACCACCACCATCATGCTTACGCACCATAAACATGATGAAAAAAACACTAAGACACACTAATCTAGCCCTAAATACTAGTGATTTTAGGTGTGGAAGGAAGCCTTACAGCTTAATCTAGGATTACACCTCAAACCCAAGCTTAAAACCCCATCAGTTCTTTGTTTAATCTTTCCTCGCCTTGTGCTATTTGTAAGTGTTCTTAACTACCTTTAATTAACTTTAAAGTGTCTAATTAGTGTAAATTGAAGCACCCACATGAGATGTGTTCTAATAAAAGGTTAGACAAGGGTTTTAAGGTTTTTAAAGTGAGTTTAATCAACTTGTTTTGGTGTTTAAATAATCATTTGATAAAAAAACCATCTAAGTAAGATGTTTAAACTTAAAGTTTTGCAAAATTGTGTGATTAAGTTGTTAATCAAAGATTTTTTTACTTTGGTATGCTAAATTGAGCCAAGTTAAGTGTAAAAATGTGATTAATCATGTTAGAATGATCCTTGGTGGTTTAAACATGATTTTTGTGTCTATGAACACTTAAAACCCTAAAATCACAAATTGAGCTTATAAAAGATGCGGAATGTATTAATATATGAAAACAACCACAAGAAGCTTAGAAAGGCTAAATAGAGTGATTTGTATGAATATTTGGAGTTAACATGTTAAAACATATGTTTTTGAACTTATCGGTGTGTTAACGATGATCAAAATTCTATGTGTTGGTGATTTTTCCATGATATGTGTTAATAAGGTATTGGTTGTTAAAACGGTTACTTTGACTAAAAATAAACCTAAGACTTGTTAAGTTGGGTGTTTATAATTGTTATCTATACTATATTAATAAGCATATAGGAAGGGTAGAAATGGTCTTTTTACACATTTTTAAAAGGTACAATGCTTGGAAGCTTTATATACAAGAATTGAACACATAAAACACATAAAATTTTAAAAGGTGCAAGTTGTTATGCATCATGTACAATACATCAATGCTTTTACTAAAAAAGCAAAATTTGGGCGGCCACTTAATTTTGAATTCCCGCTCATCCCCAATTCCCCACGCACCATTTCCCTAACCCTAAATTGTTATTCATCTCTCATTCCTGTTCTTCTCTCCACCTTTGGTCTCTTATACGACTGTCAAGAAGCAATTTTTCTTCAATGTATATATTGGGTTTGGATTCATCTCTCAATCGACTACCAAGAAACTCAAACAAGGTTAGCTGTTTTCTTCAATCTAGATCTAGGCTTTTGATTCTGTTTAATTTCTTTTAGATCTGTTTTTGTGTTGAGTTTTACGTTTCGGTTACTTAACAGTCTTTCCTGTTTGAAACTTTTGTCGAAGCTTGAAAGTTGAAACTCAAAACAAATATACTATTGCGTTTCATTATTGTTGTTTTTGTGATTTAAACGGTTATATTTGAATAAAGTGGAGTTAAGTGGTTGTTTTTGTAGCAATTTTGTGAAGTATGAGATAAATTGACATTGTGTTGGTTATTTAGTTGGATCTTTAACAAAATAACTAATAATTAATATGTGTCATTCTTGTCGAAATCATATGGGTATTGTTTAATGTTGTTATTTCTATAATTCTATTTGGTTTCATTCGAACACGGTGGTGTTATCGGATTGTTTCTAAAGTAAAGTTGTAAAGTTTGATGGAAACTGACAATGACTTATCTAGAATTTTGATAAAATGTTTAATCTTTGTCGTGCATATGTGAAATTATTGACAAAATTAGCCAGTTATTGTTTATAATTCTTGTATGTGTGATTCTATTTATTTTCGTTCGAATGAAGTGGAGTTAGTGCGAGGCAATTGACAATGAATTAGTTGGATGTTTTAATAAATAGTTAATCTTTGTCATGTATATATGTGAAATTGTTTTCAACAGTGACTATACCCACTGGTGGACGTACCAGATCTCGTGGTGACGATGACTAGGTTTCATCCACAAGCGATAAAGGCAATTCTGTTGTGTTTGTCCAAGCCCAACAAAAATGATTCTCTCTTGCTTCCTAACAAATATATCTTTTGAGTAGCCTAAATAACAATGATAATATTAATTGTCTCACTTTTTCCATGGGTTTTTATTTTTTGATATGCAGAAATTGATTTATACTTGACTTCGTCCATACTTGCTTATTGTATCATCGTGTATGGTATAGTGTCAAAAATGAAAAAAAAACTAGATTGTAGGTGTGAAAATGATTAATTTGTTATGGTATAACACATTTTCTCTAATTTCTATTTTATTTTTTATTAAATTAATTAATGTTATCAAACAAGAAGTTGTACTAGTTCAATAGGTGATTTTCGACACGTTTGACATGTTTTTATACCTTTTTTTTATTTGACATATATGAAATATAAACTGATGCACTTTGATGTAGGTTAAAGAAGAAAAGAACTGTGCAAGCTACTATAGGGGCTTCTAATCTAGTTTTCAAAAAGATATGTTTTCCAAAAATATATATGCAAGTTGAGAAAATATGTCACTTTATGTATTAGGATAGTAGATTAAAGTCCGCATGGACACGCGGGAAGTCTAAATCATTTTTTTAATAGAATTAGCAAAGTCAATCATCTGTTGCAAGCAAAATCTGTTTCAGAGCAGTGGGTCTGTTAAGAAGATCTGTCTGAAATAGCTATTGCTTCAAACAGCCGAACAACTATTTAGGACAGATCGCTTACTAGACCCACTGTTTTAGATCAGTCTTTGCTTACAAATAGAAGATTGAGTTCTAAATTTCGTCTTTAGTAAACAGACCTTAGTAAAGTCTATTTACGTTCTCTGGAAACAACATTCAATGAATGGCCCACATATGTACTAACAGATGTAAGGTATATTAATATTTTAAGCTTTGATGTACTAACAAGTGTTAACGGATGATGTTAGATGTATTAAGCATAACCATGTAGATGGAGGATTTGATATCCAATTGATACTTCCATACAACCTAATCACGTGATTGGAGTTGATCCTAAGGGGGAGCATACTGATCCCTTTACATATCGTGCCATTGTCGGATCTCTTATGTACTTAACTGCGTCTCGGCCGGATATAATGTTCGCGACATCTCTTTGTGCACAATTTCAATCGAAGCCGAAATAAAGTCATCTAGTTGCAGTTAAACGAATCCTTCGTTATCTGAAGGGTACTCCATCACGCGGGTTACGGTATCCTAATGATGATAACTTTGACTTTATTGCCTTTAGTGATGCAGATTATGCAGATTACGATATTGACGCTAAATCCACAACGGTTGTATGTCAATTTCTAGGGATCAGGCTCGTGACCTGGCAATGCAAGAAGCAGACGTCTGTTGCTCTGTCTACATGTGAAGCAGAATATGTGTCAGCCTCGAGTTGTTGTTCACAAGTGCTTTGGATACAACAGCCATCGCACTCACTAAACACACTGTCAATCATTCCAAAGCTAAGCATATCCGAGTTCGGTATCATTTTATTCGGGATTTCTATGCTAAAGGATTTATTGATATGGTCAAAATCTACAATAATTACCAAAGAGCCGATTTGTTTACCAAAGCTTTTGATAAATCACGTTTTGAATTCTTATTAAGAGCTAATGGTATAACAAAAAAACAAGATTAGTCTCCTCATCAGGTTATCAATTTTCATTGTGTTTTTGTTTTTTCAAAAGTCAAAAATCCAAAAAATATGTTTTTCATTTTAGGAGGAGTTTTTATTTTCAAAAAAACCAATAACATTTAAAAATTTAAAAATCCATAAAAATTAGAAAAACCAAAATTGATTTTCCAGGAGAACAAGAGGAGATGATAGTACAACAGTGAGGATCTGACATATGCTAAAGATTTGTAATGTTTAAATAAGGTGTGTCATGAGTTTGGGTGATGTGCTGGTAGGCTTCGTAGACTTATTATTGCGTGCGTTAGTGATACAAACATAACGAACTACTCGCTAGTGGCTGAACACCTCATGGGCATATGGTCTTAGTACTATAATGTAGTTTGATAGGATTGCCAAAATCCGAGGTTTCGAGTCGTTATGTTAATTGTTATCCAGGATATCTTGACTGATCTTTTGTCGTATTGATTTACAAACCTAGATTCAGTCATGATATTTGCAAAAAGAGCTTATATGCCAAAACCTAAAAGTTACCGAATCAAGGAACTTTATGTATAATAATGATCAAAGATCATTTAATGCATCGTGTCAAATCTATGATGAAAATCAAGGTTGATATCAGTCTCAACCTGGTACGTGTGCATATGTTACTTTGTAGCATTGATTTGCTGACCTGTACACCTCTGTGCTTCGTATCTTGTAAATAACGGATAACAATGGCATAATCACGCGTTACGACGAAGCTTTGTGCAAATTCCTTGATACGGGAGTATGTCGTGTGCGTGGGAACCATAAGCTTGTTAGTTTTTAATACACTTAACGCGTATCATTTTAAAGCACTACATAATGGTCTGCATGTGAGCTTATATGGATCACAATATCAGCAATTGCCGAATCACTCATTGTCTTTAATGATATCATATTAAAGATCAACGGTGTGATCAAATTTCTCATAACTGATATGATCCTCTTACCGGAAATCACAAAATGTGTATTGCTTTTAGTTTTTATTTTTCTTCATATATACAAAAACTCAAAAAGATTTTTGGTGTGTTTTAGCATAAATTTCAGAAATCCAAAATATTTACATTTCTGTGTTATTTTCGATAACCGATGTTGGATGATAGTCATTTTCTGAAGTTTGATGAATCAATTGGTTTAAAATGAAAAAACGGGAATCGAATCGGACATATTGGTAAAATTCAGTTTTTCCAGTTTTTCATTCGACATTTCGTTAGGTCAATGAAGTTATTGAGGGTTGATTCGAACCAAATTAGAGGCTGAATGGGAGTGGTTATTTGAAAAGTTTCATTCGAACCCTTTTCATATTCATTCGAACCTTTCATTAGGTCGAATGAACATGGAAGTCTCTCATTCGAACCCTGAAAGGGTCGAATGAGACAACTCCATATATACTTCTGTCCTCATTCGAACCCCACATAATTTTTCTCAGATTTTCAATCTTATACTCACTGTTGTTGCCTTTGATTTTTAGACCTTACCCTATGATTACTAATCATTGCTATATCAAAATTACAGGTCATGGATCCTTAATCATGACAGAATCATCGATTGAAGCTTCGGAAACCTAGACTTTGATTTTGTGCTTATAAACAATTCCTTAATCAAAATTGGACATGGTTTCTCATTAACTGATACTTTTAAGGGGAGAATTCACAAAAACTAGTGTTTAAATCTATCCAATGATGAATGTCGATTATAACAAACCCTAGTTTTTATGGGAACTATCAATAATTGAATGTTTGTTAAATTAGAGCTAATCGGTCATGTTAGGTTGCATTAGAATCAAAATGTGATGTTAAAACAGATTAAACAATGATTTGGTCATTTCAAATTCAAACCGATGAACATTCGACCATTTTGTAGGGTCGAATGAGCAGTTTTGATGTTCATTCGACATTAATCTAAACTCGTTCCAGCCCTCGTAAGGTCAAATGAAGATAAGATTTTGACCATTTTCAAGTTTTATCCGAATTGACATATTTTTATGTTGTTTGTTTGTGTTTTTGCAGATTATAATGGCTGAACAACCACAACAGGAGGTTCAAGAGCAAGAAGCACCAAAGGAGTTGAATTTCGAATCCAAACATAATTGCTGTGAATACATTGGACCGATTGGAAAGTATGAAGAGTTTTCAGGTATTATTGACTTTCTGAAGAGATCAAGAGTTGTATGTGCGATTGCTCAACCAATGACGATTTATAGTGATCACCAAGTTGAATTTTGGGAGAAAGTTGCTAAAACCTTTTGCGTAAACAAGACTTGTATTCAGAGCAGAATTCAAGGATAGATGGTTCTAGTGAATGAACAAGATATCAGAGAAGCACTGCAGCTAGAAGATTCTTTTGATGATCCAATCGAATTATCATGGACTGAACAACGTAAATGTTTTCTCAAGATGAAGTATAATGGTCCAATCACTGAATGTTTATTGCATAAGGCGAAGTTATGTCCACTGTACAAGTATCTACTTTATGATAATACACGTTTTCAGACCAGTTAGTAGAGGTTATGATGTGCTGAGGAAGTCACTATGTTCATTGGTGGTTGCTCTAGTTCTGAACAAGTCGTTTAATGTATCTGGGATGATATTTCCTCACATGAATGATGTGCTTCAAGGTTTGAAAGGTGATAAGTTTTTGATGTATCCCAGATTTCTGCAGATGATATTTGACAACAAGTACAAAGAGTTGAAGAAAGATCCATTACACATAGTCAATCAAGTTCACATGAATCTGACTACTTTGAATAGGATGAAGACGTATAAAGGATTGACAGATGCTGAAAAGCCACCTCATAAGCGTTTGTTTGGACATTTAAGTTTTGTTGCTTATAATGATCCAGAACAGGATAAGGTGAGGCATGCAGAAAGCAATTCAGGTTCTGATAATCCTTTGTGTCCAGTTGATAAAAGTGCAAAAAGGAAACGTCAGGTAATCAACAAAGGTGCTAAATTAGGCAAAGGCAAACAGGTAGTGGTTGCGAAAGAAACCAAGACTAAGAAGGTTCTAAGGCAAAAGGCAATGACAAAGGAGATACTGGAAGGTCTTGCTAAGCAGGTCGGGAAGTCTCTTGAAGAGATCATGCAAGAGAAAGAGATTCCTAACGTTCCAGTGACTGAAGCAGGAAAACATCCTGATGATCTAGATGCTTCATACTTTGAAGATGTGGAAATTGAAGATATTTCACACGAAGAGTATCCTGAGTACTATCAGATGAGAAAGAATGTTGTTATTCCTAAGATCAATAAACAAACACTGAATGAAGCTGCGAAGTTGGCTGAGATGAAAGGCAAAAAGATCATTGATGAAGTGTTTGGAAAGGATGCTGATAAAGACAAAACTTTCAAGCAGTCTGATGAACTGAAAGATTTGTTGAAGAGATTGAAAGAGAAAGAAGCAAACAAACCAGTTGCAGAAGTGCAGAGAGCATTCTACAAATATCACAACCAAGTCTTTACAGGCAGAGCGTTGGGATGGAAGTATTTTTCTTAGCTATGGTGTATTGGAATAAAATGGAAAAAAGGAATTTTGTACTTCTACATATTCCATGATATCAAAACATTACCGTATTGGGCTGTGAGAGATATTTGTAGACATACGATGAATGGTGCTTATGTTAACAACACAGCTGTTGGATGGTTTGCTGATAAGATGACACGGGAAAGTCAGACGAAATGGGACTTGTTTAGGCCACAATATCCTAAACGGATTATACACAAAGAACTTGATTCTAATACAGGTTTGAAGAAGGTTACTTTGCAGTATAAGCCTCCTTTGGTGATGAAGAGAATACCTCTGATGCTGATACAACAACATGTTAGCAAAGATTTTTCTTTTTGGTACTATGACTGGAAAACCGCTAAAGCTGTGATCGTGCTACATGACAAGAATCCAAAGCTTATGTGTAAGAAAATACGCGTGTTTGATCCAATATGGTTAATTAATTGTTCAGGAGAAGACATCAACACGTTGTATTTCAATCCAATTCATATCGACGTTGAAGATTTGGAGCTGGCGTGGAGATTTTACAAGGTTGTATGTTTTTTGCTTTGCATGGGATGTGAATGCTGGGTGTGACTACAATAAGTTGCTGGGAAAGTTTGTAAAGGTTAGAGAAGAAACAAAGAAGAGTTCGCTCAAGCAGAAAGGTGAACCAGAAATGAGCGCAAAACAAAAGAAGTCTCTAAAGATCAAGCTGATTAACAAGATGTTGGAGTATCAAGAACAACAATCCAAGCAATAGCCAAGGGGAGTTTGTAGATGCAGATGTGTGGCTATCGCTTTGGATTAATCAAGAATTGTCGAAGTTTGAAGAAAACAATGTTTTTGATACAGCTCATTCGAGCATTCGTAGGGTTGAATGAAGTTCATGTTGGTCGAATGAAGCTGATAGTTATCAGGTTGTTTATTGTGTGTGTTGGTTTGAGCCCTGAAAGGGTCGAACAAGCTCATTCGACCTCTGCAAGGGTCGAATAGATGCTTCTATATATATGTTTAGTTTTTTTTGCAGGTAGAACTCTTGGTCATTTGTGTGTGTGTTTCTGTGTGTTTTTTAGAGAGAGTCTAGAAAGTTCCAAACTAGGTTTTCATTGTAATCTAAAGCTTTGTAAGGTTTTATCAATTGATTATTAATGAAAAATAATTATGAAAATGGATATTATCGTGTTCTGATCTGATTATTATCCTTTTGCATGTGATCTAGGGTTTCTGTACCTAGATTACTCTACTTGTATGATAAACTAGTTGATTTCTTAAAATTTGATCCTTTACACAAACTGTAGTCGGGCATCTGCTGTTGTATCCAAAGCACTTGTGAACAACAACTCAAGGCTACCACGTAATCTGCTTCACATGGTGACAGAGCAACTGAAGTCTGCTTCTTGCATTGCCAGGTCACGAGCCTGCTCCGCAGAAATTAACATCCAACCATTGTGGATTTAGCGTTAATATCGCAACCTGCATAATCTGCATCACTAAAGGCAATAAAGTCAAAGTTATCATCATTAGGATACCATAACCCGCGTGATGGAATACCCTTCAGATAACGAAAGATTCGTTTAACTGCAGTGAGGTGACTTTGTTTCGGCTTCTACTGAAAATGTGCACAAAGACAAGTCGCGAACATTATATTCGGCCAGGAAATAGATAACTACATCAGAGAACCAACGATGGCACGATATGTAAAGGTATCAGTATGCTCCCCCTTAGCATCAACTCCAATCCCGTGATTGGGTTGTATGGGAGTATCAATTGGCTTCGAATCATCCAACTGGAATCGGCTCAAGACTTCAAAAACGTATTTCGTCTGGTAGATAAAGATCCCCGTTGGCAATTGATCAACCTGCAATCCAAGAAAGAATTTCATCTCTCCCATAGAACTCATCTCGAACTTCTCCTGCATAACTTTCTCAAATTCCCTGCATAAAAGTTCATTAGTAGAACCAAATATAATGTCATCAACATAAATTTGCACTAGAAGCAAGTCACCCTTTGTTCGTTTTGTGAACAGGGTACAGTCAGCTAAACCTCGCTTGAATCCTTTGGAAAGAAGATATGTACTAAGCTCCTCGTACCACTGCCTCGAGGATTGGTGCAAACCATACAAAGCTTTGTTTAGCTTGTCGACCCTATCCCGGTGGATAGGATCCTCAAAGCCCGGTGGTGCCCGATATATACTTCCTCCTTTAACACACCGTAGAGAAAAGCACTTTTAACGTCCATCTTATACACCTTGAATTTCATGTATGATGCATACGCAAGAAACATTCGGATTGCTTCAATGCGTGCAACTAGTGCATAGACTTCATTATAGTCAATTCCCTCTTGTTGACTAAAACCTTGAACCACCAATCGAGCTTTGTTCCTTATGATAACCCCTCGATCATTGTTCTTACACTTGAATACCCATCTGGTACCAATCTCCTTTCGGTCTAGTGGTAAATCAGCCAACGTCCAGACTACGAGTTTCTGAAATTGTTGAGGCTCTTGCTGCATCGCATCCAACTAAGATTCATATTGTAAAGATTCCTTGTAAGTCTGCGGCTCAACCTGCAAAACATAACATGCAAAAGACCAATCATTTTGATCACCAGATTTCTGAATTTTAGTATATAGGGCAAGGGCTCCAATATTTTCTATTGATGATGCACGCCTTAATTGTCCTTGTGTCATCACACTGCTATCGTGATCACCAATGACTTGTGCTAACGGATGAATCCGATGAATACGAGATTCTGGATGCTCAGGTATTAAAATCACCGTTGGACCATTCACATTCTTTGCCATGTCCAGATCATTACCCGTATTCGATGAAGATGGAATGTCTGTATTTGGGTTCGCTGGAGGTGATAGTGTAGCATGATCTAGGATATATTCACTAATAACTTCATCAACATCTTCGGACCCAGATGAATCAAACATTGTAGAAGCTTCCTGATAAATCTCTTCTTCTATCACAGGAGCATTGGCATCATTAGAAGCTGTAGGAGGAGTTACGGTGATCGGACGCACTAACGGAGAAGTCACTGTGTTCTCACACTCGTAATATAGTCGTAATACAGCCTCTTCAACCAAGCTTTCTAGATTGAGTGACTCAAAGAGTTCTTTCTAGTCAAACATCCAATCGGGCCCATTTCCTAGAGCATTCTGAGTGTAGCATTGAACATCCACATTTGCCTACTCTTCAATTTGATGAGTTATTTTGTTAAACGCGCGTTTAAGTGGAGTTGCATATCCAACGAAATAACCCTCTTCTGCTTTAGCACCAAACTTTTCTGTAGGATTCAACATCGTGCATGGTGCCCCGAATGGCTCTAGAAACTCCGAATTCGGCGTGCGTCTGTAAGCAGCTCATAAGAAGTCTTTCCAAATTTCTTCACTGTCAACACATGATTCGGAGTATAACTATCTGCATGAATAGCCTCGTTCCAGACAATAACCGGAAGATTAGAATTTGCATGCAGTGTCCTAGCCGCTTCAATTAGAGTCCTGTTTTTGCGTTCCGCAACACCGTTCTGTTGAGGAGTATATGGAGCACTGTATTCGTGATGAAATCATTTTTCTTCACACAATACATCCATCAAAGAATTCTTGAACTCCATCCCGTTGTCACTTCTGATTCGCTTTATCTTCAAACCATAAATGTATTCCAACCGGGCAAACAAAACTTTTAGATTTTTGAAAGTTTCGCTTTTGTGTTGCAAGCACATCACCCACGAGAAACTTGAATAATCGTCAGTAACCACAAGACAGTAAAGATCTCCATTAATACTCTTACATTTCACATGTCCAAATAGGTCCATATGAAGACGGTCAAGTGGAATGTTAACAGAGTTCACTTTCTTAGGTTTGTGGGAATGTTTGTGCTGTTTTCCCTTCTTGCATCTCGCACACTTATCATTCAAATGAAAGTGCTTTACATTCACGCCCTCAACTAGCCCATTTTTCACCAAGTCATTTCTTTCTTAGATAAATATGCCCCATCCGTCTATGCCACATAATAGAATCTTTCTCGGTAGCCTTAGACATAAAACAAGTCACATGACCTTGAGTTGTGGTTGCTTTGATCATGTCGAGAATGTACAAATTGTTCACTCTCAGAGCTTTAAGCATGATCCACTCCTTAGGTATCACAAATCTGGGCTTCAAGATGTAACAAGAATTATCATCAAAATTCACAGAAAACTTTTTGTCACAAATCTGAGACACGCTCAACAAATTATAATCAATCTCCTCAATACTCATAACTCCATTACTAACACTCCCCTCCATAGTAATGTAACCACCTTTATTTCCTACAAATGTGACATATCCTCCATTTATATTCTTGATATAAAATAGGAGTGACATATCTCCCGTCATGTGCCCGGAAGCTCCACTGTCAACAATCCAGAGACTGCTAACAGGGCCAGCTGGAACTCCCTGCACCATTCACAAAAATGGTTAGTTTTTACGAGGGACCCAAGCCTTGTTGGTCTTGGGTCTTTGAGTATCAGAAGTAGAGACATTCAAAGATTCACTTTTTTCAACAACACTTTTCTTTTCAGCAACCGGTTTCTCTAAAACTTTTGTTTTAGGAACTTCTTTCACCGGAATTGAAGTTGAACTTGAGGCACCTTAAGATCCTTTTGGTGTCCAAGAATGTTCCGATCATTTTAAAATTCTGACTTGTGTTTGAAACTTTGGTTGAACATTGTCAGAATTCTTAGGAACGACCTTTGGTGGTACATTCCTAGATACCTTGTCTGATTTAACGAACAAAGGCCCAACCTTTGATTTAGAATAAAACTTTTGTCTATCAATAGTCAGATTCACCATAAGCCTCTTCATTCTATTATCCATAGCAATCCGATTTTGATTGTCATAAACAACCGGTCGATTTCCTCTTTGATAAAAATTTGGTTTGTTATAAAATTGCTTTTGAGGATAAAAATATCTTTGAGGAAAACCAACATTCAAATTTCTATGGTTATACCTATTCTCAACTTCTAGCCTCTTTCGTCTTATGTATGGACAGTGAGCAAGTAAATGCCCTCTCTCTCCACACTTAAAACAGGCTATGTACTCTTCAAATGAGTTACTGTCATCAAATCTAGAAAATGTGTTGACTGGATATTGATCATTATAACACTGTCACCTCAAACTCTCAGGAGCGGGCTCTAGTGAATATGTCAATTCAAAAAATCCATTCACCTTTTCTTTTGGCTTGACAAATTGAGTGACATGTACCTTTGATGGTTTAGAATTATCACCATACAGTCGCTTTATTAATTCTGGTGGCATATCATTTGTCCTTTCAGATTTAAGAAACCAGATTGTGCTTTCTTGCCAGATTTTATCTATTTTATCATAGTTAGCGAACTGTATCGGAATTCTTCATCAGAAATTATTTTATCGGATCCTTCCATCCGATAAAACACTTTCACAGGTTTGTCACTACACTCATTTTTCTCACTCTTTTTAACCGACTGATTCTGATTCTTTTCATCTTTAGGAGCATGTTGAACCCTAAATGTTACCCTACCCTCAATGGTACGAATGTGATTTTCCAAAGGAATATAAACATTCTTCCTAGGTTCATCATCCTCAGGGTCAGAATCATCAGTTACTGCAATAACGCCGTCATCATTCAAACCCAAAATTGGTCTCACATTAGAATTTGGATCACCCACACTAGAAGTCTTTGATTCATTTTCTGATGTGGATCCAGATTTATCAGAACTTTCTGGTGTCATAGTGTTAAATTGTGATTCTCATATAACACCGGAGACGATACTGATTTGTAACTCACATTCGGGCTTGGTTCTTCTATGATGTGGTCCAAGACATAAGCTACATTTATATAACTTTCAAATTTCTTATTGATCTTTTCTGAAAAACATTTAATCTTTGCCATATCAAGTTTTGTTTCTTCAATTTCATTTATATAGTTATTAATGGAAATTTGTTTATGTGAAAGAGTTTTTGTTAATTCAGAAATATCTTTCTTGTTGTTATCTAGCAGCTTATTAACATCTCTTTCATTCTTGCGATAAGACTCAATGGTGGTCTTAGAACTTTCAAGTTGATACTTTAAGTCCTTAACCTTGCCCTCAAGTCTATCACATTTACCACAATACTTTTTATTAGAGGTAGAATTAGAACTTACCGGTTTATGAGCATCTGTCATGGATATGAAAGCGAAATGAGCTTCCTTTCCTGCGAAGAACTTAGAGTAATCAACTTTGGAGTAAGTATCATCTACCATGCAAGACTTCTTAGTCATAAGAAAATCCGCTTCAGCAAGAAGTTGCTCAATGTCATCATCAAGTCAAGTAACACTCGATTCTGAATCAGATGCGCTCTCGGTGTCAGAATAAACAGATACATGATCTTCAGAAAAATCAGAAACTGCTTCTTCAATTACTGGCTCCTCAAACTTCTCGGTATTAACCTCTTCAACTACCTCATCAATCACAACCTTCTTTTCCATGTCATCAACTATTACTCACTCCTCTCTATCCACCTCTTGAGCTAAACATGCCACATTTCCACCAGTTACCTCTTCAACACCTATCTGGATGTTGTTCCAGTCAAACCCTTCATCTTGTTGAATCATTAAAGCTTGATTCTCATTTGGCTTTTGAGTGTTTGGTGTATTGATGGGTACAATGGTTCTGTCTCGATTTGGTGTTGTTTGAGTTTGGTTAGATGTAGATGTTTGGTTTTGTTGGTATTTTGGAAGGTGTTTTGTCGGTTTTGGTAATTTTTTTTGGTTTTGATAGTTGTTGTTTTGGTTTTGGAAAGTAACTGGTTTTGTGCTTGACGGTTTTAGTAGTTAGCGTTGAATGGGTTGCGGTTTCCTTGTTGTTTAAGTTGAATACACTCTCGAGCAATATGTCCTTTGT